>OZ038500.1:91801384-91826384 GCA_964036315.1 Acanthosepion esculentum | reverse complement strand
GACTCTACGTATCTCAACGTATCTTTCTCGTATCTCCAACTCTGTCAGTATAAGTATACTTTAGACGAGTCCATCTTGTGTAAAAGGGGGAGATCCCCACAACAATAAATTTTATTGTAACCTAATTATAGACTAAAATGGATCATATGCAATACTGGTGGACAATTAAACTTGAAAAATAGAAAATAAATGTATCTAAATTCAAATTACTGACATGTCATAATAGATAATTCCATCTTAAATAAATCAACAATGTTTGGCTGCAATTTTTTACGTCAACTTGAGATTTCTTGTTCAAAAATTGAATAATTTAACACATTCAACATGAATACAGTGTCGATGGTCCGAGCAGTAAAATAAAATATACTGAATTTTATATAGTGTTTTTTTTTTTCGAGACTTAGCCTGAGCAAAACAAATTCCCGGATTGAGATAACAACAAAAAATGCCTCGAAAATGACATCAAAATCGACGAAAATTTGTTGTCCTTTAATAGTCGGTTGGACTTAGTTTAATTTGTAACATATATAAATGTAGATAGAAAAGCGAAAATGTTCATAAGATAACCAGAGTCACAAGCACTGCTCGGACCACCAATCCTGGTTTGCCCTACCCCGTCGCGGGTAGTACGCACAGACCATGTATAAGATAACATAAATTCTGTTGACGATTTACGCAAGCAATAAATGAATGATTTCTTAATACTGAATAAAATATTCCATTGATGACATTTGAATAAACCAAATGATTTAGTCTCCTTGACATTGTGTAATTCACATCTCGCATCTCGCAGACCATGGTGTAATATACTCTATCGTTAGGTGCCTTACTTTGTGATAGACTAAACTAAGTTTCGTATCTCACCGGAAGTACGCCACAAGTGGCTAACAAGCTCTCAGACCGTTACTAGTATAACGTGTTCGATCCTGACTTTGTTTCTCTGGTTTGTGTAACAGATTAAGCTTAGCTTACTAAACGTCGTAATGCTGATGCAAAGAACACTGAGAGCTTTAGAATCACTATTCGATTGTTTTACGCGGTAATTCTTGTTTGTTCCCTCACTGTAAAGAAACTTTTATAAGAATGGTTAATCCAGAAATGCAGTCGTTTTAAACAATGACCTTTTGCCCAACCAAAGGCTCAGACCCGATAAGCAGCTTGATTTGGCAAAATTCGAAGATCAATCATGCGAGATAAGTTCAAATGGTCAATACTTTCAGACTGTAGCCCTAAAACGTGAGAGGATTACAAGGAAGGAAATCGGTAATCCTATCCTTTTAAATAACAGATGAATAAACTGATTATTTGCATATACAGGGTGCGAGAGATAAATTGTCGTCTAAACGACACAAAAAATGAAAATAATCCTGACATCTAATTTTAACAGCTATACTTACCAACATTACGCAAAATATCTTCAAATACTAAAGAACACATTTATTCAAGCAAATCGCCATTGTCTTCAATCCCAGACTCCAGACGACTTCCGAATCTCTTGCATATATATATATATATATATATATATATATATATATATATATATATATATATATATATAAATATAGGTAACTATACTCGTGTCGAAAAACCTTCGAACTCTTGATTTAACAACAGCCAAATCAATCACGAAGGAAAAAAGGTTTTAAAAAAGAAAGAGCCAGGAACATGAAAGTCTGTCGAAAATAATCGCACAGATACAGGTTCAAGGCCCAAAGAAAAAACCCCGATACGAGTAAACAACTAACTAAAGAGCTCAATACAAGCGTAGAGCAAACCTAGTCAAACCTAATAAGCCAGACATACCTACCAAGGTTTACTTAGGCTGATTGACGATCTGCCTAAGTGAAACCTTGGTAGGTGTGTCTGGCTCATTAGGTTTGACTATATATATATATATATATATATATATATATACATATATATATATATATATATATATATATATATATATATATATAAAAGGAAGAGGTTATAGTAGTTACAACGAGAGAAAAGTGTGTTTATTAAAAAGAAGAGAGAAACCGCAAACGTTTTGGTTGTATGTGGATTCTTTTTTTAAATATTATGCTTTATTTTCCATAATTTTATGGAAAATAAAGCATAATATTTTTTTTAAATATCCACATTACAACCAAAAACGTTTGCGGTTTCTCTCTTCTCTTTAATATATATATATATATATATATATATATATATATATATATATATATATATATATAAAAGTTGACATGGAAGTGCTCAATATCAGAGATAGAGTCGCCAAACGATTGCACTAGCATGAAACAGACTGTCGCCTCTAAGTGCTGACTTCCATGTCCACTTTTATATATATATATATATATAAAAGTGGACATGGAAGTCTGTTTCATGCTAGTGCAATCGTCAGGCGACTCTATCTCTGATATTGAGCACTTTATCCCATAAATATAGCACACTTTAAGACTATATTTCTTCACATATATATATATATATATATATATATATATATATTCTTTCATATTTTTGTATTTATATGATGATTTATCTTTCATTCTGACTTGAAGATTTCTACGAAATTACTTACCGAATGTGAAACGCGTTGTCAATAAAGCCAAGACTGTTATGTACAGTATATTTGAGACCAAGTTTTTTTTTAATTTTGAAGTAAACCAAGGAAACAATATATTTTTATAAAGTTTAGTAGACATGTTCTTGAATACATACACAAAACATAAATCTATTCAATATTACCACCATCAACTTCGTTTACGGCCTAAATACTGTTTTCCAAAAGTTTAAATACTTTGATAAGTTGTTGTTTGTTCATGTCGGTCAGGATGTTCCATATAGCAAGCTTCAACGAGTCCTTGATATTGTGGACATGCTGGTTGCTCCATAGCCGTAATATAATCCGTTGGGTTTAAATTAGGAGAGAAAGGAAACCAAATCTGTAACCCCTTGCATGCTAGTTGATTAAGAACAAGAGTAAAGAGGGATATTTGAGGAAAGGATACAGAGAAGAACGGCATACAAGCTCGGGTATCAGATGTTGATTGCTGCGGGTAAATTGCTTTAAAAAAAACTTTACATATAATTAACTGTACACAGATGCATAATAACTAAATATTCATACAAAACAGAAAAAAAACTGATTTAATAGAAATAAATCCCATTTATCCATTTTAATGGGTAAAAAAAGTATTCGTACAATGCAAATTTCAGATTTTAAATCTTTTAAATTGCTTTAATACTCTAGATTATTCAAGTGGAATATTCTAGAATATTCCAATAATGTTATCAGTAATTATTTTTAGCCTAAAAATACAATAAGTACATTCTGTAATTGATATTCATGCAAGAAGGTTATCATCCTGTCAAGTGGTAACGAATTGACATGTTCTTAAAAAGAACTGATTGTTAAGCTCTGGAAAGAAGGTAAAAGTCACGGCAACATCTCAGACAACCTGAATATTTTATTTACTACCATTAGTTCACTTATTGCAAGGTATAAAAAAACTCAAAATGTTGAAAACCAAAGGAAAACTGGTACTCCACGAAAGATTTCTTCAAGATCTTCGAAGAAATTAATGCGTTAAATTAAACAAATTCCAATGGTTACTTGTCAAGAGTTGCAGGATGTTTTGCTTTCATTAGGAATCTGTCACTAAACGGACAATAAGCAATGGAATTCATAGAAACAATCTAAAGTTACGCTCCCCTCGGAAAATTCCACTGCTATTGAAAAGACACAGAGATGCCATGTTGAAATTCGTTCGTAAACATAAGGATAAGGAAAAACTGTATTGGGAAAAGTATTATGGACAGACAAAACCAAAATTGAGTTGTTTGGACGTAATTCTAGAAATCATGTATGGAGGAAAGATGGCGACACTTTCAAACGAAAGAACACAGTTCCAATAATGAAATTTAGTGGTGGCAGAAACATGGTTTGGGGATGTTTTACTGCAAAAAGTACTGGTAACATATAAGTAATAGATGGTAGAATTAATGTCGCAGTATATCAAAATATTATGGAAGCAAATTTAATCATTTCAGTTGAAAATCTTGAACTGCGGCCTCTATTGAATCTTCCAACAAGATAATGATCCTAATCACACTGCAAATCTGCAAAGAAATGGCTTGCTGAAAATGATGTAAATATCCTTAAATGACCAAGTCAATACCCAGATTTAAACCCAATCGAGAATCTGTGGCGTTATTTGAAAATTCAAATCCAGTCGAGAGCACCAACAAACTGAAGACCATTTGCGAAGAAGAATGGAAAGAAAATACCAACTAAAATTTACAAATCATTAATTGAGAACTACAAGAAGATGTTGGTTGCTGTAGAAGTGAATAATGGCTATTCTACAAATTATTAAATGAAGATTATGTATTCTTTTTTGTATTGTATGAATACTTTTTTCACCCATTAAAATGGATAAATGGGATTTATTTCTATTAAATCAATTTTTTATTCTATTTTCTATGCATATTTAGTTATTATGGATCTGTGTACTGTTAATTATATGAAAATTATGTTTATTCATTAGGTAATAACATAAAATTTTGCATGTGTACGAATATTTGTTTCCCCGCACTGTATATATTGAAGGATTCATCTGGTCATTTTTCAGACATCACTCATACATATATATATATATATATATATATATATATATATATATATATATATATATATATATATAAGGAAAGAACAGTAAGATATAAAAGCCGGTGTTCTTATAGATATTTTTATTTTTACACAATAGTGCTCAACGTAAATTTACAGAGCATTAATATTATAAATTAATTGATTTAAAATATGTTTTTTCGCTACACAGTGATTACCATGTTTCAAAAATGGAAGCTAAAGCCTTTGAATTTAATTTTGTTATTAAATTAAAGACATTAGTTCCATTTCCTCGTCGAGCGAATTTTGGAGTAACTTATTTTTTAAATTTACGGTTCTAAAGGCACGGTAAAGATTCATAATTGAGGGTTTCCAAGGATACCGAGAAATCCATTCATCTAGACAAGGGGTGGTAGGGTGTTCAATTTTTTATAAATTTTTTTTATTTTAACGGCAAAAATTCTTACGGTATTTTTCTATTTGTATACTAAAAGATTTTGGAGGGCTGTTTAGGCTAGAATATGTTTTAACTACATTTCTAAAAAGATTTTAATTTTTAATATTTAATATACTATATTTCTTTTTAAAACCAAGTAAATGTATTAGAATTACTTACAGTATGTAAAATTATTTTTTCTTATCGAGTATAAGTATGTATATTACCAGATTATATTTTTTTTTTAAAGTAAATTTTATGACAATGACGGCAAAGATAGCTAAATTATTTCACTAATTCAGTAAACTTATTTTTTATAAATTTAGTAATATAAATTTTCCCATGTATGTACAAAGGACATGGGTCATTTAATGTCCTATATATTCTAACTTATATTAATTTCATTTGACTTTAGGTGTTCTATTGGATTCTTTTAAGTGTTTGAATTGCTTTGAGAGAGGTGTTAAGGTTAGAGTACGTTTTATTTAATTACAATTTTAAAAGATGTTTAGGTTAGAATCCGTTTTATTTAATTACAATTTTAAAACCAATTTTTAAAAATTCTACTTTTAAATTTAACTTTTAAATTTATTCGGCTATACATTTTTATAAAATAAGTAAATGTAATAGAATTACTTACAGTATTTAAATTTATTTAAAATTATTTATTCACATCCAATATGAGTATGTATATTATCAGGTCAATTTTTTTTATAATTTAATTTTTAAATAGTATTTAAAGAAAATTTTTGACAATGACGGCACAAAATAGCTATTTCATTTCTCTGATTCAGTAAATATTTATTTTTTATAAACTTAGTATTACATAGTTTCTCATGTATGCATAAAGGACATGGGTCATTTAATGACTTACATATTCTAGCTTTTCTTATTAACTTCCATTTTACTGTAGGTGTTTTATTGGATTCTTTTAGGTGCCAGAAGTACTTCGAGAGAGATGATTGATTTTTATATTTATTTATCCTAAACGAACTTTGATATAGGTTGAACCTTTTTTTGAACTCATGGCTAGTGCAACCTATATATATTTTTATCTTTTCAGGGTTTTCAATAGAAGATATATTGCATTGGTATACTAATGATTCCATGCAACATTTATTTTGTAGAGGACAGTTTTGAGGGTTTCTACAATTACATAATTTTTGTTTACCCTCATTAGTTGTTTTTATTTTTCCATTGTCTAAAATATTTTGGTTCTGGTATAAGTGTTTATTTAAGATATTAGCATTATGTTTCTTAATATTTTTTCTAGGTTATCAGTACAGCTATAACTTAATTTTAGTGTATTTTTATTGAAAATAGTACTTAGTTTACTTTCACTGGGAAAATGCTTGTCTATTAATGCGAGGAATTTTTGCCCCAATTTGTTTTTTACCATTTGGTTGTATGGGGGTGTATACCAAATTATTTTCCTACTTCTGTTTTTTCTATGCTTATCATTTCCATTTTTAATATAAGTTAGTTTTAGGTTTTTGTAGCCACTATCTTTCAGAGCTTTATTATAGAAATTAATATGTTCTTCGAAAATAAAAGTTTACTGAATTAGTGAAATAATTTAGCTATCTTTGCCGTCATTGTCATAAAATTTACTTTAAAAAAATATATATATATAATCTGGTAATATACATACTTATACTCGATAAGAAAAAATAATTTTACATACTGTAAGTAATTCTAATACATTTACTTGGTTTTAAAAAGAAATATAGTATATTAAATATTAAAAATTAAAATTTTTTTAGAAATGTAGTTAAAACATATTCTAGCCTCTACAGCCCCACAAAATCTTTAAGTATACAAATAGAAAAATACCGTAAGAATTTTTGCCGTTAAAAATAAAAAAATTATTAAAAAAACCCAGACGACATGCATTTAGCAAATGTCAGAATTTGTTGAAAAATACATCCCTACCTATCCCTAAACATAACCCCGCTTTCGAATGTAACTATTAACTGATACAACAAAAATTAAAAAATTGATCACCCTACCACCCATTGTCTAGACGAATACATTTCTCGGTATCCTTGGAAACCCTCAATTATGAATCTTTGCCGTGCCTTTAAAACCGTAAATTTTAAAAAATAAGTTACTCCAAAATTCGCTCGACGAGAAAATGGAACTAATGTCTTTAATTTAATAACAAAATTAAATTCAAAGGCTTTAGCTTCCATTTTTGAAACATGGTAATCACTGTGTAGCGAAAAAAAGATATTTTAAATCAATTAATTTATAATATATATATATATATATATATATATATATATATATATATATATATATATATATTCATAACAGCCATTTTATTTTAATAAAGTATAGATTATTAAAATGATTAAAATAAAAGTAATTTTTGTCATTTCGATACATTTCCGTTTTTTTATCATTTCACCCCAAGCAAGGCAATAAAGCCACTCAGCATCAAATGGTTACTGAGTGTTAGAAAATATGAGAAAAATATACAATTAACGAGTGAGGACGATAAAAGAACACGAATTAAGAAGACTGGAGATAACGATTGATATTGCAATTATTTTTTGGGAAGATCAAAGTGGACCGGAAAGCAATAAGCTGGAAGAGAGTTCCTCAAGCGAGAAGTACGAGAAAAGCATAGAATTATAGTTACATCCATCAAATTCTAGTAAAATGACGAAACCTTGCTGCTAATCTATTACTAATCTTAAATTCATAAAGTCTAGGGACCACAGAGAAAATTTTGTTAGAACAAATACTCTGAAAGTATTTATCGAAAAGACATAGGGAAGCTACGTTACATCGGCGGTAAGGTAACAGAAGACGAGATGCCAGGTCAGGGTCAATATTATTACAGATTCTGCTTTGCATTTTATCAAGAATTTCTAAATATGTAGAATGAGCTACAGACTATATATTTGTTTTTGTTTTTGTTCTTTTTGTTGTTTTTTTTATTTGTTTTTGTTTTTTAAGCATTTCACACCAAACAAGGTGGGAGTGTCACAAGCAATCATGTGGTTACGGAGAGTGAAAGTAAGAGTAAAGATGGGTGTTTGAGGAAAGGATATAGACAATGGCGGGAATCAGGATCAAGGCATCAGAAGATGTCGATTGACATTACATTTGAATATTTGAAGATTATAGCTATCAGTGAAGGGAGTAGGAGGAAGGGAGTTCCACTGTCGGGAAGTGTGAGCGAAGTAGCTGTTGGGGGAGAAGAGGCGGTTACATTTAACTTTTTCCACAGTGAAAGGGCGGGACCGAGATGCCAGCCTAGTAGCACACCTAAATTCATGCATTTGGGCTAACAGTGAAAGTAGCTCATCAAATAAAATATAAATCGCAGGAGCACCAGACCATGTGTGCCATGAGAGTATTTATAGGAAAAACTCACGTTATATTACAGCGTTGGCAGAGTGACTGAAAGCGAGATGCCGGGTCAGGAAAAATTACATTGCAGATTCTTCTTTAGATTTTATTAAGAATCTCTAAACGTATTGCAGAAGGACCGGATCTGATATGTCAGCAATATTCAATGCTTAGACGAATGGTAGAGTTACAAATTTGTAAGATAGATTCTAGAGATAAACATTGTCTAGGACGACGCAGATAATTTTAAACCGAGGCGTGGTTTATACCCTTCTCGTCCATTACTATCTGTCAAGTCCTGAATTTTTCCTGAATGTATATCCCTGAAGAAAGCCAGATAGGTCATTAGTCGAGATGCGAAAGAAAAGCTATAAAGATGATGATGCTCTGCTCGATAAATTCGTAGAACTATTGCGGACACAAAACACATTTTTTTGTGTTTTTATAAGTTAATTTCAGCTCAGATTGTTCGGTTAAAATTAAGACACGCTGGGCAAAACGTGATATCATGTACGGAGAAGAAGAGACAACACAGATATGTCACATGATGCCATGGGGTTAACTAAACCATTATGAAAGACATCGAGCAGCTCGCTTTCTTCCCAGAAAGCTAAAATTTACTCGTCGAAAGATAAGACCTTACCAGCCCTCGTCTACAACCTGCCATCTCCAACTTCTATCAAATTTGAACAACTAGAGATCCGTTATCAACAAAAAACAGAAAAAAAATGTTTGATTTAAAAGAACAAGAATTACTCGTTAAATATCACAGACACACATACACAAAATGATACCAACAAATCGTCATCATACAAATTCGATTTGAGGTCATGAATTAACATGTTCTCTCACCTTCAGTGACATTGTACACTGTTTCGACAATATTTTGCCAGCCTTCTCTGTTCTCTGCGACGCCATGGGTATGACGATAAACAACATCCACCTCCAGGTTAAGACGATAAACTACGTCCAACAGCAAGGCCTCTGATCAGGAGGCTTTGAGGAGCGTGGAACCACCTATTAATTGCTGGTGTTCCCAGGTCCGCCCTGACATGGGGTGATAGCACCTGTTAGGGTCTCAGCTATGGGCAAATAGTTAACCCCAAAACTGAGGTAAAAAGCCTTATGAAAGTGTAAAAATAGGTTTTAAAAATTATTACCAGAAATAAATTTTTGAAGGAAATACTTTTACCAGCAAAATATTTTTGAAAAAAAATATTACCAGCAATACATTTTTTAAAATATTACCAGCTATACATTTTTTAAAATATTACCAGCTATACATTTTTAAAAATATTACCAGCAATACATTTTTTTAAATATTACCAGCAATACATTTTTTTAAATATTACCAGCTATACATTTTTTTAAATATTACCAGCTATACATTTTTGAGGGAAAATATTGCCAGAAATAGATTTTTGACAAAACAAAATATCACCAGGAAAAAATCGTTGTCGGCATTAAATAACCCATTGAAGTTGATATGACGTAAAACAAAATAAATCAAACTGTCCTCTGCGAATTTGCGGATTTGCTGCAGATCTTCCTTGATGGTAAACTTCTCCAAAGAAAAGTGGGATCTTTCGGCCTTGTTCTTTGAATGTCTCGGTTCAGCGTTGTGACTATGGTGGTTCTTGGATGACCTCTGATCTTTTGGAAGTCAGTCTTTTCAAAGTAAAACTCCATGGCTCTGTTATCTAGGCATTTTGGATCTATTCACAAAATAATCCGAATATTGTCTTTCTCAGTATGCAACGTCTTAAATAAGTAGTTACTACGTAGCAGTAACTAGAGCAGCCATTACCTCCTCCACCAACGTATACACAATTATAAAGACGTGTTAAAGATACTTCCGTGGACACATCCATTTTACATTTACCATCGTCGCAATACAGATAAAATGACTTTTTGAATATATTTTTAATACTAATGTTAGCCAAATACGAGGCCTAAGAACTCCTCAAGGTAGAGGGTTATTGTGTAGTGTTCTATGAGCGTTGGATAAGGCAAGATGTGCAGTTCATGGGCTTATGCAGAAAAGATAACGTTTAACCTTCGACTTGGAAAACTCAAGATCGAGAAAAGCATCCTGCCGGGGGTCTATTCCACAAAGTAGCGATTTGAGGGGCGGAGGAAGAAGTTGTCCGAGTGTAACTTCTTTGTACTACGAAGGAAATATGAAGGATTCTATCTTATGTACCTGTTATGGCGGGTCTCAGTTGTAAAGGTCAGAGCTGGTAGTACTAAAGAAGGTAGCTTGCTAGAACACAAGACATGGACATAGCGATAGAGAAATGGCCAAGCCTGTTTCTGTGAAAAAGTGGTAGTGGGGTGGAAAATAATTCCTCACGAACAAGGCAAGGGAGGAGTAGGCAGCTTCAACCCAGATATAGCAGCAATACAGCATTTTCAGTCTGATCATTTTATTGAACATCTTTAGCAATACATCGTATATATATATATATATATATATATATATATATATATATATATATATATATATATATATATATACTTCAGGTCTGGAATGAGCTTGGTGCCCAATAGACGTTCAAGGCAATGAGGCTTATTGGGAGAACACCCACCCATCCATCACGATGAGTAAAAGTTCAGGGTCTGCTGGGTAATGGTAGAACGTTACCAATTTGTTTTTTTTTTTATCGGAATCACCCCAAGCAAGGCCGTAATGCCACTTAGACACAAGGGGTTACAGGGTGTGGAAAAACTAGGAACAGAAACATTAATGATGGGCATAAAGAGAAGAGAGTAAACAGGTGTACAGTAGATAGCGATTGACATTGCATTTAAATTTCTACAGATTAAAGTTGGTTGGAAAGCATAGAGTCGGAAGGGAATTCCACATGCGAGAACTGCGAGAGAAGTAACTGTTAGCATAGAATTTACGGCTACATCTAGCCAGCTGCGCTTAAATTCAAAAACTCTAAGTACCAGAGCGAAGAACTCCTTCGTACAATTACCATGAAAGTATTTATAGAAAAGACATAGAGATGCAACCTTAGGACGGTGGGAAAGTGGCTGCGGCTGAGCCGCCAGATCAAGACCAATAATATTGCAGATTCTTCTTTAGATATTATCAAGGAGTTCAAGGTAAATGGCAGGAGAACAGGACCATATATGGCCGCAATATTCTAAGCATGGCCGAATGGTAGATATGTAAGATAAATTCTGGGGATAATTATGGTTTTGCACATATTGAATTCAGTTCTTCCCCGATTGATCCACCTGGTCTGGATCAGAGGAGAGATGATCTGCTAGATTCTGAGTATCCAGGTTTTTAGAGGTGCACTTATAATCTTTTGTAGAAAGTAAATCATACTGAATTATTGTGGTTATTGAAAAGGCTCAGACAGTAAAAGATTTTTTATCGGCAAGACTTCTTTTGAGGTTTTCATGAGAGGATGAGAAAAAATGTAATCAAACACACAGAGACAAAACATCAAATTATTCAAAACAGAAAATGAGCGTTAAGGTCCTTCTCTGAGCCAACCTATTGCTTATTTGCCCCAGTAGCAATAATTTATATCTCGTGTGTAAATAAAGTAAAACCTTCAATATATAGGCATACAAACAGCGATTGTCTCCCTTTCGTTGAGATAGTCACGAGTGTACGTAGCGTTCGGCAAATGACGTAAGGAGATAAGAGTGACAAAGGGCAATTGCGATGTGGAAACCGGAGAAGAATCACGCCCTTAAACCATAATGGTATATCTTACAAGAAGAACCTGGCGTGTTCGTGTTGTAGTGGTTATCCCCTCTGCATAACACGCAGAAGGTCACCAGTTCGAAACTTGGAACTATTTTTTAGTATTTCTTTTGCTGTAAGACCTACCGATGGGGGCTAGGGGCGTTCTTCTTCTCTGGGCTCTACATCATAACATCCCTTCGTCAATCTATCGCCGGCCGTCACGTCACCCTCGTGACTGTCTCAACAACGGGGAGGCAGTCACCTTTTGTATCCCTATAAATATATTAGGTTCTTATAAGTCTTCTTTTATTGAATTAGTTTTTTTTTTAAGTCCTTTCCTTGTGTTTTAGTTTTTGAACCGGTGCAGAGGTAGACAGTTTTATCGATTGCCTAGGACCATAATTTAATCATCTGATATATTTTCAGGAGATTCGAATTGATCAAAAGGCCAAGGTTTGACGTCCTCAATTATTACTGGCTTTGATGGCAACATCTTCAAGTGAATCATTTCTATTTGAAAGCCTCCCGAGTTACTTTTAAAATATACGGTAACTTACTTCAGCTTCAACAAACTCTAAAAATACACTGTGGTGCAAAACGTTTGGGCCTCTTGGTAAATTAAACTACTTTTGTTAATTTTACACCCAAATCGAGAGTAAATAGCAGTAGGCTTTCTCGGTACATTTTACTAATTTTAACCAACAAAAAACAAGCTACCAAATGTCTTAATTCTATACGGTCTATGATAAAGCATCTTATGTGATAGTGACGCTGAAAAAAGGGCATTTTTTTATTTTTACAAGGTAGAGAGAGAGGGTTACAGAGTAATAGGTACTATTTATGCAGATATATGGGGAAGATAACGGTTATCTCTAGACTTGAATAGGTTAAGATTGTAGTGTTCAGGGAAGCATCCTCTTGGGAGTCAATTGAGATAGAAGGTTACAGAGTAAGAGGCAAAATTTATCTGGATAAATGGGTAAGATAACAGTTATCTCTAGACTTGAATAGGTTAAGATTGTAGTGATCGGGGAAGCATCCTCTTGGGAGTCAGTTGAGATAGAAAGTTACAGATTAAGATGCACAATTTATGCGGATATCTGAGGAAGATAACGGTTGAGGTCCTTTAACAGAGGACAAAAAAACGACACTCAAATCTGTAGGACTATTGGGATAGCTAAAAAAAGCTAAGCACATTATTAAGATTCAGAAAAATATCGATAGAAACAAAGAAAAGTGTCCTGAACTCTTACATGATATCTCTCCTCCTACATAACAAAAAAGGCTTTACAACCTCCAGAAAGATGAAGAAGAGACAGAAATGTGGTCCTACAGAAGGATGCTGAGGATACTATGGACCGAATATATGAGCAACAACGAAGGTTTATAGAAAATGGAAACAAAAAGGAAACTTATACTTAACATCAGGAAGAGTTGAAATTTCTGGGTAACATAATAAGAAAAGCGGGCTTGGAGAATCTAATTCTCACAAGACAAACTGAAGGCAAGAGGGACAGGTGAAAATAACGCACAACATACTTAACATAGAGCTTAAGTAAATGGATGACGGAACAAGGTTTAGGAGAAATAAGAGAAAAATTAAATTTATTAAGAGTTAAAAAGTATAGGAAAATGTGAAGAGCCATGATCGCCTACGTTTTGAAGGGACACGGCACATAAAAATAAAGGCGCTCAAGGCACGGCTTGAGGAAACTGGGGAATTTTTATAGCAATTTTTGATTGACTACTCACGGTAGAGAAGAACTAAATAAAAGAGTTAACTAAATAAACTTAACCTGACTAAAATAGTGATGCAATCTCGTTATATTTTGGTTTGGCTTGCGGCATATCAACACCTCAATGGGTTATTTAATGCCAACAAGATATTTATTGCTGGTAATTTTTTTTTAAATGCATTGCTGCCAATATGTTTTTCCGTAAATTTATTACTGGTAATATCTTTTTTCTTCAAAATGTATTACTGGTATCATCTTTTTTCTTCAAAATGTATTACTGGTAATATCTTTTGTCCGTAAATTTATTACTGGTAATATCTTTTTTCTTCAAAATGTATTACTGGTATCATCTTTTTTCTTCAAAATGTATTACTGGTAATATCTTTTGTCCGGAAATTTATTACTGGTAATATCTTTTTTCTTTAAAATGTATTACTGGTAATATCTTTTTTCTTCAAAATGTATTACTGGTAATATTTCTTTTTTCCTTCAGAAATGTATTGGTGATAATTTTTTTTCAAAAATACGTTACTGGTAATAATTTTTTCTTCAAAAATTCATTTGTGGTAATAATTTTTTACAAAAATGTATTGATGGTATTAAAATCTATTTTTACATTTTCATAGTGTTTTGACCCCAGTTTGGGGGTTAACTATTTGCCCTTAGCTGGGACCCTAACATGTGCAACCACTCCGGGTCAGGGTTGACCTGGAAACACCGTCAATTAAGAGGTGGTTCCACGCTCCTCCTGATCAGAGGCCTTGCTGTTGGATGTAGTTTATCGTCTTACCCAGGACGGCTCATTTGGTGGGAGGTCATACTCCTCTGCAGAGGTGCAGTCGGCGTATTCTGAAACCACACCCGATAGGGCGTGTTATATTTTGATGAAGACAGGCCTTATTGAACAATTGTATAAACATCCTTGAACTGTTGTTTATAATCTATCAACCGTTAATTATAATTGTTTTGAATAAAATTGTTTATTGACAGAGAATCTATCGCAATAATGTTCATCTTATTTATTTTCATTCTTAGTTTTTCTTTGAATTCATTCTTCGTCAACGTAATAATAAGCCCCGTATGTGTGTTTATCAACGGTTTTATACAAGTCATCATTCTCCAACTGGTCAGTGTGCTCGGTAAATGATAGTCAAGCCTCTGTGTTTTCTTTTTAAGTCTCTTCTTTTTATTATTAATGGTACAAATATTTTGCAGAGAGAATTTTTATAATTTTTTTTCTCGGGTGTCGATTTTCCACAGAAATATTTTCAGTATAACTACAGTATAACAAGGGAGCATGTTCGTACTGAAACGTGCCGAGCGCAGGACACATTTACCGGCCACATTTACGTGGGCCTGTAACAATAGCAGCAATTCTCCCTAAATCTTCGCTCACCAATTCCATTTATGGTGATCTATTTTTCAGCAATGCTGAGACGATTTTAATTATAGAGATAGATGCTCAAATTCTGCGCCATTTTATATAAAGAATTGGAACTGAAACTGATAGATAGAGAGGAGGAAGAGAAAAAATTACAATCTATGAATGGAGCAGAAACTATACATTATGGAATTTACAAATATCAATCATCTAATAAATGAGAGGAATTAAATTATTTTGAACTGTCGACACACTTAATCATTGGTTTTTAAACATAAAATACAACAGATGTCGAAAATATTATTAAAAAAAACGATCGCACATTTACGAAAAAAATGAAACGGCACTATGCATATGCAAATAAAACAGTAATCTTATTTTTTATGTGCATTAAATGTTTTTTTTTTAAATGATTCAAAATATAGGACTTTTATATGCAGAAGGAAATAAATATAAAAATTATATATATATATATATATATATATGTGTGTGTGTGTGTGTGTGAGTGAGTGCGCACGCGCGTGTGTGTGTGTGTGTACGTGTGCGTGTGTGTATCATTTAGATACTGAGTGCTTTAATCCGTTATAATGGCGTATATGCCAGGAGTTATATAAAAAAGAACTTATATAGTAGATATATACCCAGAGATTTATAGATAGATATAAGAGAGGTATAACATACTAAGATAGATTGATAGGTCTGAACAGTTTGAGATAGATAGATAGATAGATAGATAGATAGATAGATAGATAGATAGATAGATAGATAGATAGATAGATAGATAGATAGATAGATATGAACAGACGGAGATAGATAGATAGATAGATATGAACAGACGGAGATAGATAGATAGATAGATATGAACAGACGGAGATAGATAGATAGATAGATATGAACAGACGGAGATAGATAGATAGATAGATATGAACAGACGGAGATAGATAGATAGATAGATAGATAGATAGATAGATAGATAGATAGATATGAACAGACGGAAATAGATAGATAGATAGATAGATAGATAGATAGATAGATATGAACAGACGGAAATAGATAGATAGATAGATTGTATTGTCAAATATTTTATGTAAAATTCATAGATATGTGTTATCCAATGAAATAATAATTTGTACTATTATGTATAGTGAGTAAGCATGAAAGCAATTAAGTCCCAATTTTCAATTTCAGATTGATATTTAGTATTTTTTTCAGTAATTATAGCAATTTGCAGTGTCAAGAGATTATTTGAAAGAACTAGAATTTAGTATTATGGCTCGTAAAAAAGAACTAACACTGAATGAAAAGAACTATATAATCAAATAAATTAGCAAAGGAAAGTCTTCGCTTCAAATTTCTAAGGATGTGAAAAGGGATCATCGAACAATCAAGAAAATATGTCAAATGGGAATTCAACCAAGGAAAAAAAAGTCTCAGGCTGAATTCAGGAATTTAACAAAGCGAGATCCATCACATATCCGAAGAGAATTAATAAGAAACCCAAATGTGTCAAGTGCGTTGATATTTGAAGCCGCTGGAGCTCCTATGGTGTCAAGGGAAACAAGGTGTAAAGCATGAAGGAAGTTTGCTGATGTAAAAAATCAAATAAAGAAACCCATTTTAACAAAATAACATGAGGAAAGAAGATTGCAGTGGGCAAAAAATACATAAAAACTGATTTCAGTAAAGTGCTTTTTACAGACAAATCAAGGATCACCATCGATGGGCCCGACGGATGGGCTCGAGGATGGGTTTGCAAGCAACATGACTCAAGAAAATTTTTTAAACGCCAACAAGGCGGCGATAGGATCATGATATGGTCTGCGATTATTGGTAATGAGCTCGTGGGTCCATTTAAACTGAAAGACGGGGTTAAAATGAATTCCAAATGTTACTGTGATTTTCTAGAGCAATATTTCTTTGAATGGCTTGATAACCAGTCTTTAGCCAAGCGTAGATCTATGATCTATATGCAAGACAACGCACCAAGTCATGCATCAAAGTTTACAAAATCCTGGTTGAAAGAAAAGGGATTTGTTGAAGATTCTCTTATGGACTGGCCTTCAAATAGCTGTGACTTGAATCTCATTGAGAACCTGTGGAGCATCCTCAAGAGAGATATTTATTCTAATGGAAGGCAATTCAACAGCAAGTGTGACCTCTGGGTGGCAGTTAAAGCTGCTGCAAACAACTTACCAGCCGCTAAAATTGCAAATCTAACATCAGATGTTGACAATAGGCTGCTAAGAGTTATTGAAAAGAAAGGAGCATTTGTGCAATAAATTTTAGGAGGTTCTTATTATTTTTTGTTAATATATATTTTATTTTTAAAGTAAATTTTTTTTTATGTTTTTCCTTTAAGAAATTGACGAATTTGTTCTAAAATATTTTCATATTATTTTTTTACATTAGTTTTACAAGGTATAATAATGTAAAAGTATCAAAATAAATAGATGCAAATAAACTACTGACAGTCCAATTAGTCTGTTTTGTTAACTTAGTAAAATTTTTTCCAACCAAAAACAATATTTTTCTCTATCACTATATATCTAAGTTAATAATATTGAGTAGAATCTAAACAACATCATAATAGGACTTTTAACATTAAAGACGCAACTTTATATACCAATTCATAACTTGCATATAATCTCTAGACGCAGTTTATATAAAAGTGAACATTGAAGTCAAAACTCAAAAGTGGCAGACTGTTCGATGCTAAACGCAATCATCAGGCCACCTGATGACTGCGTTTGTAATGAAACATTCCGTCGCCCCTGAGTGCTGATTTCAATGTTCCCTTTTATATTTATATTTACATACGCTCTATCTCTGATATTGAGCACTTTATCCCATAAATATAGCACACCTTAAAACTATATTTCTTCAGATAGATAGATAATGATAACTCCTTATTCCAAGAATTCAGGCAGAAAATGGTTGTGTATATATATATATATATATATATATATATATATATATATATATATATATATATATATATATATATACAGGCAATTTTCTTTTAATAAAGTATAGATTATTAAATTAGATTAAAATAATTAAAATGGCATATATATATATATATATATATATATATATATATATATATATATATATATATATATACACACACAAGGTAACCAAAAAAATTCTGTCCGTTTTTTGATTAGTCATTGAATGAAGTTGAAATATATACGAAATGCGTGTAGCAATTGTTTTCAAATTCGGACAGCCGGGAGTAGGAACATCAGACATTGTAAAAAACACGCGCATCGTGCCCGGCCATCAGTTATAAGCCGGACAGCTGTGAGAAGGATGGAAGTGTCTAGAGATCTCGTTCGGGGCAGTTTGCTTTACGACTTCAAAGTGGGCTTATCAGCAGCTGCATCTAGTCGCCGCGTATTTCAAGCGTTTGGGGATAGTGCTGTGGATGAACGTACTGCAAGGCGTTGATTTCGAAAATTCAAGTCGGGAGATTTGTCTCTCCATGATGAGCCTCGCAGTGGACGACCACAGGTCTTGAATGACGGAGTCCTGAAGGCAGCCATTGAAAAGGACAGTAGTCTAACGTGTGGTGAACTTGCAAGACAGTTCAACGTTTCCGAAGAAACTGTTAAACTTCACCTGCACCGCCTAGGTAAGACGTACAAACTGAGCAAGTGGGTTCCGCAAACGCTGTTGGAGGTCCACAAGGGACAACGAGTGACAGCCTGCGTATCGCTGCTTTCTCGCCACCGTACCGCTGCTTTCTCGCCACCGTACCGCATCCCTATTCAATCGAATGCTTACCAGTGATGAAAAGTGGGTTCTGTACGAAACTCCAAAGCGTTCCAGACATTGGTTGTCTCCTCAGGATGCTATCCCTCATACCGCAAGACCGCCTATGCACCCATGCAAGATTATGCTTTGTGTCTGGTGAACAGTTCGTCAAGTGATTCATTATGAACTTCTACCAACGGGCCAAACGGTCACTGGAGACCTATACTCATAGCAATTGATACGTGTGCAACGGGCATTGCGCCAGAAGGAGCCAGCACTGGTGAATCGCAAAGGTGTGCTTTTCCCCCATGACAACGCCAGGCCGCATGTCGCGCGAGTGGCCAGGGATACCATACAGCAACTTGGGTGGGAGACTTTGTGCCATCCACCTTATTCGCCTGACCTTGCGCCATCCGATTATCACCTCTTCCACTCCCTGGATAATCATCTTCGTGGGAAATCCTTCATCAATGAAGCAGACTTGCGGAAAGACCTCACGGACTTCTTTGCGTCAAAACCCCCCGAGTTCTACCGCAAGGGCATTGAACACCTGGAGACACATTGGCAGAAGGTGCTGGATGCCGATGGCGATTACTTCGAAGACTAAGTATAAGTTACACATACTGTCAAGCGTTTTCTTTTTTTCCTTTAAAAACGGACAGAACTTTTTGGGTTACCTTGTATATATATATATATATATATATATATATATATATATATATATATATATTCATACAGGATATTTTATTTCAATAAAGTATAGATTATTAAATTAGATTAAAATGATTAAAATGACATATATATATATATATATATATATATATATATATATATATATTCATACAGGCAATTTTATTTTAATAAAGTATAGATTAGATTAGGTTAAAATGATTAAAATGGCATATATATATATATATATATATATATATATATATATATATATATATATATATATATATATATATGCCATTTTCTGCCTGACTTTCTGAAATAAGGAACTATCGTTATTCTATTATTTACATGCGGACTATTGTCATCATTTTTGTTGTTATTATTACATTTCGACTGTTTTGCCCATCTGGTCTTCATACGAACCCGGATTTACATACACCTGATGAAGACCGAAAAAACAATGATCGAAATGTTGTTATAACAACAACAACAATAATGAGGGAAAAAATCGCGTGCAAATAGTGCAAAACATCGACTATTTGTTTTCTTATCTTTCGCCATCTGGGAGGCAGCTTCTTGATTCCTTCCGCCCAGAACTTAGCAATCTTCTGGGTGATGAGCTTATCTAGGAGATTTTTGCACGCTTCTAGAAAACTGAAGAGAATGTCTTCGGTATCGAATCAAGTGGACATCCGAAGATGGGAAGTCAGGTGGATAATGAGTATATTGTAGTATATCTTGTACTATTTTCTGTCGCTGGCGTGGTTTGATCAGGGCAACGATCCCAACAAACATGGACTATGCTACAGGAAGCAAATGAGGACTTTAATACATTCCCTCCTATGGCGTTTTTTAATGATGATAATGACGATAAAGCTATACCATTTTGTGTTGGTTCTGCAAAAGACGTAAGGTCTGGCGTGGTTTGATCAGGACAAGGATCCCAACAAACATGGTCTATGCTACAGGAAGCAAATGACGCCTTTAGTACATTCTCTCCTATGGCGTTTTTTAATGACGATAAAAAAAAATGAACCCATGCTGTTCAGGAAGACTCCATTTTTTGTTCACCCCTCCCGCTATAGGTTCCTAGACAATGGCTTGGATTGAGGAATTGGAGAGCCGAGTTCGAATTCGAATTCCAGTCGAATTCATTACATTCACTTACGTGTTAATACTCTTGGGAAAGGTATGAATCCTCTTCTTCTCCCCCAGCTATGGGTAAATAGCAGGACAGATCGGGATCTATAGCCTTGGATGGCAACTGGTTTAGCGCAGAAAGAAATGGCAACCTACTGCGGGAAATAATCTGCCTCGTCAGTCACGTATCAAAAGATATATGATCGCCTAAGCGTGTATCACGAATGGCACATAACTGAACTGAGAGTTAGCATAACCCTGGAACATTGGTCAACTGTCTTTTGATGAAACCATCAAGAGTGAAACGAGTCATGGGTCAATTGTACAGGGCGTCTGGGCCCTCAACCCGGCCATGTTTAATGCAGATTCCCAACCCAAATCGGACTGATCATATCTCTCATGTTTGCTAGTATAAATGACCTAGGTCGGAGACTCTCAGGGTGGGTCTCGCTCGCGATCTTCAGCGTCTAGGTGAAATTCTTGAGGCCAATTTGACCGACTTTCTCCGCCTCGAGGCGGCTGAAGCAACTGGGTGCGAGGGTCCCATTAGAGAGTGTGCGATCTGGGAAGCGGTGAACATGGTTGGCCGGGACAATACTTCGGGTATGATGGTCTTCCATACGAACTGTATTTTCGCGTTCTTGTTCCATTGCTGGAACTGATTTACAACAACTGTATGAAGCAGGGGTCTACACTTCAAGACTTCACCAGGGGTATTATCAGGTTACTGCGCAAAAACAAGAACGGTGGTTATGGGATATGTAACTTTCGGCGTTCGACGATGTTAAATAGAGATATCTTAGCCAGCCGTTTGCAGGCTGCCCTGTCTAGTTTGATTGGCTCTGAGCAAACTTGTGTTGTGAAGAGTAGGTCTATTCAGGACAACCTTCATTTGGTAGGCATGATCAACGAGAAAGTCGACAGTGAAGCCTTGTCGATCAATTTAGATTAGTCCAAGGCATTCGATGGGGTTGACCATCGTTTTCTGGAGACTTTGCAGCCGTCGGTTTCGAGCCGTACATTCGCATTTGGATCCGACTATTTGCGTTCACCGATAAGCTGGTGTTATTAAATGGAGTTTGATCGAAGTCTTCCGTGTCACCATGCTCCATTTATCAAGTTTGTCCGTTTTTGCCTTTGCTTTACGTTCTTGTATTGGAGCCTTTCCTTCGCATGTTAAAGGCGATTCCGGTCCTACGCAGAATCTCCTTACCTGGTGTTACCATCTCGGCCAGGTACTCCGCCTATGCTGATGACGTTTCGGTTGTTGCGTCAAGCAGAACCAAAATTGACAAAGTCTAAAAAAAAAAGCAGAATGTACGAGACATTGGTACATTGGCTGGCTTGCGGTTGGGAGCATGGAAGAGAGTTTCTCTGGACGGACAGCCCGTTCAAGAACCTCGGCGTCAGGTTCGGTCCCGATCTATTGCTGGAAAGGAATTGATCGGAGGTGCGGGGGAAGGTTGAGGGTGCAGTTCGCCTGCGAATATTTCTTTAAAGGGGAAGGCGGAAGTGTGTGTTTCGCACATCTACCTAATTCTCATTTACCGACTCTCCTTTCTTCCACTCCCGTACGCTATACTAAATCAATTAGTTAGAGTCTTGTTTTCCTCCTTGTTGATCAGTTGCTCCCACCCTTCTGAAGGCGGCCTTATTATGCCTAGCGTTGAGATTCATCAATATATGCTTCGGACGAGGCTATTCCGAAGGGCAGAGTCTCGTCCAGGGAGTAGACAGACCCGATTCAGTTTATGTGGGTTCTACGGGGATTTTTTGGCCGAGCCTACGAAAGCGTCATACTACGTACCTCAACATTGCAAAAAATGATAGATATAGCAAGGTGTATAACCATTCTTACTGAAATACGACCATAGGCATCAGCCAATAAAAAAAAAGTCTTTTTACACTCGCCTCTTACATACTGATGTCTTTTTACTTCATCCAGTTTCAATTCGAGCTACTTCCCCTGGATTCCTAACTCGGGAAGGTGGGCTCTTTCTTACATAGTTTTATCGAAATGTTTCATATCTTTTAAATTGGTAATTCCACAACATTAGTAGCCCTTCAACTAAAATACATATATATATATACAGGGTGTCCATAAAGCTTGTGTAGACTTTAAAAAATGTATAACTTTATTTGTATTTGCAATAGAAATAATCTGTCAAAAATGTTATAAAGTTTAATGTACCTAGTTTTAAGTATAGCTAAAATAACTAATGTGATTTCAGGCATTACTGTAAATCAGTTGGCAAATGTTTTCCGTGAACTGAAAAATTGTATTACCCTTTGTATTGCTAATGATGGAGGACATGTGGAAACTTAAATAAAATTTCAATAAAACCTTAAAAAAATATAGATTTGCTTCTTTCTAATATATATATAGTAAGAAACATATATAATATATTACATTAATTGCACAACTCCGAGTTTCATGCCGAAGCAATTTTCAAGTGCTGGAATTATTATTTTTGTTTTTACTTCAATAAATGTAAGGTATTATGTATGTTTCTTACTATACATACATATATATATATATATATATATATATAATTCATCGAGTCTAGAAGAAACCTCAACAGAATCAGCAGTGCGCATCCACTACCGAGAATTGAAACCCGGACAAATACGTTATCAGGAAAACGTCATACCAACTGTACTAACAGACTTTGGTAACGAAGGAGTAACGAATTAAATTCGATGTAGCGCCGCTCGATCTCATCTCCCGTGGTGGATCCGAGTTTCTCTTTACCCATCGGACTGTGCCTCCAGGAGCTATGACTACTATCCCCAAGCTGCTCAGTCCAGAGCATTAGAAGCGGTTGAAGTAATTCATCGAGTCTGAAACCTCAACAGAATGCAGAAAGCACTGGACGGCTGTTTCGTCCTATATTTGGGACTCATCAGCAGTGCGCATCCACTACCGAGAATTGAAACCCGGACAGTTACGTTATCAGGCAAATGTCATACCAACTGTTCTAACGGGCCTCGGTGATTCACTGATTCTCATTCGCTACCTCATCGGCCGTCCAGTGCTTTCTGCCTTCTGTTGAGGTTTCTTCTAAACTCGATGAATTACTTAATTGTAATCATCTCAAATCATCCTAATTTCTATCACTTGTATATCCTTGCTTCAACCGGCTTCTAATGCTCTGGACGGAGCGGCTTGGGGATAGTAGTCGTAGCTCGTGGGGTTACAGTCCTAAGGGTAAAAGAGAAACTCGGATGAGTTCCATCACGGAATATGTGATCGAGCCGCGCTAATTTGAGTCTGATTCGCTACCTCATCGTCACCGAGGCCCTTTGGAACAGTTGGTATGACGTTTGCTTGATAACGTAACTCCCCGGGTTTCAATTCTCGGTAGTGGATGCGCGCTGCTGATGAATCCGAAATACAGGACGAAACAGCCGTCCAGTGCTTTCTGTTTACTCTAGACTCGATGAATTACTTAATTATAATTATCTCAAATCCTCCCAATTTCTATCACATATATATATATATATATTAAATAACTTTGTTATTTTACATTGAGCACTGCTTTTTTATTACACTATAGAATATACCTACTAGTATTTACCCATTCGGTTATATATATATATATATATATATATATATATATATATATATATATATATATATATATATATATATATATATATATATATATATATATATATATATATGTGTGTGTGTGTGGTGTGTGTGATTGTACTAAGGAGATGAATAATTCTATTTGGTTGATATACTTGTTTTTCATTTTCAATTAAATCTCGCCATCGTTGAAAAGAGTCGACGATTTCATCTGATAATTAAACATGGGGGTCAGCGAATACAAGACCCACCCGAAGGACAAAAAGAGTCTCTGTTCGTAAAAGGTGTTTACTTAAGAAAATTAAAGATAAATAACACGATTTACTGATTTTTCTACTCGTAACTTTGCTTTACAGTTTGTCTTGTGTTAATTTAGATATTAATTTTCATGTCAAACGTTCCGCAGCTTCGCTCGCCGACGAATGGAAGGTAAAAGTTGATAACGACGTTGGTACGCCCAAATCCATACCCGTCCACGGACGCATAAATACCCCGACAACACAAACACTCATGTATATATATATTCATATCAAGCGTACTACTTTCTTATTCGTGAAAGGTGGTGTGGTTGTGATATATATATATATATATATATATATATATATA
>OZ038500.1:91778884-91788884 GCA_964036315.1 Acanthosepion esculentum | reverse complement strand
AAACAAAAGAATTGCATCATTATTGATATGGCAGTCCCTGCAGACTGCAATGTATCTATGAAGATCTTCAAAAAGGTATCAAAATCGAAATCTCAAAGTTGTGGCACATTGTGCTGTTCGCAAACAAAGAAATTATGTACACAAAAAATCTTTCACAAATAGTAAATATGCGAACAGCACAATGCTTTCTAAGTATATCTGGGAAATAAAAAACAAAACGCACACCACACCAAAAATATCTTGGAAAATAAGGAAAAAATCATCAGCCTACAACAACCTATCAAAAATTTGCAAACTTTGCTTGGAGGAAAAAATAGCTATTATTACCTTCACAGACCAAAATAAAATATTAAATAAAAGATCCGAGCTAATGTCAAAATGCAGATATGAAAACAAATTTTTACTACGTAACTTAAAAATCGAAAACGGAAAATATAAATAAATACATAAACAAACAAAATGACAATAAAATAAGCAAAATAAATTCGTCCAAACAAATTACCAAATCACACCTGTTAGAATAGACGAAATAGAATAAAAATAAGGAACAAAATCAATAAATAAAGTAAATAATAAACAAATTAGCAAACTATTATGACCAAAATATTAGACTATAAAAAATCAAAACAAAACATAGGACGAAAAATAGTTATAACTGTTATATAACGATAAAAAAAAACATGAATAAAAAATAATATACTGCGTTACTTAAAAATCGCAAACCAAAAAGAGGAAATATACAGTGTAAAAAATAAATAACGACAAGTATAATAAATTGATCTAAATACATCCAAATATATAAATAAACAATCCAAATAAATAAATAACTGTTCCCGCCAAAATAATAGTCAGAACAAACCACAACAATCAACCCCAAAATTCAACAAATAGCTTTATCTTCCCAAACAAAAACAAAACTATTAAATAAGCTATATAAACAAATTTTTATTACGTTAATAAAAACACCGATCAAAATAAAAATAATAAATAAATAAATATGTAAGATAATGTGACACCCGTCTTTTGGTCACGACGCCAAATGTGACACCGGTCCTTTGTCACGACGCTAATATGTGACGGGCTAACCCTGGGACATCGGTTGAAGTCTTGTTGGGTTCTAGTACCAACTTGTCGTACTCGGCTCGCTTCCAACGCCTGGTCACCGAAGCAACTGCTTTGATCTCGATTCAACCTACCCACGTTGTGATTTGATCTTAGGTTGACGAGATCAATCAAACGTCGGGCCGTAGTGCCAGCCGAATCCGAGCCAAGGTGATACTGCACAATAAATGTAGACAAAAAAAACAAAAGCACAAACAACAACTTCAAGGCGAGCGACTGGTTAAGAATAGCGATTAATTTTATGTTGGTTTGTTGAGTTACAGGAGTGCGTCTCTCTCTTTCTCTCCCAGCCCGAAGAAAAAAAATGTGGATTGTAACACTCTTGCGTTCTTAGCTAGTTCTGGATATCTGGGTTGTTTTTCAATAAAGTCGGCTCTGGTGGAAAATATAAGTCAGACTTCTATAATTGTTCTTGTTCTTGGTTAGAAGTCTACGTCGGAAACTTGCTTTGGTGGGAAATCTAAAGTCGGACTTCAACAAATTTGTTCTTGGTTAGAAGTCTAAGTCGGAAGGCATGGAATCGTGCGGTCACCTGTGCGAGGCGTTATCTTCCGTGTCCCCTGTGTCTTGGCCTCGCCTGGATCTCTCTGCTTCTCGAACTGCACTCTGCTTGGACTGCACTGCCAAAAACTAACTTCACTTTTACTTCACTGTCAAACGCCCGAAGACGTTTGCTTATATGGATGCCGATCAAAACCTGGCGTAGGGTCGGACGTGGTGTGGCCACCACGTTGATTTCAAATCCCCAATAGGGATTTTCTTTGTTTTCGGTCAGAATTATTTATCATTTTCCATTTTTGGAAATCTTCTTCCACTCCCACCCTCTTCTGCTCTCATATGGGTATCTCACCATACTTTAGAGGGCGTCAACGGTTTTCCCACTTCCTCGCAGCAACATCTCATACTTATCCGCTCAATGGGCGGTGGCAGGCCTCCTCCCTGCGTCACATGATCACCTCCGCCTGGCTATTCGGCCAATAGGCGTCAAAATAGTGTGAATGTGATAATCTCAATTTCTATCCAACGTCACGGCATATGGAATTCTTCAATTGGAATTTTGGCGAAATTGAGTTAATTAAAAAAATTCCAATAACATGGCTTTTGTTATCACAAACGAATTTCAACAGAACACAGATGTCTTGTCCAACCGACATCTCCTTAACTCAGGGTTGGGCTTTGTGTGCGGTCGGCAGATGACCTATTAAATCCTTTCCCGATAATATAAGTTTTGGCTATCATGACACAATTAATGTTTTATCTGCCCCAAAACTCTGGGATTCATCAACTAATTTTTACGACAATGACCATCAGAATTTTCGCCGCCCCGTTATCAAAATAACATCGCTTTGTGGGTGGCTTTTCCTTATCATCTAAGTTATTAAGTCTCGTCTCTCTCTTTCTTTCTTTTCTTTCTCTTTTTCCTTCCTTTGTTTGGGGAAAATAACAAAACAAAAAGAATATCGCTCAGTATGTCTTTCGTTCTATCTATCGGTTTAAGTTATCGCTCAGTATGTCTTTCGTTCTATCTATCGGCTTAAGTGGTTAATTAATTGGTTAATTAACCTGCCGTTGCTAAATAGTGTTACAATAAAAATAAATAAAAACAAGCAAAATGATTTGACCCAAATAAATAAACAAATAAACGACTTCCGGTAAAATAGCCGTCATAATAGACTACCCACAATAAGCTATATAAACAAATTTTTACAACGTTGATAAAAACACCGATCAAAATAAAAAATAAAATAAATATAAAGGATAAAAAACAAAAATAAATGAAATAAAAACAAGCAAAATAATTTGACACAAATAAACAAATAAACGACTTCCGGTAAAATATCTGCCAAAATAGACTACCCACAATGCACCACTGACCCGTATATATAAATAGCCGAGAAAAATAACAGCACTCATATATATATATATATATATATATATATATATATATATATATATATATATATATATATCAAATATGTGGTGCAGTTCAATTTATATTACATGAATCATTCATACAAAAAGCAGATTAGTAAAATTAATGATATGAATGGCGAAAAACATCTTCGCAAACAAATTTATTAAAATTACATTAACCCACGAACCTCTCGATGAATGTTATGATCCTTGTTTTTAATAACTACAACTTGTATAAGGTCTTTTTTTATTCTAATATTACTTTCAGCTGTTCATACAGCCATCCTCAGGCATGGAAATTAATTTGTTTTTTTAGTAAATCCAGGTAGTAGCGGGATACGAAAGATTAAATGCAAATCGAAATATGTTTTTTTTTCTAGAAATGTGTTATTATTAACGGATAAGAAAATTTGGAGCGTTCAATCGCAACGCTAAGGTTGAATTTTTTTGAAAATTTAAGAGGGTGCGTTTTTTACTAATATGGTAATTTGAGAATTTTTTTTGTTGTAGGAGTTTTTCAGTCGATGTGGATATGAACTAAATTGTTCAATAAATAGAGCAACGTCGCAGCTATTATCCCGAAAATTTGCACGTCGGATCAGTTCCTTTTAAATCAAATATGTGGTGCAGTTCAATTTATATTGTATTATATTTTTGTATGAATGATTCATGTAATATATATATATATATATATATATATATATATATATATATATATATATATATATATATATATTTCATGTGTGCGCGTGTCTGTGTGTATGTGTGTGCGTATGTACAAGAATATCCGGGTGAGAACTTATGAACAAGTTTGTTGGTGTGTATGTAGGCGTATATTCATTTTGTGACGGTCAGTATTCGTAGGCACATGTCTGTATGCTCGAATGTTACGCATTTGTGAGAGAGCGCGTGCGTGTCGGTGTGTATGTTTTTTTTTACGAGTGCGCGTGTGTGTGTTCGTGTGTGTGTGCTTCTGGGATTTCTAACTTTCATATCTGGTCCGTTCAGCTCTTGTAAACTGATTAATCCCAAGTGAAATTAAAACGGCAATAATCCGCTGGCAATTGTCTCTCGGCCCTCATAAAACAGGATTTAATCAGATGCCGTAAGTTGTTCGGTTTAATCCCTCGCGGAATGAAAATGGTCAGCTGTCATCTGCGTGTTCGATGGACAGAACTCAGGAGTCGAATCCACTATTAAGAATTCACGGAGTTGATATAGTGAGTTACTAATCTTAGCTTAGATATGGCACAAGGCCGAAAATATTCGGCAACCTCACTGAGTTGAGGTATTATGATTACTTACATTATTTACATTATTCGAAACGGTTATCCTCATCTTCATTGCCATATTCACAACGTTTCGGCCGCTGTACACACCGGTCTTCTTCAGAGGAGGCATGGCATGTGGAACTAGAAAAATCTACCCTCAGTGGACGCAATAAAGGTTTCGGTTCTAAATTCCAGTCACCTCAAGAAGGCCAGAGCGTACAACGAAGGGAAGGAATCACTACAGGCATATTTACGGATCGAAATTCATTGCGGGATAACGTTCTCCGCAGACATCAAAGATAATATGCAATCAATCGCTAAGTCTACTGCTAGGAATGTTCTTTCACTGTCTCCTGATAGACAATTATTCTCACCAGCATACATCTTACATATTTATGAGTTTACCAATCGTCCATACATTGAATATTACTGCCACGTTGCATCTGGTGATTCTAGTATGTAATTAGAAATTCTTGATAAAATAAAAGGAAGAATCTGCAATTTTATTGATCTTGACCTGGCATCTCTGATTCAGTTACGTTCCCACTGCCATGACGTAGCTTTCCTGTACGTTTTCTATTAATATCTCCATGTTAATTGTTCCGATGAGCTTTCCACCTAGATAAATTAAATGAATTTATGAATGTAGGTACTAGATTGGGATATAGGTCTCATCCTTTTACAGTTGAAATGGCTTACACTCCTTGCTTTACACACCTTCTTATTTTTGTATATTCACTGAATTCATTTTTCCAGTATAGGTTACGGATTATTGTAATATCCTCGATAATTATTCTAATATCCTTGCCAATTATTCTTATGTCCCTCAAAAATATTCTAATATTCTTTCTGTGTCATCGGCATATGAGCAAAGCAGAATGCGTTGATAAGACTTTAGACAATTTATGTTCAACTTCTCCACAGTAGCCAAAAATGATTGAAACAGTAGAAAAATTAAATTAAAAACAACCTAAACAAAGACCATTTGTTGCACTTCAACCAAACGGGCATACAGAGTGGGACAAAAGTATGCAGGGTGGGACAAAAGTAGGCAGGGTGGGCCAAAAGTAGGCAAGGTGGGACAAAAGTAGGGAGGGTGGGACAAAAGTAGGCAGGGTGGGCCAAATGTAGGCAAGGTGGGACAAAAGTAGGGAGGGTGGGACAAAAGTAGGCAAGGTGGGACAAAAGTAGGCAGGGTGGGAAAAATCAGGCAGGATGTTCGAAAAGTACTCCGGGTACGCCAAAAGCAGACAGGGTGAATGAAAAGTAGGCGGGGTGGGCCAAAAGTAGGCAGAGTGGGCCAAAAATAAGCAGGGTGGGCGAAAACTAGGCAGGGTGTTCCAAAAGTATACAGAGTAGACCAAAAGTAGGCAGGGTGAACCAAAAGTAAGTAGGGTGAGACAAAAATAGGCAGGGTGTGTCAAAAGTAGGCAGGCTAGGCCAAAAGTAGACAGGGTTGGCCAAAAGTAGACAGAGTGGGTCAAAAGTAGGCAGGGTTGGTCAAAAGTAGGCCGGATTGTCCAAAAGTATACAGAGTGGACCAAAAGTAGGCAGGGTGGACCAAAACTAAGCAGGGTGAGACAAAAATAGGTAGGGTGTGGCAAAAGTAGACAGGGTAGGCCAAATGTAGGCAGTGTGTGACAAAAGTAAGCAGGGTGGGCCAAAGGTAGGGAGGGTGTGCCAAAAGTAGGCTGATATTTAATTTTTAACCACTTTACATTTTTTAAAATATTTTATTACATGTATATTAATTTGTTACAATCATTTGTTCAAAACTGTTTATTGTTTCCTCCAATTTAGGTTTCGATGGAATTATGATTTGGATAAATTAGATCTAAAACATGACAGAAATAGTGAAACAACTGTCAGCCTAAAAATAGGGAGGGTAGGTCCAGAGTAGACAGGGTTGACCAAAAGCAGGCAGGGTGGGTCAAAAGTAGGCAAGGCAGGTTAAAAGTAAACAGGGTGGGTCAAAAGTATGCAGTGTGTGTCAAAAGTAGGCAGGGTTGCCCAAAAGTAGGCAGGGTTGGACAAAAGTAGGGAGGGTGAGTCAAAAGATGCAGGACGGGTCAAAAGTAGGCAGGGTTGTCCAAAAGTAGACAGGGTGAGTCAAAAGTAGGCTTGGTCGGTCAAAAATAGGCAGTTTGGGTCAAAAGTAGGCCGGGTTGTCCAAAAGTAGACATAGTTGGTCAAAAGTAGGCAGGGTGGGTCAAAAAGTAGGCAGGGTGGGACAAAAGTAGGTAGGGTTGGTTAAAAATCTGTTTGTTTTTTTTAATAAAATATAACTGCTAAGAACACCGGATTATAAATCTTACTGTTCTTTCTTATCATTTTAATACGTGTACATTTATTTGTTAGAGTCATATTTGTTCAAGGCTGCCTATGTCCATTTGTTTAAAACTTTACTTACATTTTTTAGCACAGTTTTATCTCTTAATTGCTCAAAATGTCCGCCTTCAACATGGCAACATTCCTCGAGCCTCTCTCCATAACACTATAGCACACAGCACGACAAAAATCTCTATCTGCATCAATGTCAATAAATACTTCTTAGTAGCACTCTTTTAATTCGTTCACTGTGTGAAGATTTTTCTAATTAACCATGTTCTCTACTACACCCCCACCCCACAAAATAATAAATCATTGGTGTCAGGTCAGGTGAACGTGATGGCCATTCGATGCTACCAACTCTGTGGAAAGGTTTAGTTAAGGTAGTCCTTTACTGGAAATGTTATTAAGCTATTTCCTGCAATTTAGGTTTCGATGGAATTATGATTTGGATACATTTAGATCTAAAACATGAAAGAGATAGTGAAACAACTGTCAGCCTACTTTTGGTCCACTCTATATAATCTTTCAAAGCGTCTATTGATTTTCGAAGCTGACAATCTGAGACACCAGGGTCACGTGTCTTATACAATGTTTGACAGTTACAAAACAAAACATGAGCTGGCAGCTGCAGTTTTATTTGCGGTCAGGGGTCTGGCATTTGCATTAATCTTAAACCCAGATATATTTTCAGAGATGCATTTAAGTGTGGTGCTCTTCATCTGGCAAGATTTCAAGCTAAACAGTCGTGTCGGAGATGACCTAGTTTTGTCCTTTAACAATCTAAGGAGTTTTACAAACTTATCAAAGCAGCCAAGAACTTATCCTAATCACTGATGACCTCAGTTCAAAAACTTTTAAGGATTTATTTTGGTATTATTTTTTGACTAATTGGTTCAGACGTAAACAAAAAATACATTTGGGATAATTCACCTCATTTCGAGTCTGAAAGAAAAATAATTTTTGAACTGGTTTACACTTGATTCATTTTTAGCTGTTTTCTTCAGATTATAAATTGGAGTCTTAAGCGACTATCGTATGAATCGACTAAAAAATTGGGCCAAAGTAACCTTATGCCAGTGGTAACTATCACATTCACTATCGTAAAGAAAGGACAAAAATCCCTGTATTATTTTAGGTGCTTTGTTCTTTTTCTACGGCTTATCATTCATTTTCAGGTTATTAAAATCAGGAAATATTTGTGGATTGTAAGAATGTTTTTTGCGATAATAATGATTTACTAATACAAGTCTTATTAATTAACCCATAGCTAGGGGAGAAGAAGTGGTTTTATAACTTTCCCAATGGTATTTATGCATAAGTGAATATAATGGAACTCGGCTTTCCGTTTAATAATTTCGAGCCATTATCCATTACACCACCCACACATCCAAGCTTAGAACACCTGGTATTCCCAAGTGGGCACCCATCTAGGGACTGACCAGGCACGACGTATGGGAACCGGTGTTTCAACGTGATATGGCCGTAAGCCAATTTTAGGCGAATTAGCAAGTGTTGCGCAAAAAATCTTCACAATTATTCTTTTTTTTATGGACTGTAGAACATGAGCGATCATGTAAGAAGAAAACGATCATAGGTCTCCACAACTTCCTCTCCTCTCCTTTGTAGCTCGAAGCAATGTTCGTCTCTATCTTAGTAGAGCACAAGTTCAAATTAAGAGTCTAAATGAAGGAAGGTTCTGTTGCACCAAAATTTCAAATAAAGGACACTGGTTTGACTAAAAATCAATTCAATGTAAAAATTCAGGTATAATAAAAACTATATCTGTAAAAAGACGAGACAATTAAAGACAAAAGGAGAACTATTCTTTACCAACGCGTTTCGTCCTCTGATAGATTTTGAGCGTTCTTAAATTTAAAAGATTTGTCAAGATAAAGATATTTTTATTTGTTATAAGTACATGTCGCCAAATAAAATCTTTACACATGCAGTATTAAAATCCATCAGAGAACGAAACGCGTTGGTAAAGAATAGTTTTCGTTTTGTCTTTATTTACACAGAGACACACGCAGACCCACACACTCACACATATACAGGGTGTCCATAAAGTTCGTGTGCACTTTAAAAAAATTATAACTTTATTTGTATTTGCGATAGAAATAATCTGTAAAAAATGTTATAAAGTTTAATATAGTTTTAAGTATAGCTTAATATAGTTTTAAGTATAGCTAAAATAACTAATGTGATTTCAGGCATTACTGTAAATCAGTTGGCAAATGTTTTCCGTGAACTGCAAAATCGTATTACCTTTTGTATTGCTAATGATGGAGGACATGTTGAAACTTAAATAAAATTTCAATAAAAGATTAAAAAATATAGATTTACTTCTTTCTAATCATTTTTACAAATGATTTCTATAGTAAATACAAATAAAGTTATACATTTTTAAAGTGCATACGAACTTTATGGACACCCTGTATATATAATATATTTTCTGTTTATACGTTGTTTTAAATAATACAATTTATTTAAGTAAATTATCTGGCAGCTTGCGACTATTTCCTCTATCCCAAAATCAAATCCGATTTGAATGGTACAAGTTGCCTATATATAGACGTGCATTTAGTTTCGTAATACGACCAGTACATTGCCGCCGTGTTTGGTATAGATGGCGTTAAACGACGCTGCTTTTCTTTGTTTGTTTGTTTTAATAGAAGAGCTTTAATTATTTTTAGAGGTATTTTACGATTCGATATACGTATAGTGTCAACAGAGTTTAAAAGCGTCTCCACGTCCTTATGGGTAACGCATTATTCCCCACCCTTCAACCTCTCCCTCTTAGTCTGGACTGCTCTATCGCTACATCCATGGAAAGTGCTCGGACGAACTGCATTCCTTGGTTCCGCCAGGTCCAAGCTTCACTGCTAGGACCCGATATGCCACGCCCATTATAGCAACACCCCCCACCCACCCACATTCCCTCCATATTCCATCGGTGAGAAGTAAGTTTCATTCGAACAGCTTCTGCTCACGAATCACTGCTCTGTGGCACCGACTCACAAGAGGATTTTCCCCCAGATTACCACTATCTTAACCGGTTCAAGTCTAGGGCTAACCTTTATCTTCCCATCTTATCCGTATAAACTGCCTCTTAACCTAAAACTCTACCTTGAGTGTCCCTCGGACCTTGTACAAAGTGAACCTTCTGTAAAGATGAAAACTCATGTATTTCCCTCAGAATAAAAAAAAAACATAATAATCTAGACAAAGTTGACTCTAGAACCTGCAGAAATAAACTCACTACAGTTTTCCCCACCAAACATGGTGCAGGAACATACAATCAATTAAAAGTATAAAAACAGATTATTATTATTATTATTTTTATTATTATTATATTATTATTT
>OZ038500.1:91761384-91776384 GCA_964036315.1 Acanthosepion esculentum | reverse complement strand
AATTTTTTTCATTTTCCCTGTTTAGTTTTGTTTTTATATTCCCAGTGTATTTATTCTTCTTTTTTTCTTCCCAAACTTCTCGACTTCTTCTTCTTCATCCTCCTCCTCCTCCTCTTCTTCTTTTTCTTCTCTTTCATCCTCTCCACTCTTTCTTTCTTGATTTAGTCTTCCGTTTCTTTCTAATTTTCATCTTCAACCTCTTTTTCTATTTGTCTTCTCTCATCCTCCCCTTTCTTATTTATTTTCTTCATTCCTTTGCTTCTTCATTACAGAGAGTCAATTTTTTTCATTTTCCCTGTTTAGTTTTGTTTTTATATTCCCAGTGTATTTATTCTTCTTTTTTTCTTCCCAAACTTCTCGACTTCTTCTTCTTCATCCTCCTCCTCCTCCTCTTCTTCTTTTTCTTCTCTTTCATCCTCTCCACTCTTTCTTTCTTGATTTAGTCTTCCGTTTCTTTCTAATTTTCATCTTCAACCTCTTTTTCTATTTGTCTTCTCTCATCCTCCCCTTTCTTATTTATTTTCTTCATTCCTTTGCTTCTTCATTACAGAGAGTCAATTTTTTTCATTTTCCCTGTTTAGTTTTGTTTTTATATTCCCAGTGTATTTATTCTTCTTTTTTTCTTCCCAAACTTCTCGACTTCTTCTTCTTCATCCTCCTCCTCCTCCTCTTCTTCTTTTTCTTCTCTTTCATCCTCTCCACTCTTTCTTTCTTGATTTAGTCTTCCGTTTCTTTCTAATTTTCATCTTCAACCTCTTTTTCTATTTGTCTTCTCTCATCCTCCCCTTTCTTATTTATTTTCTTCATTCCTTTGCTTCTTCATTACAGAGAGTCAATTTTTTTCATTTTCCCTGTTTAGTTTTGTTTTTATATTCCCAGTGTATTTATTCTTCTTTTTTTCTTCCCAAACTTCTCGACTTCTTCTTCTTCGTCTTCTTCTTCCTCCTCCTCTTCTTCTTTTTCTTCTCTTTCATCCTCTCCACTCTTTCTTTCTTGATTTAGTCTTCCGTTTCTTTCTAATTTTCATCTTCAACCTCTTTTTCTATTTGTCTTCTCTCATCCTCCCCTTTCTTATTTATTTTCTTCATTCCTTTGCTTCTTCATTACAGAGAGTCAATTTTTTTCATTTTCCCTGTTTAGTTTTGTTTTTATATTCCCAGTGTATTTATTCTTCTTTTTTTCTTCCCAAACTTCTCGACTTCTTCTTCTTCATCCTCCTCCTCCTCCTCTTCTTCTTTTTCTTCTCTTTCATCCTCTCCACTCTTTCTTTCTTGATTTAGTCTTCCGTTTCTTTCTAATTTTCATCTTCAACCTCTTTTTCTATTTGTCTTCTCTCATCCTCCCCTTTCTTATTTATTTTCTTCATTCCTTTGCTTCTTCATTACAGAGAGTCAATTTTTTTCATTTTCCCTGTTTAGTTTTGTTTTTATATTCCCAGTGTATTTATTCTTCTATTTTTCTTCCCAAACTTCTCGACTTCTTCTTCTTCATCCTCCTCCTCCTCCTCTTCTTCTTTTTCTTCTCTTTCATCCTCTCCACTCTTTCTTTCTTGATTTAGTCTTCCGTTTCTTTCTAATTTTCATCTTCAACCTCTTTTTCTATTTGTCTTCTCTCATCCTCCCCTTTCTTATTTATTTTCTTCATTCCTTTGCTTCTTCATTACAGAGAGTCAATTTTTTTCATTTTCCCTGTTTAGTTTTGTTTTTATATTCCCAGTGTATTTATTCTTCTTTTTTTCTTCCCAAACTTCTCGACTTCTTCTTCTTCATCCTCCTCCTCCTCCTCTTCTTCTTTTTCTTCTCTTTCATCCTCTCCACTCTTTCTTTCTTGATTTAGTCTTCCGTTTCTTTCTAATTTTCATCTTCAACCTCTTTTTCTATTTGTCTTCTCTCATCCTCCCCTTTCTTATTTATTTTCTTCATTCCTTTGCTTCTTCATTACAGAGAGTCAATTTTTTTCATTTTCCCTGTTTAGTTTTGTTTTTATATTCCCAGTGTATTTATTCTTCTTTTTTTCTTCCCAAACTTCTCGACTTCTTCTTCTTCATCCTCCTCCTCCTCCTCTTCTTCTTTTTCTTCTCTTTCATCCTCTCCACTCTTTCTTTCTTGATTTAGTCTTCCGTTTCTTTCTAATTTTCATCTTCAACCTCTTTTTCTATTTGTCTTCTCTCATCCTCCCCTTTCTTATTTATTTTCTTCATTCCTTTGCTTCTTCATTACAGAGAGTCAATTTTTTTCATTTTCCCTGTTTAGTTTTGTTTTTATATTCCCAGTGTATTTATTCTTCTTTTTTTCTTCCCAAACTTCTCGACTTCTTCTTCTTCATCCTCCTCCTCCTCCTCTTCTTCTTTTTCTTCTCTTTCATCCTCTCCACTCTTTCTTTCTTGATTTAGTCTTCCGTTTCTTTCTAATTTTCATCTTCAACCTCTTTTTCTATTTGTCTTCTCTCATCCTCCCCTTTCTTATTTATTTTCTTCATTCCTTTGCTTCTTCATTACAGAGAGTCAATTTTTTTCATTTTCCCTGTTTAGTTTTGTTTTTATATTCCCAGTGTATTTATTCTTCTTTTTTTCTTCCCAAACTTCTCGACTTCTTCTTCTTCATCCTCCTCCTCCTCCTCTTCTTCTTTTTCTTCTCTTTCATCCTCTCCACTCTTTCTTTCTTGATTTAGTCTTCCGTTTCTTTCTAATTTTCATCTTCAACCTCTTTTTCTATTTGTCTTCTCTCATCCTCCCCTTTCTTATTTATTTTCTTCATTCCTTTGCTTCTTCATTACAGAGAGTCAATTTTTTTCATTTTCCCTGTTTAGTTTTGTTTTTATATTCCCAGTGTATTTATTCTTCTTTTTTTCTTCCCAAACTTCTCGACTTCTTCTTCTTCATCCTCCTCCTCCTCCTCTTCTTCTTTTTCTTCTCTTTCATCCTCTCCACTCTTTCTTTCTTGATTTAGTCTTCCGTTTCTTTCTAATTTTCATCTTCAACCTCTTTTTCTATTTGTCTTCTCTCATCCTCCCCTTTCTTATTTATTTTCTTCATTCCTTTGCTTCTTCATTACAGAGAGTCAATTTTTTTCATTTTCCCTGTTTAGTTTTGTTTTTATATTCCCAGTGTATTTATTCTTCTTTTTTTCTTCCCAAACTTCTCGACTTCTTCTTCTTCATCCTCCTCCTCCTCCTCTTCTTCTTTTTCTTCTCTTTCATCCTCTCCACTCTTTCTTTCTTGATTTAGTCTTCCGTTTCTTTCTAATTTTCATCTTCAACCTCTTTTTCTATTTGTCTTCTCTCATCCTCCCCTTTCTTATTTATTTTCTTCATTCCTTTGCTTCTTCATTACAGAGAGTCAATTTTTTTCATTTTCCCTGTTTAGTTTTGTTTTTATATTCCCAGTGTATTTATTCTTCTTTTTTTCTTCCCAAACTTCTCGACTTCTTCTTCTTCGTCTTCTTCTTCCTCCTCCTCTTCTTCTTTTTCTTCTCTTTCATCCTCTCCACTCTTTCTTTCTTGATTTAGTCTTCCGTTTCTTTCTAATTTTCATCTTCAACCTCTTTTTCTATTTGTCTTCTCTCATCCTCCCCTTTCTTATTTATTTTCTTCATTCCTTTGCTTCTTCATTACAGAGAGTCAATTTTTTTCATTTTCCCTGTTTAGTTTTGTTTTTATATTCCCAGTGTATTTATTCTTCTTTTTTTCTTCCCAAACTTCTCGACTTCTTCTTCTTCTTCTTCTCCTTCCTCCTCCTCTTCTTCTTTTTCTTCTCTTTCATCCTCTCCACTCTTTCTTTCTTGATTTAGTCTTCCGTTTCTTTCTAATTTTCATCTTCAACCTCTTTTTCTATTTGTCTTCTCTCATCCTCCCCTTTCTTATTTATTTTCTTCATCCTTTGCTTCTTCATTACAGAGAGTCAATTTTTTTCATTTTCCCTGTTTAGTTTTGTTTTTATATTCCCAGTGTATTTATTCTTCTTTTTTTCTTCCCAAACTTCTCGACTTCTTCTTCTTCTTCTTCTCCTTCCTCCTCCTCTTCTTCTTTTTCTTCTCTTTCATCCTCTCCACTCTTTCTTTCTTGATTTAGTCTTCCGTTTCTTTCTAATTTTCATCTTCAACCTCTTTTTCTATTTGTCTTCTCTCATCCTCCCCTTTCTTATTTATTTTCTTCATTCCTTTGCTTCTTCATTACAGAGAGTCAATTTTTTTCATTTTCCCTGTTTAGTTTTGTTTTTATATTCCCAGTGTATTTATTCTTCTTTTTTTCTTCCCAAACTTCTCGACTTCTTCTTCTTCTTCTTCTCCTTCCTCCTCCTCTTCTTCTTTTTCTTCTCTTTCATCCTCTCCACTCTTTCTTTCTTGATTTAGTCTTCCGTTTCTTTCTAATTTTCATCTTCAACCTCTTTTTCTATTTGTCTTCTCTCATCCTCCCCTTTCTTATTTATTTTCTTCATTCCTTTGCTTCTTCATTACAGAGAGTCAATTTTTTTCATTTTCCCTGTTTAGTTTTGTTTTTATATTCCCAGTGTATTTATTCTTCTTTTTTTCTTCCCAAACTTCTCGACTTCTTCTTCTTCATCCTCCTCCTCCTCCTCTTCTTCTTTTTCTTCTCTTTCATCCTCTCCACTCTTTCTTTCTTGATTTAGTCTTCCGTTTCTTTCTAATTTTCATCTTCAACCTCTTTTTCTATTTGTCTTCTCTCATCCTCCCCTTTCTTATTTATTTCTTCATTCCTTTGCTTCTTCATTACAGAGAGTCAATTTTTTCATTTTCCCTGTTTAGTTTTGTTTTTATATTCCCAGTGTATTTATTCTTCTTTTTTTCTTCCCAAACTTCTCGACTTCTTCTTCTTCATCCTCCTCCTCCTCCTCTTCTTCTTTTTCTTCTCTTTCATCCTCTCCACTCTTTCTTTCTTGATTTAGTCTTCCGTTTCTTTCTAATTTTCATCTTCAACCTCTTTTTCTATTTGTCTTCTCTCATCCTCCCCTTTCTTATTTATTTTCTTCATTCCTTTGCTTCTTCATTACAGAGAGTCAATTTTTTTCATTTTCCCTGTTTAGTTTTGTTTTTATATTCCCAGTGTATTTATTCTTCTTTTTTTCTTCCCAAACTTCTCGACTTCTTCTTCTTCATCCTCCTCCTCCTCCTCTTCTTCTTTTTCTTCTCTTTCATCCTCTCCACTCTTTCTTTCTTGATTTAGTCTTCCGTTTCTTTCTAATTTTCATCTTCAACCTCTTTTTCTATTTGTCTTCTCTCATCCTCCCCTTTCTTATTTATTTTCTTCATTCCTTTGCTTCTTCATTACAGAGAGTCAATTTTTTTCATTTTCCCTGTTTAGTTTTGTTTTTATATTCCCAGTGTATTTATTCTTCTTTTTTTCTTCCCAAACTTCTCGACTTCTTCTTCTTCTTCTTCTCCTTCCTCCTCCTCTTCTTCTTTTTCTTCTCTTTCATCCTCTCCACTCTTTCTTTCTTGATTTAGTCTTCCGTTTCTTTCTAATTTTCATCTTCAACCTCTTTTTCTATTTGTCTTCTCTCATCCTCCCCTTTCTTATTTATTTTCTTCATTCCTTTGCTTCTTCATTACAGAGAGTCAATTTTTTTCATTTTCCCTGTTTAGTTTTGTTTTTATATTCCCAGTGTATTTATTCTTCTTTTTTTCTTCCCAAACTTCTCGACTTCTTCTTCTTCATCCTCCTCCTCCTCCTCTTCTTCTTTTTCTTCTCTTTCATCCTCTCCACTCTTTCTTTCTTGATTTAGTCTTCCGTTTCTTTCTAATTTTCCTCTTCAACCTCTTTTTCTATTTGTCTTCTCTCATCCTCCCCTTTCTTATTTATTTTCTTCATTCCTTTGCTTCTTCATTACAGAGTCAATTTTTTTCATTTTCCCTGTTTAGTTTTGTTTTTATATTCCCAGTGTATTTATTCTTCTTTTTTTCTTCCCAAACTTCTCGACTTCTTCTTCTTCATCCTCCTCCTCCTCCTCTTCTTCTTTTTCTTCTCTTTCATCCTCTCCACTCTTTCTTTCTTGATTTAGTCTTCCGTTTCTTTCTAATTTTCATCTTCAACCTCTTTTTCTATTTGTCTTCTCTCATCCTCCCCTTTCTTATTTATTTTCTTCATTCCTTTGCTTCTTCATTACAGAGAGTCAATTTTTTTCATTTTCCCTGTTTAGTTTTGTTTTTATATTCCCAGTGTATTTATTCTTCTTTTTTTCTTCCCAAACTTCTCGACTTCTTCTTCTTCATCCTCCTCCTCCTCCTCTTCTTCTTTTTCTTCTCTTTCATCCTCTCCACTCTTTCTTTCTTGATTTAGTCTTCCGTTTCTTTCTAATTTTCATCTTCAACCTCTTTTTCTATTTGTCTTCTCTCATCCTCCCCTTTCTTATTTATTTTCTTCATTCCTTTGCTTCTTCATTACAGAGAGTCAATTTTTTTCATTTTCCCTGTTTAGTTTTGTTTTTATATTCCCAGTGTATTTATTCTTCTTTTTTTCTTCCCAAACTTCTCGACTTCTTCTTCTTCATCCTCCTCCTCCTCCTCTTCTTCTTTTTCTTCTCTTTCATCCTCTCCACTCTTTCTTTCTTGATTTAGTCTTCCGTTTCTTTCTAATTTTCATCTTCAACCTCTTTTTCTATTTGTCTTCTCTCATCCTCCCCTTTCTTATTTATTTTCTTCATTCCTTTTGCTTCTTCATTACAGAGAGTCAATTTTTTTCATTTTCCCTGTTTAGTTTTGTTTTATATTCCCAGTGTATTTATTCTTCTTTTTTCTTCCAAACTTCTCGACTTCTTCTTCTTCTTCCTCCTCCTCCTCCTCTTCTTCTTTTTCTTCTCTTTCATCCTCTCCACTCTTTCTTTCTTGATTTAGTCTTCCGTTTCTTTCTAATTTTCATCTTCAACCTCTTTTTCTATTTGTCTCTCTCATCCTCCCCTTTCTTATTTATTTTCTTCATTCCTTTGCTTCTTCATTACAGAGAGTCAATTTTTTTCATTTTTCCCTGTTTAGTTTTGTTTTTATATTCCCAGTGTATTTATTCTTCTTTTTTTCTTCCCAAACTTCTCGACTTCTTCTTCTTCTTCTTCTCCTTCCTCCTCCTCTTCTTCTTTTTCTTCTCTTTCATCCTCTCCACTCTTTCTTTCTTGATTTAGTCTTCCGTTTCTTTCTAATTTTCATCTTCAACCTCTTTTTCTATTTGTCTTCTCTCATCCTCCCCTTTCTTATTTATTTTCTTCATTCCTTTGCTTCTTCATTACAGAGAGTCAATTTTTTTCATTTTCCCTGTTTAGTTTTGTTTTTATATTCCCAGTGTATTTATTCTTCTTTTTTTCTTCCCAAACTTCTCGACTTCTTCTTCTTCTTCTTCTCCTTCCTCCTCCTCTTCTTCTTTTTCTTCTCTTTCATCCTCTCCACTCTTTCTTTCTTGATTTAGTCTTCCGTTTCTTTCTAATTTTCATCTTCAACCTCTTTTTCTATTTGTCTTCTCTCATCCTCCCCTTTCTTATTTATTTTCTTCATTCCTTTGCTTCTTCATTACAGAGAGTCAATTTTTTTCATTTTCCCTGTTTAGTTTTGTTTTTATATTCCCAGTGTATTTATTCTTCTTTTTTTCTTCCCAAACTTCTCGACTTCTTCTTCTTCATCCTCCTCCTCCTCCTCTTCTTCTTTTTCTTCTCTTTCATCCTCTCCACTCTTTCTTTCTTGATTTAGTCTTCCGTTTCTTTCTAATTTTCATCTTCAACCTCTTTTTCTATTTGTCTTCTCTCATCCTCCCCTTTCTTATTTATTTTCTTCATTCCTTTGCTTCTTCATTACAGAGAGTCAATTTTTTTCATTTTCCCTGTTTAGTTTTGTTTTTATATTCCCAGTGTATTTATTCTTCTTTTTTTCTTCCCAAACTTCTCGACTTCTTCTTCTTCTTCTCCTTCCTCCTCCTCTTCTTCTTTTTCTTCTCTTTCATCCTCTCCACTCTTTCTTTCTTGATTTAGTCTTCCGTTTCTTTCTAATTTTCATCTTCAACCTCTTTTTCTATTTGTCTTCTCTCATCCTCCCCTTTCTTATTTATTTTCTTCATTCCTTTGCTTCTTCATTACAGAGAGTCAATTTTTTTCATTTTCCCTGTTTAGTTTTGTTTTTATATTCCCAGTGTATTTATTCTTCTTTTTTTCTTCCCAAACTTCTCGACTTCTTCTTCTTCATCCTCCTCCTCCTCCTCTTCTTCTTTTTCTTCTCTTTCATCCTCTCCACTCTTTCTTTCTTGATTTAGTCTTCCGTTTCTTTCTAATTTTCATCTTCAACCTCTTTTTCTATTTGTCTTCTCTCATCCTCCCCTTTCTTATTTATTTTCTTCATTCCTTTGCTTCTTCATTACAGAGAGTCAATTTTTTTCATTTTCCCTGTTTAGTTTTGTTTTTATATTCCCAGTGTATTTATTCTTCTTTTTTTCTTCCCAAACTTCTCGACTTCTTCTTCTTCATCCTCCTCCTCCTCCTCTTCTTCTTTTTCTTCTCTTTCATCCTCTCCACTCTTTCTTTCTTGATTTAGTCTTCCGTTTCTTTCTAATTTTCATCTTCAACCTCTTTTTCTATTTGTCTTCTCTCATCCTCCCCTTTCTTATTTATTTTCTTCATTCCTTTGCTTCTTCATTACAGAGAGTCAATTTTTTTCATTTTCCCTGTTTAGTTTTGTTTTTATATTCCCAGTGTATTTATTCTTCTTTTTTTCTTCCCAAACTTCTCGACTTCTTCTTCTTCTTCTTCTCCTTCCTCCTCCTCTTCTTCTTTTTCTTCTCTTTCATCCTCTCCACTCTTTCTTTCTTGATTTAGTCTTCCGTTTCTTTCTAATTTTCATCTTCAACCTCTTTTTCTATTTGTCTTCTCTCATCCTCCCCTTTCTTATTTATTTTCTTCATTCCTTTGCTTCTTCATTACAGAGAGTCAATTTTTTTCATTTTCCCTGTTTAGTTTTGTTTTTATATTCCCAGTGTATTTATTCTTCTTTTTTTCTTCCCAAACTTCTCGACTTCTTCTTCTTCTTCTTCTCCTTCCTCCTCCTCTTCTTCTTTTTCTTCTCTTTCATCCTCTCCACTCTTTCTTTCTTGATTTAGTCTTCCGTTTCTTTCTAATTTTCATCTTCAACCTCTTTTTCTATTTGTCTTCTCTCATCCTCCCCTTTCTTATTTATTTTCTTCATTCCTTTGCTTCTTCATTACAGAGAGTCAATTTTTTTCATTTTCCCTGTTTAGTTTTGTTTTTATATTCCCAGTGTATTTATTCTTCTTTTTTTCTTCCCAAACTTCTCGACTTCTTCTTCTTCTTCTTCTCCTTCCTCCTCCTCTTCTTCTTTTTCTTCTCTTTCATCCTCTCCACTCTTTCTTTCTTGATTTAGTCTTCCGTTTCTTTCTAATTTTCATCTTCAACCTCTTTTTCTATTTGTCTTCTCTCATCCTCCCCTTTCTTATTTATTTTCTTCATTCCTTTGCTTCTTCATTACAGAGAGTCAATTTTTTTCATTTTCCCTGTTTAGTTTTGTTTTTATATTCCCAGTGTATTTATTCTTCTTTTTTTCTTCCCAAACTTCTCGACTTCTTCTTCTTCATCCTCCTCCTCCTCCTCTTCTTCTTTTTCTTCTCTTTCATCCTCTCCACTCTTTCTTTCTTGATTTAGTCTTCCGTTTCTTTCTAATTTTCATCTTCAACCTCTTTTTCTATTTGTCTTCTCTCATCCTCCCCTTTCTTATTTATTTTCTTCATTCCTTTGCTTCTTCATTACAGAGAGTCAATTTTTTTCATTTTCCCTGTTTAGTTTTGTTTTTATATTCCCAGTGTATTTATTCTTCTTTTTTTCTTCCCAAACTTCTCGACTTCTTCTTCTTCATCCTCCTCCTCCTCCTCTTCTTCTTTTTCTTCTCTTTCATCCTCTCCACTCTTTCTTTCTTGATTTAGTCTTCCGTTTCTTTCTAATTTTCATCTTCAACCTCTTTTTCTATTTGTCTTCTCTCATCCTCCCCTTTCTTATTTATTTTCTTCATTCCTTTGCTTCTTCATTACAGAGAGTCAATTTTTTTCATTTTCCCTGTTTAGTTTTGTTTTTATATTCCCAGTGTATTTATTCTTCTTTTTTTCTTCCCAAACTTCTCGACTTCTTCTTCTTCATCCTCCTCCTCCTCCTCTTCTTCTTTTTCTTCTCTTTCATCCTCTCCACTCTTTCTTTCTTGATTTAGTCTTCCGTTTCTTTCTAATTTTCATCTTCAACCTCTTTTTCTATTTGTCTTCTCTCATCCTCCCCTTTCTTATTTATTTTCTTCATTCCTTTGCTTCTTCATTACAGAGAGTCAATTTTTTTCATTTTCCCTGTTTAGTTTTGTTTTTATATTCCCAGTGTATTTATTCTTCTTTTTTTCTTCCCAAACTTCTCGACTTCTTCTTCTTCTTCTCCTTCCTCCTCCTCTTCTTCTTTTTCTTCTCTTTCATCCTCTCCACTCTTTCTTTCTTGATTTAGTCTTCCGTTTCTTTCTAATTTTCATCTTCAACCTCTTTTTCTATTTGTCTTCTCTCATCCTCCCCTTTCTTATTTATTTTCTTCATTCCTTTGCTTCTTCATTACAGAGAGTCAATTTTTTTCATTTTCCCTGTTTAGTTTTGTTTTTATATTCCCAGTGTATTTATTCTTCTTTTTTTCTTCCCAAACTTCTCGACTTCTTCTTCTTCATCCTCCTCCTCCTCCTCTTCTTCTTTTTCTTCTCTTTCATCCTCTCCACTCTTTCTTTCTTGATTTAGTCTTCCGTTTCTTTCTAATTTTCATCTTCAACCTCTTTTTCTATTTGTCTTCTCTCATCCTCCCCTTTCTTATTTATTTTCTTCATTCCTTTGCTTCTTCATTACAGAGAGTCAATTTTTTTCATTTTCCCTGTTTAGTTTTGTTTTTATATTCCCAGTGTATTTATTCTTCTTTTTTTCTTCCCAAACTTCTCGACTTCTTCTTCTTCTTCTTCTCCTTCCTCCTCCTCTTCTTCTTTTTCTTCTCTTTCATCCTCTCCACTCTTTCTTTCTTGATTTAGTCTTCCGTTTCTTTCTAATTTTCATCTTCAACCTCTTTTTCTATTTGTCTTCTCTCATCCTCCCCTTTCTTATTTATTTTCTTCATTCCTTTGCTTCTTCATTACAGAGAGTCAATTTTTTTCATTTTCCCTGTTTAGTTTTGTTTTTATATTCCCAGTGTATTTATTCTTCTTTTTTTCTTCCCAAACTTCTCGACTTCTTCTTCTTCTTCTTCTCCTTCCTCCTCCTCTTCTTCTTTTTCTTCTCTTTCATCCTCTCCACTCTTTCTTTCTTGATTTAGTCTTCCGTTTCTTTCTAATTTTCATCTTCAACCTCTTTTTCTATTTGTCTTCTCTCATCCTCCCCTTTCTTATTTATTTTCTTCATTCCTTTGCTTCTTCATTACAGAGAGTCAATTTTTTTCATTTTCCCTGTTTAGTTTTGTTTTTATATTCCCAGTGTATTTATTCTTCTTTTTTTCTTCCCAAACTTCTCGACTTCTTCTTCTTCTTCTTCTCCTTCCTCCTCCTCTTCTTCTTTTTCTTCTCTTTCATCCTCTCCACTCTTTCTTTCTTGATTTAGTCTTCCGTTTCTTTCTAATTTTCATCTTCAACCTCTTTTTCTATTTGTCTTCTCTCATCCTCCCCTTTCTTATTTATTTTCTTCATTCCTTTGCTTCTTCATTACAGAGAGTCAATTTTTTTCATTTTCCCTGTTTAGTTTTGTTTTTATATTCCCAGTGTATTTATTCTTCTTTTTTTCTTCCCAAACTTCTCGACTTCTTCTTCTTCATCCTCCTCCTCCTCCTCTTCTTCTTTTTCTTCTCTTTCATCCTCTCCACTCTTTCTTTCTTGATTTAGTCTTCCGTTTCTTTCTAATTTTCATCTTCAACCTCTTTTTCTATTTGTCTTCTCTCATCCTCCCCTTTCTTATTTATTTTCTTCATTCCTTTGCTTCTTCATTACAGAGAGTCAATTTTTTTCATTTTCCCTGTTTAGTTTTGTTTTTATATTCCCAGTGTATTTATTCTTCTTTTTTTCTTCCCAAACTTCTCGACTTCTTCTTCTTCTTCTTCTCCTTCCTCCTCCTCTTCTTCTTTTTCTTCTCTTTCATCCTCTCCACTCTTTCTTTCTTGATTTAGTCTTCCGTTTCTTTCTAATTTTCATCTTCAACCTCTTTTTCTATTTGTCTTCTCTCATCCTCCCCTTTCTTATTTATTTTCTTCATTCCTTTGCTTCTTCATTACAGAGAGTCAATTTTTTTCATTTTCCCTGTTTAGTTTTGTTTTTATATTCCCAGTGTATTTATTCTTCTTTTTTTCTTCCCAAACTTCTCGACTTCTTCTTCTTCTTCTTCTCCTTCCTCCTCCTCTTCTTCTTTTTCTTCTCTTTCATCCTCTCCACTCTTTCTTTCTTGATTTAGTCTTCCGTTTCTTTCTAATTTTCATCTTCAACCTCTTTTTCTATTTGTCTTCTCTCATCCTCCCCTTTCTTATTTATTTTCTTCATTCCTTTGCTTCTTCATTACAGAGAGTCAATTTTTTTCATTTTCCCTGTTTAGTTTTGTTTTTATATTCCCAGTGTATTTATTCTTCTTTTTTTCTTCCCAAACTTCTCGACTTCTTCTTCTTCTTCTTCTCCTTCCTCCTCCTCTTCTTCTTTTTCTTCTCTTTCATCCTCTCCACTCTTTCTTTCTTGATTTAGTCTTCCGTTTCTTTCTAATTTTCATCTTCAACCTCTTTTTCTATTTGTCTTCTCTCATCCTCCCCTTTCTTATTTATTTTCTTCATTCCTTTGCTTCTTCATTACAGAGAGTCAATTTTTTTCATTTTCCCTGTTTAGTTTTGTTTTTATATTCCCAGTGTATTTATTCTTCTTTTTTTCTTCCCAAACTTCTCGACTTCTTCTTCTTCTTCTTCTCCTTCCTCCTCCTCTTCTTCTTTTTCTTCTCTTTCATCCTCTCCACTCTTTCTTTCTTGATTTAGTCTTCCGTTTCTTTCTAATTTTCATCTTCAACCTCTTTTTCTATTTGTCTTCTCTCATCCTCCCCTTTCTTATTTATTTTCTTCATTCCTTTGCTTCTTCATTACAGAGAGTCAATTTTTTTCATTTTCCCTGTTTAGTTTTGTTTTTATATTCCCAGTGTATTTATTCTTCTTTTTTTCTTCCCAAACTTCTCGACTTCTTCTTCTTCATCCTCCTCCTCCTCCTCTTCTTCTTTTTCTTCTCTTTCATCCTCTCCACTCTTTCTTTCTTGATTTAGTCTTCCGTTTCTTTCTAATTTTCATCTTCAACCTCTTTTTCTATTTGTCTTCTCTCATCCTCCCCTTTCTTATTTATTTTCTTCATTCCTTTGCTTCTTCATTACAGAGAGTCAATTTTTTTCATTTTCCCTGTTTAGTTTTGTTTTTATATTCCCAGTGTATTTATTCTTCTTTTTTTCTTCCCAAACTTCTCGACTTCTTCTTCTTCTTCTTCTCCTTCCTCCTCCTCTTCTTCTTTTTCTTCTCTTTCATCCTCTCCACTCTTTCTTTCTTGATTTAGTCTTCCGTTTCTTTCTAATTTTCATCTTCAACCTCTTTTTCTATTTGTCTTCTCTCATCCTCCCCTTTCTTATTTATTTTCTTCATTCCTTTGCTTCTTCATTACAGAGAGTCAATTTTTTTCATTTTCCCTGTTTAGTTTTGTTTTTATATTCCCAGTGTATTTATTCTTCTTTTTTTCTTCCCAAACTTCTCGACTTCTTCTTCTTCTTCTTCTCCTTCCTCCTCCTCTTCTTCTTTTTCTTCTCTTTCATCCTCTCCACTCTTTCTTTCTTGATTTAGTCTTCCGTTTCTTTCTAATTTTCATCTTCAACCTCTTTTTCTATTTGTCTTCTCTCATCCTCCCCTTTCTTATTTATTTTCTTCATTCCTTTGCTTCTTCATTACAGAGAGTCAATTTTTTTCATTTTCCCTGTTTAGTTTTGTTTTTATATTCCCAGTGTATTTATTCTTCTTTTTTTCTTCCCAAACTTCTCGACTTCTTCTTCTTCTTCTTCTCCTTCCTCCTCCTCTTCTTCTTTTTCTTCTCTTTCATCCTCTCCACTCTTTCTTTCTTGATTTAGTCTTCCGTTTCTTTCTAATTTTCATCTTCAACCTCTTTTTCTATTTGTCTTCTCTCATCCTCCCCTTTCTTATTTATTTTCTTCATTCCTTTGCTTCTTCATTACAGAGAGTCAATTTTTTTCATTTTCCCTGTTTAGTTTTGTTTTTATATTCCCAGTGTATTTATTCTTCTTTTTTTCTTCCCAAACTTCTCGACTTCTTCTTCTTCATCTTCTCTGGCCTCTTCAACGGTTTCTCTAAATTAATGAGCCAATTAAACAAATTAGTAACTAATTTTAGTAATTTTTTTGAATATTGAAATAATTAGGTGGATGACAATTATCAATTGATATGATGCTGATAAATTTATGGAGAGAGGCAAATGAAAAGTTTTGACTGATAGATAGACAGACAGACATAAAGAGCCTGAGATAGATAGATAGATAGATAGATAGATAGATAGATAGATAGATAGATAGATAGATAGATAGAGATAGATAGATAGATAGATAGATAGATAGATAGATAGATAGATAGATAGATAGGAACAGATTGGAACAGATTGAGCTAGCTAGCTATCTAGCTAGCTAGCTAGATAGATAGATAGATAGATAGATAGATAGATAGATAGATAGATAGATAGATAGATAGATAGGAACAGATTGGAACAGATTGAGCTAGCTAGCTATCTAGCTATCTAGCTAGCTAGCTAGATACATAGATAGATAGATAGATAGATAGATAGATAGATAGATAGATAGATAGATAGATAGATAGGAACAGATTGAGATAGCTAGATAGATAGGAACAGATTGAGATAGCTAGACAGATAGGAACAGATTGAGATAGCTAGACAGATAGGAACAGATTGAGATAGCTAGATAGCTAGATACCTAGAT
>OZ038500.1:91531384-91756384 GCA_964036315.1 Acanthosepion esculentum | reverse complement strand
TAGCGTCCAGCTTCCAGACAAAAATAAACAGAGTCGTAACTTAATACGCACCTCTATACTAGTGCACGTCACCACGGTCCCAACCGCACTGCCAGCCAATTTCCCAGACCGTTTTTATTGACCGAAAACACGGCCAACGCACCAACCATTGCCGTTGGCCTCGCTCTCAATCAGAGTCCCCAGCTCGTCCAATCAGCATGCAGACCGCCACTAGACAAATCGTGCCAAGCGGCATAAAATAACAAATGTCGGAGAATGTACTTTTCTTTTACAAAACAGCAGCCCGACAAGCAAAACATCTTGGACGCTTTGACTCCGGTAAGTGTGAATATTTATCGTCACAATAATTCAATCAATCTTGAAATCACGAAGTCATGGATTGCCTTCGAACAAAATACTTCATTTGATAAAACATTATGCAAAAATGACGCAGAAAGTCACTTCTGTCATTCTTGAGGAACTAAATTATGAATCTTTTCGGTTCAACACCGTAAAAGTGAATGTCTATTAAACTACAGTGTGTCCAGATAATTTCTGTACACTTTTCTAATCATATTTTTTACGTTTTAGATTTTACCCCAATATGGTTTTGACAATTGATTAACGTCTATTTCTCGTCGAACTCATCATTTGAGAAGATTTCGTGCGATTTGCTTAGAAATTTTCAGATACACCTTTTCCCACATCGCAATGCACTTCGTAACCTTGTTGATAAATTTCAGGTAACAGGATCAGTGGACGATAATGTCACATGGAGTAATGGATAGCGGCTCGGCTTGAGGAATCGGAGAGCCGAGTTCGAATTTTAGTCGGATCCGTTACGTTCACTTACGTGCTAATATGAATCCTCTCCTTCTCCTCCCTCCCCGTCAGCTATGAGTAAATAGCAGGAGTCTGGGTTCCATAATCTTCGGTAGCAACCGGTCTAGGAGATGGAAAAAATCTAAATTCAAAACCGGCCTAGAGAGTGTTGGACTTCGTCAGGCTATGTTGCCCAAGAAACATCACTTCTACTGTGTCTGCAGTACATGTTGCCTCTACAACCCTACGGGTCACGGGATAAAAAAAAATGCAATTCGTAACCTTATTGATAAATTTTAGGAAACAGAATCAGTGGACGATGCCAAACGTTGCGGAAGGTCAGCAATTCTGTCTTAGGAGAAACTGTTAGATACAGGGTGTCCATAAAGTTTGTGTGAACTTTAAAAAAAATTATAACTTTATTTGTATTTGCGATAGAAATAATCTGTAAAAAATGTTGTAAAGTTTAATGTACTTAGTTTTAAGTATAGCTAAAATAACTAATGTGATTTCAGGCATTACTGTAGATCAGCTGGCAAATGTTTTCTGTGAACTGCAAAATCGTTTTAACTTTTGTATTGCTAATGATGGAGGACATGTGGAAACTTAAATAAAATTTCAATAAAACCTTAAAAAATATATATTTGCTTCTTTCTAATCCATTTTACAAATTATTTCTATAGCAAATACAAATAAAGTTATAATTTTTTTAAAGTGAACACGGACTTTATGGACACCCTGTATTTCTGACTATATGCTGCAGAGTCTAAGAAAATCATTACGAAAGTTACCGCAAGTTGGTCTTGGAATTACTGCTAAGGCCGTCAGACAAAAATTAAAACTATTCATAGAAAATAATGGCAGTACAAGAACAGAATGCAACTCATTATAATAGAGGTGTTTACAGATCGCATTATTTCCAAAGATGGCGGACCTCCAAGCTCAGAAGACTTATCTATGGGGAGCAGCAAAAGTGTTTCAAGATTGTCCGTGCACACTGATGACTTGAAAGCGGTGATAACAGTGTAGCGGACCGTGGGGGTGAAGATGTGAAGAGATATCAGAAGGTTAAACTTTCCTGCTGGCCGGTCCAGCTACATAAGAATGTCGGACTTTAATTAAGTCCAAAGAAGACAAAGAAAACAAACAAGACCGATATACATGGGTAAACAAATATATATTAATAACGAGTTACACAAAGACATGAAAAGTTACATAGTGTTTGTATGGAGAAATTATGTGTGTGTGTTGTAAGTGTTCGTACGTACGTGTATTGCTCTTAGCGCCTTCCCAGAATTTGTAAGTGGAAAAAAACGATTTTACCTCGTCTCCGTGCAATGTAGCGGCCCAAGGCCTGAGCCGAAAGAGAGAGAGAGAGAGAGAGAGAGAAGGGTCAGCCAGTATCTATAGCCAGGGGAGAGAGACCCCTGTTGAAGGATTAAGGAACTGGGGCGGAGCTAACTCCGATAACAGTGTTCCCCTTCAGTCTATTTCAACTGAGCAACTCATAGCAGTGTTCAGAAATAAAATGAAAAGGCTCCAATCCTGTATCACGTTCAACATTGTTTATAATTTTCATTCACATTCTCCTGCATTCTATATTGAAACAGATCTGCTAATCAAATTGCAAGTGCATTGTGTTGTACTCTCTGGCCTTCTTCAGGTGATACACATTGAAATTTCAAACTGAACCATTTATTTCGTCAAATGGGTGGATTGTTCTAGTTCCACATGCCGTGCCTTTTCTGGATACCTGTTTCAGTTAATTCCCTTTAGTAATTCAACCCTCCAAGTTTTTATTCACCTCTGCTGTGACCATGTATTGAACTCACAACTCTCTGGGTCAAGTCACTAGATTACTTCAACAAAAGCTTTTATCCACTGTGTCATGTGTAGGCCAGGTCGTACAAGGTCTGAAACATTGTGAATATAACAATAAAGATGAGGACAATAGTTCGAAAAATGTAAACAGTGTAAATAGTTACAATAGCTCATCTATAGATGTTTTCTAATCATATTTTTTTTATTTCAGATTTCCAGATGTAGAATTCTTGGTCCTAATTTCTTTATGAACACAATAAACAGCAATATTCTTCCCACCTTCATCGGTTAGATGACAAGTGCGGAAATTAATTACCCATGGTTTTAACAGGACAGTGCTACTACCCACACATCTCACAGATCCATGCAGTTTTGGAGAAAATCTTTACAGACTGCATTATTTCCAAAGATGGGGGACCTCCAAGCTTGCCATCTCTATATCCACCAGACTTATCTCTGGGAAGCAGCAATATTCTTCCCGCCTTCATCGGTTAGAGGACAAGTGAGGGAATTAATTACCCATGGTTTTAACAGGACAGTCCTACTGCCCACACATCTCACAGATCCATTCAGTTTTGGGGGAAAATCTTTACCGACACATGCGGCCTGATTGGCTTTCTGAATGTTACACCTAATTTCATAAGCAAAATAACGTTTATTAAAATATTGTTTCCTTCCTTTCGTTCTCACTTGTTCACTGATGCATAGCCACATGCATAAACAATGATTGTTCTACTTCCTCGTGCCATACCTCATCAGAATATCTCAGTATCAGTTATCTGCCTTTAACTCAACTCTCTAATTTCTGTGTTCATATCAGCTGTAGCCAGATATTGAAATCGCAACTCTTTGTGTCAAGTCACTGGATTCAACCAACGCTTTTATCCACTGGCCCTCAAGGGCGCATGGTCAAGCTGGTTCAGTTCGACATTCCAATTACCTGAAGAAGGCCGGAGCATACAACGACCTAAACGTCAATATGGCACCAAACATGAGGACAACAGTCCGAACAATGTAAATAATTACAATACCTCATCTCAGAAATAGAGACAGATGGATACGTCGTTTTTAGCGAATTAAAAAATATATATATTTGTAACAATTAAAATCTTTCGTTCTCAACATTAAGCAGATTCTCCGTCAACCATTGAATGAAGTTCTCTACTGAAAATTTTCTGGTTGTTCCTCTAGAGATGGCGATAGAACAAAGCAGGTAAACATCTAAAGCTGTCATTGGCAAATTACGGCCCGATTGACTTTCTGCATGGCCCACCTAATTTCATGAGCAAAAAAAACGTTTATTAAAATGTTGTTTACTTCATTTCGTTCTCACTTGTTCATTCATTGACGATTTTCACTATGGAAGATCATAAGTATAAATACCTTTTATTTCGGAAACAGGAAACGTTAATGATAATTATTTTTCTCTAGAGAGTAAATTCATTTACCCCATTAATAATTCATTTAAAAAAGAATTTTTGCATAGTCAAATGAATAAGTCCCATAGCTCGAAATAATTTTATTCATATTCTTCATCAAATTATTCACGTTATTTAATGAGAAATTTATTTATTGAAAAAAAAAGTTTGAACAAGGTAACTATAAACAATTTTTTTCTATCCTCTGCCATCCGCAATGATGGAGAAAGCATTACCTCGAACCATCGCCAGTAAGACACGCTGCAAGAGCCACTCCGTTTCGCGAGGCTCGTCCCTTAATCGAGGCGCAATCGCGCCAATCCTCCGAAGGAACGCCATCGAACGAGGGCCAATAACCCCTGAAGTCTCCACTGCCACAGGAGTAAAAATATATATATATCAGCAAGAAAAGAATATTTAACTATTTTTTTTATCTCTGCGTCCCGGGCGACGGACCCCGGCTCAACCGCGGACCTTTTCAAATTACCGGCCGAAAATGTATCCGCACAGGTAGCATCCCAAATCAACGACTTCCCCATTTTAAAAGAGAAAATGGTAATGCCATCCGACCGCTTTCCATCACCACGGTCGAGGCCTACGGGTTCGATTTGGGAAGGGAAACCAGCTGCATCCAAACGTCTTCTGATGATGTCATTTATTGCTGCATGCCGTGGAAAGCGGCCGGCACTACGACGACAGGATGCAAACCAAACTCATCAATGGAAGCTCCACATCTGCATCTGTGACGCTCACATAATTTGAGTCCAAGACGGATCGCGACTCCGACCCGAGTGCACTCATCATCTAGAAGGTTACCGGTAGATGAAGAGGGCACTGCGTTGAGCCAGGCGCCACTACTCGGTTGGGAAGCAGATAGTAGACAAGCGAGGCGATGCTGATCCAGAAAGAGTCTCAAATTAGTAAAATAATTTTTTTATGTAAACAAACGAAGATCAAATTAAAACCAAATCACACACAACAGCGTGTGCTAATAACTCTGTCATCCGCGATAATATTATTCGAAGATTTCATTTCTTTTTAATTAAAGAAGGAATCTTTTCTCGAAAGAATACAAATCGACATTTCTCCATTTCTAAGGTACATCCTTATGCACATAGCATTTTGTTGTGAGAATTCCCGCGGTGTCTTTAATAAAAAAAAATTACCATGACATTTTTTTAATAGTGCAGCCCACCTTATGTTGAACTATTGTTTAATTCGACCCACTGTTCGAAAAACGTTGCCCATGCCTGTCTTAAAACAAGTTAACATGAAAATAAGTATCTTAATTCCAGTAGCTGTTATCACTCTTTGGCGTATTGATGTTGGTTTCATTTCTAACCCTTTGTTTCAAGTGAAACCTGAAATCATTTTTTTATGTAAACAAACGAAGATCACGTGAACATTGATACAATTTAGACGCCAGTTTACCAAAACAGGCAATATAGCAACAATAAGGGTCTCCATAGATTTCATTTAAATTGTGCCGGAATAGACGTTGTGCTCAAATTTCACATGAGAGAGTCTAAAGAAGCCGGTGCAGGATTGGATTAGGGTTAAGCAGGGCACTGAATGCATAAGTACGTGACATCACACGTGCAGTCGGTATTTCAATCATGAGAACGAGAATGCTCGACAGATGCATATAAAAACAATGACCACAGATTGGGCAGTCTCGCACAGATCGCAGCCAGGTAATGTAGGGCCCACGTATCGTTATACCGCTGTACCACCCCATCCCCCTCTTTAAAAAAGCCAGATCAGACCGAAAATGAAGCACTATTTCCATATATGGGCAAGATCTGAACATTCTTCACTTTCCAGTCTCGATAGAGGCCAAAAACGTCTCCGGGTCCTTGTGGGTAGCGAATTATTTTCTACCCTACAACTTCTCTCCAGCAGGCGGGATGTGGCAAGCCTATCGAGGATCTATCGCTATTTCCATGCAAAGTACTCAGATTAACTACATTCCTTAGTTCCATCAGTTCTAACCTTCACGGTTCCGTCCTGGGTAAGACTTTAAACTACATCCACGTCCTGGGTAAGACGATAAACTACATCCAGCAGCAAGGCCTCTGATCAGGAGGTTTTGAGGAGCGTGGAACCACCTCTTAATTGCTGGTGTTCCTAGGTCCACCCTGACCCGTGGTGGTAGCACCTGTTAGGGTCCCAGGTATGGGCAAACAGTTAACTATTACCAGCAATACATTTTTGAAAAGAATTATTACCAGAAATACAATTTTGAAAGAAATATATTACCAGAAACAAATTTTTGACAAAACAAAATATTACCAGCAATAAAAAATGTTGTTGTCATTTAATAACCCATTGAGGTTGATATGCTGTAAAACAAACCAAACCAAACCAATCTAAACCAAAGAATACATATTCTATTCACACGAATCTATCCTAAAAATGTTGTCGGCATTAAATAACCCATTGAGGTTTATATGCCGTAAAACAAAATAAACCAAACCAAACTAAACCAAAGAATACATATTCTATTCATACGAATCTATCCTCAAAATGTTGTCGGTATTAAATAACCCATTGAAGTTGATATGCCGTTAAACAAAATAAACCAAACCAAACTAAACCAAAGAATACATATTCTATTCATACGAATCTATCCTAAAAATGTTGTCGGCATTAAATAACCCATTGAGGTTGATATGCCGTAAAACAAAATAAACCAAACCAAACCTTCACGGTTAAGACACATTGTAACGAATCACCTTCATTTCCTTTGTATTCTACTGATGAGACATAAGTTCTCGAGTAATCGCATTCCTACGAACCACTGCTTTGTAGAACCGAATCTCAAAAGGATGCTTCCCCGATCACTACATTCTCGGGTTAAACCATGTCTCTTACTCTGTAACACTCTACCTTGAGTGTCTCTCGGGCTTTGTAAAGGGTGAACATCATTGTAAAAATAAAAAATAAAATTGCGTTTCGTGCTGGTGTTTCATGATCTGTGATTAACCCACATTCTCTTCAAAGATTTCCTTTTTTATTTAATTTATTTTTCTTATTTATTTCAAAGCGCAATCACATGTTTTATTTTTCTGTTCCTTTTTTTCATTGCCTTTTCTTTTCATTTCGCCTCACTTCTATCAAAACATACCGAGGTTCGTTCGGTAACCTTACAATCACACGTACTTTCCATCTAGAATCCAACACACCTTACTGACAAAATCCGAGCAAGCATTGCAATGTGTTGGGGGGGGGTTGGCTAACAAATTTCGAGTGTTTCTCTTTAATGTTTTCTCTGGCTGCCGGCGTCAAACCTACAGAATTATTCACCTTCTTCGCAGCAGGGCAAAAGCCCGGGTGACTGTGCGAGGGTGTCTATTCGTGTCAGCGCCATTCGAGTGCGGTTTCTTTCCAGTGTACGGATTATTGCGTGGGTCGATTTACGCGAAAATAAATTCAAAGATCTTCCCCATCGTGCTCATTTATTTATGTTACTTAATTCTTTGTTGTTGCTTTCGGTAGGTGCAACTTTAAATGAAAGAAAAAAAATGGCGAGTGAGCTTCAGTGATGCATGTAATTATTTTTATTGATTCTTCAAACACTGAAGACTTGCTTCATTTGATATGCTGTAGAGATAGATAGATAGATAGATAGATAGATAGATAGATAGATAGATAGGAACAAGGGGAAGAAGATAGATAGATAGATAGATAGATAGATAGATAGATAGATAGATAGATAGGAACAAGGGGAAGAAGATAGATAGATAGATAGATAGATAGATAGATAGATAGATAGATATGAACAAGGGAAAGAAGATAGATAGATAGATAGATAGATAGATAGATAGGAACAAAGGGAAGAAGATAGATAGATAGATAGATAGATAGATAGATAAGAACAAGGGGAAGAAGATAGATAGATAGATAGATAGATAGATAGATAGATAGATAGATAGATAAGAACAAGGGGAAGAAGATAGATAGGTAGATAGATAGGAACAAGGGGAAGAAGATAGATAGATAGATAGATAGATAGATCTAAAGAGACTAAATTTGATAGATAAATAGATAGATATGAACAGACTAAAATAGATAATGAACGAATTAAGTAGAAAGAAAGAAAGAAAGAAAAAATGGAAAGATATATATATATATATATATATATATATATATATATATATATATATATATATATATATATATATATACACATATAAATGATAGAAAGAAGTTCTCAATAAAACGTAGAGCAATATATTATGATCAATTTATTTTAGATATTAGAACAAAAATATGTTGAAATTGCTACACAATAGATTTTGTGTTTCGGCACAAAGTTGTATGTCTTCAGTCGAATGGTAAGCGACTGGTGATTAAATTTTTTTTTTCAATTTCAAAAGCAAAGTGTTACCTCTTTTCCGAAAGATAAAAGCTGGAGGTAAGGAAACATGATCAGAATTAAAGAAAAAAATAATTCTGACTATGTATTTTCTTACACACGCCCCATGATATTTTTTTTATGTAAACAAAGTTCACATGAACACGGATACAATTTAGACGCCAGTTTAACAAAACAGGCAAAATATAAGAAAGTCACATAGAGGTAACAAAACGCATGATTAGAATTTAAAAAATAATAATTTCTATCGATGTATTTTCTTACACCCATATATATATATATATATAAAGACATGTTTATACATTCTTTTTATAGATACAAATATTTAAGCAAATGCTCTGTTTATAATAAACAGTATTAAACAACATTTACCAGCCTGAAAGTCCGAGAAATTTTCATAGAAAATATTCGTTCTCCGATAGGAATCGAACCTGTATCCTATACGCAACCGTCATATAGCCTGACGTGCTTTAATCGATTCGGCCACAGAGGAGCCTTCGGTTAGCAAGGTCTAATTTACTGCCTTTAAACTTCAATCTTCCATGATTCTATCACGTACATTCATATCTGCTCATGTCGTATCCAAATGTAAACAAGATATGAATGTACGTGAGAGAATCATGGAAGATTGAAGTTTAAAGGCAGTAAATTAGACCTTGCTAGCCGAAGGCTCCTCTGTGGCTCGATAGGTTAAGAACACGCCAGGCTAAATGACGGTTCCGTATATAATACAGGTTCGATTCCTGTCGGAGTACGAATATTTTCTATGAAAATTTCGCGGACATTCAGGCCGGTAAATGTTGTTTAGCACTTTTTATTATAAAGAGAGCATTTACTTAAATATTTGTATCTATAAAAAGAATGTATAAACATAAAAATGTCTTAAAATAATTGTCGGACTTTGTCCATTTCAGAATATATATATATATATATATATATATATATATATATATATATATATATATATATATATATAAAAGGCTCAAGCACTAATATTCCATGGTTATAATTTATTACATTGGAATCGTAATCGCGATCCAAATCATCAGACCTACAAATTCAAAAATTTGAATTTGTAGGTCTGATGATTTGGATCGTGATTACGATTCCAATATAATAAATTATAACCATGGAATATTAGTGTTTGAGCCTTTTATATTACATTCTGTCCTGAATATTGAGTTCTACCTGGATTCTATCCCATTGGGAATTCATATATATATATATATATATATATATATATATATATATATATATATATATATATATAAGTAAGTAATTATACTCGTCTGGAAAAATAAGGGATAAAAAAAGAAATAACCTAAGAACATGTACTTCAGGCGAAAACAATCGTCCAGAATCCAAGCTTAGGGCCCAAAGAAAAAAACATCCGACACGAGTAAAAGAAAAGTAACTAACCAAAGTGCTCAATGCACTAAGTAGAGCAAAACTAACTATGAACCTAAAGAGCCAGGCAAACCTACCTAGGTTTCACCTACGCGGTTTGTCAGGGTATGGCCGGCGTACCCTGACGTTCCGCGTAGGTAAAACCTAGGTATATTTGCCTGGCTCTTTAGTTTCATAGTTATATATATATATATATATATATATATATATATATATATATATATATATATATATATATATATATATATATATATATGTGTGTGTGTGTGTGTAAAGATAATGGTTGATTTATATAAAAATATTGAGATAGATATATATATATATATATACACGTTCATGCACTTTCCCTTTTTTCAATTTCAGTAGATTGATTAGTGGTTCCGTATTTTAACTTACTAATCAATGAACTTCAGACAATTATCAAAACTCCCCACTTTGTAATTCTAATTAAGCTGTCAATTATATTCGGAACCTTTTTACGCAGAATAATCCAATGAAAGCCGTGGTAAGTTGTATTTTGTACTTGCTTATCTGACCATTTTATATAATTTTATTACTATTCCGTTATTCTTCTTAGCATTTACAGAAAGAAAAAGGAAAACCTTGCAATATATATATATATATATATATATATATATATATATATATATATATATGAGAATAAGGTATAGTTAGGCAGCAAGTGTTCATCCAAATAATTTGATTAAAAAGAGCCGAGAGTTGTACTTTGCTTGTTCATAATGTACTGCATGATTGTGCACGAATTGCATTAAGTTTTGAACGGTAACAAGTCAATCTACGAGAGACTATAATATATATGTACCCAATGTACGTATTTAATGTTGTTTACCCACAACTCCGAGTACAATGCTGAACGCCTCATCCGAAAAATTGGAAAAATACAATATAAATTAAACAAATAGACCTTGTTAATGTAATGGATTCAAATGGAATTCGAATCCATTATTCCCCCGTGCCTCCTCACTCCGCCGTGCCTCCTCACTCCACCGTGCCTCCTCACTCCACCGTGCCTCCTCACTCCACCGTGCCTCCTCACTCCGCCGAGCCTCCTCACTCCACAGTGCCTCCTCACTCCACCGTGCCTCCTCACTCCCCCGTTCCTCCTCACTCCCCCTGCCTCCTCACTCCACCGTGCCTCCTCACTCCACCGTGCCTCCTCACTCCGCCGTGCCTCCTCACTCCACCGTGCCTCCTCACTCCACCGTGCCTCCTCACTCCGCCGTGCCTCCTCACTCCGCCGAGCTTCCTCACTCCACAGTGCCTCCTCACTCCACCGTGCCTCCTCACTCCCCCGTTCCTCCTCACTCCCCCTGCCTCCTCACTCCACCGTGCCTCCTCACTCCACCGTGCCTCCTCACTCCCCCTGCCTCCTCACTCCCCCGTGCCTCCTCACTCCCCCGAGCGTTCTCTCTCCCCCGTGCCTCCTCACTCCACCGTGCCTCCTCACTCCGCCTGCCTCCTCACTCCACCGTGCCTCCTCACTCCCCCTGCCTCCTCACTCCCCCGTGCCTTCTCTCTCCCCCGTGCCTCATCACTCCACCGTGCCTCATCACTCCATCGTGCCTCCTCACTCCACCGTGCCTCCTCACTCCCCCTGCCTCCTCACTCCACTGTGCCTCCTCATTCCACCGTGCCTCCTCATTCCCCCTGCCTCCTCACTTCACTGTGCCTCCTCACTCCCCCGTGCCTCCTCACTCCACCGTGCCTCCTCACTCCACTGTGCCTCCTCACTCCCCCGTGCCTCCTCACTCCACCCTGCCTCCTCACTCCACCTGCCTCCTCACTCCACTGTGCCTCCTCACTCCCTCGTGCCTCCTCACTCCCCCTGCCTCCTCACTCCACCGTGCCTCCTCACTCCGCCGAGCCTCCTCACTCTCCCGTGCTTCCTCACTCCACCCTGCCTCCTCACTCCACTGTGCCTCCTCACTCCCCCGTGCCTCCTCACTCCACCGTGCCTCCTCACTCCGCCGAGCCTCCTCACTCCACCGTGCCTCCTCACTCCCCCTGCCTCCTCACTCCGCCGTGCCTCCTCACTCCGCCGTGCCTCCTCACTCCACCCTGCCTCCTCACTCCGCCGAGCCTCCTCACTCTCCCGTGCTTCCTCACTCCACCCTGACTCCTCACTCCCCCGTGCCTCCTCACTCCACCGTGCCTCCTCACTCCCCCTGCCTCCTCACTCCGCCGTGCCTCCCCACTCCACCGTGCCTCCCATTTTCATTGCTTTCAGTACTTTTTGAATCATTTCATTCTAAGCAAGGATATAACTCCACTAAGATGCAAAAGGTTACTAAGTGTGAAATAATATGAGAGAAAGAAAAAAATATTCTTAAATCCAAGATAACAATAAGAGAAGAGTAATTAAGTAGACAGAAGTTAACGATTGACATTACATTTCAATTTTTAAGATCAACGTTAACAGGAATGCGAAGAACCGAAAGAGAATTCCATAAACGAGATTACAGATTAAATTGTTCCATACTTCCTACCAGCCATTATCTGAACTCGAATAAAAAACAGGATTTTGAAGGCTAATTTACAAGACACGCATTCTTCCCTTTCATGTTGCAACCTATTTTCTTTCTACATTAAGATTTGTATGAGGATAAATCGATATGAACAACGTATGCACGGATATTGTTCATATTGATGAAAACGTGGACGCATATCAGTACCTTTGGGTATGTGGTAGGTGTTGTATAAGTATATACATGCAACATATAAGTAAGTAATGTTTTATTATAACACCTACCAGACTGTCTGCCAAGTTGGAATTAAGATACCTATGCTTGCACGCATGTAATACGATGCACCTAATGCACCAATTAACATTCTTGCTTTTGTTTCATCGATCGAGCATTTCTTCGATTGAATCTGACTACATTTTCCGCTGTTGAAACTTTATCCAAACAAAACCATTATTATAATTATTTTCTGTTGTTGCTGCAGCTGTTGTTGTTAATTATTATTATTATTATTATTTTTCTTCTTCTTCTTCTTCTTCTTCTTATTATTATTATTATTATTATTATTATTATTATTATTATTATTATTATTATTACCTATCTCTCTCCCACATAAACAGTTTTATCAAACATAGATTTGCTAGCCACCCTCACAAACAGACATCCTCGGATACAAGCGGCCAAATTTATTTCCATTATATGGATATTTATTGTATATAAGAATACAATTATGGCACAAGGTCGAAAAAGGGGAGGATTGAGGCTGGTCTTCACTAACTATCCTATACCTAAAGAGAGAAAAGGATATCAAAGAGATACAATTCATTTTCTAAGCGTACCTTACAAAAAAATTAAGTCTGGTCTAAGGCTATTTTAACGGAAGACGGATGTTAACAAAAGGTATCTGTTGTTTTTCTTGCTGCATTTCAAATGGATATTTATTGTATATAAGAATACAATTATGGCACAAGGCCGAAAAGGGGGAGGGGTTGAGGCTGGTCTACACTATGCTATACCTAGCTAATTCGTTTCGCAACCCATTCACTCATTACAATTTACACATTCACCACAAAAATTCGTCCGTCGCCAACCAATCCTCCATACACCATAATACCACATCCTCCCAAGTGGGGGGTGCTACAAAACGCGCCCCATACCATAAACATTTAATGATCATAAATTATATATAAAAATCTAAAGATGAAAAATGAGTGGGAAGGGAGATGAACCCAATAAAAAACTAAATACGAACACAAGTAAACTAAACATAACTGATGTTAGTAGGGCCCGTCCAACCCTCAAAAAAGTGTGGCCGCTGTATTCTCCCCGTTGGACAAAATCGCTAAGGGAGTGAGAAAATGAGAAAATATACACGGACATGGGAAAGAAAAAGCTGACCCAGTCGAGATAAAAATGGGGCCAAAACAAACTGGGGAGGTTGGGAATCTCAACCTGGATCGTAACCAAGGACGTAGCCGGGAACAGGCCAATAACAACACTTACTCACATTAACTAGGTACACAAAGGCTGGTCTAACCAAACCAAGGGGAGGGCTCCACAGGAAACCACCCCGATGTGACTTAGGTTGTCCTAAAAGAGAAAATCAACTCTAGCATCGCTCAAACGAACCAAGCTCGCCTCTTTCACTCACCTTTCGCTGAAGACTGTCGGATGCAAGCGTTTTCTATCAGTTCGAATCTTCATCTTGAGCTGATGCTCAAAGAATCGGATCAGATCCTGATGAGAAAGACGATTGCCTCGCAAGACTTCCTGCATTCGCGTCGTCCAAATCACCATTCGGGCCATGGCCCATTATATGTTTGGCTATTTGTTATGTCTCCATGTGTGTTTACAAGTGAAATTTAAAGTTTATTTTTAGAATAAATCCTACTTGTGATATCATGATTTACGTCACCAGCTGAGATAGATTGACTGCGCTTACTCATATACAAGATTTCATCTTAGATTTTGCAAGTAGTAAAATAATATAATCAAACCATATAATAATTATCAGTGTATATTTAGTTATATATTTCCTATCCCATCTGTAGTGAGAAGGGATGTAGATTAGCTTGTTATTAAATTTATCAGTGTTTACTTCCTTTAGTCATTTTAATAATATATACAAATTAATTATTTATCCAAATTTAGGCAAAATTAGTTTTCAAGCAAAATGAACAGTTTAATTAATCAGTTCCTTTACTCTACGTTTCATAGATTGCAGTCTTATTTGATCAAGCCTTTCATGTGAGGCACTCAGATACCTTTGTTTATCAAGTGATCGTCTTACTTCAACTTGGTCTTGAAATAGACTTTGTTGAGGCCGTTGCTAATCTTTTTCTTCCTTGAGATATTTCCATTTCACGTTTATGAAATTTTTAACATAAAAAGGCTATTGAGCAAAATGCGATTTATATAATACCAGGAGTAATCAATGAATCACAGATAACATTGAAAGTCTAAGAAATATAAAGAGAACGGGTTAATTAAACGGTTCATTGGCTTCTATTTTAGTTATAAATTCTTTATGTTCGCTTTATTGAATCTCAATACAGTGTTTCAAAACTTTTGTTTCATTCTAAGAATTTCCGCCATTTTTGACAGGGTCCACTAGTGCCAATAATAATTTTTCTACTTCTTCTTCTTCTACACTAGAGGCAAAAGGTTTCTCCCTACATATCTTTAAAAAAAAACATTTTAAAATGATATATTCTTTTTTTTTTTACATTAAAATCAATAAATCATTATCATGGCTTGGCTTCGCAAAACGAAAATCAAGGAGGAGTCTGTACACGTCGCTTGCAGGCACGTTTGTGAGTGATATGTTGAATGTGGGACAGGCATACACGGTCTCAGTAATTGCAGCTAAAAGTCCGGCCTGGGGTCGATGGCATAGCATTGCAGTACTTCCTCCTCTGCCTCTTGTCCCTAAGAGCGGCCCTGCAGGTATTTTCAAAGAAAGAGACAACATAGTTGGCGGTGAGATGCCAGACGTCACGGTTCTCAGCTAGGGGTGACCATTGGCAAGGGTTGATGCGACAGGCACAAACGGGCCATTTTCAGACAATTGCTTCTTTGGTGCCCCTCTGTCGCGATAGCCAATTGAGAGCTCACTGTACAATAAAATTTTAGGCAGGCGATAATTCTCCATTCTGGAAACGTGTCCAGCTCAGCGCAGCTGGGACTTCAGCAGCATGGCCTCAATGCTGGTGAGCTTCGCCCTCTCAAGGACTTCAATATTTTTTCGCAATTGGTATAAATCCTCTTCTTACTGTATCATCATCGTGGCTTGAATTCGCAAAATGAAGATCAAGGGGGAGACTCTACACGTCACTTGCAGACACGTTTGTGACTGACAAGTCCAATGCAGGCCAGGCGTACTCGGTTGCAGTAGTTGCAGCTAAAAGTCTGGCCTGGGCTCGATGGCATAGCATTGCAATACTTCCTCCTCTGCCTCTTGTCCCTGAGAGAGGCCCTTCAGGTATTTTCAGAGAAGGAGACAACATGGTTGGTGGTGAGACACCAGGAGTCACGGTTCTCAGTTAGGGTTGACCATTGGCAATGGTTAATAATGACAGGATTTTTTCAGACAATCTGTGAATCGCTTCTTTGGTGCCCCTCTGCCACGATAGCCAATGGAGAGCTCGCTGTATAATAAAATTTTAGGCAGTTGATGAATGTCCATCCTGAAAACATGTCCAGCCCAGCGCAGCTGTTACTTCAGCAGCATGGCCTCAATGCTGGTGATCTTCGCCCTCTCAAGGACTTCAATGTTTGTGCCGAGGGAACGCTAGCGGAACCGTTCGAAGAGTCGCAGGTGGTGCCGGTAGGTGACCGATGACTCTGAGCTGTAAATGAATAAAATTATAGGCAAATGTTAAAATGTTTTAATGATAAATAACAGAGAATGAAATCAACTATATTAAAAAAAAACGAATAGTCTGAGATAAACAAAACAAAATAAACATTACTACTCTCTTTTCCTACAATTTCGAAATTCATGTCCTGTTTCATAAAAAAAGAGAAATGTTACGCTTAAAGAGTAAAATTATTCGCATGAATATATAAGTAATTTAACAAATACAAAGTTAAATGTTCTTCTAAGTGAGACAATCTTCTTAAAAAATTAAACTTGCTAAATATTACTTATTCTAAAATATAAAACAATCCATGTACACTACTACCATTTATCTTAACATATAAACACACATGTATTTTAAATTTTAATCATTAAAGCTTATAAAAATGCATAATAATATAATAAAGATTATAATATAATAAACAAAGAAATATATAGGGTGACCCAAAAACACGGGAACTTTTTAACAATACAATAAAACCAAGAGTGATGGAAAAATATTTAATTCATAGTAATTGAAACCTTAAAACATGCCATTTAAGAAACAATGATGGGATTTTCATTTTTTTTAAATTACGTCCTGTAGATGGCGTCCTCCTGTACGAATGCATTCTTGAAATCTGCAGTTGAGATTCCTCATTGACTGCTGCAACATCTCAGTTGGGATACTGTGAATTTCATTCTCTTTACTAAAATGGCAAAATGTTTACTTGCTCAAGGTCACTGTCTCGCAGTGTTGCCGCTTGCTCATGTCTGACAATACGCAATTCAAAAATTCCCGTTTTTTTTGGGTCACCCGATATAAAAATAAATGAATAATTGAAACACTCAAGACTTCCCTTTTAAAATACGACATTGCATTCTTTAAGAAGAGAAATTTAAGTCCATTTACTCCGACATCAGCCTGCTTCATCTTCTTCTTATTATTATTATCATCATCATCATCATTTGTATTTGCTATGTTTCCTGTTTCCAAACTATGCTCCTTAGGCCCTATAGGAGAATCATCATTTAATAGATAGCACCTTTCTTATATATGTATAGTATATGGGATGTTCCTAGTAGGGCATTCTTCTGGGCAACTTATATGTTGCTGTTACCTGGGACACTGTTAGTAAAATTGTCCATTCCTTTTCTCACGGGGCCCAGTGCTCCGATTACTATTGGTACAGTTTCAGTCTTCATTCCCTACAACCTGCTAATCTCGTCTCCAGGTCCTTGTATTTGGACAATTTCTCGATAATTTTCATGGTGGTGTTTTTCTCAGATGGTACTTCTATGTCAATTCCTGAATTTCTTGTCTTTTATGATAATAGCCGGTCTGTTGGCTTTTATTTCCCTGTCAGTTTGAATTGGAATATCCCAGAGGATAGTTAGACCGTTATTTTGGGTAACTGTGCCTGGTTGATGCTCATACCATCTCTCAGTGGTTTCGATTTTGTGCTTCTTGCATATCTTCCAGTGCACATATGTTGTTGCCTTATGTTTGTGGGTATATACATTTTTTCCTAGTTCCGGACATCCTGAGAGAATATGCTCGATAGTTTCATCAGATTTTTAGCAGGTCCTGCCTTTCCGGTTAGTTCCATTTTTGATTATGTGACAGTGATGGATCTGGTTGCGATGCTTTGGTTTTGAGCTGCAATAATTAAGCCTTCTGTCTCAGCTTTCATCCTGGTGCTCCTCAGCCACTGATGTGTTTTCTGTTGGTCTACATCTGCTTCTTTCGTTTTTTGTTTTGTTTGTTTTGGTTTGGGGGGGTTGTTTAGGTATCTACCATACAACGCCTTGTCCTCACAATTTGTAATTTCATTTGGTCAATTTGTTTTGCTTTCTGTTTTACTCGTTTGGCATGGATGGTATTCACTTCGTTTTTATTGGTAGGGTTACAGGTATATTAAGTTATTTCTTGAAGATTGCAGCTTCTTTATTGATGAAGTGGATTTAGTGTTTTACTATTTACAGGTGAGGGTCATTCGATTTTTGGGAGGTATGTTTCCAATCAGATTGTTGTAGCTTTTAGAGTTTGTTCAAGTTAGATGAGACCTCAACCTCCTAAATCTCTTGGTACATTCAGCCTATCAAATTTCTAATCTAATTTCGGGTGATGCATCCTCATCTGGGTAAGCATTTTCTGGTCTTGGCGTCTAATCTTTTAATATCATTCATCTTCCATTTAATAATGTTGAAACTGTATGTTAATACGAGTATATCTAAGGTGTTGATGCCTTAGCTATACTGGTTTGATTAAAAGTATACCATTTGCATGACTCCCGGCCAAATGTGTGCAATATATTGACAGGCTGTCTAATGCATCAAACTTTAAAAGAATCAACCTCCTCATCACCCAGCCACGATGCTTCTCTACAAAAAGCACTTATGAACGGAGATGCACAGTGTGTCAGCCCGTAGAAGACATATCCAACTGGTTAGAAGCAAAAATAGGGACAAACAAATCTGTGATTATTATCTTTGAAAGAAATCTCTTTTTCACCAGCATTTGTTTTATAACCACAAGCTGGGCCATAAAGAATGACCCAGGAGCAAGCGAAGAGTGAGTATCTGTCTATATTTCTGAGATGAGGTATTATGTACACTATTTACATTATTCGGACTATTGTCCGCATCTTTGTCGCCATATTTATTACAACGTTACGGCCCTTCAGTATCTGTCTATATTTCTGAGATGAGGTATTATATACACTATTTACATTATTCGGACTATTGTCCTCATCTTTGTCGCCATATTTATCACAACGTTACGGTCTTTCAGTATCTGTCTATATTTCTGAGATGAGGTATTATGTACACTATTTACATTATTCGGACTATTGTCCTCATCTTTGTCGCCATATTTATTACAACGTTTCGGCCCTTCAGTATCTGTCTATATTTCTGATATGAGGTATTATGTACATTATTTACATTATTCGGACTATTGTCCGCATCTTTGTCGCCATATTTATTACAACGTTACGGCCTTTCAGCATCTGTCTATATTTCTAGGTGAGGTATTATGTACATTATTTACATTATTCGGACTATTGTCCGCATCTTTGTCGCCATATTTATTACAACGTTACGGCCTTTCAGTATCTGCCTATATTTCTGAGATGAGGTATTATGTACACTATTTACATGATTCGGACTATTGTCCGCATCTTTGTCGCCATATTTATTACAACGTTTCGGCCTTTCAGTATCTGTCTATATTTCTGAGATGAGGTATTATGTACACTATTTACATTATTCGGACGATTTTCTGCATCTTTGTCGCCATATTTATTACAACGTTTCGGCCTTTCAGTATCTGTCTATATTTCTGAGATGAGGTATTATGCACACTATTTACATTATTCGGACTATTGTCCTCATCTTTGTCGCCATATTTATTACAAAGTTTCGGCCGTTGTACGCTCCGGCCTTCTTCAGATTGTTGGAATGTCGAACTGAACCCTTTATTTCGCTCACTGGGGTAGACTGTTCTAGCTCCACGCGCCATGTTTAATGGATGTCAGTTATCAGTTATCACCTGTTAATTCCCCTCTCCAAGTTCTCCACTGACTTAACCGGATATTGAACTCACACTCTTTGGGTCTTGTCACTGGATCTAACCAACGCCTTTAACCACCGTGCCATTAACAGGAGATAACTGATAACTCACATCCATTAAAACATGGCACTTGGAACTAGAACAGTTTACCCCCAGAATAATGTAAATGTAAATAATTATTATTATTACTATTATTATTATTACTTCCTTCTTCCAATTCAGACAATCAGTTGCTGTATCTTTAGACGTCACTTGGGATGAAGCAAGTTAGTAGTTTGCACAAAATCCCAAGTGACATTTAACAAGTAAAGTATTTTTATTTTCTTGACATTGATAATACTCTCCTGACAAGATGAGCAATTCCTTATGCTATTATTTAATTAATCTTTTGCAAACAGGGTCTACACTGAATTTGGTTAATGTTTTGTCTGTAACTTTCATTATTATTATTATTATTATTATTATTATTATTATTATTAGTTTCTTTCTGACTCTTTGATCTTTCGTTCGATTGATGATAGTCATATTTCAGATCCTACTCTCATTGGCTATTCCAGGTAGCATTGCCATATGCTTAATACCTGTGATGTTAGTTAACCCCAAGGGGTCTTATTATTATTATTATTATTATTATTATTATTATTATTATTATTATTATTATTATTATTATTTCTTTGATTTAATAATAATAATAATAATACTAATAATAATAATAATAATAAAATATATCATTATTATTTCGAAAATAAATTCAGTAAGACTTATTTTCCTGATTGAATTCTCTGAATAAAAATATTTCCTTCCGTTCGTAAAGATCGAAAGTTTTCTTTATAATTTTTTGGTATGCAGAGCAGTTTTATATGTAAAATTTAAATGTTATATTTATTCATGGAACATTATTCAAACGCACCGCACTTTTAAAAATTCTATTCCCAAAAATACATTTTTTAAAGTTCATTAACAAAATATTTTATTGAGAAACATTTCCGAGAGGTTTTAGACAAGATAGATAGATAGATAGATAGATAGATAGATAGATAGATAGATAGATAAACAAACATATTTACGAATATAAATTATCATCTGAATCCCACATATCCAAACTAGAATTATTAACCACTAACTTACACTTACTTGCATAAAGTAATGTTTATGGTATTTCAGTAAGGATTGGAATCCGTTAATTTCTTGCAACTTCGAAAGTACGTGTCGTCTCTCATTAAATTCGGAAAACCATAAATTATACTAACGTTTGTTTAACAAGTGGAATGCACCTGAAACCTGATTAACCAATGGAATTCCGATCGATATTTTATTGCAACTCATATATATTAATTATTAGATATTAAACATTTTGTGGAATTGGCAGTTATCCCATGATGTTACCCGATTTGGACAAGTTTGCTGTTACATCCGATATATATATATATATATATATATATATATATATATATATATATATATATATATATATATATATGCAGGATAGAATGTATTTGCAATAGAACTAATCTGTAAAAAATGTTAAAAAGTTTAATGTACCTAGCTTTAAGTATAGCTAAAATAACTAATGTGATTTCAGGCATTACTGTAAATCAGTTGGAAAATGTTTTCCGTGAACTGCAAAATCGTATTACCCTTTGTATTGCTAATGATGAAAGACATGTGGAAATTTAAATAAAATTTCTATAAAACATTAAAAAATATAGATTTACTTCTTTCTAATCCTTTTTACAAATTATTTCTGTTGCAAATACAAATAAAGTTATAATTTTTTTAATGTGCACACAAACTTTATGGACACCCTATACATATATATATATATATATATATATATATATATATATATATATATATATATATATATATATATATATATATATATAATATTATAAATATATATATGTATGTATGTATGTATGTATGTATGTATGGACTCTAACGTCAACACCAAGTGGCGACAGCCTGTTTCCATGCAATCTTCAGGCCATGTGTGTTGGCTTTAGATTGACTATTTATATATGCTGGTCAGTGGTTCATTATGGATAATAACGTATTTTGCATAATAAGGTCTATTTTTATCAAAGTTTTATCATATATATATATATATATTTATATATATATATATATATATATATATATATATATATATATATATATATATATATAGTATTGTATGTCTCTCGTGTGTGTATGCGTGTTTACCTGTATGTGTCTCCTATAATCAATTCATCCCAAACAAGCGCACCATGCCTCTAAGACGCAAGGGGTTACTGAAAGTAAAAGAAAAAATTTTAAAAGGAACCAGAAACCCAACAATCGTATAAATTTCAGAGTTTAGGCGGAGATGTTAGAAACGTAATGTTAATGTAGATGAAACCATGAATCTAATAATAGACAGGAAAAAAAACATAAATCGCTACTGTTAAAATAGTTGGAGAGGAGTGTGAGCCGGACGAGAGAACTTTCTACTGTTTATTTATTTATATATATATATATATATATATATATATATATATATATATATATATATATATATATATATATATATTCACATTTCATTGAATACGACAGACAAGGTGCTTTGATTTAATCTTTTATACAATCTCTCATGCGATCTAATAATTTTTTTTCTTTTCGGATGATAAGTTATATAAAAACTGTCCGAATGTTCTTTTTATCCGAGTGCTTTCGGCTATACATTTAACCGTTTTCAAGGATTAAATATTTTAACTGTTAAATAAGAAATAGTTTGTTGCATGTATGTATTTATGTAATGTTTTCATTTTTCAAAACACGGTCAAGATATTGTGTCCATGTTCATAGTTGATATTAATGAGTAGTTTATTTGTTTTTATTAATAAGGCTTCCATTATTTTATCCTCTTTTTTTTTGCATGTAGATGATGCTATTATATTAGTGTTGTTAACAAATATGTTACGAATAGTTAAAATATTTCATCCTTGAAAATGGCTAAATGTATAGCCGAAAGCGCTCGGATAAAAAGAATATTTCGACAATTTTTATATAAATTATCATCTGAAAATAAAAAAAAATTTAGCTCACATGGGAAATTGCATAAAAAACTAAATCAAAGCACCTTGCTGTCGTATTCAATGAAATGTGCATGAAAGAAGGATTGGTGCCTAAATATACACACACACACACACACACACACACACACATATATATATATATATATATATATATATATATATATATATATATATATGGGGTTGTACTGGGCCGGACAAAATCGCTGTAATTTTTCTAAAGAACCTTGACTCAGAACTGACTTCAATTTTGGCGAAGATGTTTAACTGTTAACTTAAAAAGAGATATTTTGCATGATAGGTATTTGAGGTGTTCTCTGTGTACATGAACGCAGGTGAACTCTTGTCCTTGCCTCATTATCGCCCCATAAACTACTCCGGTGTCATTAACTAAAGTTTTGAGGATATAATCCGCAAGAAAGTTGTTGAACTCATCATCAAAATCAGTCACCCGAGCGACAAACAGTATTGTTTTAGCTTTTTAGATCCACTGCTAATGTCTTAACTATTATCACGCATAGTATCAATGAAGCGCTTGATAATAAGAATATTGCAAGAGTGATTGCTCTAGACATCTCGAAGGTTGACAAGGTGTGGCACAGGGTATTCCTACACAAATCTACCGGCTATAGAATCGCTGGGAGACAGCTCTCAGTTTCTGTCCTTCCTATAAAGGTTGTCATTAATGGCCTGAGCTTTTTCCCCGAAACTGTTACTTTGTGAGAAAAAAAAAAACCAACGCCCGAGCGGATGCTACTCTGTCAACTACAATCTTTTGGTCTCTTCAAGTCCAGAGTCAACCGTTATATCTTACACGTCCTCATAGTGTGCATGCCTTATTTCTACCTTGTCCCACCGGACAACAATATCACGTGTGTGTGTGCATGCGTGCGTGCGTATGTGTGAGGGGTTAATCATCCGAAGTATTTTGTTTTTTTGTTTTTTTAAAGTGCTCGATACATAAGTAGAGCCTATATTATAATTATTTTTTTAAAAATATGATTTTATAGCTTACGGCCCCATATTAAAATGTTTGGTTTTCTCCATATCCATAGAAACTAATATTACGAATATGTATATGCTTATAAAGCTCTGTAAATTTCAAAATTAGTTATTCCAAAATGCGCTTGAGGATGAAACAAAACTTTAAATAGTACTTTAATTTAATTTAATTACTGTAATTGAATTGGATGTTTTTAGCTTCTGTTTTTGAAACATGGGAATTCCTATGTAAAGATGGAATCATTTGTTTTTAAATAATTATTATATATATATATTACATAACAGAGAAATCCCAAATTACTTCATAAGAATCGACTTTTGCAACTAATGTCTAAGCACTTTTTGACTCAAATCCTCGCATAGACGTCAGTTGTAATACTATACTCATGAAGCCATTTTGGATTTCTCTAATATGTACTTTATATGCTCTGTTATAATAAATACTTTGACTTCTTTTTATGGATCTGTTTTAATATTTTATATTATTAGGATCCACTTGGACTATATACCAACGGATTTATTACCTGGACTAAACATATATATATATATATATATATATATATATATATAGTAAATTTCAAAATAAGTTATTCCAAAATTCGTTTGAAAATGAAACGCAACTAGTGCTTTTAATTTAATTATATAATTGAATTTGAAGTTTTAGTTTTTAGTTTCTGTTTTTGAAACTTGATAATTCCTGTGTATCGATGGAACCATACTTTTAAATCACTTAATTTGTAATATATATATATATATATATATATATATATATATATATATATATATATATATGACACCAAGTATGTCAGATCCAAAATAACCCAATGGCCATCAGACAAGGCCTTCAGAATGATCTGAGTTTTGTTAAGAGTTAACGTAACTAAGCAAACGATTAGTAATGAACTACGCAGAGACGGTATAAAGTCGCGCTCCCCAAGAAAGACACCAGTCCTTCTGAAATGGCATAGAGATACCAGGTTGAAATTTGCGACAGAGCATAAAGATAAGGAAAATTCTTATTGGGAAGAGTTCTTTGGACAGATGAGAGTAAAATTGAGTTGTTCGGTCGCAATTCCCTGAATCATGTATGGAGGAAAGACGGCGAAGCATATGCACCCAAGAACACCATACCAACTGTCAAATTTGGTGGGGGTAGTAATATGGTTTGGGGCAGCTTTTCGATGCGAGATGTTGGTAAACTAGCAATTACAGGCGGTAGAATGAATGCAGAAAAATATCAGCAAATCCTAAGCGAAAATTTATCGCTTTCTGTAGATAATCTTGAGCTTCCTCCTGATTGGACCTTCCGGGAGGACAATGATCCCAAGAATACTGAAGAATTGGCTTGCTAATAACAACGTTAACATTTTACAATGGCCCAGTCAGTCGCCGGATTTGAATCCAATAGAAAATTTATGGCGGTTTTTGAAAAATAAGATCCGTGATAGAGGTCCAACAAGCATAAAAAACCTGAAGACAATTACTCAGGAAGAATGGTACAAAATACCTACTAAAGTATGCGAATCGTTAATTAAAGACTACAGGGAAAGATTGGTTGCTGTTGAACTTAATAAAGGCGTTGCTACAAAATATTAAATGGAGAAAACATGTTTTCGTTCTGCTGTACGATTATTTTTTAAACCCATAAAAATTTAAATATTGCTATATTTTCTTAACCATGGAATATTATTTAGTTTTATATGCATACATTTTTAGTATGCAATCGGATATAGTAGATATATTCCCGTCTTGTTAATTTAATATGTTACAAATAAAAATATGAAATATTTTCATGTGCATGATCACTTATTCAACCCCACTGTATATTTATTACATAACTGATATACAAGTGTTCAACATCTTATCTAAGATTTGCATATTACATCCCTGGGATGGTGACCACCACGAAGGGAACATGCACGACTTCGCTCTCTCATTTCAAACACAGTGCGGCTAAGCATATCAACTGTAGTGGCTTCGGTCTCTCTACGGGTGCTTCGTTTTAGTTCCACAGCTGTGTGGGGCATCTAAGTCTGTTCATATCTATTTCGTTCCTTCCACGCTTTTCTTGTTTAGTTTTCACGATAATCCACTGAGACTTGTTTCTAATTATAAATCTCTTATGTTACACGACTTTCTTCCTTTCACCATACCACCCTCTCTATCTTCCTGTCTCTTGCGCTTTCTCTCTCTCTTTTCCTTACATTGCTTTCTCTTCATTTCCTTCTTTTCTCTCTCTCTCTCTCTCTCATTCACTCACTCACTCCCTTAAATTTACAGTTGTTTTTTTATTGATCTTTTGTATAATTACTGATTCCCTCTTTTTTTTCCTTCACACACATTTCCTCTTTGCCTGTGTGTATGCATGTGTACGCGTGTCTGCGATGCTCCTTATTTCAGTATATAACCCCTATATTTCAATATATAACCCCTATATTTCAATATATGACCCCTATATTTCAATATATAACGGCTATATTTCAATATATGACTCCTATATTTCAATATATGACCCCTATATTTCAATATATAACCGCTATATTTCAATATATGACCCCTATATTTCAATATATAACCCCTATATTTCAATATAGGACTCCTATATTTCAATATATAACCCCTATATTTCAATATATGACCCCTAATCAAGCCGAAAATGAAAGCATCTCCATCAAAATGACAAAAAACTAAACTCTTCAATTTTTGGAAATAAAAAAAAAACATTTTCTTTTTCATTTTCAGTGTCCAATTAAAATGAATAAACACAATTTCAGAAAAGCAATATAAAAACAAAGTGACACTTCATGATGTTAATTTTAACTCCAGATCCTTTTAATTTTATGAAAAAAAGGATGAGAGAACACGTGTCGAAGACGAAATGGATCTGCCTTTTTTTAAATCGTAGGTAGAAACTACAATTAGTGGAACTGTATAAATCGGTTTTAGCCCCCTGCTCGTTAAATTTTGAAAAGAATATTTCATTTATAGAAATAGACCATCATAGCCGAAGAGGAAATTATTAATGGCAATAACACACGCACGCATATATATATATATATATATATATATATATATATATATATATATATATATATATATATATATATATATATATATATATACTATCTTGTCAAAATATATAGGGGAATGAAAAATGAGAAAAACACCGTGAGAAAAAAATGATATATAATAAAATATATAGAGAGAGTCAAAAGCAGAAACTGCAAACTTATGTATGTAGAAGAAACTGAAAATTATACAATTTAAGAAGTTGAATAGTTTAATAAACAAGAGGAATACAAATATTTCAAACCGTCAGCACGCTGACGCATTCTTTTGACAAACGTGAAAAGTTCGATAGATCTTGGAGGAATGAAAGACAAACAAACGCCCATTTCAAAAACTAGCTATATATAAAATAGCCTGTAAATCGGTAACTAAATAAAATACATATATATATATATATATATATATATATATATATATATATATATATATATGATGTCTAGCCACACTGATGAGCTATGATACATCGAAACAGTCTGTCTGTGGATGACGATAATATATATATATATATATATATATATATATATATTTTTTTAAAGGAAAAACAGACCACTTTAAGACTCCATGTAATAATTTATTTCGCCAAGCCCTTTATTATATATATATATATATATATATATATATATATATATATATATATATATATATATATATATAAGAGATAATCCTAAGGAGCCAGGCTTCACCTAAACGGATCATCAGGCAGTACCACCATTCATATATATATATATATATATATATATATATATATATATATATATATATATATATATATAAAAGGGGGTACTCGTTTGGAAAACCTCGGATAGCTCAATTTGGAGAGTAGAACAAATTGGTGCCGAGGAAAAATGGGAAATAGAAAAAGAAAGAACCAAGAACATTAAAACAAGGTGAAAGTCCAAAGAAAAAAAGCCCCAAAAGAGTAAAAAGACAACTACGTAAAGTGCCCAATACACTAATTAGAGCGATAACCTAAAGTAATCCTAAGGAGCCAGACAAACCTACCTAGGTTTTACCTAAACGGATCTTCAGGGCAATGTTTAGCATATATATATATATATATATATATATATATATATATATATATATATTCAGATGTATGGATATGAGTTTGTGACTCTGGGTTTCACGCTTTTGTGATCATCAGACAAAGTGTTTTTTTTTTTTAAATTGGATCTATTTATGCTTGTTTGACTATGTTTGGTGGTGGTGGGACGGGGAATTTGCTTCTGTGTTTGTTTCGGATGGCACTCTCGTACACATATACACACATACATACAGGTGCACGCATTTTAGTTCACACAAACATCCATATAAACAATCCGAGGTTAGGCGCAGATACACATCCATGTGTTCGAGCATACATACATACGCAATTTTAATTCTATTTCGATGTCAAGACTTAGTTTTTATATATATATCAAGTATGTGGTGCAGTTCAATTTATATTACATGAATGATTCATACAAAAAGCAGATAGTGAAGTTAATGATATAAACATTCATGTACAGGTTCGGGGTTAATGTATTTTAATAAATTTGTTTGCGAAGATGTATTCACGCCATTTATATCATTAACTTCACTATCTCATTTTTGTATGAATGATTCATGTAATATATGTATATATATATATATATATATATATATATGTTGTGCGATGGATAAATTGTCATCTGAATTACGCAAAAAAGAAAATAAAAATAACATTGACATATATTTAGCAAAATTACACAAAAATATCTCGAAATACGAAAAAGTAAATTTTTTCAATAACAACGCCATTGGCTTCAACCACGGCCTCCAGACGACTTCGGAATCTCCTGCAACTCTTCCGGACGGTCTCATTGTTTAAGTTGGTGATTGCTGCCATAATCCTTGCCTTCAGTTCATCTTTGGAGTTACAATGAGTTTTGTTAATCTCTCGCTCAACTGCGCCCCACGCATAATAATTTAGGGAATTGCAATATGGAGAGTTAGGTGACCTGATGAAAGGGGTAATGTCCTCTCAGAAATTGTCTGACAACCATGACTGAGGTCTCCTGTTTGTGTGACATTGTGCAGAGTTTAGTTGCCAGACATAGCGTCTTCCAGTAGCCACCGTGGAAGTGCTGCTTGGGTCAGGAGTGAACCAGGGCAGTACTACCTCTTCGGGGCACTTGATATACGCCTCTGTGTTGAGTCTAAAGCTCTCACCAACAAATTCGAGAGTTCTTTTCTTTCAGAACGAGTGAGTTTTCCAAGCTGCCGTACCTTTGTAATCACCATTAGGCACATTTAACCCTTTCTGAATCCTCTTCACTGTACTCAGATTGAGACTCAAACACTCTGAAATGTTCGATTTGGAGCTTCCGGGGCGAATGCCAAGCAGTACATGTTGTTTCCAAATTCTGCTGGAGTGAATTGCGTCATGTTGCTCTTTTTCTTACAGACGATGCCGAAATGGCCCTACTATTCTGCGCAGTTGACAAAATCAAAAACAACGTTTGATTTTTTTTTAAGCTTTTCACCACAAGCAAGGTTGGAAGCCGTTAGCACGCAAGGGGTAACAGACGATTTGGAGCGAGAGCAGATAGGAGTGTTAGAGGAAAGGATGTGGAGAAGGATAGTGGATAGATCAAGGCAAGGGATTACTGAACATTTGGAGCCAGAGCAGATAGGAGTGAAAGAGGAAAGCATGTGGAGAAGGATAGTGGATAGATCAAGGCAAGGGGTGACAGAAGATTTGGAGCCAGAGCAGATATGAGTGTTAATGGAAAGGACGTTGAGAAGGATAGTGGATAGATCAAGGCAAGGAGTTACAGGAGATTTGGAGCGAGAGTAGATAGGAGTGTTAGAGGAAAGGGTGTGGAGTAAGATAGTGGATAGATCAAGGCAATGGGTTACAGAAGATTTGGAGCGATAGCAGATAGGAGTGATAGAGGAAATGATGTGGAGAAGGATAGTGGATAGATCAAGGCAATGGGTTACAGAAGATTTGGAGCGAGAGCAGATAGGACTGAAAGAGGAAAGAATGTGGAGAAGGATAGTGGATAGATCAAGGCAAGGGGTTACAGAAGATTTGGAGCGAAAACAGATAGGAGTGATAGAGCAAAGGATGTGGAGAAGGATAGTGGATAGATCAAGGCAAGGGGTTACAGAAGATTAGGAGCGAGAGCAGATAGGAGTGAAGGAGGAAAGGATGTGGAGAAGGATAGTGGATAGATCAAGGCAAGGGATTACTGAACATTTGGAGCCAGAGCAGATAGGAGTGAAAGAGGAAAGCATGTGGAGAAGGATAGTGGATAGATCAAGGCAAGGGGTGACAGAAGATTTGGAGCCAGAGCAGATATGAGTGTTAGAGGAAAGGACGTTGAGAAGGATAGTGGATAGATCAAGGCAAGGGGTTACAGGAGATTTGGAGCGAGAGTAGATAGGAGTGTTAGAGGAAAGGGTGTGGAGTAAGATAGTGGATAGATCAAGGCAATGGGTTACAGAAGATTTGGAGCGATAGCAGATAGGAGTGATAGAGGACATGATGTGGAGAAGGATAGTGGATAGATCAAGGCAATGGGTTACAGAAGATTTGGAGCGAGAGCAGATAGGACTGAAAGAGGAAAGAATGTGGAGAAGGATAGTGGATAGATCAAGGCAAGGGGTTACAGAAGATTTGGAGCGAAAACAGATAGGAGTGATAGAGCAAAGGATGTGGAGAAGGATAGTGGATAGATCAAGGCAAGGGGTTACAGAAGATTAGGAGCGAGAGCAGATAGGAGTGAAGGAGGAAAGGATGTGGAGAAGGATAGTGGATAGATCAAGGCAAGGGGTGACAGAAGATTAGGAGCCAGAGCAGATATGAGTGTTAGAGGAAAGGACGTTGAGAAGGATAGTGGATAGATCAAGGCAAGGGGTTACAGAAGATTTGGAGACAGAGCAGATAGGAGTGATAGAGAAAAGGATGTGGAGAAGGATATTGGATAAATCAAGACAAGGGGTTACAGAAGATTTGGAGCGAGAACAGATAGGAGTGATAGAGGAAAGGATGTGGAGAAGGATAGTGGATAGATCAAGGCAACTGGAGATGTCGATTGACGTTACATTTGAATAGATGGAGATTATAGTTGTCAGGGAAACAGGAATAAGGAAGGGAGTTCCACAGACGAGAGGTGCGAGATATGGAGTAGAAGTGACGTCTACATTTAACAGTTTCAACAGTGAAAGGGTGGGAGCGGGATACCAGCCTCGTACGACGCTTGAATTCATGAAGCCTGGGTAACAGCGAAAGCAGCTCATCGGAGCAATTACCGTGGAAGTATTTGTAAAAAAGACAGAGCGAGGTTACGGCACGTCTGTGAGAGAGCGACTACAGACGAGATGACAGATCAGGGCCAATTACGTTGCATACCCGTTTCTGGATGTTATCAAGAACCCCGAAGCAAACAGAAGGGGCTCCAGACCATATATGGCAGCAATACTCCATGCAAGGGCGAATGGTTGATTTGAAATTTTGAAAGATCGATTTCGGGGAGAAAAATTTCCTGGCCCGGCAGTGGGAATCAACTTTCCTTGCGGTGGACGAAGCAATTGACTCAATGTATTTGCTCCATCTCAGGTCAGCGGACAGCGTGAGACCGAGCAGCCGCAGAGAGGAACTCTCGAGAAGTTGGGCTTCAGACATTCTAATGGGAAGCAGGGAAGGATCCCTGCGGTGATTAATAGAGAGCAGTTATGTTTTAGAGGCGTTAAAGTTAACCAGCCAATTGCTGGGGTGTTGTTATTTTTGGGGATAAGGTTATCTGTTTAAAATTTTGCAGTAGATAATTTGATTTTTGTTCAGGTCAGTTGGGTTAGTGTATTTCTTTATGATATTGCTAAGTGAAGATTCATCTTGTTTGTACCGTCCTGGGTATGACGATAAACTCCATCCGCGTCCTGGGTAAGACGATAAACTACGTCCAACAGCAAGGCCTCTGATCAGGAGATCTTGAGGAGCGTGGAACCAACTCTTAATTGCTGGTGTTCCCAGGTCCACCCTGACCCGGGGTGGTAGCACCTGTTAGGGTCCCAGCTATGTGCAAATAGTTAACCCCGAAACTGAGGTAAAAAGCATTTGGAAAGTGTAAAAATAGGTTTTATTACCAGAAATACTTTGTAAAAAATTATTACCAGAAATAAATTTTTGAAGAAAAAAAATATTACCGGCAGTACGTTATTGAAAATACAATTTTCAGGAAAAAATATTACCAGAAATAGATATTTGACAAAACAAAAATATTACCAGGAAAAAAGTTGTCGGCATTAAATGACCCATTGAGGTTGATATGCCGTAAAACAAAACAAACCAAACCATCTTCAGTATCTGTCTATATTTCTGAGATGAGTTATTATGTACATTATTTACATCATTCGGACTATTGTCATCATCTTTGTCGCCATATTTATCACAACGTTTCAGCCGTTGTACGCTCCGGCCTTCTTCAGGTAGTTGGAATCCGTCACTGGATCTAACCAACGCCTTTATCCACTGTGCATGTGTCCTTGAGGATATCTGTGTATGAATTTCTGGAGTAATTAATAGGAGATAACTGATAACTGACATCCATTAAACATGGCACGTGGGACTAGAACAGTCTAACCCAGTGAGCGAAATAAAGGGTTCAGTTCGAATTTCAACCATCTGAAGAAGACCGGAGCGCACAACGGTCGAAACGTGATAAATATAGCGACAAAGATGAGGACAATAGTCCGAATAATGTAAATACCAAACCATCTTGTTTGTAGTTGGTGTGCATTGGTTTTTGTAGAAAATATTTATGTAATTTTTGATTGTGTGTTCACTGTCATTATTATTTACTTTCGAAAGAAATAGTCTCAATTGGTGGTCTATAAGGTGGTTAGGGAAGCCATTGTCAATTAGTGTTTGTTTTACGTTATTGAGTTCTTTAAGTGAAACTAAGCGGATTAGTAGCTTTCTCAACGGTATTTGGGAATAAGTGAATATAATGAACAAACCGGGAATTGGAACTCGGCTGTTCGATTAAACACAACAAGCTATTATCCATTACACCACCCGCAGCGGCATTATGGCCTTGCTTGGGGTGAAATGATTAAAATTTAAAAAGAAACATATGACGGAAGAATATTTCTGAAAGAAGAAAAGTTTCGGGAAAAGAGTAAAACAGAAAGGGAAAAAGATGTAAATTCTTCTAAAATAGAAGAAGAAGAAGAAGAAGAAGAAGAAAAAGAAGAAGAAGAAGATGAAGAAGAAGAAGAAGAAGAAGAAGAAGAAGAAGAAGAAGAAGAAGAAGAAGAAGAAGAAAGGGGAAAGTGAAGAAAAAAGAAATAGGAAGAAGAAAGGAGTAAGTGAAGAAGAAGAAAGGGGGTAAGTGAATAATAATAATAATAATAAGAAGAAGAAGAAGAAGAAGAAGAAGAAGAAGAAGAAGAAGAAGAAGAAGAAGAAGAAGAAGAAAGGAGTAAGTGAAGAAGAAGAAAGGGGGTAAGTGAATAATAATAATAATAATAATAATAATAAGAAGAAGAAGAAGAAGAAGAAGAAGAAGAAGAAGAAGAAGAAGAAGAAGAAAGGGGAAGAGTATAATAATTATTTTTCTAGTCAGACATTTGTGTGTCTAACGCCTGGTAGCCATATTATATTCTTTCTTTTATTTTGTCCGTCTGCAAGAATCGCTGTTTGGTGATAAGATAATAGCGAAACATCTTTAGAAGAGAGGGAAAGAGAATAATGACTGGCCAATGGGTAGGTATAGACAAATCTTGGTCTCTCAGTTTCGAAGTCCAGTGTTGCGATCTGATTAGACAAGTGTTTGCCTTAGCGCCAGTTTAAGTATCAAAAGCTCGAGGATTTTTGTTGCTTATTTTCGCCTCTTACCACCTCGCCCATTATAAGACTCAACACTGAACTTGCTCTATGCGAACTGGCGGACTCTAGTATAAAGATATATGGTGCATACACGCACAAACACACGCACGTACACATACAAGTACACACATCTTTATATCGCTAACCTCCGTAAAGCCTATGCTTAAAGAAAATCCAACCATTTATCAGGGGATCTAACCTCCAACAACCTCCATATTTGTCATACAGAGTCCGTCAAAGAAAAAACTTCGACATTTTATAGGTCGAAATCTTAAGAGGCCAGAAAAAGCTTATTTAGAAAGACGTTTTAAAATTGTTAAAGTGAAGTGTTTCCATTTGTTTGAATCGTTTCGCCCCACGCAAGGTGATATTGCCACTAGGACGCAGGGAGGAGTCCACGGAAGGAAGGGGAATTAGAAAACTTGAGTGAGGAGATGTGAGGAAATGACAATGTAGGAACAAGGTACAATTAAACAGATGTCGACTGATGTTGCATCTAATTTTTTTTAAGATTAAAGGCATCAGGGAAGCAAGAAATCGGAAAGGTGTTCCACAGAAAGGAAGTGAAAGAAAAGAAACGTTTAGAATAGAAATGGCGATTGTATCTACTTAGGTCAACAGCAAAACGGTGAGATCTTGTTGCCAATCTAGTAGCACGCTTAAATTCATGTAGTCGAAGAACGAGGGGAAAAGTGCTCAACAGAAGAGTTACCAATATCTGTAGAAAAAAAACAGAGGGAAGCTACGTCATGTTGGCAAGTCTAGATGCCAGGTCAGGATCATCACATTGCAGACCCTTTTTTGAATTTTGTCAAGAATCTCGAGATATACAGCAAGTGTAGATATGGCAGCAGTATTCAAAGCAAGGACGAATAGTAGATTTATAAATGTGCAAGATGGAGAAAAACTTTCTGGCACAACGCAGTGAGCCAACTTTCCAAGCAGTAGGCGTAGCAATTGATTCGATATTGTCACTCCATGTTAATGAAAAAGCATGAGCCCAAGAAGGTGTAGAATGTTACTATCCTGGAGACTAGCATCAGCCATGCTGAAAACAGTTCTTTAGATTGTTAGATTGTAATTTAATCTAATAATATAGATAGATTGATATTGATCTTCGACATGAAGGGACTAATATTGTAATGTTCAGGGAAGTATACATGCTAGATAACATACTCTTTCCCAGAAACTGTAACTAAGGTCTGCTCAGTATAGTTGCAGTATAAACCACAGGTGGGCTCTGTGGGTGTTAAATAAACACAAATGTGCCTGATAAAGCATCTGCAATTGGGACTAGCTAGCCACCCTAGTAGACGGGTATCCACGAATACGAGTGGCCAGCTATACATGCTTCTCTTCCACAAATTAGGAGTTCTTGTAAAGAACGTCGAGATATTCAGTAGAAGCACCTGACCAGATATGAGAACAGTATTCAATGCAAGGACGACTGGTAGATTTATACATGTTCAACATGGATTCTGACCTGATAAAAACTTCTAGCATGACACAGTGAACCAACCTTTCTTGCAGTAGATGTAGCAATTGATTCGGTATAATTGCACCACTTCATGTCAGTGGAAAATGTGACTCCAAGAATCTGTAGAGTTTTGCTCTCCTGGAGTTTAGCATCAGCCATGCTGATGGCAGGCAGAACATTTTCTCTGTGGTGATTAAATGAACGTAGTTTTGTTTTGAAGGCGTGAAAATTTCTATTTCTTGCCCCAGTTAACCACTGATTGGAGGTCCTTTTCGTAGTTGCTTTGTCGGGTCTATCGGATGTGCTACTAAGACGGGAGTAAAGGTTTGTGCCATCTGCATAAATACCTAGTAGGGAACTGATAACTGTGGGTAGATTATTGATGAAGACCACAAACAGCGTAGATTCAAGGGTAAAGCTTGGGGGTGGGGGGGTCCGCGTTAGTATAAAATGATGTGGTAGCTCATTGCTCTATTTGTTAGGCACAATTGGATTAAGCCAGATAGTCGTTCTTCTTCTACATGCCGTGTCGTTTCAGGACGTGGGCGAACATGACTCTCCACAGCACTCTATCCTTTGTATCTCTTAGTAATGTTTGTTTTGTTTTTGTTTTTTGTTTTTTCTTTTTTTTTGGCTATACCTTGTAAACTCTATTCTGCCAATCATATTCATAAGTTCGTTATGTAGGTTGTATCTGTTTTTCATTGTTCCTCTTACCTTCAACTACGAGTATTATTTTTAATGGGATATTAAAACACACCTTGTGACTAACGCAAGCTTAAAGCCCCAATATAATTATGTACAGTTCCAAGGATTATCCAATGAATTTGTTTCTTTGTAATCTCTGCCATATACGTAACAGTTTGCCCTACAAAGGTTATCGCCCCTGAAACTGTAATTATTATGTGAAAAGCGGCGTATTCTATAATGTTCACAAAGCTGCTAAATGAAAAAAGAAAGATTCCATGAAACAGCAGGATGAAAAAATTAGAACCGCAGATATATTTGGAAAATGCTTTCAGTTTTAACGGCATGGTTAGATGATTATGTATTCAACATGTCGTTTCGTTTCAGGACTTGGGTGAACATGACTCTCCACAACACCCAACCTAGTAATATGCTTAAATTCATGCAATTGGGGCACCAGGGAAAAAAGGAGCATCAGAGTAGATGCCATGAGAATATTTGGAGAAAAGATGGAGGGGAGCCACAGCATGTTGGTGAGAAAGTAACTGAAGTCGAGATCCTAGTTTAGGATCAACCACATACAGATCCTTCTTTGAATTTTGTCAAGAATCTTGAGATATATAGCAGGAACACCAGAGCAGATATGGCAGCGTATTCAATGCAAGGACGAATGATAGATTTATAAATGTGCAAGATGGATTCTGACGAGAAAAGTTTTCTGATACGACACAGTAAGCCAACATTCCGAGCAGTAGACGTAGCAGTTAATTCGATGTAATCGCTCCACTTTATGTCAGTGGAAAACATGAGGCCAAGAATACGTAAAGTGTCGCTCTGCTGGGGCCTGGCATCAACCATTCTGATAGCAGGCAGAAAGGGTCCTTTTTGGTGGTTAAATGAAAGCAGTTTCGTTTTGGAAACGTTCAAATTTACAAACAATTTCTTGTCCCAGTTAACCATTGACTGGAGATACTTTTCGACATCATTTAGCAGGCTTACTTTTTCAGATGTGTTGGATTTACTACTAAGACAGCAGTAAAAGGTTGTGTTACTTTCATTTTGAAAATGACGTTTTCCGAACTGACAGTCTTTATTCTTCATTCTCTGTTGTAGCCAATTTATGAAACATTTCCAGTGGCATTTATGTAATTGTTTAGCGAATAACAGCCTTCAGTTCGTCAACTTCAGATAGCAATATCTGTCTATATTTCTGAGATGAGGTATTATGTAATTATTTCCATTATTCGGACTATTGTCCTCATCTTTGTCGCCATATTTATTACAACGGTTCGGCCTTTCAGTATCTGTCTATATTTCTGAGATGAGGTATTATGTACACTATTTCCATTATTCAGTCTATTGTCCTCATCTTTGTCGCCATATTTATTACAAGATTTCGGCCTTTCAGTATCTGTCTATATTTCTGAGATGAGGTATTATGTACACTATTTACATTATTCGGACTATTGTCCTCATCTTTGTCGCCATATTTATTACAACATTTCGGCCTTTCAGTATCTGTCTATATTTCTGAGATGAGGTATTATGTACACTATTTACATTATTCGGACTATTGTCCTCATCTTTGTCGCCATATTTATTACAACATTTCGGCCTTTCAGTATCTGTCTATATTTCTGAGATGAGGTATTATGTACACTATTTACATTATTCCGACTATTGTCCTCATCTTTGTCGCCATATTTATTACAACATTTCGGCCTTTCAGTATCTGTCTATATTTCTGAGATGAGGTATTATGTACACTATTTCCATTATTCGGAGTATTGTCCTCATCTTTGTCGCCATATTTATTACAACATTTCGGCCTTTCAGTATCTGTCTATATTTCTTAGATGAGGTATTATGTACATTATTTCCATTATTCGGACTATTGTCCTCATCTTTGTAGCCATATTTAAATCAACTTTTCGGCCGTTGTACGCTCCGGCCTTCTTCTTCGACATTCCAACCACCTGAAGAATGCCGGAGCCTACGACGGCCGAAACGTTGTACGGCGACAAAGATGAGGACAATAGTCCGAATAATGTAAATAATGTTCAGATAGCAATATTGAAAATAATCCTATGAGGAAGGATCATGTGAACTAGCGAGCCGTCGAACGTCACCTCGTAAAGAGATCAAATACCCTGGAAGCAGCTCCTGCTCCATTTATCCTCACGTCGCGAATGCAAGGGCTCGATCCATACACCCGAAATAGATTTTTCAGGTTTTGGTTCCATAAATATTTTAAATTCTACACATACCAATCGGAATTTACTGAAATCGCTCGATATTCTTTCTTATCAAAAAGAGCCCTACACACCACTATTTCCAACGGCACTTCAGACGGTCACTCGTTCGTTGTCTTTCATGAAGCTTTTGGGGGATTATGTAACGCCTATTAGTGACAATTTTGCTTAGTGACGCAGCCAGGCAGACGAAAGTGGACTCCGTTACTTGTAAAGAGAAACTATTGTGGGAAGATCCTGATGAATATAGCTACAGAGTTAAGACTTAAAAAGGCAGAACATTAGCTACATAGAGACCCCATTACCACTTTCCTAGCTTCACTGACAACACATCAATATCTGTATAAAATATCGGAGGTTTTATTGCTTTACTCTGTACAATTAAAATGCACTGATACATACAATTGTTGAGAAACACTTAAATTAGGTTAATATTTACAGAATCAAACAACAATAGAAATGCGATGAGATATACACGAGACGTCTACACAACCAATGAAAACAGAGCATTTAAAAATTGGTAGATAACACCAGATTACAACATTTCTGATTACGAAATTTCTGATTGCGTTATTTCTGATGACCTCAGTACGACATTTCTGATGACGCTAAACAAAAAACGAAACATGTAAAAAAAATTTTTAATTGTATATTCCGTATTTAATAATTCTGTCGGATTTAATTCACAACTTCAACTATTATAATATATAGATAGATAGATAGATAGATAGATAGATAGATAGATAGATAGATAGATATTGATATATTATAATTGTATATTCCGTATTTAATAATTCTATTGGATTTAATTCACAATTTCAACTATTATGATATATATGTATATATATATATATATATATATATATATATATATAACTATTATGCACTACTGTGTATTAAGCAGTTTTTTAAAATAGATGCTAAAAAACTCTAGATTACAAATGGGACTGTTCTTTCTTTTCATTTATATATATATATATATATATATATATATATATTTAAAGACATTTATATTATGTTTAACGTTCTTTTTATAGATACATGTATTTAAGCAAATGCTCTGTTTTATAATAAACAGTATTAATACTGTTTATTATAAAACAGAGCATTTGCTTAAATACATGTATCTATAAAAAGAACGTTAAACATAATATAAATGTCTTTAAATAAATTGTCGCGCTATGTCCAATTCTAATATATATATATATATATATATATATATATATATATATATATATATATATATATATATATATGTATATATATATATATATATATATATATATATATATATATATATATACATATATATATATATATATATAAATGTATATATATATATTACGAAATAGACTATGTCCGACAATTATTTTAATATAGTTATTGTTTATACGTTATTTTTATAGATACAAATATTTGAGTAAATGCTCTCTTCATAATAAATTCAATAATAAAGTAATAATATAATTCAAACCGGTAAATGTTGCTAATACTATTTACTAAAAACAGAGCATTTACTTACATATTGGTATCTATAAAAATAATGTATAAACTATATATATATATATATATATATATATATATATATAGTATTTATACATTATTTTTATAGATACCAATATAATGTAAATACTGTATATATATATATGTGTGTGTGTGTGTGTGTGTGTGTGTGTGTGTGTGCGTGTGTCTATATATATATGTATAAAGACATTTTTATGTTTATACATTCTTTTTATAGATACATTATATATATGTATATATATATTTATATATGTATCTATAAAAAGAATGTATAAACATAAAAATGTCTTAAAATAATTGTCGGACTTTATCCATTTCATAATATATATATATATATATATATATATATATATATATATATATATATATATATATATATATGCAGAAATATAGTCTTAAAGTGTGCTATATTTATGGGGTAAAGTGCTCAATATCAGAGATAGAGCGTGTGTAAATATAAAAGTGGACATGGAAGTCAGCACTTAGAGGCGACAGTCTGTTTCATGCTAGTGCAATCGTCAGGCCTGACGATTGCACTAGCATGAAACAGACTGTCGCCTCTAAGTGCTGACTTCCATGTCCACTTATATATATATATATATATATATAGAGAGAGAGAGAGAGAGAGAGAGAGAGAGAGAGAGCAAAGCTAGAAAGCGGACAGGTTAAAATCGTTTTGTGTCAGCCCATCTGTATTCTCAACTGAGCAATGCTGAGAGGAAAAAGATCATTCAGGCCTTCAGTAATGGTACCAACATTCATACTCTGGCTTCTATCTTCAAAGTCCATTCAAGAACCATCAAGAGAAGGATGAATAAGTTTTAAAAAGTGGAGAACAGTAGAGAGGGAAACTGGATCAGGAGGTCACAACAGGAAGAGGGATCATCATTTCAACTTAGAGCTAAAGAGATCAATTAGAAAAGATTCAACTCAATCCAAAAGATGTTTGACACGTGACAGTGGAGTTTCAGCTATGACAGTCCAAAAAGCAGTTGAAAATGAAATGGTGCATGAAACGTGTGAGACACCCATCTTATTTCCGAAAAAGAACGTTAGAAGGTTAGAGATGGCGAAGATCATCTTGAATAAGCTTGAATAAGCTCTTCATGAGCTTCTGATCCTTAGCTATGATTAATTAATGATGAACATGTCATTTTCGTTTATGATCGATTTCATTACGATTCTTCTGTTAAGCTTGGAGAGTAATTATATATTCTTATTGCTCACATTAGAGTCCAGTAGTGTTATAAAAAAAAACTCGGATAATTCCAGTACGATATCTTTAATCATTTCTAAGATACAACGTTTCAAACTTAATCTAACAAATGGACAATTTTGCTGTTACACGATTTGGACAATTTTGCTGTTACATCCGGTATATATATATATATATAAATTTACCCATTATATATATATATAAAAATGCATGTTTCATTAAATAATATAGACAGGTTTTGACTATTTATTTTAAGTAAGTTTCTTTCATATGAAAGGAACTTACTTAAAATAAATAGACAAAACTTGTCTATATTATTTAATGAAACATGCATTAATGAAATATTACTGCCGAAATATACACAATATATATATATGTTTGTGTGTGTGTGTGTGTGTGTGTGTTTGTGTGTATTGGACGCGTGGCCAGTGGTTGGAATATTCGCTTTCTGACCATGAGACTCAGGTTGAAATTTCACCATGTTCAAATTCTCAGGATGTTATCGTAATCGATATATTATATATGTGTGTGTGCATGTAAAGGAATTAATGGAATTTTTTTTAATTCAACACTTTTCTTATTTTAAACTGTTGACATCGCTACTCAATAATCTCTTTAGTTTTCACACATCAGAATTTCAACGCCACATTGTCTAAGGCCTATTGATTAAACCATATCTAATTCCCTGATTGTTCAATTCTTGCTTGATTTTTCTTTTTCTTTCTTTTTCTTTTTTTTCTTTTACTGCTGTTCACCCAATACACGGTAGATGGCTGTTGAATATGCTGAGTGGGTATACACGTAAAGGGATGAAGTAGAGAATTCAAATTACGAGAATATGGCGCATAGATGACGATCGAATTTCGTCATATTCCGATTAAGTGGAACTGTCACAATAGTGAATAAAACAGGATAGTGTTAGCTTACATTAAGTAATACTTAAACATTAAATGAACCAGGTAGTCCAAATTAGAGTGTACAGTGGTCGAAAGGTTGAGTATGCTGGTCCAAACAGCAAGTCATATAACAATGATAATTCCAGTCGGACAGTCCTGGAGGGGACAACAGATTCGTGGATTGAAGCATTGGTTCGTGAATTGGATGGAATTGGAATTGTGGACTCAATCAGTTAAACACGGTAGAAATGGGTTTTAAATGCGCATTAATAAAAATAGAAACAAGGCCTGTAATTAATTCGCACCACCAAAAACAGAATAAAACGAGATGCGGACAGACTAAATAGAGGATATTGTTCGATACCTGTCGACCGACACCTGAAGAAGGACTTCGGGTCCGGATTCCGAATGGTTGTGATAATAATAACAATCATTCGAACAGTCATCCAAAGGTAAGTAATGATAACGGTAAGTAATGCCTGATGTTAAAAATTCCGACGCAAACTGGAATTTTTTAAGAATAAAATACAACATTACTGAAAAAAATGGCATTGTGCATTCGATTTCAGATCAGATTGAAGATTGAGGGTAATAGTTGGTTGGTGTAAGTCACTCATGGGCAAACTGCGGCCCATTTTGTCCTGAATGGTACGCTTAATTTCATGTGGGAAATAAGGGTTTTTTTCACTATATTTTGTTTTCTTCTCACCTGTTCATTCACACAGTCTCTCATACAGAACCACATACATATACTTACATAGCCGATCTACATTCAATGGATTAATTTCATATGGAAAATAAGGGTTTTAACATTTTATTTTGTTTCCTTCTCACTTGTTCACTCACACACTCTCTCATACATAACCACATACATATACTTACAGCCGCCAATCTTCTTTCAATAGCTTAATTTCCTATGGAAAATAAGGGTTTTAACATTTTATTTTGTTTCCTTCTCTCTTGTTTACACACACACTCTCTCATATATAACCACATACATATACTTACAGCTGCCGATCTTCTTGCAATGGCTTAATTTCATATGGAAAATAAGTTTTTTTTAAATTTTATTTTGTTTCCTTCTCACTTGTTCACTCACACATTCTCTCATACAGAACCACATACATATACTTACAGCCGCCAATCATCTTGCAATGGCTAAATTTCATATGGAAAATAAGGTTTTTTTCATTTTATTTTGTTTCTTTTTCACTTGTTCATTCACACACTCTCTCATACATAACCACATACATATACTTACAGACGCCGATCTAGATTTAATGTCTAAATTTCATATGGAAAATAAGGTTTTTTTTATTTTATTTTGTTTCTTTCTCAATTGTTCATTCACACACACTCTCATACATAACCACATACATATACTTATGCCGCCGATCTACATTTAATGGCTTAATTTCATATGGAAAATGAGGGTCTTTTTCATTTTATTTTGTTTCCTTCTCACTTGTTCACTCACACATTCTCTCATACATAACCACATACATGAACATTTGTTAAGTACAATTTTCGTTGAATTTTATATACTTTTGGTGGAAGTAATGTTTTTCATCAATTTAACCCATTGGCGATTTTTACTAAGGAACATCATACGTGTAAATATCTTTTGCTTTTGAAACGGGATATGTTCATAAGAATTTTTCTCTAAAGAAGAAATGCTTATATGTTCTAATGAATAAACTAGAAAAAAATAACACACAGCGATATGTGTTAATTACACTGTCATCTTTGATAATATTCGACTAAGACTTCAATCTTTTAATTATAAAAATATTTCCTAAGAAAAACAACTTTCCTCCGAGTTCTAAGTTACATGCCTACGCATATGATCTTCTGTAGTGATGAGTCATAGCTTATGCCGCTCACTTCTCGAAAAAGATTGTCCATGCCTGGTCTAAGGGGAGGTGAATATGGCGTGTAAGTTAGAACAGACCAACCGAATTCCTATTTTTTCCTGTGTTATCCTTGCTCTATCCGTCCTTGCTTTGTCATGAGCAATATTTTTACTATTGACGAAATCAAGGGGATCTGCGATTAAACATCTATGGCCTCGTTGCAACTGATGGATATATAAATGTGCATTTAATTTTTCCTTGCGTTTTAAGAATTCTAAATTAATAATAACCTGGCGATACCACGTTATGCCCAACAACTTTCTTTCATGAAGCCCAGTAATATATTTGACACTATCGATATTATGAAGATAATCGCTTTCTAGATCGATACGAAAAAGAATATTTTTCGATTCTGACAAATGTTGCGGTTTGAGGAAGAATACTATCTTATAAATATTATTCCCGGATATTTTGACTAATTTTTTTACCAGTGGGACAGTTTTTTAATTAATTAGAAATAAATCACACGCAGTGATATGTGTTAATCACATTGTCAGCAATGATAATATTGGACTCTGAATTCAATTTTTTAATTTTAAAAAGATCTTTCCTAAATAATAAAACTTTCCTCTCATTTTTAAGGTATATACTTTCGCATATGGTCATCTGAAATGAAAGTAGCTACTATGAAAAAATTACGTTGAATCTGTTTAGTAGTGTATTCCGCCTTGTGACGAGGCACAGATCATGCAGCCCACTGCTCGAAAAAGGTTGCCCATGCCTGGTCTCAGCTGAGGTGAATATGGTGGGTGAGTTAGAACACACCAACTGCGTTATCCTTGCTGTATACGTCCTTTCTTTATCATTGGTAATATTTTCATAATGATGAACGCAAGATGCTTTTTGACTAAACTTTTATGGACACGTTGTAGCTGATGGATGTATAAATGTGCATTTAATGCTTCATTGCGTTTTAAGAATTCTAAATGAATCAATTAACTCTCTATTACTATGAACATTATCGTATGTTAGTGTAAAACCAATTTAGTAATAGTTGCCATGTATGCTTAGTAGCGAGGATGATAAATTTGACATTACAATTGGTTCCCATTAGTAGAAATTACGTATGACTGAACCTAATATATTCCAGGCAAACCCGCCATTGGCAGAATCATTTAATCTAATTGGTTGAGAGACATCCTCAAATTCCCTATTTCTATGCTGTAACCATTGCGTTAAGTCTCACATATTGAAAATCTAATGGCGGGTCATTCGAACGCACCTACTTACACCCGCCTATTTTCTTTCAATGGCTTCTATCGCTTTTCCGATTTCATTTGTTTCGTCACAACAGCTGTTGTAGGAATTTTCAAATGTAGGTTAATGGCAGATTTACGCCTTGGACTGAAGAAACTACGTCGACACGCTCATGTGCGAAAGGTCGTCAGTGGGACCCTCGTTCTCACTTTCCAGCCTCCTTCGCGCGGTAAGCCGGGGTTACGAAAGCGGGCAAATATTTAAGCTGACATTCACTGCCGGCTGTTTGAAACGTTAATGCGGGTACAAAAGCAGCAGAAAAGGCATTGTTTGATGATGTTGACCATTATCATAATGATAAAAGAAGATATACTACAGTCATTATTACGATTACGACAAAACAGTCCGTACTCTTTTCTCTTTTCATTAAAAAAAGAAGACGATTAATAATAATAATAATAATAATAATAATAATAATAATAATAATAATAAATTAGAAAAATCTGCAAAAGTAACATTCAAGAAAGGGAGAATTACAGAAACACCCCCAATAGATTTAGACTTTGTTACAAAGATTAAGAAACTGGAACAAGATCAATCGACATCTCCATTTGCCTTGATCTATCCACTATCCTTCTCCACATCCTTTCCTCTTTCACTCCTATCTAACTCTCGCTCCAAATCTTCTGTAACACGTTGCCTTGATCTATCCACTATCCTTCTCCATATCCTTTCCTCTTTCACTCCTATCTGCTCTCGCTCCAAATCTTCTGTAACACCTTGCCTTGATCTATCCACTATCCTTCTCCACATCCTTTCCTCTTTCACTCCTATCTGCTCTCGCTCCAAATCTTCTGTAACACCTTGCCTTGATCTATCCACTATCCTTCTCCACATCCTTTCCTCTTTCACTCCTATCTGCTCTCGCTCCAAATCTTCTGTAACCCCTTGCCTTGATCTATCCACTATCCTTCTGCACATCCTTTCCTCTTTCACTCCTATCTGCTCTCGCTCCAAATCTTCTGTAACCCCTTGCCTTGATCTATCCACTATCCTTCTCCACATACTTTCCTCTTTCACTCCTATCTGCTCTCGCTCCAAATCTTCTGTAACCCCTTGCCTTGATCTATCCACTATCCTTCTCCACATCCTTTCCTCTTTCACTCCTATCTGCTCTCGCTCCAAATCTTCTATAACCCCTTGCCTTGATCTATCCACTATCCTTCTCCACATCCTTTCCTCTATCACTCCTATCTGCTCTCGCTCCAAATCTTCTATAACACCTTGCCTTGATCTATCCACTATCCTTCTCCACATTCTTTCCTCTAACACTCATATCTGCTCTCGCTCCTAATCTTCTGTAACCCCTTGCCTTGAACTATCCACTATCCTTTTCCACATCCTTTCCTCTTTCACTCATATCCGCTCTCGCTCCAAATCTTCTGTAACCCCTTGCCTTGATCTATCCACTATCCTTCTCCACATCCTTTCCTCTTTCACTCCTATCTGCTCTCGCTCCAAATCTTCTATAACCCCTTGCCTTGATCTATCCACTATCCTTCTCCACATCCTTTCCTCTATCACTCCTATCTGCTCTCGCTCCAAATCTTCTATAACACCTTGCCTTGATCTATCCACTATCCTTCTCCACATTCTTTCCTCTAACACTCATATCTGCTCTCGCTCCTAATCTTCTGTAACCCCTTGCCTTGAACTATCCACTATCCTTTTCCACATCCTTTCCTCTTTCACTCATATCCGCTCTCGCTCCAAATCTTCTGTAACCCCTTGCCTTGATCTATCCATTATCTTTCTCCACATCCTTTCCTCTTTCACTATTATCTACTCTCGCTCCAAATCTTCTGTAACCCTTTGCCTTGATCTATCCACTATCCTTCTCCACATCCTTTCCTCTAACACTCCTATCTGCTCTAACTCGAAATCTTCTGTAACCCTTTGCGTGCTAGTGGCTTCCAGCCTTGCTTGGGGTGAAAAGTTTTTAAAAAAATAAAATAAAAAGGGATGAAGCCTATAAGTACCTAGCAATTAGCGAAGGAGATGGTATACAACATACGCAAATGAAGGAGAAGGTAAGAAAGGAGAACTACAGGCGTGTGCGTCTGGTACTAAATACCGAGATGAATTTTAAAAAAAAACAGAATATCTGTTATAAACACTTTGGCTGTCCCTGTGGTAGAATACAGCTTTAACATCGTTAACTGGATCATAGCTGACATTAAGCGAATGGGCGGCAAAACGAGAAAGCTTCTCTCTTGCTACTGCATGCATCATCCCAAAGCTTGACCGCCTGTTTGATCCGAAGTAGGCAGAGGATTAGTTATACTAGAAGTGTCCTACAAAACTACAATAATTTGCCTTGAAAAATACCTGGAAACTACAGAAGACTGGATGATGATATGTGTCAATGAACATAACAGTAGTAATCGTCTTTATTACGTAATAAAGGAAACCAACAAGTTCAAAATGGAGGGCTTTATTTGTGTGTGTGTGTGTGTGTGTGTGTGTGTGTGTGTGTGTGTGTGTGTGTGTGTGTGTGTGTGTGTGTGTGTGTGTGTTTTATTAATTGGTCAGTGGAAAATGTCATGACGCTATTTCTGACCTTAGGTCTCTGGGCGGGACCCGGAAAGAAATATGTACATACCAGAAATCAAACGAAATAAAATTAAAATAATAATAATAATAATAATAATAATAATAATAATAATAAATCGTGGGTATATGAATATAGTCTCCATTCGTACACATGGGTTGGACGAGTTCTCTGGTCTTCTCCGAAAGAAAATTTTTGGTGTAAAATATTTCCAAATAGTTACTAATAATAAATTTATTTCTAGGAATAATTTTATTGTAAGAACTGTATAAGCGAAAAGGCATAGGTCTTTGTCTTTCATTTTGACAAGACGTTTTGCATGGGAAACTGTAGATCTGCCATAAAATCCTAGCCAGTATTTCACCCTGAAAAGGATATTTCCAGGGGCAGATCTATGATCACTTGATCAAAATTACCCCTTGGCGGTCAAAGGTTAAAACGCAAAATTTTACGAATGTCAATGATTACGAACAAATTTTCATACCGGATCAGTCATCACCCCCGTGTCAACAAGGGCCGCGTACCTCAAAGAGAAACCAATCTTTAAACAACGATTTCCAAATAACTTTGTAGAACGCACAATTGTCTGGCTGCTTCCCTGAACATCACAAAGTAATGGGTCAATCATTATCTATCCTGCTTATCGTCACTTCCTACCAACTCCTCTTTCATTCATAAAAACCATTTTATCAGTAACCCTCTACACTACAAGTTTAACGAATTTAAGTCAAGATTCAATTGTTATCTATCCCCTTTATCCTCGTAATCTTCGCTTCCTATCAACTCTGCTTTCATTCATAACACACACCTCATCCATTATAAACCATTTTATCAGTAACCCTCTACACTACAAGTTTAACTTCTTCAAGTAAAGACTCAATTGTTATCTATCCTTCTATCCTCGTAATAGCCACTTCCTTCCACCTCCTCTTAATTTATGTCACAAACCTCATCCATCCTAACCTTTTTAACAGTAACCCTCTACCTTGAATGGCTCCCGAGGCTTGTAATTGACGAACTTTAATATAAAAAACGTAACTAATCGACACTATTTACATTATTCAGACTATTGTCCTCATCTTTGTCGCCATAATTATTACAACGTTTGGGCCGTTGTACGCTCGGGCCTTCTTCAGGTGGTCGAAATGTCGAACTGAACCCTTTATTTCGCTCACTCCAAGTTCTCCACCGCCTTAACCAGGTATTGAACTCACGCTCTTCGGATCCTGTCACTTGATCTAACCAACGCCTTTATCCACTGTGCCATGTATCCTTGAGGACATTTTGGTATGAATTTCTGGGTATTATAAACTTAATGCCTTCAACTATCATTTTTACCAGTGCTCATATTGCAATTTTTGTTGTTATTATCGCTTTTCTCTGGCACTCCTTATTACTGGTTCCCATATTGTATTCATTTCTATGCTTGATCAGCTCAGGAAATTTTTGTGGCCTAGCATATGTGCTGATGCCTTAAGTTTACGAATTTTCCAATGGTGTTCTTTGTCTATGATTTCAACCTGATGCCACAGAGAGTGGTGATTTCCCTTTTCTCTCCATATGTGGTCAGCCATGCCTGATTTTTACACGTTGCCTCGTGTTACAGCTTTCTGATGTTCTTGAAGACTTACCTTAAGGGGGCGGCCTGTTTCCCCTTTACATTTCTTTCCGCAGCTGCACGGGATAGCGTACACACAGTCTTTAAACACAGTGACAGGACAAGAGTTGTGAGTTAAGGCAGTGGAGACCTTGGAAAAGGGAATTAACAGGAGATAACTGATAACTGATATCCATTAGACATGTCACGTGGAACTAGAACAGTCTACCCCAGCGAGCGAGATAAAGTGTTCAGTTCGACATTCCAACCACCTGAAGAAGGCCAGAGCGTATAACGGCTGAAACGTTGTAATAAATATAGCGGCAAAGATGAGGACAATAGTCCGAATAATGTAAATAGTGTACATAATACCTCATCTCAGAAATATAGACACATAACTAATCGAATCAAAATTTGTACCGTTCCCACCCCAATATTTTTGGTGTGATTACTTGTTTGATTAATTGATTCGTTTTTTACGGCTTATCAACACTTTGCATGTTTTTAAAAGCCAGGAAATATTTTTAGTTTGTAAGATTTTTTGGTGGGAATATAGTAATGGTCTAGTGATACAATTCTTACTAATTAACCCATAGATGGGGAGAGAATAGTAAGTTTTATACCTTACCAAGGATATTTGCGCGTAAGTAAATATAACGAATCCAACGGATACATTAGCCATTACATTATCCATCACCGGCACATCCAAACTTTTAGAACCTGATATTCCCAAGTGGTCACCTATCTAGGTCCTGACCAGTCTCGACGTTGCTTAACTTCGGTGATCCGACGAGTATAAGGCATTTTTGGTGTAAAATATTTCCACATAGTTACTAATAATAAATTTATTTCTAGGAAGAATTTTATTGTATAAAATTTTATTGTATAAAATTTTATTTATAAGCGAAAAGGCATAGGTCTTTGTCTTTCTCTTTGACAAGACATGGGAAACTGTAGATCTGCCATAAAATCCTGGCCAGTATTTCACCCTGAAAAGGACATTTCCAGGGGCATATCTATGATCCCTCGGGACTGAACGATGCCACAGTATTACTTTCTCCCCCTACCTCTCTCTGTCATGTCCCTTAATGACGTGGACGGTCATGAGTCTCCACAGCTTCCTGCCTTTTGTTCCGCTCAGCAATACTTTCTCCTTTATGACTTAGCTTTCTTTAAATAAACCCTCTCCAGTACAAATCAAAAGAGCCACTCAAGTTAGAGGTTGTTGCATGCGCGTAAGAGAATAAGAATGTGTAGGATAGATATCGGTTGGCACGAGACTTGAAGAGGTTAAGATTGAGGTGATTAGGGAAGCATCCTCTCAGGAGTCTGTTTCAGAAAACAGCGGTTCTCTGGAGTGGAATATGAAGGGAATGAAGATGATTCGATCCTGTGTATGCGGCATGGCTGATCCTAGCTGTAAAGTTCTGAACTGATAGAACCCTTGTAGATTCAAGCTTGCTTTCTTTTTCTTATCATCAATCTACCTTATGGGTGTTAAACTCTCCGACTCTTCTGTCTTCATTACGTGTCCCAAGATGTTTAGTTTTAGTGTTTTTATAGTCCCTGTTCTTAAAATTAGTTTTGGTTATTCTACTCATGTACACGAAAAAGCATAAAATACGGCCCTGGGCAATCGAGGAAAATGCAGTGTGTGTTTATATAGATTACATCATCGGCCAAGAGTAAACGTCTTGTCGCTCGAGTGACACAAAAGCTCTAGCGAGAAAACAAGATTTACAAGGCAAAAGGATTGTGAATTCTGATCACGCCGAGAGATTATTTCTTTCCCATCTACGTTATTTACTAATGGTCCTCAAATAGTCAAGAATTGGTATTTGGGAATTTAGTACAATAAAGATATAGGCATTACGCCACTTGTCTCCCAAAGAACATATGCGAATGACTGCTAGATGACGTTGCCAAATAAGTTTACTAATTGCCCTCAAATAGTCAGGAATTGGTATTTGGGAATTTAGTACAATAGGGTGTAGGCATTACTCCTGTCGTGTCCATAAAGAAATATGTAAATAAAAAATGAATTATAATGTCACGATGACGTGCCCATAAGAAAATAAATAATAATTAATTATAGTGTCAAAAATAATTATAATAATATTTATAATTATCATTAATTCACTCATTCTAAACCACTATTCTCCTCTTCAGACACAAGCAACATTCACACTATCAGACAGGTCGTTAACACGTGTGTCATCAAAAATTTAATCTCCTTTTCCTTCTCAGGCCATAAAGTAACATTTAGCTTTTAGCACTCAACAAAAATTCGAGGTAAGAAAACCTCAGAGACTTCTTGTATTTCTCCAACGAAATTATCTGGACACTCATTACAGACATCTATAAAAAAATCATACGAGAAAGATTTTATACACTTTGCTTATCCTTTTTATCTTATCATTCTGTCGGATTCTGATCGATATTTCATCTGCATTTGACCCAAAACTCACAATTTTACTCAATATTAGTGTCTCTCATGTCTCCAACATCGCATAACAACCAGATAATAAATAATACTCGTTTTGTCGTTTCCACATCTTGCTGTGTCTCCTTTTTACGAGTAGTTTTGTATCTATAAATCTTAGGGGCTTTATAATTGTTTACTCAGAGTTATAACTCCCCCTACACTCCACTTGTCTTCCAAAGAACATCCGCGAATGGGCGCTTGATCGCATTGTCAAATAAGTATATGAGAAAAAGGTGCAAAAATCTCATAAACTTTTTCTTTTCTTTTCACACAGTAAATTCAACAGACTAAACTTCCTTTTTAGGAGAACCTTTTAAACTTCAGGGAATTTCATAACGCACTGAACCCAACAGAGAACAGTACACAGGGCACAATGCTCTTAGCTTTTTAACTGCACACAGGCATATATAATAATTCAACCAAAACAATGTATCTATATATCTATAATTTTCAAAATGTGTGTGTGTGTGTGTGTGTGTGTGTGTGTGTGTGTGTGTGTGTGTGTGTGTGTGCGCGCGTGATCGGATTAGCTGATTCATTTTATCAGCATTGATGTTACCTTCGCCCTTTACCTTTATATATATATATATATATATATATATATATATATATATATATATATATATATATATATATATATATATTCAGCTTAATGCATGAAACTACAAGTACACGTTTTAATTGTTTTTTTTGTTTGGGGTGGGGTACAGCAACGTTCGCCCTGTACAATGCCGGCAGGTCACCCGAGATAGAGAATTACATTATGAGGCAGTTTATTCGGATAGGAGAAGAGAAAGTCTAACAGTTGTTTGAACAGGTTAAGATTGTAGTGATCAGGGAAATATCCTCGGGTTTCGCTAGAAGAAGCTGTTTCAGTGGAACTTACTTCACGCCAATTGAATATGGAGGGAATGCGAGTGTCATGGCGGGTCCTAGCCGTGAAGGTTAGAACAGGCAGAACCAAGGAATGTAGTCCGTTCGAGAACTTTCCATGCAAATAGCGATAGAGCACTGAGAAGCTTGCCACACCCCTCCTGTGAGAGAGAGAGATTGGAGGCTGGGAAATTATTCGTCACCCACAAGGACTCGGAGAGGCTTTTGGACTCTATCGAGACTGGAGAGAGAACACTAGGCATTTCCCGCCTAAATATGATAACTCTATTCCATTTTAGACCGGATCTGGCTCTTGCAAATGTAGAGAATAGCATGCTGTGTCATGTACTTATTGAAGCATTTGATATAAGCATACACTTATTTTAATTACATCCTGTCATGGTACCTCTTTGTGGTTCGAATATTCTCGTCGCCAGTTGTTATGGTGTACAACCATAGAAAGATAACACGGACTCGGATATAGGTTAAATAGTATATTCTCGGAAACGTAGTACAAAGGTAAATGTGGACTGGGCAGTACCTTCGCTCACTGGTATCCCGACTCACTCATTCACTCACTCTGTGGCTACTACTCGGTTACACTCACTTGGTAATTGATCTTATACAGAGTTAGTAGCCATATTATATAGGTGTGGAAGAGTCCATTTGTAGGTAGGTCTCCACAACACATACACTATTTAACAATTACATATACGTGACTATGTGCTGTGTGCGTATGTGTGGTATGTGCCTAGGTGTGCGGGAGAGTAGATTATATATGTGTATATGTATATATGTAGGTGAAAAAATGGTATTTAAAAATTAAATAACTTCATCATTCACTAGATTATTACTAACAAGGCACAGATTTAACTGTACAAGAAACAATGTACACGCGTCTGTCAGTACATATAGTGGGAGGAAACACATATTCGTACACATACAAATTTTTACTTTATTGTATTTCCAACTAATGAATAAACATACTTTTCGTATAAATAACAGTACACAGAAGCATAATAACTAAATATGCAAAAAAACAAAAACAAATTGATTTAATAGAAATAAATCCCATTTATCCATTTTAATGGGTGAATAAAGTATTCGTACGCTGCAAATTTCAAATTTTAAAACTTTTAAATTTCTTTAATACTTTCTAGATTACTCAAGTGGAATATTCTAGAATGTTTTAATAATGTTATCAGTGGTTATTTTTAGGCGAATAAATACAAACAGGACATTCTGTACTTGATATTCGTGCAAGAAGATTACCATCTTGTCAAGAGGTAAAACATTGACAAATTTGCAAAAAGAACTGATTCTTAAGCTCTGGAAAGAGAGAAAAAGTTACAAGAAAATATCAGACAACCAAAATATTCCATTTACTACCATTAGTTCATTCATTGCAAGGTATAAAAAAAACTCAAAACTGTTGAAAACCAAAGAACAGGTGCTCCATGGAAGATTTCTGCAAGGTCTTCGAGGAAATTAATGCGTTAAACAAAATTCAATGATTACTCAAGAGTTGCAGGATAATTTGCTTTCATTAGGAATCTGTCACTAAATGGACAATAAGAAATGAAATTCATATGAACAATCTAAAGTCAGGCTCCCCTCGGAAAACCCCTCTGCTATTGAAAAGACAGAGAGAGGCCAGGTTGAAATTCGTTCGTGAACATGAGGATAAGAAAAAATCGGATTAGGATACAGTATTGTGAACAGACGAAATTAAAAAGTGAGTTGTCTGAACGCAATTCTAGAGAACATGTATGGAAAAAAGATGTTGATGTCTTCAAACAAAAGAACACAATTCCAACAGTGAAATTTGGTGGTAGCAACATCATGGCTTTGGGATGTGTTAAACCCAATCGAGAATCTGTGGCGTTAGTTGAAAATTCGAATCCAACCGAGAGCAACAAACAAACATCCCAGATCTGAAGACCATATGCGAAGAAGAACAAATTACCAAACTAAAATTTGCAAATCATTCATTGAGAACTACAAGAAGAGGTTGGTTGCTGTGGAAGTAAATAATGGCCATTCTACAAAGTATTAAATGAAGATTATGTATTCTTTTTTTGTATTGTACGAATACTTTTTTCACACATTAAAATGGATAAGCGTTATTTATTTCTATTAAAATCAATTTTTTTTTCTGTTTTCTATGCATATTTAGTCATTATGCGTGTGTACAGTGAATTATATGAAAAGTATCTTTATTCACTAGTTGGAAATACAATAAATTAAAAATCTGCATGTGTATGAATATTTTTTCTCACCTCTCTTTCTCTCACTCTCTCTCTCTCTCTCTCTCTCTCTCTCTCTCTCTCTCTATACATATATATATATATATATATATATATATATATATATATATATATATATATATATATATATATTAACATTTTCTGCTCTTTCATTGTAGGTTTACTCACTGGAATGTTCCTGGACAAATTTGGAGTGAGAATTACAGCCATCACCGGAAGCCTTCCTTTAGCAATTGGTGTCGCCATCTGTGCTTTTGTCACCAATGTCATTTTTTTGCTTGTCTTTCTTGGATTATTTGCAGGTAAGCAATTTAAAAGATAAAATCAAAATAGACAAACACACACACGTACGCTCACACAACCACGTTATTAAATGAAGATTATGTATTCTTTATTGTATTGTACGAATACTTTTTTCACCCATTACAATGGATAAGTGGAATTCATTTCTATTAAATCCGTTTTTTCTCTTTTCTACGCATATTTATTTATTATGCATCTTTGTATAGTTAATTATAGGAAAAGTAAGTTTATTCATTAGTTGGAAATACGAGGAATTTGTATGTGTACGAATATTTGTTTCCCTCCACTCTGTCTATGCATACGTATGCCTACGTTACGTACGTGCTGGAATAGATGTGTATGCGTGCGTATACAGAGGCATACAATTACAGACATATGCACTTAAATTCGAACAAAAATAAATAAATTTAATTATAAATCTAATTTCCTATAATTAATATTTGTGGCATCACCAAACACAATTAAAATACGAAATAGTAACCCAGTGAACATATATAAATATGTGTGTATGCATATGTGTATATGTGTACGTGTATATATATATGTAGGAATGTCCAATTTTGACCTTTTTAGCGTTTTTTTTAGTTGTTTTTTTGTCAGTTGAAAGACACATTAATTTCGAAATTCTTGTAAAAATTAACTACTTGTTGGATTTTAATGAAAACTTCAGAACTTATTCAGAAATGAATGAACTTATTTTAGAAATGTTTGTCTCTTTGAAAGTCATGGTATAAATATTTTTTTTTTATATCTGTTACCCCCCTCGAACTTAATTTTATGAAAACACAAAAACAAATTTATTTGCAACCTGAATTTTTTTTTTAATTAAATGCACAAAACTCTGAAAAATCTAAATCATCGATTTTTTTGTTAAAAAAATGTCCGAAATTGTCCAAACTTTTACCTCAATTGTAAAAATACAAAACCCAATAAAACTAAGACAATATTTAATTAAGAAAGTTTTTAATGGCTTTTCTGAATAATATATACGAAGGTAATTATTATCTGAAAGAAAAAATGTTTTTTGATGAACAATGAATTTTTACATTAATTTTCTTTTTTTTTCAATTTTAAGTACACAATATGACAAAAGGTTGTTATATATTTATACATTAAGTTCTTTCTGCAACCTTATGGAAATGATATATTATGTTCTCTACTTTTTAAAGATCATAAATTTGAAAGCTTATTAAAATCTGACAATCATAATTATTTTAAAAATAATTTTAGATATTTCAAAATTGTATTTAAAATCGTCTACAACGAAAGTACGGATGCACGTTGTTGAAATAATGTCACATGAGTAGTTTCCTTTGATAGAAGCAAGTTTTTTTTTTTACTTCAGAAATGGCTTTGATTCGTTCAGTAACAAGAAAACAACGCTTGTCAAGTTTTCTGAATATCGTCGTATTATTTTCAATTTTTTTCTTTTTCTATTCAAATATAATCGAATAGTGGGATAAAAGAAAATATCGACTATTTACAATTACAAAAAAAAAAAACGCCCTTGGAAGTCCACCCAAATTTTCAAGTTTGAAATCGAATGCATAAATTCATTGTACATTACTTTGGAATTATTATCCACACGACAAATTATCAATTAAAACGATTTTTGGAGTTTAAATTTTCTGGAGTTAGCTCGCTACTACTCAAACTAAAAAATACTTGTAGAGTCAAAACAAAACCAACATAGCATGTTAATTTTATTAATAAATAAAATAAAACTCATATTAAAATTACTGCCATATAATTATTAATAAATAGAAAAAAATCTGCCTTAATAAAAAAGAAATAAAATCTCATTTCATTAAGTTAACCCGTTTCAATTAATGGTGTTTCATGTAATTTTTATATTCTCAGAAAAATATTTCATGACTGAAATAATAAACCTCAATTTAAAAAAATGAATTTTTTTTACTGTTTTATTTTTACTTGTAAAATTTGATTTTCTTTCATAATTTAAATGTTATTTTCAGTGCAGAATTCTTCCTCAAACGTAAGGTAAAAAAAAAAAAAAAAAAATTTGAAAGTGAATTTTAAAAAAAAAAATCTACTAACCAGATTCACTTAAAATTAGAACGACTTATATCATTTCTGTGCTACCATCCAATAAATTTCCGTACCGTAAGTTGTGAATATATTGACGTACATCAATCAACGCCTGTGAAAATAAACCACCCTGGTTGGAAATATCTCTCTTAAAAAATTTTCTGCTAAAAATGTAAGTAATGTTTCTTTCAAATTACATTAAGTATACTTTAATCATTCTAAATTTCCTAAGATAACAAAAGAAAAAGGTGTAATTGATTTTTCATGATTTTTTAACTAACAAACTATGATCTTCCCGACAGAAATGTCGATAAGTTCGATTTTACGAAATTTTTTGACTCGAAAAAAAAACAAGATTTTTTAATAAAATCTTTTACATTTATAGGAAGGATTAAAAAATCTGAAAAAATATTCAGAAAATACTTTGGTCTTTCCTCTTTAATAACAACATAAATATTTAAACGTTAAAAATTGTTTTATCAATTTGGGGACCTTTTGTCGTCAAGGTATACCACTTTTTAGCGAAATATTGGACATACCTATATATATGTATGTCTGAGCATGCGTATGTATAAGCATTTACCAGCTAAAAATTGACATCCTTGGTGTCATATATATATATATATATATATATATATATATATATATAATATTTATTGCCTAAGCATTAATATCAATTATTTATATAAAAAAGTAAATAAACAAAATACAACTTGCCTAGCAAAAAACAAATTTTAAACAAATGTCCATAACTCAGGTCACATGTCTAGAGCTGGAACAGAACCATACTAACTCTAATATAGATTTTTTTTAAAACACGAAAAAGGCAAAATCATCACGACGCACATTCGTGCAGACGTGTACACTCGAACGCGTGAACAAACGCACACAAAAACACAGGGAATACAGAAGAAAATTTACACCAGTGTTAAATGTGTATAAAAAGAAATAATTGAAATATATAAGCAGTAAATTGTTGATGCCCCCTGAATAGTCGAAAAATGCTGAAGGAAACATCAATCAACTAAGTGACAATTTTACTCACATTACTCCTATATATATATATATATATATATATATATATATATAATGTGTGTGTGTGTGTGACTGTGTGTGTGTGTGTGTGTGTGTGTGTGTGTGTGTGTGTGTGTGTGTGTGTGTGTGTGTGTCTGTGCGTATTACAGTCAACACCCAGAGGAAACAATCTGTTTTATGATGAACGCAAACTACGAACGCACACATAAACACAAGTAAACGTAATAATAAAAGCCAACAATAAAATAACAATAAACAAATAAGTTAACAATACTCTAAATAGTAAAAGAACTGCATCCGGTTCCACAATTATTTCCACTGCATAGCCCCTAGAATAATTTGAAACCTAACCGCTGCGACCCACCAAAATAACCATTAGAATAACACAATAAACTACCCACAATGCATCACCGAACTGCATATATATATATATATATATATATATATATATATATATATATATATATATATATATATATATATTAGTTAGCGTCATTCTGTTTCAAAAAACATTTAGCACATTGATTCCCTTGTTAAATAAATTTACCCCAGAAGATGAACTTGTAAAAGATCGAAAGTACTAGGGTTAACAAAACTATGGCACCCTCCTTGATGAATTTCATCTTGACATCAAGAAACTAATTAGACAAATGGAACGGGTCAGTTTAAGAATAAATAAACGCAAAATGTCTATTTTATTCAATGAAACATGTTTTAATTAACATATGATGCATATATATATATATATATATATATATATATATATGTGGGGGGGGGTCTTTGGAATGCTTCTGAGAATAAAGCAAATTTGAGAAGAGAAACCAAAAGAAATAAACATCAAAGGTTCGGCGCTTCTTACAAATTGGATCGTCTGAATTGGGAATTCTAAAAATGCACGACACCGTTCTCGGCGGATCTTATTAAATAAATCATTGATGAAGGTGAATTGTGTGAATTCCTTATTTGCAAATAGAATTTAATTTGTTTAAATTGTGCATCTGTTAATCATGCTCGCTTTAAAGAAATGAAAATAGCTGTGTATGTTCGCTGTCCTCGTTTAGATAGTACCTCATGAGACTAAGGTAAAATTTTAAGCGACATTAGTCCTCCTTTGCTAGCCAAATAACCCGGAAGTGTCTTCATAATGGTAATTTTCGCATTCACATATGTCTGGAGAAATATAAACTTCATGGGATGCTTCTGGATTCCCGAGCAGCCATTGTGACCCCACTTCTCCCAGTTGTTTATTTTAGTCGTAACAAGTGAGTATGTGTCGGTGCCTGAGATCCCTGCTTAGTTACGGTGATTTCGACCCAAGCGGAAGTTCTACTGCTTTGAATTGTTGGTAATCTGCCTGCATCTTGTTTCTTGCAATTTGTCTCTCCATTAAGGATGCTGGAAGTAAACGTCCTCTGCGTTGACGTTAAACCCATGACAAGATAGATAGATAGATAGATAGATAGATATGAAGAGACTGGGATAGATAGATAGATAGATAGATAGATAGATAGATAGATAGATAGATAGATAGATATGAACAGACTTGTATAGGTAGGAGCAGACTTAGATAGATAGATAGATAGATAGATAGATAGATAGATATGAACGGACTGACATAGATAGATAGAGAGATAGATAGATAGATAGATAGATAGATAGATAGATAGATAGATAGATAGATATGAACAGACATGTATAGGTAGGAGCAGACATAGATAGATAGATAGATAGATAGATAGATAGATAGATAGATAGATAGATAGATAGATATGGACAGACTGCGATAGGTAGATAGATATGAACAAACCGGGATAGATAGATAGATAGATATGCATTCACTTTTGTAGGTGAAACCACCGCCTGATTCGGAGTGCTTAAGACCGCTCGGTCACATAGAGCGCCATCGCCTATCAATGGTCAATTTACCCTTTTAAGGAATACACATCTGATTCAGATCTTCCAGACGATCCATATCGGCTCAATTTTGTATCGAAACCGTAAAATTAATTTCTGATGGATTAGTGGATTTATTTTTCTATTATTCCAAACGGTATTTTTTTATTGGATACTCATATTTGAAATAGACGCCTTCTTTTGTTTTCCAACAGTGTGCATTACGTTTACTAACTTGCATACGCAAGAAAACTTCTTGAAGAAAATGTGCTCACTGACATGGCGCACACACACACGTGCACACACACACACACACATATATATACGCGCGTGTGTGTATATACATATATATATTTATAATTATATAAACATTTATATGCATATATGTGTGTATATACATACATATATATATATATATATTTATATTTATTGATATATATATATATATATACACGCACACACACACACATATATATATATATATATATATATATATATATATATATATATATATATATACATATATATATATATATATATATATATATATATATATATATATATATATGTCGTCACACTTTAGGAAATGGACAAAGTCCGACAATTATTTAAAGACATTTTTATGTTTAACATTGTTTTTATAGATACAAATATTTAAGTAAATGCTCTGTTTATAATAAACGGTATTAAATAACATTTACCGACCTGAATGTCTAAAAGATTTTCATAGAAAATATTTGTCCTTGAATTTTCTATGAAAATTTCTCGGACATTCAGGCCGGTAAATGTTATTATAAACATAGCATTTACTTAAATATTTGTATCTATAAAAACAGTGTTAGACATAAAAATGTCTTTACATATATATATATATATATATATATATATATATATATATATATATATATATATATATATATGTAAAGACATTTTTATGTCTAACACTGTTTTATATCTATAAAAACAGTGTTAGACATAAAAATGTCTTTACATATATATATATATATATATATATATATATATATATATATATATATATATATATATATATATATATATGTAAAGACATTTTTATGTCTAACACTGTTTTTATAGATACGAATATTTAAGTAAGTAAGTACTTTTAAAATCAGGAGATCAGTTGAATCTGCTACCTTGGTTTCAACCATACGGTATCTTCAGGCGATTTTTTATCAAATGACCACCTAACGAGATTTTCTTTTAATATATTTAAATATAACTAAAGAAAGCTACGTTATTATTTTCAAAATAAACAAACGAAAGTCGTTGTGTGTAAAAGAAAGGGAGGAGGAGGATGCTAAGAAGGAAGAAGAAGAAAAAAGAAGAAGGGGGAAGAGAAGAAATGCAAGTCTATTGTAAATTTATCAGTGGGGTGAGGGGGGTTATTGAAACCTTTTAAAGCAGAAATCCGAACTCTTAAGCCCTTGCTTACATATCAGAAAATATTTCATAAGTTCATATGAGGCTGGATAAAAAAATGTGATTTTAACCTCTCCAACCGATGCATTTACAATACACTTGCTTTTCTCCTCTTCCCCGTCTTCTTCTCCTTATTTACATCCTCCTCCTCCTCCTCCCATTTACACCCAACGCCGTGCATTTGTTTATTTTTGCGGACAATAATGTAGCGTTCTTTAGTTTTTGTTTTTAAAAATAAAAATACATTAGGTGGTCATTTAATAAAAAAATTGCCTGAGGATACCGTAAGGTTGAAACCAAGGTAGCAGATTCAACTGACCTCCTGATTTTCAAAGTTAAAAGCTCTACATGTTATTTTTACTCTTGTTTTTTACATGTGTATTGAGAACTTTTTAATACTACTGTTTCCTGGTCTGATACAACTGTAACCATTAACCTTTTATGTATTATGTATATATATATATATATATGTGTGTGTGTGTGTGTGTGTGTGTGTGTGTGTGTGCCTGGTATTTGTGTTTTTAACAAATTTAATCTTTTTCAGTTACCTACATAACGAAGTTTAGTAGAACGTAGACTATTTTAAGATGACGCAAATTACTATGAAAGGCTGGTGAAAACATTTATATATTTACTGTGTGAGCTCTAAAAATTCTTAATATCAAAATATGGCCGGTACTAATACTAGAAGAAAGAAAGATCTCACAATCCAATTTGTTTGAGATGCTCTGTAAGCAAATCCATGTGCCAGACTTGGTTTAATCCTCTTCAAGCAAAATGCACTCTTCTTATTTCCATCGAAGACACCAAAGAGCAAAAGCTCACAATACCAAAGTTAGATTCTAACTTAAACTATTTCTCTCCAAGCAAGGCAAGAAAGCCACTGAGAATGAAAGAATCTGAGACAAACTTTAGAGAGAGAAAATAATTATAGAATGGAATTCAGATTAGACAGAGGATAATGATTGACGTTGCATTTGAATTTTTGAAGATCGTAGATCACCGAAAAGCAAGAAGCCTGAAGAAACTTACACAGTCAAGAAGTACGAGAGAAGAAAATATTAGAATAAAATTCAAGGTTGGATCTTGCAGTTTTATCATTGAAATGCAGAGACCTAACTACCAATCAGGTATAGCGTTTAAATTCATGAAGTCGAAGTGTGAAAGTAGAAAATTTCATCAGAAAAATTGCCATGTAAATATTTATAGAAAAGGCACAAAGGAGTCATGTTCTGCAGATTTGGGCGAGAATATGGCGAGATCTTTTTTCCCTAAAGGAAATGAAACTGCAAATAATTCCAGTAAAACATGAGCTTAAACACAAATGTAGAAAGAATTCTTATTCACTGATCTAAATTCTGCCTGAGCCCCATTTCACTCCACTTACCTTGATGACCTCTAAAAGCCAACAATATTTGTGATAGGCAAAACGGCGAGAGAGATCTGGTCGCATCCGGACACGACCTTCTGACACTGAATGGTCAGAAGACACCGTGTAATACTAGTGTGCATACTAAGAAGCGTTGGTAGATGGTGAATGAATTTTTTTTTGTGGAGCCTTCCACCCGGCAGGCACATTGATTTACCTGTCCACCATTACGCTCATCAAATATTGCTCTGGTGAACACCAAAACTCAATAAACAAAATGGTGAAATTTGGGACTATAGGCGGTACAGGTCGATACAAACTAAAAGGAAATGGCGAAAGAAAAACAAAAATGCAGAAAAGAGGACAGTAGGAAAAGAAGAAAAAGAACGGATCGAAAGAGAAAAAGGTCAAAGAAGAAGGAAATTGAAAAGAAAAAAAAATGCTGACAAGAAAGAAAACTGTACGAAGGGAGGAAAGAAAGACGAACAGAAGGAAAGAACGAAGGAAGGAAAGAATGATGGACAGGAAGAAGGAATGAAGGAAGGAAGGAAAGAAGGAAGGAAGGAACGAACGAACAAACGAACGAACGAACGAAAGAACGAAGGAAGGAAGGAAGGAAGGAACGAACGAACGAACGAACGAAGAAAGAAACGAAGGAAGGAAGAAACGAAGGAAGGAAGAAACGAAGGAACGAAGGAAAGAACGTAGGTAGGAACGAACGAATGAACGACCGTACGAAGGAAGGAAGGAACGAACGAACGAACGAACGAACGAAAGAAGGAAGGAAGGAAGGAGGGAAGGAAGGAAAGAAGGAAAAAGGAAGGAAGGAAGAAAAAACGAAGAAATGAAGGAAGAAACGACTGAAGGAAGGAAGGAAGGAACGAACGAACGAACGAAGGAAGGAGTAAAAGACGAAGGAAGGAAAAAACGAAGAAAGGAAGGAAGAAACGACGGAATGAAGGAAGGAAGGAAGGAACGAGGTAAGGAAGGAACGAAGAACTAAGAAACGAAGGAATGAACGAAAGAAGGAACGAACGAACAAACGGACGAACGAACAAACAAAGGAAGGAAGGAAGGAAGGAAGGGACGAAGGAAGGAAGGGACGAAGGAAGGAACGAAGAAACGAACGAACGAACGAAGAAACGAACGAACGAACGAAGCAAAGAAAGAAAGAAAGAAAGAACGAACGAACGAACGAACGAACGAACGAAAAAACGAAGAAACAAAGGAGGGAAGGAAAGGAGGAAGGAAGGAAGAAACGAAAGAAGGAAGGAAAGAAGGAAGAGACGAAAAGGTGAATAGTAAAAACTATAGCACAAAGTATGTCTTAAAGACGAAAAAGTAAAGGAAAGAGGTAAAAATAAAGACTTGTAAGGCAAAAATGAATGAATACAAGAAAGAAAAGAAGTGAGGAAGGGGGGAAGGAGAGACTAACGGATGAAAGTGAGACAAAAGTGTGGCAGAAAAGAAAAAATGAATCAAGGAATGAAAGGAAGGAAGGTTATAAGAATAAAAAAAAAACAGAAATAAAAGAATAATTCAAGGAATGAAAGAAGAAATAGAAGGAAAGAAGAGTGAAAAATCAAAAAGAAAGAATTAAACAGAAATGAAAGAATGGTTCAAGTAATAAAAGGTAAAATAGAAAGAAAGAAAAGTGAAAAAGAAAAATGAAAAATTAACGAGAACGGAAAGAATTGTCCAAGGAATGAAGAAAGAAAGAAAGAAAGAAAGAAAGGAAGGAAGGAAGGTGAAAGGGAATATGGAAAATTAACAAGAAAAGAAAAAATGATTCAATGAATGAAAGAGAAAAAGCGAAATATAAATAGAAAAGAAAGAATGATTTAAGGAATGAAAGAGGAAAGAGAACTAAAGAAGGGGGGGGAAGAAAAAGGAAAAAATTAAACAGAAATGAAAGAATGATTCAAGAAATGAAAGAAGACATAGAAAAAAAAAGAAGGGTAAAAAGAAAATGAAAAAATAAAGAGAAAGAAAGAATGATTCAAGGAATAAATGAAGAAATAGTAGGAAAGAAGAGTGAAAAAAAATAAATGAAAAACCTAAAACAGAAAAGAATGAATGATTTAAGAAATAAAAGAAGAAGTAGAAGGAATGATGGGTAAAAATGAAAAGGGAAAAAAATTAAATAGAAAAATGAATGAAAGAAAAAAAAGAAAAAAATGAAGTATGTAACAGAAAAATAAAAAACGTTTATCTGAAAAGACAGTGAATCAAGGATTTAAAGAAGAAAGGTTAGGAAAAAATGATTAAAAAAATGAAAATCTACATAATTTACATTATTCGGACTATTTTCCTCATCTTTGTCGCCATATTTATTACAACGTTTCGGCCGTTGTACGCTCCGGCCTTCTTCAGGTGGTTGGAATGTCGAACTGAACCATGTTTAATGGATGTCAGTTATCAGTTATCTCCTGTTAATTCCCCTCTGCAAGTTCTCCACTGCTTTAACCAGGTATTGAATTCACACATCTTGGGTCCTGTCACTGGATCTAACTAACGCCTTTATCCACTGTGCCATGCGTCCTTGAGGTCGTGGAACTAGAACAGTCTACCCTAGTGAGCGAAATAAAGGGTTCAGTCCGACATTCCAACCACCTGAAGAAGGCCGGGGCGTACAACGGCTGAAACGTTGTGTTAAATATGGCGACAAAGATTAGGCCAATAGTCCGAATAATGTAAATAATGTACATAATACCTCATTTCAGAAATATAGACAGATACTGAAAGGCCGAAAATTTGTAATAAATATGCCGACAAAGATGACGACAATAGTCCGAATAATGTAAATAGTGTACAAAATACCTCATCTCAGAAATATAGACAGATACTGAAAGGCCGAAACGTTCTAATAAATATGGCGACAAAGATGAGGACAATAGTCCGAATAATGTAAATAGTGTACATAATACCTCATCTCGGAAATATAGACAGATACTGAAAGGCCGAAACGTTGTAATAAATATGGCGACAAAGATGAGGACAATAGTCCGAATAATGTAAATAGTGTACATGATACCTCATCTCAGAAATATAGACAGATACTGAAAGGCCGAAACGTTGTAATAAATATGGCGACAAAGATGAGGATAATAGTCCGAATAATGTAAATAGTGTACATAATACATCATCTCACAAATATAGACAGATACTGAAATGCCGAAACGTTGTAATAAATATGGCGACAAAGATGTGGACAATAATCCAAATAATGTAAATAGTGTACATGATACATCATCTCAGAAATATAGAGAAATGAAAATCTATAACAAAAAACAGAATGACTCCTGAATGATAAAAAGGAAAAAGAAAAAAGACATCACAAATAAATAAATTCAATGAACTAAATAAAAAACAGGAATCCTGAAAGAATGAAAAAAGAAGAAGGATGTACTTTACTCCCAACCAGAAACCAGATTGGTTAAAATCGATTGTGAGACATTTCACCTGAAATGTCTAGCGTTATTTTTTTCATTATAAGAAGTGCATATACTTCTTTTGGGAACTAAACTAACTTTGTTTAAATGCTTCTTGATTCATGATGTCTTCTGTGAAACAAAATTTATTAGCAACAACTTGAAAAAATTGTCGAAATTTCTGACTTTTGGTATTTTAATTATTTACATTATTTTTTAGACTGTTGTCCTCATCTTTTTTGCCATATTTACGACGTTTCTGCCGTTGTACACTCAGGTCTTCTTCTGGTGATTGGAATTTCGAACTGAACCTTGTATTTCGTCCATCTCAACGTCACATGGCCCAGTGGATAAAAGCGTTGTGAGTTGAATACCTTTGCTACAGCTGAAGTGAACAAAAAGCTTGGAGAATTGAGTTAAAAGGAGATAACTGATACTGAAAAAGTCATGGCACGTGGAAATAGAACATCTGCCCCGGTGGACGAAATAAAGAGTTCAGTTCAAAATTCCAACCACCTGAAGAAGGCCGCAGCTTACAACGGCGGAAACATCGTGAATATGGCAAGATGAGGACAACAGTCCGAACATTGTAAATGATAGCAAGTTTGTTTATTTGTTTATAAAACTTAAGGGCATATAAACACTTTATGGGTCATTTAATGCCGAAAATTAATTTTCTGCGAACATTAGTAATTTCTTTTACAAAAATATATTGATGGTAATTTTTTTTTACTATGAAAATGTGTTACTGTTATTTTTATTATAAAAATTATTTTTAGACTTTCATAGTATTTTTTTTTTTTTGTGGGGGTCACTATTTGCCCATAACTGGAAGCCTAACAAGTGCAAACACCCCGGGTCAGTGTGGACGTGGTAATAACAGCAGTTAAGTGACGTTGCTGCCGGATGTAGTTTATTGTCATACACGGGACGCGAACAATAATCGTCTTTGCGATTTTTAAAACTTTCTTGAATTTCTAATGGACATGGCGAAAACTTAGTACCGCTTCTTCCGTTTTTTTAATAGGAGTAGGTAGGCTTTCCTATCGCCGATCCATACCCTTCCCCCTTCTCTTGAACAAAACGTAGAGGCTTTCTGTTTAGAAAGGGGTCCTCGGCCCCTTTCCTTAGGACTTAAATAGTGTTACTGTTATGAATCTTTTTGTGATATGTGTGGATGGTGGCAAAGTCTCTTCATTCTGAGGGCACTGGGCTAGCAGTTGCTATCTGGTTGCTGTTCCCGACTGGTAGTTAGAAGGCCGAAGCCTTGCGTAGCGTCTCGAGAGGCTGCTGAATCAACAGTCGCATAATATCGGGATTCTTGCAGTGCCACGTCACGCATAGAAGGGTGTCCCTGCAAGCATCTCCGGTGGACAACCCCAAGGCCACACTATGTTGCAATCGCTGCCTGTTCCTTTCGCGCACATGTTACATTGGACAACCGACTGCTTCTACAACCCCCTAGGCTTTTCTTTACCAAAATAAAGCACTATGACTATAAGCAACCAAAGTTATAAAACTTAACATGCTCAACGATAAACACCGAAACCCCTCAACATACAGGGCTTGGACAAAATAATTGGAAAAGGTGCAAATTCCACACCTATATTTCAAAGACCTATTATATTAAGAAATTTAAATAAAACTTCATAATTGCAGGTTATATCTATTTTAAAAACGTTTATTTATCTAATTTACTGTCTTTGTCGTATTTATTTTTAGAATTTAGTAAAATTTAAGCTAAATGCGTGACCTCTCCGTGTTCGAAAAAGGGCAAATTGTTGGAACTCGCATAGCAGGAGCCTCGATCCCTAAGGTTGCTGAACTGTTTGGTTTTTCAAGAGCTATCATATCAAGAACTATGACGCAATTCGAGAAACAGGGCAAAACCTCGAGTAACCGAAGCAATTCGGGCCGAACTTGCAAACTTACTGACAGGGACCGACGTGCATTGAAACGCAATGTGGCAAAAAATCATCAGACTACTGCGGCCAAAGTGACTGCTGAGTTGAATAATCATCTGAATAGTCCAGTTTCTAGTAAAAACTATTCATCGTGAGCTCAATAAGTCTGGATATCATGGAAAAGCCGCCGTAAGGAAACCTCTTCTCTCCACTGGCAACATTCAGAAGAGGATGAAGTGGTGCAGAGATCGCAATGCCTGGTCTGCAGACCAATGGAAGCAAGTCATATACTCAGTTGAGTCCAGTCTTTCTTTTTTCCCAACTTCAGGACGAGTTTAATTGTGGAGGCAACCCAAAGAATCTTACAGCCCTGACTGCCTTCTTCCAACAGTGAAACATGGAGGTGGATCAATGATAGTTTGGGCAGCCATATCATGGAAATGTCTCGGTCCAATAGTTGCCCTGCATAGAAGAATCAACAGGCAAAGATTACCTGAACATCTGGGAGATCATGGCCCAGACTTTAGCCCTGATTGTGACTGCATCTTCCAAGACAATAATGCTCCAATACATACCGCTCGAGTGGTTAAGAATTGGTATGAAGAGCATGAAAGTGAACTAGAACACATGGAGTGGCCTCCCCAATCTCCAGATATCAATATTATTGAAAAATTATGGTGCATTTTGCAGCGACAAGTTAGGAGCCGCTATACTCCATCGTCGTGTCTTAAAGAGCTGGAGCAGGTGTTAATGGAAGAATGGCTGAAAATTCCTATGGATGAAGTCAGGAACCTGTATGATTCCATTCCTAGACGTATTAAAGCTGTATGTGAGGCTAAAGGAGGACCAACTCCATATTAAATAAATTTTCTTTAAATTTAACAAGTGATTCAATTATTTTGTCCAACCTCTGTATCTTTCTCTGACATTTGTGGTATTCGTACCAACTTCAGCAGTCTGGAATCTTTCCTTTTCGAAAAGTCTCCCGATAATCTAGCTATCTGCGAACTAAACTTACAATCAATAACGAAATTATTCGTACACAAATCAATTTTGAATATTTTTATCCATTTCTCAGAATCTGAAGACCGTATGTGTTATGGTGCAAGTTCCTTGTACCACGGTGATGGTCCAAGGTAGAACCAATGAAGAATATCTCGAACACAGGTATGGAATAAGACAGATATATTACAAACACAAATATGTACAAAGAAGTAGAAGTATTAGTAATGATATCAGATTTGGTTAGAGTGAACTATGTTGTCTCGACCAGTATCACTATTCCAATGACTTACAGTAATCGTCTGACCGACTCTGACTCTGACTGACTCTGAACTCTGAAATGACAGTATTTACTGTTCCCACCCACGTGGGATAGATGTAGCACAAGGCCGAGTTTACCGTGGGTATTGCCGAGCCCGTAGAACCCGTATAAACGGGATCGGGTTGGTCAATCTCCCCGAACGAGGCTGTGCCCTTCGGCGGAGCCTCGTCCAGGTTCGACCGTCTACCGGAGTCGTTTAAAAAGGACTGACTCTGAACTGACGATGTTCAACAACGCGCCCACGTGTTTCGAATGTGGCACAAGGCCGGTTTAATGTGGGCTCACCGAGCCCGTAGGCTCGGCCAAAAAATGCCCGTAGAACACGTATAATCGGGATCGGGTTAGTCAACCTCCCCGAACGAGTCTCTGCCCTTCGGCGGAGCCTCGTCCGGGTTCCTCTCTGCCCAGAGTCAGAGAGTTCGACCGTCAAGCCGAGTCGTCCAAAAAGGACTGACTCTGAACTGATGATGTTCAACAACACTATTGACTATTAATATCGTGATAATTGTTCAGCTTTTTCTATTTTTTTATACTGTACGAATAATTTTGTCTTTTCCTATTTTGCATAATTCGCCTGTCAAATTTGTTGTATTTGACCTGTTGTTCTAAAAACTGAGTTTTATATTCCTTTTTGTGCTCGTGTTGTAGCTCTAGATATCTCAAATGCTTTTGACAGGGTTTGGCACGCTGGTCTTCTACGGTATTACTGGACGATTGTTTGGTTTAATCCAATCGTTCCTATCAAATCATGAAATGAAGCTCGTTTTGAAAAGGCTCGACTCCAGATCCTTTCTCACGAACGAGGGTGTCCCACGAGGCTATATCCTGGGTGCTCTGCTATTTCGGGTATTTATCAATGATCTTTCTGGTGTCGTTTACTCCTACTACCAGTAACTCCTGTGTCTCAATAGCAAATCCGTCAGAGCTGACAAAGTTAGCCTGGGTGTTGCTCTTGAAAAGTATCTCCAATCTGCGGTTAACTGGGAGAAGAAATGGCTCGTAAATTTCAATTCTCCAAAACGAAACTGCTTTCATTTAACCACCACAGAGATATTTCTTGTCACAACCGGCGCCTACTCCTTGGTGCTCGCAATAAATGTAAGCGAGTCCTCGAAGGGACAAATTCCCTGTTTGCCGAGAGAATGAGACCTCGCATAGCCCCTAACTTTGTCTCTCACGATTACTGACGGCTCTATAACGGGGTGTGTTATCATCCTCTCCTTGTAAAGCTGAATGCTTCACCTATAAAGTCTCCGCAAACTTTGCACTTGACTCATCCGGAATATCCCTATCTAACTTCACACCTAGAACTGAGTCTCTTCAGTGATATGCATATAACCCCTCCCGTGGTTTCTGCTATCATCTCTAACCTAGATCACCACAAAGCACGTGGACCCGATGGTATCCCTGTAATAGTCGCCAAGAAGTGTGCTCACGAACTGCCTCCTGTTCTCTCTAAACTTGTAATAAATGCCTCGCTGCCTTCTGTTTTCCTCCCTGCTGGAAGTCATCTGTTCCAGTTTTTAAGAACTCTGTTGAGCCGCTGAACCGTTACAACTATCGGCCTATTAGCTTTCTGTCTCTTTCTGAGAAATCCCTAGAGGCCCTAATCAACGCTGAATTAGTGCATCATTTCTCATCGAAGGACCTTTTCTCAAACTAATAATATGGCTTTCGTTTCTCCAGGAGGACTGCTGATGTATTGACAATAATTACGGAAAAAGTATATCATGCTCTAGATAAAACGGTGATATATATATATATATATATATATATATATATATATATATATATATATATATATATATATATATATATATATATATATATTTATATATATATGAATAAATAAATCATGTAACCTGTCCTCGAGTCATTCAAAACTAGATGCATACTTTTCGGAGATTCTTATGACAAATGGGAGCAAGATATATATATCTGTGTGTGTGTGTGTATATATATATATATATATATATATATATATATATGTGTGTGTGTGTGTGTGTGTGTGTGTGTGTGTGTGTGTGTGTGTGTGTTATGGTAATTTACCCACGCACGCATGGACTCTCCCAGCTATCAATAGGAGCAGGTACTGCCTTTCGGAGAGGGAAGTTTCCAGCAGTCAGCTCTGATAGTCGAACCGAACATTCTTGCTGTAACACTATCGTTTGTATATGTTTGTATTACTGTTTCTGTTAGTATATTTGTTTAACTCAATTCCTCTCTTTGTGTCTTTATTTCTGGCTCCTTACAAGACGACAAAAATAGGGATTTTAAAGGGTTGTTCTAGTGGCTTTTAGATTTCGAATTGTCTCGTCAATTATAAATGTTTTATATATACATAATGGCAATTATATATGTTTTTATATTACAAGCACTTCATTTGATGAATGCCAGCATCTGAAGTGAGGTTGGATTTATTTTTCTTAATAATTATATATCTGATTATCTTGGGGGGGGGGTTCTTTGTGTGTGGATGTGCGTGCTACTTCAAGGCCACGCAACCAATTCTCGAAATATTCCTAAAGGTCGGATACTTTCTGGATAAACTTTGAATGCGTGGGAGCGTATACATATAAATGTATATTATAAAATGGACAAAGTCCGACAATTATTTTAAGACATTTTTTATGTTTATACGTTCATTTTATAGATATAAATATTTAAGTAAATGCTTTATTTATAATAAACATTATGTACTCATGTAAACATATAATCATCATTTAACAAGCAATCATTTGTTTACATTTGGATACGCATCTAGCAGATATGAATCTACCAGAGAAAATAATGGAGAATTGTAGTTTAAAAACAGTAAAATCGACCTTGTTAACCGGAACGCTCCTCTGTGGCTCAATCGGTAAAAGCACGTCAGGCTATATGACGGTTCCGTATAGGATACAGGTTCGATTCCTGTCGGAGGACGCATATTTTCTATGAAAATTTTCTCAGACATCCAGGCCGAGTAATATCGTTAATAGTGTTTATTATAAATATTTGTATCTATAAAAAGAACGTATAAACATAAAAAATGTCTTAAAATAAATATATATATGTGTGTGTGTGTGCGAGAGAGAGAGAGAGTATATGTGTGTGTGTTAGTGTGTTATCACAAGGGCGTGCAACAGACTAGCTCTCGAAATATTCAGAATAATACGTTCTGATGAGACTTCGTGTATGTGTATCTACACACACACACACACACACACACATATATATATATATATATATATATATATATAAACGCGCGTGTGTGTGTCTCCACAGGGAAAATAACCATTTAGCTATTCTTTGATGTGAGATATTTTCTCTTATTTCATTTTGGTTTGTCGTGGTTTTAATCCCAAATTAGTTACAAAGTCGTAACGTTACTCGTTTGGTCCCTGGAGTAAAAAAAAAAAAAAAAAACTTCATAAATTTGGTCTGGGTTTAATCGTGTTTAACTACAGTTTAGGAAATACCAAATTTGAATGAATGCCAACAATTCTCTAGATTAAAATATGACACAAAGCCATTATTCAATTTGCAAGGATTCCGCAGATTTTTCCAGAGTCTGCAGTCGACAGTTTTTGACTCCTAATAAACATGTAGACGAAGTTAATGAATCATTTATTTAATATTCTGGTATTTTACTTAGCTAAACCTAATTTAGTACGAGGTCAAATAGAGATGCTAGAAGAAGGAAGATTGTGTTGCGCTAAGGAATATTAGCAAAGTAGTCCAGTCTACCTAGAAAATCAGCATGATAAAATTTTCTTTTTTATTGCCTGAACTTGAACAGCGAACTTCAGCATCAGTAGTAAGTACACAACGGAATCAATTAAGTCACTGTAGCGTTACCCAAGTACACTTTTTTCAACGCAATGGGAAACGGGTGGAAATGGTTTGTTTTGTTTGTTTTTGTTTTACGGCATATCAACCTCAAATGGTTATTTAATGCCGACAACATTTTTAGGATAGATTCGTATGAATACAATATGTATTCTTTGGTTTAGATTGGTTTGGTTTATTTTGTTTTACGGCATATCAACCTCAAATGGTTATTTAATGCCAATAACATTTTTAGGCTAGATTCGTATGAATAGAATATGTATTCTTTGATTTAGATTGGTTTGGTTTGTTTTGTTTTACGGCATATCAACCTCAATGGGTTATTTAATGCCGACAACATTTTTAGGATAGATTCGTATGAATAGAATATGTATTCTTTGGTTTAGATTGGTTTGGTTTATTTTGTTTTACGGCATATCAACCTCAAATGGTTATTTAATGCCAATAACATTTTTAGGCTAGATTTGTATGAATAGAATATGTATTCTTTGATTTAGATTGGTTTGGTTTGTTTTGTTTTACGGCATATCAACCTCAATGGGTTATTTAATGCCGACAACATTTTTAGGATAGATTCGTATGAATAGAATATGTATTCTTTGGTTTAGATTGGTTTGGTTTATTTTGTTTTACGGCATATCAACCTCAATGGGTCATTTAATGCCGACAATTTTTTTATTGTTGGTAATATTTTTTTCAAAATAACCTATAGTTGGTAATATCTTTTTTTCTAAAACATTTTTTTACAAAGTATTTCTGGTATGTATCAAAACCTATTTTTACACTTTCATAGTGTTTTGACCCCAGTTTGGGTGTCAACTATTTACCCATAGCTGGGACCCTAACAGGTGCTACCACTCCGAGTCAGGATGGACCTGGGTGCAATTAAGAAGTGGTTCTACGCTCCTCAAAACCTCCTGATCAAACTTCTTGCTATTGGGTGTAGTTTATCGTCTTACCCAGGACACAGGGAGGAAATGGAATGAGAAAGATTGTTTTACGACGTGGGCGATCATAGATCTTCACAATTTCCTTTCCTTTATAGCTCTTAACAGTGTTTGTCCTCGTAGTACATTTACTCGAATTATTAACACAAATCCCTTATATGTTTAAACGTACGCTCACCGAAGTTAAGCAACGTCGAGCCTGGCCAGTACCTAGATGGGAATATTAGATACTATAAACTTGGATATGTGGGTGGTGTAATGGATAATGGCTTGGAAGTTTTAATCGGAGAGGCGAGGTTCAATTCCAGTTTCGTTTGTTATATTCATTTACACGTAAATACCCTCGTGAAAGGTATGAATCTACCTCTTGACCCTCTCGCTATGGGTTAATTAGTAAGACTTTTAACACTAAAACATTATTATCTCCAACAAACAAAAAACATTCTTACAATCTAAAAATATTTTATGGCTTTAAATAACCTGGTTGATAAGCCGTAAAAACGAATCAATCAATAAATTAAATACTGATAAGCTACACAGGAATGTCTTTTAGATTTATTTACATTCTCTGGAATATAAATGTATAGTAATTACTGTGGTTACAAATTGAGGGATCAGTTTATAGATTCATTGTAATCTAAAGTTGATTCCCTACTTTTTATCCATATTATAATTTCTTGTTTGTTTATTAAATTCTAATTATGCATGAATCAATCTCTGGTACCACATCAATGGGTTAATTAGTAAGACCTTTATCACAAAAACATCATTATGTCCAAAAAAAAGTCCTTACATTCTAAAAAATATTTTTATGGCTTTAAATAATCTGCAAAGGTTTGCTCAGCCGTAAAAAAAACTAATCAAAAAATCAACAAATCTCTAATTCTTCCATCATCTTTGCAAAATTAAAAATAATGATTCTAGGTGGATTGTCTAACTATACGAGGGGAAGCTATGTATTTCCCGAAATAGACTCGTGAAATTAAAGTTACTTTTAACTGCTATACTTTGTACTCCTCTTGTGAAACTAAGTACTTCGTGAGAACGATAGTGCCATTGCTGGAAACATTCTTGGAATTCTTTATTCAATTCTGTAAAATATCAAAAAGTGTTTTATCTGGAGAATCAGATGGGTGGCCCATTTTGTAATTGATTCTATAGCCAGAAACCCATGAAATTCTTGTTTTTCTCACTGCCAAATCCTCCGTTGGAACCTGCCGTACTGTTTCCCTATTCACATTCAGTTTTTCTATCAGTCAAACACTTAATATTCGATCTGAGCTCACCGAGGTTCAAATTCTGTCCATATTTGCATTTTTTATGTTTTGTCCATATCACCATAAACCGTTTCAATTTCGCTAATCATTCTTTAGGACTTTTGCAAATCTTCACACAATGCTTGATATTAATCTACTGCTCAGCAGCAACTTGCAACATGACTGGATGTAATTATGAAGAAATGCCTGATCTTTCCTTAGGACTTTTACAAATCTTCACGCAATGCTTGATATTAATCCGCTGCTCCGGATCCGTTTCACTCAGTATCCACAAACAGTATAACATGAACACGTACAACTCCCTCTACTGCTCAGCAGCAACTTGCAACATGACTGTATGTAATTATGAAGAAATGCCTGATCTTTCCTTAGGACTTTTACAAATCTTCACGCAATGCTTGATATTAATCCGCTGCTCCGGATCCGTTTCACTCAATATCCACAAACAGTATAACATGAACACGTACAACTCCCTCTACTGCTCAGCAGCAACTTGCAACATGACTGGATGTAATTATGAAGAAATGCCTGATCTTTCCTTAGGACTTTTACAAATCTTCACGCAATGCTTGATATTAATCCGCTGCTCCGGATCCGTTTCACTCAATATCCACAAACAGTATAACATGAACACGTACAACTCCCTCTACTGCTCAGCAGCAACTTGCAACATGACTGGATGTAATTATGAAGAAATGCCTGATCTTTCATTAGGACTTTTGCAAATCTTCACACAATGTATATACTATGGCAATGATCTGTCTATATTTCTGAAATGAGATATTAATATTCGATCTGAGCTTACTATTTACACTATTTACATACTGTTATCCTCTTCTTTATTGTCATGTTCATGAGTTTTCGGCTGTCGTACGCTCCTGCCTTCTTCTTGAATATGACAATAAAAATGAGGACAAAAGTCCAAACAATGTCATTATTGTATACGGCAATGATTTCAAGCTAGTTCCTGTAGAAGAGCCCAATAAGATTGTGGATTTTCTTTGTTATTTATTGAACCAGACCTTATTTGAAAATCATTCCTATCAAGAAACAGTGGATTCTCCTTTACTGGAATATCCACTGGGGATTACACAAATGATTTCCACCGCCATCATTCCCTTCGTATTCCAGCGGTGAGATATAATTCCACTCAAGCAGCTTGCAACCGCGAACCGCTGCTCTCTGGGACCAATTCCCAAGTGGACGTTTTTACAATCACTACTATTATACAGGTCTGTAATTAACCGGTATCTTACCGAAAACATATCCGCATAGATTGTGTCTCTCACTGTGTAACCATCTACCTCGAGTGACTCCCGGGCCTTGTACATAGTAAACGTCATGGTAAAAAAAAAATAGCCACATTCTTTAGAAATCTAATCCTTTTGTATTTGAAATCAGGAAATTTTAACATATTTGGTCTCAATGTCTTCTGAAATCGCGCCTGGAATTGTCATGTCATATTCAAGAGTTGACATTTGCATAGTGTGGCACCATGGGTCCCCGCTCGATTTTTAGTTATGACACCTGCTTAGTCAAGTCGACTATATGTGATTTTATCCGGGTTTGCAGTGACCGGCAGTTTTGTGACAACCAACAGTGACATCGAGATGTGAGAGTTTTAAATTTAACCAGACGCTGCGCGGAAAACAATATAAAATTAAAAATTTTAAAAAAAAAGAAACAAAAACATTCGGAATCAGAAGAATTCTTGTTTTTTCCCACCAAAGCGATCGCTGGAGACGGCCGTATTCAAGACCTTTTCTCCTCGTGTGATATCGCGCCTTCAGTCTCTTTAATGACCGTGCACAAGTGTCACTCACACCGATGCAAACAGGAATCGATCCACCGCGTGGGACAAAAGCTGGCAGGTCGGCGTAAAACTGTCTGAGGGATCCCGGGAATGTGTTCAGAATGGAAGACATTTTTATGTCAGTGAGCTTCTTCTAAATGTACATGATTTTTTTTTTTTTCATTATTTTTTTTTTTTTTTGCCTAAATAAAACTATAACTGTATTTGTCACATTCTGTTTTATAAACCATAAACTTCGGCAGAAAACCGAACTTGATTTTATTTCAGGATTTATAATAAACGTTGTTTTGAGACTGACATTTTGTCGCTTAGTGGCCACTGGTCGTATCAAAAGTTTAACATAACAGGACATTTCACGTAAAACAAGAAAAATGTCTACTCTATAAATGGAATTATCCCGTGATATGGGACCACTTGATACGATCAAGGAGTCGTGTTTTAGAAAGAAATATTGGTTGGAGAGAATATTTATTCCTGAAAGGAAATTTTCCTTCTTTTGGTCTGTGTTATTGTTATGGTATTCTTGCTCTAACGTGTCTATGGTGGACTCTTCCGCCTACTATAAAATTAGTAGGAGAGAAGACCTTGGGAGAACAGTGCTCCAAACTGTTCAACTGTCGAACTCTCTGCCTTTGGCAAAGAGGAACCCGGACGAGGCTTTGCCGAAGGGCAAAGTTTCGTCCGGGGAGGTAGACAGACCCGGACCCGCTTATGCGGGTTTCTAGGGGATTATTTTTGGCCGAGCCTACGGGCTCGGAGAATCCACGGGTTCGAAGAACCCACGGTAAACTCGGCCTTGTGCTACATACATCCCTCGTTGTGGGAGGGGGGTAAATATTAACAGTGCCATAGCCTGTTCAACTCTCGAACTCTCTGCCTTTAGCAAAGAGGAACACGGACGAAGCCTTGCCGAAGGGCAAAGTTTCGTCCGGGAAGGTAGACAGACCCGCACCCGTTTATGCGGGTTCTAAGGGAATATATTTGGCCGAACCTACGGGCTCGGATTGCCCCACGGTAAACTCGACCTTGTGCCACATAGATCCCTCGTGAGTTGGGGGGGGAACTGTTAAATATTAACAGTCGAATAGATCTGTTCCAGCTGTGCTGGTCAAACTCTCTGCCTCCGGGCAGAGAGGATCCCCAGACGAGGCTATGTCGAAAGGCAGAGTCTCGTCTCAGGAAACAGCTACCCGACCCCGTTTTATACGGGGTCTACGAGCTCGGATTGCCCCACATTAAACTCGGCCTTGTGCCACATCCTACCTAGTGGGAAGGCTGGTAAATATAACAGTCGAATAGATTGAACGCTAATTCAATAGACACACACTGACTAGTCGTGTAATACTCTTCTGTTGTACATACTGTTTAATATATGATATATCTGTAACACTTTTGTTATTTCTTTAACCATTTACTTGGTCACAACAGATAGTTTCCTGGATAAATGACTGCTGGAGAACAGGGTATTTGGTTCACTGAGGCAAACTCAGGAGTAATCCAATTTCCGTCTTTGCAGGTTTTATGAATTAAATTAGAAAAAATAAAATGGGTATTAAAAGCGTATAAGGAAAGTAATAATAAAGAAAAGAAAACGAAAATGGAAAAGGCCAAAATAAACTTTAATAATAAGAAATAAAGGAAGGAAGGAAGGAAGGAAGGAAATAAACAAACGAACAAATGCCCCAAGAACAATGGATTACTTCGGGATAATGCATAGTGTAAGTTGCCCGAAGAATCTCCAGTATTAGTTGGCGTGGAATTCTGAAAATTTCTGACAAATGATGTGGCCACCACCTTAGCATGACATGAATCCGCTGAATTATAAACCCTGTCTATTCATATGTTCATGAATGCAAGGCCATGCACCTAGAGATATCACAAGGAGCGGACAGCTATCCAAACGGTATGGTTTCTTCAGAATACTTGTTGAATTGATCCTACTTCAATATTTAGAATGGTTGCTACATGATATTAGTTACCTATGCTTTGACTTTTAAGCTATGCCATTTTTATAGTGATAAATTGTTATTGTAATTATTATAATTAAAATGATATACTAAATCATTCGCGATAAAATTCTCAACTTAGTTGTATTTATTAGTATTGTCGTATCCGCCCTCTAAAGAGTCTATGTTGGACTCTTCCGCGTACTATAATATTAGTAGGAGAGAAGGCATTGGGAGAAAAGCCGACCAGGCTGTTCTTCTGTCGAACACTCTGTCTTGATCAGAGAGGAACCCGGACGAGAATTTGCCGAAGGGTAAAGTTTCTTCCGAGGAGGCAGACAAGCCCTGAACCCGTTTATACGGGTTCAAAGGGAATATTTTTGGTTGAGCCTACGGGCTCGGAAAACCCACAAACAACTCGGCCTTGTGCCACATACATCCCTCGTAGGGGGATGTTAAATATTAACAGTCTCCCAGACTGTTCATTTCTGCCGAACTCTCTACCTTGTGTAGAGAGGAACCCGGACGAGGCTTTGCCGAAGGGCAAAGTTTCGTCCGGGGAGGTAGACAGGCCCGGGCCCCTTTCTGCGGGTTCTACGGGAATATTTTTGGCCGAGTCTACGGGCTTGGAAAACCCGCGGTAAACTCGACCTTGTGCCACATACATTCCTCGTGGGGTGCTGTTAAATATTAACAGTCGAATAGATTGAATGCTGGGTCAACCGACACACACTCACTAGTCGTGTAATATTCTTCTGATGTACTTACTGTTTAATATATGATATATCTGTAACACTTGTTTTGTTATTTCTTTAACCATTTACTTGGCCACAATAGTTTTGAAACCTCTTGATGAAGTGCCAAAGTTTCTTACCAACAGTAAAAGACTTCTGGCTAGGCGTTGGTTCTATGGAATTAGAATTAATAGTATTGAGTAGAAGATTCTTGTGAATTGGATTATCTACAATAAATACTCTATCATGCTTGTTAATCATTAATTCCAAGATAAATAGTTTAACCCTACGTTAGTGACATGAGGTGTTTTGTTAGCCCAATATTTTTAAGTACTCGTAATTTCTAGTTGGCGCTTTTTCTCTCTCCTGATTCATGTGTATCATGCCGGTGGCGCACTTGCCGCTCAGTTGAGAGGCAGACGTCACTTTGTCTTCTTCGGGGTGTCCTGTTACCTGTATTTGGCTGACAAAGATAAGTTTTCATTATTTATATTATTTATATATTATATAAATATATTTATTATGAAATGGATTAAGTCTGACAATTATTTAGTATATTTTCTGTTTATACGTTAATTTTATAGATATAATTTATTTAAGTAAATCTCTGTTTTTAATTAAACAGTATTAATTACATTCAGGCCGGTAAATTTAATTAATACTGTTTAATTAAACACAGAGCATTTACTTAAATAAATTATATCTATAAAATTAACGTATAAACAGAAGATATGTTTTATATATATATATATATATATATATGCATATATATATTTTATATATATTTATTTTATATATTTATCTATATATATATATAATATATATTTATTTATATAATATATATATATATATATTATATATATAATTATTATAATTTTATCATATAAACAAAAATAGTGTACTCACTACAGAGAGGTGCAATTGAAAATGCACCGAAATGAAGTTGCATCTTTGTAGTGAGTAAACTGCTTTTGTCTATATGATAAAATTATAATAAATAATTATCGCTCTTCTATCGGTATCGCGCCCTCTTTTGAATTAATGCTGTGAACGTTAGAATTTATATATTATTTTTGTTCTCATTGCATCGGATATATATATATATAAAATGCATATATATATATTTATAATACACACACACACACACACACACACACACACACACACACACACACACACATATATATATATATATATATATATATATATATATATATATATATTCAGTTGTATGCATATTAGTTTGTAACTCTGGGTTTCACGCCTTTGCGATCATCAGTAAAGTTTGTCTTGTCTGATTTTCGCACGCCGAGAGCGCCTCTCTCTCGACTGAGAAAACCACTGGTGTTATATAGCTCCCCCAGTCCGAGAGCCACGCTGACTATTAGCTAAAACCTGCCCAGGATCGTTTACATGCAAATAGTCTGCGCCACCTACTCTAAGTAGAAGGTCATCTCTCAACAGCCCATTTTGGAAGGGAACGCAACTCCTGGTGCTTACAGCCCCATATACAACTAACTCGAGGTCTTCTCTGTTACAAAAATTAACAAGAAAAAAAAGAAATTAATTTTTAACACTTCATTCACTTAAATGCCATCCGGGATACACGTTTTGGCAATCATGTTTCTTTCGATAGATTAGGCAGAAGATGTTCCAGCAGTAGTTTGCCGTTTCTTTCTGTCGTTGACTGGTTCCATAGAATTAAATTAAAGTTTTAGCAATTTATTTATCCCTCTATTTTTTTTTCTTTTGGCACGCCAGGGTTTGCATTGAAAAATTACTTTTTAAGTTAAAAAATCGTGTCCTTTCTTCTTTTTGGTAAGACCCTCATTCTGCAATGAATCAAATGATAGAAAGGATTGCAGATGCCGTGGACCTTACTCACGGAGCTCTGGTGGAGTCCACTTTGGGAAACCCTGTTTTATACCCACATAGAAAGAGTATATGCAAAGAAAGAGAAATGTGTCTATTATTTTTAGTAATAATGAAACTGTCTTTTTACAAAGATATGTCGTCGGAAATCTTAACAGAAATTTATTTATTGCTTTTATGGTGGATGGATTAGTCCAGGTTTGATTTGGAAAACTTTAATTTTTCTTGAAAAATTGTTTTCGTTTTTTTCATTTTTGACACAATCTTCGTTGTGGCCAGAGACAAATAATAAAAAGGCTTGCGGATCTCCTGGACGCCATCCATTTGTGAAACACCTGCTTAGAGGAAGAAAAGATAGAAAATTGTGTAAAAACATAATCGCCTATGCGCAAAACGTCTGTATAGCCCTATGTGAAATTTAATTAACGTATAACGACACTGAAAGTGGAATCAGCGTGCGGAGATCAAGCCTTGTCTACTGCGTTCATTTTGCGCTAACACCCAAGGAAGGAAAAGGAACGAATTCATCCCTTCTCTTGAACCGAGATATGTTTTGCTGATAAGTAATTGTATAAGGCAGCATTTACTAGCTTAACTATTTGCACATTTCCCGTAGGAATTCTTCAAATCAGAAAAGGAATAATGCTTCAGGCTATTATTCAAGGACGACATGCCTGAACGATTGGCTCTACACAATTTTCCACATATATATATATTTTTTTTTAGTATAGTCATCTTTCTGGTGGTTTTTAAGACGATGATTTGGGTCTAATATTTTTGCCTTTAAATTAAATTTGGACAATATTGAATTTTAAATATGTGGTCACTGCGACTGTTTGCGTCATCAAAACTAACATAAGTAAAACAGTGATTCCTCTTTCATTCAAAATTATCTTCCGTTTCCGCAAAATAATAATCATATTAGAATGTCAAAAAGAGTTTTAGCGGCTAATCAATGAGAAGGATGGGTGCTCGAATACCAGATGAAATTTAGAATTTTGAATAAAAACTGACTCAGTATCTGTCTATATTTCTGAAATGAGGTATTTTGCACACTATTTACATTATTCGGACTATTGTCCTCATCTTTGTCGCCATATTTATTACAACGTTTCGGTCTTTCAGTATCTGTCTATATTTCTGAGATGAGGTATAATGTACAATATTTACACTATTCGGACTATTGTCCTCATCTTTGTCGCCATATTTATTACAACGTTTCGGCCTTTCAGTATCTGTCTATATTTCTGAGATGAGGTGTTATGTACACTATTTACATTATTCGGAGTATTGTCCTCATCTTTGTCGCCATATTTATTACAACGTTTCGGCCTTTCAGTATCTGTCTATATTTCTGAGATGAGGTATTATGTACACTATTTACATTATTCGGAGTATTGTCCTCATCTTTGTCGCCATATTTATTACAACGTTTCGGCCTTTCAGTATCTGTCTATATTTCTGAGATGAGGTATTATGTACACTATTTACATTATTCGGAGTATTGTCCTCATCTTTGTCGCCATATTTTTTACAACGTTTCGGCCTTTCAGTATCTGTCTATATTTCTGAGATGAGGTATTATGTACAATATTTACATTATTCGGGCTATTGTCCTCATCTTTGTCGCCATATTTATTACAACGTTTCGGCTTTTCAGTATCTGTCTATATTTCTGAGATGAGGTATTATGTACACTATTTACATTATTCGGACTATTGTCCTCATCTTTGTCGCCATATTTATTACAACGTTTCGGCTCGTCAGTATCTGTCTATATTTCTGAGATGAGGTATTATGTACACTATTTACATTATTCGGACTATTTTCCTCGTCTTTGTCGCCATGTTTATCACAACGTTTCGGCTGTTGTACGCTCCGGCCATCTTCAGATGGTTGGAATGTCGAACTGAACCCTTTATTTTGCTCACTGGGGTAGACTGTTCTTGTTCCCCGTGCCATGTCTAATGGATGTCAGTTATCTCCTGTTAATTCCCCTCGAAAATTCCAGTAATAAGGAGTGACAGAGAAAAGTGATAATAACAACAAAAAATACAATATGAGCTCTGGTAAAAACGGTAGCTGAAGACATTACCCAGAAATTCATACACAGATGTCCTCAAGGACACATGGCACAGTGGATAAAGGCGTTAGTTAGATCCAGTGACAGGACCCAAAATGTGTGAGTTCAATACCCGGTTAAGGCAGTGGAGAACTTTCAGAGGGGAATTAACAGGGGATAACTGACATCCCTTAGACATGGCACGTGGAACTAGAACAGCCTACCCCAGTGAGCGAAATAAAGGTTTCAGTTCGACATTCCAACCACCTGAAGAAGGCCGGAGCGTACAACGGCTGAATAATGTAAATAGAATTTATATTATCTGAAACTGTATTATTTCCATTTCAGTGCAGTATCTCTCTTAACTTAATTCACGATCACGAGTAGGGTCGTAGGGGCACCACACGTACAGCAATCATAGTAGCAGTCGTGTGTTTTGGGTAAGATAGCCTGACGGATCCCAAACCTCCCCAGGCTTATCAGAATTAAATCAGGTTAAATGTTCAACTCGAAAAGTGCAGAATAATGTGGCATTCTAAATCGGATAATGCTCTGTTCTCTCAATACTTCATATGCGCTTGTTTTTTGGTTTTTTTTTTTCTTCTTTTTTTATGCTATGTCGAAAGCCTGGGAGGTATTTTGTAATCTCTAGTTGAGAAATCCGGTGTGAAATATCTTCTACGACCAGAGATACGTCGTGTTCTTCGGTAGACCTTCAGGGCGTGAGTAAAATCTGGAGTATCTCTCTCTCGCTCTCTCGCTCTCTCTCTCTCTCTCTCTCTCTCTATATATATATATATATATATATATATATATATATATATATATATTAGTAGTAGTAGTAATAGTAGCAGTAGTAGTATTGGTGTTATTTTAAATTTTATATCGTGTTTGAAAGAGTGTAAGAATGCTGAACTGCTATGTAATATTAGTCCTCCTATAAGGCAATGAATGTTAGACAATATTCTCACAGGTGAAGAGCAGACTTGAGGTAAGAAAAAAAAGGTTCTAGTTCCACGTACGATGTTTAATGGATGTCATTTATCCATTATCTCCTGTTAATTCCCTTCTCCAAGTTAGCCACTGTGCCATGTGTCCTCAAGGACACATGGCAAAGTGGATAAAGGCATTAGTTAGATCCAGTGACAGAACCCAAAATGTGTGAGTTCAATACCCGGTTAAGGCGGTGGAGAACATTCGGAGGGGAATTAGCAGGAGGTAACTGATAACTGACATCCATTAAAACATGGCACGTGGAACTAGAACAGTCTAACACAGTGAGCGAAATAAAGGGTTCAGTTCGACATTCCAACTACCTGAAGAAGGCCGGAGTGTACAACGGCCCAAACGTTGTAATAAATATGCCGACAAAGATGAGGACAATAGTTTGAATAATGTAAATAGTATGAATAATACCTCATCTCAGAAATATAGACAGATACTGACGAGCCGAAACGTTGTAATAAATATGGCGACAATGATTAGGACAATAGTCCGAATAATGTAAATAACTAACGAGCTTTTGTGAATAGATAGCAGAAGAGGGTCTATGAAGGATATTAAAAAGACAAATATAGCCGAGAACTAGGAAGGTTAGGAAGTTGTGGAGAGCCATGATCGCCCACCTCCTAAAGGTACATGGCACATATAAAAAGGATATACTGTCCCACACTAATGCAAATTGTCAGTGGAAAATTAGCAATTTCACATTGTCAGATGTTCTAAGATTCTGGCACCTTTAGACAGTCGATTTCCTATGTGGAAGACACAGTATGAGGCTATGGTGGTTCCGTATTGTTATGTCCCACGAAGGTTCAGACGAGCATCTACTGAAAACGGAGTCTGTTTTGAAAGGTGTAACATACACAACTCAGGGGACGAAACGTGTCGGTTAAGATAAATTTTCCTTTTGTCTTTTTGCCTATTGTACAGATATATTTCTAACTGAAATTTCTACACAGGCGATGGTGTAGACCATCTTCATCTGTTCATACTTACGATGTCTCCCACTGATGGTAGTTTGTTCCCGCAAGATAACACTGCTCTCCATTGTAGATGGGTGACATGAAGCAAGTTCCAGAAACACATGGAAACTTCATATACGACTGACCACCACAAGATTTCAAGATTTAAACTTCTTTGAATATAAATACGAAATACTGCAGACATTACTAAATTCCCTGCAATAATTTATATAATATTAAAAGTTTGTGATTGCGTGCGTGCTTGTGTGGTTTAATCATTTACGAGATATTTATACGAAGTATTTTTATTTTAATTTTCTTCAGACAATTTCTTTAATTAAAATAATTTTAATATAAAGACTGGCACAAACACTTTGCTGTTCCGTCCAGTTGTTTGTAGAGCAATTATTTATATTTCAACTTTCTTTAAACAAACAATATTTTAAATATTTAAAAAATATTTTCGTCATATTTAGAAAATATTTTCAACTGTATATGATTTAAAATTCAAGTTTATCCCGGAAATCCTATTCTTATTAAATGCTGGAAACAATCAGTAAAACGTTAAACATGAACTTGTAAATCAGACCAATGATGACACGAACGAATTGAATTATTTAACTGAATCATAATAAAATTAACTTTCATTTGAATGGTATGTTGAAATCAACTTCAATGTTTTATAACTTGAACCGTCAGTGACCAAACGAGTCACGTGTAGTCTACTATGTCATAGTACTTTTGCTATTCCGACAAAACAAGTCTCAGGTTTGTATTTATTTCTTTTTCTCACTTCATCTTTTTAGCTTTCCATAAACAGAACTTTGCCGTCAGAGTCTTAATTACCGTAAAGTGTTTATCGGACTGCCGGAGGCACGCACGCACGTGAGATGGACGCGTATTGGGAAAGAGTACTGCCTTCTTCGCCTTCAGGACGTTGGCGATCAAAGCTCTTCACAATTTCCTGTCCTTTGTAGCTCAGTAAATTTTATCTCTTTGCTATCTTTCTTAAACCCTGTTCTATCCTCCATATACTCAAGCTCGTTAGGTGGTTATACGCTGTTTTCCTCTGTCCCACTTACCATCTATATGTCCCGGGGATATCTGATTTTTCGAGCCGTCTTTCCTCATTATGTACCCTAGAAATTTCAACTATTTATTTCTGAAATTATATATAAATGTCCTTTTTGCTCCCATTTTCTCTAAAACTTTGTCGTTGCACAAATGTTACGTCCATAAGATTTTACTAAAAAATATATTTGTAAGTTAATTTGAATCATAATAAAATTAACTTTTATTTCAATGAAATATTGAAATCAACTTCAGTGTTTTTTACCTGAACCGTCAGTGACCCAAAGGGTAGAGTCTCATACTCAATAAAAACAAACCAGTTGAGGAAAGGCCTGGCATATGTCCAGATAACCATGCAATGACGCCTGTACATCTGAGACTCCGAGACGTCGCTTAGCTGCTGTTATTCAGCTGAAAGGTATACACGTTTTTAGTTGTCTCTACTTCTTTCAGCATTTAATGAGTCTGTCTGTCTATCTGTACGTCTGTATGTATGTCTGTCTATCTGTATGTATGTGTGTATGTATGTATGTATTCCTGTATGTATGTATGTCTGTCTGTCTGTATGTATGTATGTGTCTATGCATATGGCCGAATGGTTAGAACGTTCGCTTTCTCACCACGGTCAAAGGAGACTTCCTGATGTTATCGGTCTGGATGGGACGATTCTAGCGTGCGACACCTTTGGAAAGTGCCTGAAAACCATCCCACGCCTTGTGAGTGAAATTGTGTAGACGGAACACTTGGGGGTCGTCGATAGCTGTGCTAGCACGAAGTCACAAGTCATCGTGACCGAGAAATTGAGCGTGCTGGCCTTGTTGATCACGCTAGATAACACGCTCTCTCCCAGAAACTGTAAGTAAGGTCTGCTCAGCATAGTTGCAGTATAAACCACAGGTGGGCTCTGTGGGTTTTGAACAAGCACAAAAGTGCCTGAGCGAGCGTCTTCAATAGGGATAGTCTAGCCGCCCTAGTAGACGGGTATCCTCGAAAACGAGTGGCCAGATAGTATTATTATGTAAAGACAAGTCTAATTGTTTGAATATACAAACATAATACCATCAAATTTACGAACCAATGCATTTATCCGCTAGGCTCTTGTCCCCTTCTGGATTGCCCCACTCTAATTCTCGTTATTATGTGGTTTACTGTTTGAAACAATATATTTATCTTGGTTGTTATACGATAAGTAATGGTGTGTGGTTAGTTGGTTATAACGTTCGCTTTCCGGCCATGCGGCCCGGGTTCGAATTTCATAAAGGTCGATTTGTCTTGATGTTATCAGCCTGGGAAGGTAATCCGAACGTGCGGCCCGGATGGATAGAAATTAAAGACCATACGACGAGTTGACCAAAGACTTCTGAATGAAATTGGGTAGACGGTAATATTCGAGAGTAGTCGAGGGTTGGACTAGCATGAAGTTACAAGTCATCGTGACAGAGGGTTTGACGGTACTAGTAACCATGCCAGAATGTGCGTTCTCTTCTCTAACTAATGTCTTGTTAGTATAGTTGCAAGGCTCTGTCGGTGTTAAACAAACACACATGTGTCTGTATTAGCATCTGCAACAGGGATTGTCTAGTCGCCCTACCAGATGGATATTGTCTGAAAATACTGGCCGGCTATTATTATTATTATTATTATTATTATTATTATTATTATTATTATTATTACTATATCTATGTGTTTGAGTATGTGTGTGCATACGTGCATATGTGTATGCCTGTATATAAGTATAAGTATATACGGACAAGTTCATTCCAATCAACTGTCTATTTCATCTTCTAAGAAGACAGTCTGAACTTCTGGTTGTGTATTCAATCAACGATGTGATTCCCAGATGTTCAACTGATTCGTTCAACTTTGTTGTGAGCAAGACCAACGCCGGCGCATGTGGGAACCTGGCTTATCTGTGTTTTGGGCTCAGGAAAAAAAATAGCCGTTAAAAGAGAAAAAAGTTGAGTAAATCAGGTGGATAAGATCTTGAGCGTAGGAAACGAATTTTATTATGAACCCGTGAAATGTAATGAAGAGGGGAATGAAAATAAGAACAAATTGTTTGCTTGTTTTTTTTATGATAATAAGGAAGAATGGAAGAATGAATAAAATAAGGACAGTATAACATGTAAGAATGAGAAAGAAAAAGAGAGAATGAATAAAAATATCATAAGAGAAAAATACATTTTCGACGAAAAAGAAAGAAAGAAAGTAAAAAAAGAAAGAAAGAAATAAAAAGAAAAAAGGAAATAAGAAATGGAAGTAAAAAAGAAAGAAGGAAATAAAAAGAAAGAAAGACGAAAATGAAGTAAAAAAGAAAGAAAGAAAGAAAGAAGAAAGGAAGAAAGAAAGAAGAAAAGGAAGTAAAATGAAAGAATGAAATAAAAAGAAAGAAAGAAAGAAAGAAAGAAAGAAAAACGGAAGTAAAAAAGAAAGAGGGGAATAAAAAGAAAAAAGAAAGAAATAAGAAAAGGAAGTAAAAAAGAAAGAAGGAAATAAAAAGAAAGAAAAAGAAAGAAAGAAAGAAAGATAGAAAGAAAGAAGAAAAGGAAGTAAAAAAGAAAGAAGGAAATAAAAAGAAAGAAAAAGAAAGAAAGAAAGAAAGATAGAAAGAAAGAAGAAAAGGAAGTAAAAAAGAAAGAAGGAAATAAAAAGAAAGAAAAAGAAAGAAAGAAAGAAAGATAGAAAGAAAGAAAGAAGAAAAGGAAGTAAAAAAGAAAGAAGGAAATAAAAAGAAAGAAAAAGAAAGAAAGAAAGAAAGATAGAAAGAAAGAAGAAAAGGAAGTAAAAAAGAAAGAAGGAAATAAAAAGAAAGAAAGACGAAAATGAAGTAAAAAAGAAAGAAAGAAAGAAAGAAGAAAGGAAGAAAGAAAGAAGAAAAGGAAGTGAAATGAAAGAATGAAATAAAAAGAAAGAAAGAAAGAAAGAAAGAAAAACGGAAGTAAAAAAGAAAGAGAGGAATAAAAAGAAAAAAGAAAGAAAGAAGAAAAGGAAGTAAAAAAGAAAGAAGGAAATAAAAAGAAAGAAAAAGAAAGAAAGAAAGAAAGACAGAAAGAAAGAAGAAATGGAAGTAAAAAGAAAGAAGGAAGTAAAAAGAAAGAAAGAAAGAAAGAAAAAGAAAGAAAGAAAGAAGAAAAGGAAGTAAAAAGAAAGAAAGAGAAAGAAAGTGTATAAAAAAGAATAAAATTGGAAGTAAGGAGAAAGAAACATAAAAGCAGTGAAAAGAAAAAGAAAAAGATTCAAAATATTACAAGGGAAAAGGAAAAGGAAAAAGGAAAAAAAGATAAGATAAAAAGAAATGCTATAAAAGAAAGGAAAACTTAATAATTCCAAATAGAAAGATGAAGTAGAGCAAAGAATTCAAATAAGAGCAAAGAAAAACGAAAGAGAATTGCAAGAATAGAAAAAATGAAGGAAAAAATGCAAAGGAAGAAAGTTAAAAACAAGTTTGATGTAAGAACTGAGCAGAAAAAGAAAAACAAAAAACAAGAAAGAAAAGGTTTTTAAAATAATAAAAAAAAAGGGTAAAAAAGAAATGTAAAGAAAAAGAAAAAAGATGAAAAATAATTGTAAAGAAAAATTTAAAAAAATGAAAATTTAACAGGAAGTAGATGAGAGAGAGAGCTGGAAAAAGGAAAGAGAGAAAAGGTAAAAATGGAAAAAAGAGAAAGAATGGGAGATACAACGGGAAAATAAAAAAGGAGAAAAAAGCTTCAAATAAGAAAAAAGAAAACATAAAAAGGAGGAAGAAGGAAAGAAAAACAATAAAGATGTGAAGAGAGACGGGCTGGAAAGAAAGACGAGAAAGGGCAAAGTTCAAATGAAGTGAAACAACAAAATAAAAGTAAAAATGACAAGTAAACACAAAGAAAAAGAAATGAAAAAGAAATTGGAAGAGAAAGAAAAACATATACAAAAAATGAAACAAAGAAAAAAAAAGGAGGAACCAATAAAGAAAGAAGAGCAGTGAACCAAAGAAAAGTAGAGAGAGAGAGAAAAATGAAGAAGATTTAAAAAGAAGGAGAAAAGGTAAAGTGTGAAGAGAGAAAAGAAGAAAGACAAAGACGTGCAAAGAAAGAAAAAATGTAAGGAAGCGAAAGAAAGAAATATAACAAAGTAGTGTAAAGAATGACGGAAAACGTAAAGAAAAAAAAGAAATGGAAAATAGAATTTTAAAAATAATTACAAATATAAAAGAAAAACTTTAAAAACGTATAAAGAAATAATTATGAAAAAGAAGGAAAGGAATCAATAAAAGAATGAAAAGAAAGAAAAAACGAAATGAAACTCAGAGAGAAAGAAATTTTAAAAAATGAAAAAGTGCAAAGAAAGAAAGAAAGAAAAACGTGCAAAGAAAGAAAAAATATAAAGAATTTTGAAGAAGGAAAGAAAGAATGAAAGAAAGCGATAGACGTTCAAAGAAAGAAAAAATGTAAAAAAAAAACGGAGAAAGAAAGGAATGAAAGAAACAAAAAGACTTGCAAAGAAAGAAAAAATGTAAAGAAAAAATGCAAAGAAAGAAAAAATGAAAGAAATAGATAGACGTGCAAAGAAAGAAGAATATAAAAAATTTTAAAGAAAGAAAGAATGAAAGAAATAATGAAAGAAAGTGATAGACGTGCAAAGAAAGAAAAAAATCTAAAGAATTTTGAAAAAAGAAAGAAAGACAGAAAGAAAGTGATTGACGTGCAAAGAAAGAAAAAATTTAAAGAATTTTGAAGAAAGAAAGAAAGAAAGAAAGAAAGAAAGTGATAGACGTACAAAGAAAGAAAAAATTTAAAGAATTTTGAAGAAAGAAAGAAAGAAAGAACGTGATAGACGTGCAAAGAAAGAAAAAATCTAAAGAATTTTGAAGAAAGAAAGAAAGTGATAGACGTGCAAAGAAAGAAAAAATCTAAAGAATTTTGAAGAAAGAAAGAAAGTGATAGACGTGCAAAGAAAGAAAAAATCTAAAGAATTTTGAAGAAAGAAAGAAAGTGATAGACGTGCAAAGAAAGAAAAAATCTAAAGAATTTTGAAGAAAGAAAGAAAGTGATAGACGTGCAAAGAAAGAAAAAATCTAAAGAATTTTGAAGAAAGAAAGAAAGTGATAGACGTGCAAAGAAAGAAAAAATCTAAAGAATTTTGAAGAAAGAAAGAAAGTGATAGACGTGCAAAGAAAGAAAAAATCTAAAGAATTTTGAAGAAAGAAAGAAAGAAAGAAAGTGATAGACGTGCAAAGAAAGAAAAAATCTAAAGAATTTTGAAGAAAGAAAGAAAGAAAGAAAGTGATAGACGTGCAAAGAAAGAAAAAATCTAAAGAATTTTGAAGAAAGAAAGAAAGTGATAGACGTGCAAAGAAAGAAAAAATCTAAAGAATTTTGAAGAAAGAAAGAAAGAAAGAAAGTGATAGACGTGCAAAGAAAGAAAAAATCTAAAGAATTTTGAAGAAAGAAAGAAAGTGATAGACGTGCAAAGAAAGAAAAAATCTAAAGAATTTTGAAGAAAGAAAGAAAGAAAGAAAGTGATAGACGTGCAAAGAAAGAAAAAATCTAAAGAATTTTGAAGAAAGAAAGAAAGTGATAGACGTGCAAAGAAAGAAAAAATCTAAAGAATTTTGAAGAAAGAAAGAAAGTGATAGACGTGCAAAGAAAGAAAAAATCTAAAGAATTTTGAAGAAAGAAAGAAAGAAAGAAAGTGATAGACGTGCAAAGAAAGAAAAAATCTAAAGAATTTTGAAGAAAGAAAGAAAGTGATAGACGTGCAAAGAAAGAAAAAATCTAAAGAATTTTGAAGAAAGAAAGAAAGAAAGAAAGTGATAGACGTGCAAAGAAAGAAAAAATCTAAAGAATTTTGAAGAAAGAAAGAAAGTGATAGACGTGCAAAGAAAGAAAAAATCTAAAGAATTTTGAAGAAAGAAAGAAAGTGATAGACGTGCAAAGAAAGAAAAAATCTAAAGAATTTTGAAGAAAGAAAGAAAGTGATAGACGTGCAAAGAAAGAAAAAATCTAAAGAATTTTGAAGAAAGAAAGAAAGAAAGAAAGTGATAGACGTGCAAAGAAAGAAAAAATCTAAAGAATTTTGAAGAAAGAAAGAAAGTGATAGACGTGCAAAGAAAGAAAAAATCTAAAGAATTTTGAAGAAAGAAAGAAAGTGATAGACGTGCAAAGAAAGAAAAAATCTAAAGAATTTTGAAGAAAGAAAGAAAGAAAGAAAGTGATAGACGTGCAAAGAAAGAAAAAATCTAAAGAATTTTGAAGAAAGAAAGAAAGTGATAGACGTGCAAAGAAAGAAAAAATCTAAAGAATTTTGAAGAAAGAAAGAAAGAAAGAAAGTGATAGACGTGCAAAGAAAGAAAAAATCTAAAGAATTTTGAAGAAAGAAAGAAAGTGATAGACGTGCAAAGAAAGAAAAAATCTAAAGAATTTTGAAGAAAGAAAGAAAGTGATAGACGTGCAAAGAAAGAAAAAATCTAAAGAATTTTGAAGAAAGAAAGAAAGTGATAGACGTGCAAAGAAAGAAAAAATCTAAAGAATTTTGAAGAAAGAAAGAAAGTGATAGACGTGCAAAGAAAGAAAAAATCTAAAGAATTTTGAAGAAAGAAAGAAAGTGATAGACGTGCAAAGAAAGAAAAAATCTAAAGAATTTTGAAGAAAGAAAGAAAGTGATAGACGTGCAAAGAAAGAAAAAATCTAAAGAATTTTGAAGAAAGAAAGAAAGTGATAGACGTGCAAAGAAAGAAAAAATCTAAAGAATTTTGAAGAAAGAAAGAAAGTGATAGACGTGCAAAGAAAGAAAAAATCTAAAGAATTTTGAAGAAAGAAAGAAAGTGATAGACGTGCAAAGAAAGAAAAAATCTAAAGAATTTTGAAGAAAGAAAGAAAGAAAGAAAGTGATAGACGTGCAAAGAAAGAAAAAATCTAAAGAATTTTGAAGAAAGAAAGAAAGAAAGAAAGAAAGTGATAGACGTGCAAAGAAAGAAAAAATCTAAAGAATTTTGAAGAAAGAAAGAAAGAAAGAAAGTGATAGACGTGCAAAGAAAGAAAAAATCTAAAGAATTTTGAAGAAAGAAAGAAAGAAAGAAAGTGATAGACGTGCAAAGAAAGAAAAAATCTAAAGAATTTTGAAGAAAGAAAGAAAGAAAGAAAGTGATAGACGTGCAAAGAAAGAAAAAATCTAAAGAATTTTGAAGAAAGAAAGAAAGTGATAGACGTGCAAAGAAAGAAAAAATCTAAAGAATTTTGAAGAAAGAAAGAAAGAAAGAAAGTGATAGACGTGCAAAGAAAGAAAAAATCTAAAGAATTTTGAAGAAAGAAAGAAAGAAAGAAAGTGATAGACGTGCAAAGAAAGAAAAAATCTAAAGAATTTTGAAGAAAGAAAGAAAGTGATAGACGTGCAAAGAAAGAAAAAATCTAAAGAATTTTGAAGAAAGAAAGAAAGTGATAGACGTGCAAAGAAAGAAAAAATCTAAAGAATTTTGAAGAAAGAAAGAAAGTGATAGACGTGCAAAGAAAGAAAAAATCTAAAGAATTTTGAAGAAAGAAAGAAAGTGATAGACGTGCAAAGAAAGAAAAAATCTAAAGAATTTTGAAGAAAGAAAGAAAGAAAGAAAGTGATAGACGTGCAAAGAAAGAAAAAATCTAAAGAATTTTGAAGAAAGAAAGAAAGTGATAGACGTGCAAAGAAAGAAAAAATCTAAAGAATTTTGAAGAAAGAAAGAAAGAAAGAAAGTGATAGACGTGCAAAGAAAGAAAAAATCTAAAGAATTTTGAAGAAAGAAAGAAAGAAAGAAAGAAAGTGATAGACGTGCAAAGAACGAAAAAATCTAAAGAATTTTGAAGAAAGAAAGAAAGAAAGAAAGTGATAGACGTGCAAAGAAAGAAAAAATCTAAAGAATTTTGAAGAAAGAAAGAAAGAAAGAAAGAAAGTGATAGACGTGCAAAGAACGAAAAAATCTAAAGAATTTTGAAGAAAGAAAGAAAGAAAGAAAGTGATAGACGTGCAAAGAAAGAAAAAATCTAAAGAATTTTGAAGAAAGAAAGAAAGTGATAGACGTGCAAAGAAAGAAAAAATCTAAAGAATTTTGAAGAAAGAAAGAAAGTGATAGACGTGCAAAGAAAGAAAAAATCTAAAGAATTTTGAAGAAAGAAAGAAAGAAAGAAAGTGATAGACGTGCAAAGAAAGAAAAAATCTAAAGAATTTTGAAGAAAGAAAGAAAGAAAGAAAGTGATAGACGTGCAAAGAAAGAAAAAATCTAAAGAATTTTGAAGAAAGAAAGAAAGTGATAGACGTGCAAAGAAAGAAAAAATCTAAAGAATTTTGAAGAAAGAAAGAAAGAAAGAAAGTGATAGACGTGCAAAGAAAGAAAAAATCTAAAGAATTTTGAAGAAAGAAAGAAAGTGATAGACGTGCAAAGAAAGAAAAAATCTAAAGAATTTTGAAGAAAGAAAGAAAGAAAGAAAGTGATAGACGTGCAAAGAAAGAAAAAATCTAAAGAATTTTGAAGAAAGAAAGAAAGTGATAGACGTGCAAAGAAAGAAAAAATCTAAAGAATTTTGAAGAAAGAAAGAAAGTGATAGACGTGCAAAGAAAGAAAAAATCTAAAGAATTTTGAAGAAAGAAAGAAAGAAAGAAAGTGATAGACGTGCAAAGAAAGAAAAAATCTAAAGAATTTTGAAGAAAGAAAGAAAGTGATAGACGTGCAAAGAAAGAAAAAATCTAAAGAATTTTGAAGAAAGAAAGAAAGAAAGAAAGTGATAGACGTGCAAAGAAAGAAAAAATCTAAAGAATTTTGAAGAAAGAAAGAAAGTGATAGACGTGCAAAGAAAGAAAAAATCTAAAGAATTTTGAAGAAAGAAAGAAAGTGATAGACGTGCAAAGAAAGAAAAAATCTAAAGAATTTTGAAGAAAGAAAGAAAGTGATAGACGTGCAAAGAAAGAAAAAATCTAAAGAATTTTGAAGAAAGAAAGAAAGAAAGAAAGTGATAGACGTGCAAAGAAAGAAAAAATCTAAAGAATTTTGAAGAAAGAAAGAAAGTGATAGACGTGCAAAGAAAGAAAAAATCTAAAGAATTTTGAAGAAAGAAAGAAAGTGATAGACGTGCAAAGAAAGAAAAAATCTAAAGAATTTTGAAGAAAGAAAGAAAGAAAGAAAGTGATAGACGTGCAAAGAAAGAAAAAATCTAAAGAATTTTGAAGAAAGAAAGAAAGTGATAGACGTGCAAAGAAAGAAAAAATCTAAAGAATTTTGAAGAAAGAAAGAAAGAAAGAAAGTGATAGACGTGCAAAGAAAGAAAAAATCTAAAGAATTTTGAAGAAAGAAAGAAAGTGATAGACGTGCAAAGAAAGAAAAAATCTAAAGAATTTTGAAGAAAGAAAGAAAGTGATAGACGTGCAAAGAAAGAAAAAATCTAAAGAATTTTGAAGAAAGAAAGAAAGTGATAGACGTGCAAAGAAAGAAAAAATCTAAAGAATTTTGAAGAAAGAAAGAAAGTGATAGACGTGCAAAGAAAGAAAAAATCTAAAGAATTTTGAAGAAAGAAAGAAAGTGATAGACGTGCAAAGAAAGAAAAAATCTAAAGAATTTTGAAGAAAGAAAGAAAGTGATAGACGTGCAAAGAAAGAAAAAATCTAAAGAATTTTGAAGAAAGAAAGAAAGTGATAGACGTGCAAAGAAAGAAAAAATCTAAAGAATTTTGAAGAAAGAAAGAAAGTGATAGACGTGCAAAGAAAGAAAAAATCTAAAGAATTTTGAAGAAAGAAAGAAAGTGATAGACGTGCAAAGAAAGAAAAAATCTAAAGAATTTTGAAGAAAGAAAGAAAGAAAGAAAGTGATAGACGTGCAAAGAAAGAAAAAATCTAAAGAATTTTGAAGAAAGAAAGAAAGAAAGAAAGAAAGTGATAGACGTGCAAAGAAAGAAAAAATCTAAAGAATTTTGAAGAAAGAAAGAAAGAAAGAAAGTGATAGACGTGCAAAGAAAGAAAAAATCTAAAGAATTTTGAAGAAAGAAAGAAAGAAAGAAAGTGATAGACGTGCAAAGAAAGAAAAAATCTAAAGAATTTTGAAGAAAGAAAGAAAGTGATAGACGTGCAAAGAAAGAAAAAATCTAAAGAATTTTGAAGAAAGAAAGAAAGAAAGAAAGTGATAGACGTGCAAAGAAAGAAAAAATCTAAAGAATTTTGAAGAAAGAAAGAAAGAAAGAAAGTGATAGACGTGCAAAGAAAGAAAAAATCTAAAGAATTTTGAAGAAAGAAAGAAAGTGATAGACGTGCAAAGAAAGAAAAAATCTAAAGAATTTTGAAGAAAGAAAGAAAGTGATAGACGTGCAAAGAAAGAAAAAATCTAAAGAATTTTGAAGAAAGAAAGAAAGTGATAGACGTGCAAAGAAAGAAAAAATCTAAAGAATTTTGAAGAAAGAAAGAAAGTGATAGACGTGCAAAGAAAGAAAAAATCTAAAGAATTTTGAAGAAAGAAAGAAAGAAAGAAAGTGATAGACGTGCAAAGAAAGAAAAAATCTAAAGAATTTTGAAGAAAGAAAGAAAGTGATAGACGTGCAAAGAAAGAAAAAATCTAAAGAATTTTGAAGAAAGAAAGAAAGAAAGAAAGTGATAGACGTGCAAAGAAAGAAAAAATCTAAAGAATTTTGAAGAAAGAAAGAAAGAAAGAAAGAAAGTGATAGACGTGCAAAGAACGAAAAAATCTAAAGAATTTTGAAGAAAGAAAGAAAGAAAGAAAGTGATAGACGTGCAAAGAAAGAAAAAATCTAAAGAATTTTGAAGAAAGAAAGAAAGAAAGAAAGAAAGTGATAGACGTGCAAAGAACGAAAAAATCTAAAGAATTTTGAAGAAAGAAAGAAAGAAAGAAAGTGATAGACGTGCAAAGAAAGAAAAAATCTAAAGAATTTTGAAGAAAGAAAGAAAGTGATAGACGTGCAAAGAAAGAAAAAATCTAAAGAATTTTGAAGAAAGAAAGAAAGTGATAGACGTGCAAAGAAAGAAAAAATCTAAAGAATTTTGAAGAAAGAAAGAAAGAAAGAAAGTGATAGACGTGCAAAGAAAGAAAAAATCTAAAGAATTTTGAAGAAAGAAAGAAAGAAAGAAAGAAAGTGATAGACGTGCAAAGAACGAAAAAATCTAAAGAATTTTGAAGAAAGAAAGAAAGAAAGAAAGTGATAGACGTGCAAAGAAAGAAAAAATCTAAAGAATTTTGAAGAAAGAAAGAAAGAAAGAAAGAAAGTGATAGACGTGCAAAGAACGAAAAAATCTAAAGAATTTTGAAGAAAGAAAGAAAGAAAGAAAGTGATAGACGTGCAAAGAAAGAAAAAATCTAAAGAATTTTGAAGAAAGAAAGAAAGAAAGAAAGAAAGTGATAGACGTGCAAAGAAAGAAAAAATCTAAAGAATTTTGAAGAAAGAAAGAAAGAAAGAAAGAAAGTGATAGACGTGCAAAGAAAGAAAAAATCTAAAGAATTTTGAAGAAAGAAAGAAAGAAAGAAAGAAAGTGATAGACGTGCAAAGAACGAAAAAATCTAAAGAATTTTGAAGAAAGAAAGAAAGAAAGAAAGTGATAGACGTGCAAAGAAAGAAAAAATCTAAAGAATTTTGAAGAAAGAAAGAAAGAAAGAAAGTGATAGACGTGCAAAGAAAGAAAAAATCTAAAGAATTTTGAAGAAAGAAAGAAAGAAAGAAAGAAAGTGATAGACGTGCAAAGAACGAAAAAATCTAAAGAATTTTGAAGAAAGAAAGAAAGAAAGAAAGTGATAGACGTGCAAAGAAAGAAAAAATCTAAAGAATTTTGAAGAAAGAAAGAAAGAAAGAAAGAAAGAAAGTGATAGACGTGCAAAGAACGAAAAAATCTAAAGAATTTTGAAGAAAGAAAGAAAGAAAGAAAGTGATAGACGTGCAAAGAAAGAAAAAATCTAAAGAATTTTGAAGAAAGAAAGAAAGAAAGAAAGAAAGTGATAGACGTGCAAAGAACGAAAAAATCTAAAGAATTTTGAAGAAAGAAAGAAAGAAAGAAAGTGATAGACGTGCAAAGAAAGAAAAAATCTAAAGAATTTTGAAGAAAGAAAGAAAGTGATAGACGTGCAAAGAAAGAAAAAATCTAAAGAATTTTGAAGAAAGAAAGAAAGTGATAGACGTGCAAAGAAAGAAAAAATCTAAAGAATTTTGAAGAAAGAAAGAAAGAAAGAAAGTGATAGACGTGCAAAGAAAGAAAAAATCTAAAGAATTTTGAAGAAAGAAAGAAAGAAAGAAAGAAAGTGATAGACGTGCAAAGAACGAAAAAATCTAAAGAATTTTGAAGAAAGAAAGAAAGAAAGAAAGTGATAGACGTGCAAAGAAAGAAAAAATCTAAAGAATTTTGAAGAAAGAAAGAAAGAAAGAAAGAAAGTGATAGACGTGCAAAGAACGAAAAAATCTAAAGAATTTTGAAGAAAGAAAGAAAGAAAGAAAGTGATAGACGTGCAAAGAAAGAAAAAATCTAAAGAATTTTGAAGAAAGAAAGAAAGAAAGAAAGAAAGTGATAGACGTGCAAAGAAAGAAAAAATCTAAAGAATTTTGAAGAAAGAAAGAAAGAAAGAAAGAAAGTGATAGACGTGCAAAGAAAGAAAAAATCTAAAGAATTTTGAAGAAAGAAAGAAAGAAAGAAAGAAAGTGATAGACGTGCAAAGAACGAAAAAATCTAAAGAATTTTGAAGAAAGAAAGAAAGAAAGAAAGTGATAGACGTGCAAAGAAAGAAAAAATCTAAAGAATTTTGAAGAAAGAAAGAAAAAAAGAAAGAAAGTGATAGACTTGCAAAGAACGAAAAAATCTAAAGAATTTTGAAGAAAGAAAGAAAGAAAGAAAGTGATAGACGTGCAAAGAAAGAAAAAATCTAAAGAATTTTGAAGAAAGAAAGAAAGAAAGAAAGAAAGTGATAGACGTGCAAAGAACGAAAAAATCTAAAGAATTTTGAAGAAAGAAAGAAAGAAAGAAAGTGATAGACGTGCAAAGAAAGAAAAAATCTAAAGAATTTTGAAGAAAGAAAGAAAGAAAGAAAGAAAGTGATAGACGTGCAAAGAACGAAAAAATCTAAAGAATTTTGAAGAAAGAAAGAAAGAAAGAAAGTGATAGACGTGCAAAGAAAGAAAAATTCTAAAGAATTTTGAAGAAAGAAAGAAAGTGATAGACGTGCAAAGAAAGAAAAAATCTAAAGAATTTTGAAGAAAGAAAGAAAGTGATAGACGTGCAAAGAAAGAAAAAATCTAAAGAATTTTGAAGAAAGAAAGAAAGAAAGAAAGTGATAGACGTGCAAAGAAAGAAAAAATCTAAAGAATTTTGAAGAAAGAAAGAAAGAAAGAAAGAAAGTGATAGACGTGCAAAGAACGAAAAAATCTAAAGAATTTTGAAGAAAGAAAGAAAGAAAGAAAGTGATAGACGTGCAAAGAAAGAAAAAATCTAAAGAATTTTGAAGAAAGAAAGAAAGAAAGAAAGAAAGTGATAGACGTGCAAAGAACGAAAAAATCTAAAGAATTTTGAAGAAAGAAAGAAAGAAAGAAAGTGATAGACGTGCAAAGAAAGAAAAAATCTAAAGAATTTTGAAGAAAGAAAGAAAGTGATAGACGTGCAAAGAAAGAAAAAATCTAAAGAATTTTGAAGAAAGAAAGAAAGTGATAGACGTGCAAAGAAAGAAAAAATCTAAAGAATTTTGAAGAAAGAAAGAAAGTGATAGACGTGCAAAGAACGAAAAAATCTAAAGAATTTTGAAGAAAGAAAGAAAGAAAGAAAGTGATAGACGTGCAAAGAAAGAAAAAATCTAAAGAATTTTGAAGAAAGAAAGAAAGTGATAGACGTGCAAAGAAAGAAAAAATCTAAAGAATTTTGAAGAAAGAAAGAAAGTGATAGACGTGCAAAGAAAGAAAAAATCTAAAGAATTTTGAAGAAAGAAAGAAAGAAAGAAAGTGATAGACGTGCAAAGAAAGAAAAAATCTAAAGAATTTTGAAGAAAGAAAGAAAGTGATAGACGTGCAAAGAAAGAAAAAATCTAAAGAATTTTGAAGAAAGAAAGAAAGAAAGAAAGTGATAGACGTGCAAAGAAAGAAAAAATCTAAAGAATTTTGAAGAAAGAAAGAAAGAAAGAAAGAAAGTGATAGACGTGCAAAGAACGAAAAAATCTAAAGAATTTTGAAGAAAGAAAGAGATAGAAGAAAAAGAAAGTAGACAGTGTATCAAATTCGGTCAGAAATATCCAAATCTTTAATCGTTTATCATAAAATCGACGAACTTTTGCCAGCACTTTTAATAAGGCGGTTGGGATTATTTATTTGAATGATCAAGGCGTGCAGAAGACGTTGGTACGTGTCTAGATTATAAACCCCGCAATGTTTGGATTTTATAGCAAAAACTATAGGCTTAAATGATGATTCCGTTGATCTGTTGCAAGTACAATAATTCGGGATGACGTCATTTAACTTACACATTTTCTACAGATTTAACTGATTTAAGTAGAGTTACTGTTCTTATTTCATAGCCATACTCAGATCGATATTCTACAGACATTAAGTAAGCAACATACTTTTTTAAAAAATTAAAAAAATATATTCTGGTGAGATGGGAACTCACATTGCTTTTATAAATACGATATACAGGGTGTCCATAAAGTTCGTGTGCACTTTAAAAAAATTATAACTTTATTTGTATTTGCGATAGAAATAATCTGTAAAAAATGTTATAATAAAGTTTAATGTACCTAGTTTTAAGTATAGCTAAAATAACTAATGTGATTTCAGGCATTACTGTAAATCAGTTGGCAAATGTTTTAAAAAATTTATAACTTTATTTGTATTTGCGATAGAAATAATCTGTAAAAAATGTTATAATAAAGTTTAATGTACCTAGTTTTAAGTATAGCTAAAATAACTAATGTGATTTCAGGCATTACTGTAAATCAGTTGGCAAATGTTTTAAAAAATTTATAACTTTATTTGTATTTGCGATAGAAATAATCTGTAAAAATGTTATAATAAAGTTTAATGTACCTAGTTTTAAGTATAGCTAAAATAACTAATGTGATTTCAGGCATTACTGTAAATCAGTTGGCAAATGTTTTAAAAAATTTATAACGTTATTTGTATTTGCGATAGAAATAATCTGTAAAAAATGTTATAAAGTTTAATGTACCTAGTTTTAAGTATAGCTAAAATAACTAATGTGATTTCAGGCATTACTATAAATCAATTGGCAAATGTTTTCCGTGAACTGCAAAATCGTATTACCCTTTGTATTGCTAATGATGGAGGACATGTGGAAATTTAAATAAAATTTCAATAAAACCTTAAAAAATATAGATTTACTTCTTTCTAATCCTTTTTACAAATTATTTCTATCGCAAATACAAATAAAGTTATAAATTTTTTAAATTGCACACGAACTTTATGGACACGCTGTATTAAAGACACTATTGTCTTAAGAAAACTTTTTTTCGATGAATAATAAATTTTTATAAGAATTGTTTTATTTTTTCTTTAATTTCAATAAAATGATTTCTTAAGTTTTAAACCTTTTATAGCGCCCTGGGTATGACGATAAACTACATCCGACAGCAAGGCCACTGATTAATTGCTGGTGTTCCCAGGTCCACCCTGACCGGTGGTGGTAGCACCTGTTAGGGTCCCAACTATGGGCAAATAGTTAACTCTCAAACTGGGGTCAAAACATTATGAAAGTGTAAAAATAGGTTTTAATACCAGCAATATGTTTTAGCTAAAATAATTATTAACAGCAATACATTTTTGAAAAAATAAATCTTGCCACCAATACATTTTTGTAAAAAATATTACCAGCAATAAAAATATTGTCGGCATTAAATACCCCATTATGGTTAATATGCCGTAAAACAAACCAAACCAAATCAATATATACTGAAATAAATAGATTGATAAAAAAATATTACCAGCAATAAAGATCTTATCGGCATTAAGGTTGACATGCCGTAAAAAGCAAAACAAAACAAACGAAATCAACCTTTTAAAATTCTGTATTAATTTCACCCTTTTAGATAATATTATTATTAAGGAAAAACTATATTTACTAATCATAAATGAAAGGGCTTAGTACAAATTATCAAATACCAATATTTTTATAGAATTTTGATTTTTTTTTTTTGCAAGGGTATAAACTTGCCGATTTTTGTAGATACGGATGTCCATACTCGACATTATCAAAACATAAGAGCAATTGTAAAATGTAAATTGTATAGTAAATTTAAAGCCAAAATTTCTAAAATTCAATAAAACATTAGATTACGGAAAATATTTTTTTAATTTTTAACATTACTGATTACTTTAGAATTATATTAAAAAAAACATAAGGCACATCCGTCATTTCCTTTGATTTTTACGTCATTTTTCAACATGGTTAATGTACCTAGTTTTAAGTATAGCTAAAATAACTAATGTGATTTCAGGCATTACTGTAAATCAGTTGGCAAATGTTTTAAAAAATTTATAACTTTATTTGTATTTGCGATAGAAATAATCTGTAAAAATGTTATAATAAAGTTTAATGTACCTAGTTTTAAGTATAGCTAAAATAACTAATGTGATTTCAGGCATTACTGTAAATCAGTTGGCAAATGTTTTAAAAAATTTATAACGTTATTTGTATTTGCGATAGAAATAATCTGTAAAAAATGTTATAAAGTTTAATGTACCTAGTTTTAAGTATAGCTAAAATAACTAATGTGATTTCAGGCATTACTATAAATCAATTGGCAAATGTTTTCCGTGAACTGCAAAATCGTATTACCCTTTGTATTGCTAATGATGGAGGACATGTGGAAATTTAAATAAAATTTCAATAAAACCTTAAAAAATATAGATTTACTTCTTTCTAATCCTTTTTACAAATTATTTCTATCGCAAATACAAATAAAGTTATAAATTTTTTAAATTGCACACGAACTTTATGGACACGCTGTATTAAAGACACTATTGTCTTAAGAAAACTTTTTTTCGATGAATAATAAATTTTTATAAGAATTGTTTTATTTTTTCTTTAATTTCAATAAAATGATTTCTTAAGTTTTAAACCTTTTATAGCGCCCTGGGTATGACGATAAACTACATCCGACAGCAAGGCCACTGATTAATTGCTGGTGTTCCCAGGTCCACCCTGACCGGTGGTGGTAGCACCTGTTAGGGTCCCAACTATGGGCAAATAGTTAACTCTCAAACTGGGGTCAAAACATTATGAAAGTGTAAAAATAGGTTTTAATACCAGCAATATGTTTTAGCTAAAATAATTATTAACAGCAATACATTTTTGAAAAAATAAATCTTGCCACCAATACATTTTTGTAAAAAATATTACCAGCAATAAAAATATTGTCGGCATTAAATACCCCATTATGGTTAATATGCCGTAAAACAAACCAAACCAAATCAATATATACTGAAATAAATAGATTGATAAAAAAATATTACCAGCAATAAAGATCTTATCGGCATTAAGGTTGACATGCCGTAAAAAGCAAAACAAAACAAACGAAATCAACCTTTTAAAATTCTGTATTAATTTCACCCTTTTAGATAATATTATTATTAAGGAAAAACTATATTTACTAATCATAAATGAAAGGGCTTAGTACGAATTATCAAATACCAATATTTTTATAGAATTTTGATTTTTTTTTTTTGCAAGGGTATAAACTTGCCGATTTTTGTAGATACGGATGTCCATACTCGACATTATCAAAACATAAGAGCAATTGTAAAATGTAAATTGTATAGTAAATTTAAAGCCAAAATTTCTAAAATTCAATAAAACATTAGATTACGGAAAATATTTTTTTAATTTTTAACATTACTGATTACTTTAGAATTATATTAAAAAAAACATAAGGCACATCCGTCATTTCCTTTGATTTTTACGTCATTTTTCAACATTAGATCGGTCATCACGCTGTCAGCACCTCAACACCTTAAATAAACAACTACTGTAGGGTTTGAAAAATGTATTTCTGCGATATTTCAAACTTAAAGTAAATAACATTTGTTTCAAATCAGATTAATTATACTTTAAATCACCTAATAATCCTCAAATAAAGATTCAGAAAAGTATATTTTTGTAAGACATGTTTAATAAAGTCGTCTTTCATTCCGATGAAAGACGACTAAAGAAGGGAGATAATCAGCTATTTTAGCAAGAAAGAAAAATATTCCCTCCAGTCAATTTAAATTAGTTTTTGAAATACAGCAAAGTGTTTTGCTTGTTGGAAATATAGATATAGATTAAATTTAATCTATTATCTTGAAATTAAAACAAAAATAGAAGCTTCAAGGAAGATTTTTCGTTTTTTAAAATTCATTTTAAACCTTAGGTATCGCTTTTACTATGGTGGTCCCTATTCTTACGTGTGTACAGGCATGAACTGCCCTTCCCTCATCTCCTATCATATTGCGGATTGTACCCTTGGAGATCTCTGGCAATGGCCCTTGTGGACGTTACGGGATTCGCATCGATAATGTACTGCACCCGCTGTCCGACTTGTGGCGTCCTAACACCGTCCGAACGCCGTGAATGATTCTTGTGCTCGCTAAAGGTGACCCTTCCTCGTTGGAGACTTCCAACTCCTTCCGAACTTTGTGCACAAACAGCCTGGCGACTTCCCAAAAACTTGCAGTCTCAACATCGCAGTGCTTTGCGTGTACCGCAACAATTACACCAGATCGTTTTCATCTCATGCCTTAGCAGATAATTCGCTATCGATGCTCTGAAAAGAGAAAACTATATTGATTATCACGTAACTGAACGTGTACAATCTTCTTCTTCTTCTATGTGCCATGTCTCTTCGGGGCGTTGGAGATAATGGTTCTCCACGATTTCCTGTCCTTTGTAGCTTTTAATAAGCCATGTATTTTTGCCATCTTTCCCAAATCCTGCTCCGCCATCCATTCTCTTAAGCTCGCCAGGTAGATTGCGCGTTGCTTTCCTCTGGCCTGCTTACATCCAATATGCCCTGTGAGTATCAAATTTTCCAAGCGATCTTTCCTCATTATGTGCCCCAGAAATTTCAACTGTCTCTTCTTGATGTTAAATATGTGTTCGTTTTATTTTCATTGTTTCTCCGCATCCTTCTGTAGAACTCTTGCAAGTCTCTTCTTCATCTCAAATGCCTTATTCATCCTGTATTTATTAAATACTTGAGTAGATATTCATCTTATTTTAAACAATGTAATTAATGTCAACCAGCCTTGAAATAGAGATTTTCCAACTTGTATTTCCTTTTACCATGCGGGAAACAGTCCTTTAGAACTGTGTCTGGCTGGCCAGTTAGGCCACGGTAGACTGTCACGATAAAAAAGACAACAGTTACCTACTTAAGGAATGCACATCTGGCGTTGACCCTTTTTGAAGTTTATACCTGCTAAATTTCTTCCCGTAACCAAAATGTAAAGAATGTACTTAACGGATTTTTAATCAGATATAATTTCTTAATATAAACTATAATTTTTAAATAAATGATTTTTTTAAAATCAAATGATTTAAAGAAATATAAAGAGGAGACAGGCCGCCCCCTTAAGTTAAGGCTTCAAGAACACCAGAAAGCTGTAACACGAGGGGAAGTGGAAAAATCAGGCATGGCTGACTACATATGGAGAGAAAGCGAAGATCACCGCCCTCTGTGGGATCAGGTTCAAATCATAGACAAAGAACATCATTGGAAAATTCGTAAACTTAAGGAATCAGCACATATGCTAGGCCACAAAAATCTCCTGAGGCGACCAAGCATAGAAATGAATACAATATGGGAACCAGTAATAAGGAGTGGCAGAGAAAAGCAATACTAACAACGAAAATTGCAATATGAGCTCTGGTAAAAAATATGAGCAAAAAATTGCAATATGAGCACTAGTAAAAATGGTTGCTGAACACATTAGGTTCATAATACCCAGAAATTCATACACAGATGTCCTCAAGGACACATGGCACAGTGGATAAAAGCATTAGTTAGATCCAGTGACAGGACCCAAAATAGTGTGAGTTGAACACCTGGTTAAGGCGGTGGAGAACTTGGAGAGGGGAATTAACAGGAAATAATTGATATCCATGGCACGTGGAACTAGAACAGTCTACCCCAGTAGTGTTTAGTTCGACATTCCAACCACCTGAAGAAGGCCGGAGCGTACACCGGCCGAAAGGTTGGGATAAATATGGCAACGAAAGATGAGATCAATAGTCCGAATAATGTAAATAGTGTACAAATGATACTTTTTAATCAAATGATCAGGCTCTGATCATCTAGAATTTTAGGGGTGCACCCATATACCCGTTGTATCATCGGTATAGGAAACAACTCTTAAAACGGGTATATCCCTACGAAGCTATAAGAAACCATCAACGTGAAGCAACATTGAATTACTTATTTAAAAAACGCAAATCGTTAGACCAACGCTGGTTGATAATAATTACGCAGTTAAAGTAACAGAGATGTCTATTCAAACACAGCTTAAGTACGACTTAAATATAATGTTTATACTAAAAAAGAGTAATGTCGCATATCTATTTACTTTTTTTAAAACATAATTGTTATTTTCCTTTTGTAGTATCATCTAGTATTAAATTTAGTTTGGGAACTAAAACAGTGGCTACAACAGTGATAATTTTACCACATCTCTGAATAAAAATCTACCAGTTCTAATTCTTCTAAATATAAAACTGCTGTCGTTATTAACTCCAAAGAGTTAAACTAATTTCCTCATCAAAAATAAGTTTCCTTAAAGAATTAATTATTATTTTTAAAAAAAAACGCTCATCACGAACGTGTACCCTAATTATATAGCCAGCAACCAAATCAAATTTCCTTTAAACCACAAGAATTTTAATAATAAAAATAATAAAAACTAAAGTTATAAACATGCTATTAACAAAAACGCTATTAAAACATATTACCAAAAACAAATACAGCAAAATTACAAAAAAGACGAAACAGCAATAAAAAAAACATCTTACATTAATAGATAAACCAGTCGATAAAAATAAATCCATCAGATTTACTATTTACTAAAAAAAGTAAAACTAGCAATTTAGTTATTAAAACTATTATATCCAAAACATACAACACCCTATATAAGACCAATGTTGTGTACGAAAACACTTGCACACTAAGAGAATGTTTTTTTCTGTAAATAAAAACACAAAACGTCTTACATAGGATATACCACTGCGACATATTCACGCAAACTCACTTGCCATCTATCAGATTAGGGCGCTCTAAGGTAAAGCAAAAATAAACGGTATAAGGAGCACAGTAACATTAGATACCTGCGCCAAAACAATAGCAAAATATTAGCAAAATCAAATAGTAAAAAAAAATCCTTCAAGCTTTACTCATACGATAAAAAAACAACTATCAATAAATAAAAAGAATTGTGATTTTTAAAAAAACATACGTCACACTTCGATTACGTCAAAACACTCCTTACTCGCATCACAACACTCATTAGTTCTACAAGCACTTCCATCACGTACTTCTGACAACTTATTTTTAACAATTTTACTTAGCTCACCAATTGTCTCATATCCTGATGATGACTTAAGATAATCGAAACCTTGGGCCCTAATTTCTATACTTTTATTCCGAAATGAACTTCGGCCAAATTTCTGACAGAATTCCTCCTTGTCTGAGAAGAAAGGATCATTCGTAATCAATCAACACAAAATTTCAGTCATTTTAAAGGTATTTACCTTAAAGAATATTGGCTGCGTAAATACACACACACACACACACACACACACACACACACACACATATTATATATATATATAATGTTCATGTACACAGTAGTGTATGTATATAATATTTTGTAATTCACTTCTTCCTGGACAGTGGACTTATCAACACTCGCTCATATACATACACACACACACACACACACACACACACACACATATATATATATATATATATATATATATATATATATAGATAGATAGATAGATAGATAGATAGATAGATAGATATACATTTTTTCCTCGCCGGTAGCACAAATCAGAGTTTGATGCACAACGGATTCTTCTTGTACTGAGTTAAGATTGACTGTTACATAATTTCAATTTATATATATATATATATATATATATATATATATATATATATATATATATATATATATATATACCGAACTATCTTAATATTAGAGCAGACCATATTGTTAACGGGGATTGTTTCTCTTAATTATATATTTAAAATAAAACATAAATAAATGGGGGAAAGTTTAAAAACACACATCCACACAACTTACTTACCTTAAGCTACAAAGGTAGAAATATAAGTTATATATATATATATATATATATATATATATATATATATATATATATATATATATATATATATATATATGTGCATGTTTCATTAAAAACGACAGACAAGGCACTACAGTTAAGCTTTTTATTTAATTTTTCTTGTGTTCGAACAAGACCTTTCTTTTCTGGACAAAGAGTGTGTAAAAATTGTCCAAATGTTTTATATTTCCAAGCGCTTTCGGATATACCTTTAGCCATTATCAAGGATGATTCAATTTTTCAGCTTAATTGAGTGTGTGCATTATGTGTATGTTTTAGTGTATTATAGAGATGTCTTTCATTTCCGAATACGGTTAGCACATTCTGGCCTTGTTCGTAGTTAATATTGGTAAGAGTTGGCTTTTTCCTTTTTATTATTAAAGCTTCCATTATTTTGAATCTTTTTTGACAGGTGGATGAAATTATTATATTTGTGTTTTCTACATTTTTCTAATGGAGCTAAGATCAGGTAGGTGTAATGTAAGGCGTCTGGATAAGCATGTAGTTGTGTAACCGATGTAATTGTTTATGAATTTGGTTTGATCAGGAACACAGTTCCTTAAGGGGGATTTGAACTCATAGATAATGTTCGTTCTTTGTAATTTTGACTTAACTGGTGTGTTGTTATTTTTTAGGATAAAGTTAGCTGCCTTAAATATTTTATAATAGATAATTAATTTGATTTTTATATTCAGGTCAACTGGGGTACTGTATTTCTTTATAATATAGATAGATAGATAGATAGATAGATAGATAGATAGATAGATAGATAGATAGATAATATTAGTGGAAAATATACACATACATATGCAATCATATATCTAAAATATATAAATAAATATATATACACACTTTTCCGGTGTATCTTTGGATATTTGAAAATATGCATATTTCTCTCACTTAAACCGTCTTTCACCCCCCCCCTCTTTAAAACTTCTCTCTGTTAAATCTTAATCCCCCTTCATCTTTCGACCTTCCTGTTCTTCTCTCGTCTGTTACCCCTCCCTATATATCTCATTTGCTCTAGCGTTCGTCCCACAATCTCATACATACACTCTCCCTAATTTTTTTTTTCCCCGGAGTTGTTTTTTCTGTTTTCTTTTGGAATTTGTAGGTCTGATGAATTGGATCGTTTTTATGATTTCAATGGAATAAATTATGACCATGGAATATTAGTGTTTAAATTTTTTTATTATATATATATATATATATATATATATATATATATATATATATATATATATATATATATATTAAACAATAGGAATATTTACCGGTTACACGACACGGTTTTCAACCGTAAGGTTTCTTCAGGTGGTATTGCCGAAGTATGATTTATCGCTCCATTTCATTGTTTATAAACCTAGCACCATAACAGGAAGAACCACTAACACACCCATACGTATGTATACACACATAAAAAGCTTGATTCATGCCTTTCACGTGAGTATTTGCGCGTAAGTGAATATGATGAACCCGACCAGAACTGGAACCCGGCTCTCCGATTTCCAATTTAGAGCCGTTATCTATTATACTCCCTGCACATCCAGAAGCTGGATACACAGAGGTATTTTTTGTGTTATTTCTGCCACACGTTGCTTTTCTATTTTTGTCCTTCTCTCTCTCTCTCTCTCTCTCTCTATCTATCTATCTATCTATCTATATATATATATATATATATATATATATATATAGCTATCTAGCTATCTCTATCTCTCTCTTTCTCTCTCACTCACTCATACTTATGTGTGTGTGTCAGTGTTCTTATCTGTCTTTCAACCAACTTTTGGTCATCAAGTTTGTTTTTTTTATTCTTTCTTTTATGTGTTGGGGGGGTGGGGGAATTGGGGAGACCAGATGAGAAAAGTTAGCAAAAGCGATAATTTAATCGCACTGCATAACCTCTTTTTCTCGTGTTAACTCTAAGCCCACACCCTCTCACCTGCAACAGTCCAAGCCTCTCATCAGGGTCGCCGTTTTGTTCTACAGTCCCCCAAGGCAACCTCTTCCTTTGTCCCTATGAACTCAATCCCCAAGACATTATGAAATTACCAAAACAACCAAGAATTATTTTGTTCAAAATTATAGTTTTGCCTTTTTCCTTATTTGCTTCTCTTTGTTACTCGTATCGATATTTCTGTTCGGGCAGCGAAGAAAATAAACATGCAAGCCCATAAACGTGTTAACAATGATTAAATTATTGCCTTCACATGCTGTTCATAAAAGAACTCAGGTTAAAAGGTAAAAAGTCTCACTCACTTACTCACTTACACACTTACTCTCTCTCTCTCTCTCTCTCTCTTTCTCTCCCTCTCTCCGCATGTGTCTGTGCGTGTGTGTATAGATGTTGTAATGGAAAACGCGACTCACAATGAATAACCTTAGAGCAGAGTTCGAATTCAAGTCGAGTTTGTTATATTCCCTTACACGCGAATACCTTTCGGAAAGGTATAAATCCATCGCTTCACTCCCCAGATATGGGTTAAACAGTAGTAAAGACTTGGTTCTTTTACCTTGGTTAGTGTTGTGTCGGAAACCTACCACCCCTCTTGAAGATGAACTTGTCTGCGTCTGTGAACAAAGACTTTAAATAGTGGCATGTCGAGAGACAGAAGTCAGAGACGTTCCTGGCTGCGGCTAGGGAGTCGTGCTGTCGAACTCTCCGCCTCGGCGGAGAGGAACTCGGACGGGGCTTTGCCACAGGGCAAAGTGCCGTCCGGGGAGGTAGACAGTCCCTGGACCCGTGTATACGGGTTCTAATGGGCATATTTTTGCCCGAGCCTACGGGCTCGGTAAGCCCACATTAAACCGGCCTTGTGCCACATCGACCCATGTGGGGGGGTTGCTAAATACCGAGACGTTCCTGGCTGCGGCTAGGGAGTCGTGCTGTCGAACTCTCCGCCTCGGCGGAGAGGAACTCGGACGGGGCTTTGCCACAGGGCAAAGTGCCGTCCGGGGAGGTAGACAGTCCCTGGACCCGTGTATACGGGTTCTAATGGGCATATTTTTGCCCGAGCCTACGGGCTCGGTAAGCCCACATTAAACCGGCCTTGTGCCACATCGACCCATGTGGGGGGGTTGCTAAATACCGAGACGTTCCTGGCTGCGGCTAGGGAGTCGTGCTGTCGAACTCTCCGCCTCGGCGGAGAGGAACTCGGACGGGGCTTTGCCACAGGGCAAAGTGCCGTCCGGGGAGGTAGACAGTCCCTGGACCCGTGTATACGGGTTCTAATGGGCATATTTTTGCCCGAGCCTACGGGCTCGGTAAGCCCACATTAAACCGGCCTTGTGCCACATCGACCCATGTGGGGGGGTTGCTAAATACCGAGACGTTCCTGGCTGCGGCTAGGGAGTCGTGCTGTCGAACTCTCCGCCTCGGCGGAGAGGAACTCGGACGGGGCTTTGCCACAGGGCAAAGTGCCGTCCGGGGAGGTAGACAGTCCCTGGACCCGTGTATACGGGTTCTAATGGGCATATTTTTGCCCGAGCCTACGGGCTCGGTAAGCCCACATTAAACCGGCCTTGTGCCACATCGACCCATGTGGGGGGGTTGCTAAATACCGAGACGTTCCTGGCTGCGGCTAGGGAGCCGTGCTGTCGAACTCTCCGCCTCGGCGGAGAGGAACTCGGACGGGACTTTGTCGCAGGGCAAAGTTTCGTCCGGGGAGGTTGACAGTCCCTAGAACCCGTGTATACGGGTTCTAATGGGCATATTTTTGCCCGAGCCTACGGGCTCGGTAAGCCCACATTAAACCGGCCTTGTGCCACATCGACCCATGTGGGGGGTTGCTAAATATCGAGACGTTCCTGGTTGCGGCTAGGGAGTCGTGCTGTCGAACTCTCCGCCTCGGCAGAGAGGAACTCGGACGGGGCTTTGCCGTAGGGAAAAGTGCCGTCCGGGGAGGTAGACAGTCCCTGGACACGTGTATACGGGTTCTAATGGGCATATTTTTGCCCGAGCCTACGGGCTCGGTAAGCCCACATTAAACCGGCCTTGTGCCACATCGACCCATGTGGCGGTTGCTAAATACCGAGACGTTCCTGGCTGTCGGCTAGGAAGCCGTGCTGTCGAACTCTCATCCTCGGCGGAGAGGAACTCGGACGGGGCTTTGTCACAGGGCAAAGTTTCGTCCGGGGAGGTTGACAGTCTCTAGAACCCGTGTATACGGGTTCTAATGGGCATATTTTTGGCCGAGCCTACGGGCTCGGGGAACCCACACTAAACCGGCCTTGCGCCACATTCGACCCATGTGGGGGGGTGCTAAATACCGAGACGTTCCTGGCTGAGCTAGTTGTAGACTACTCAGGCGATTTCTGTACCTTTTTACCAACCTATTAAAACCCTTTTCATTGTTACGTGTTATTTGTCGTTTGTCTCTACAAACCCCAAACCAACATCATAACAGTCAGCAATCACTCTATGAGAAGGTTAACAGTGATTTCAAAACATAAGGAGGTTTGCTTCGAGATCTTGTGGCACACTATCGACATCAGTTCTCTGTATTTGGTTCTTCTTAAAAGTACTGTTGGTACACTAACCATCACCACTATAATCAAAGCATTTGTGCGATTAGTGAGGCTGTTCAGTTTTAGGAGGCGAACTGTCCAACTCTTGATATTGAGCCAAAAATTACAATGACAGCATGATTTAAAAAAAGGTTATCTTCTAGAAATATTCATGTCGGCTTTTTTTTTCAAACGCATTATCTTGATGATTGAAATTCTACATAAGGTCGTAGGGGAACCACATGCACCATAGCCACAGTAGAATTGGTATTTTGGGGACAAGAGTGCTTGATGGAGCTCAAACCTCTCCAGGCCGGTTTTGAATTCAGAGTTTCCTTCTCCTAGACCAGTTGCCACCCAAGGCTATAGTCTGTCCTGCCATTTACCCTGGAGGCAGAAGAAGAGGATTCATACCTTTCCCAAGGGGAATGTAATGGATCCGACTGGAACTCGAAATCGGTTCTCCGATTCCTCAATCTGAACCGCTATCCATTACTCCTCCATACTTCTTTAACGTATAATATATTTCCTCCTATATTATATTATATACTTGCTCCTATATTATATTATATACTTGCTCCTGTATTATATTATATACTTTCTCCTATATTATATACTTGCTCCTGTATTATATACTTTCTCCTATATTATATACTTGCTCCTATATTATATTATATACTTTCTCCTATATTATATACTTGCTCCTGTATTATATTATATTATATACTTTCTCTTATATCATATTATATAAAACACTTGCTCCTATATTATACTCCCCCCGTTCCGAAATAATTGTACCAAAAAAATTTCATGTTGTTCCAAAATAATTGTTCCAGTAGATAAAAAAGCACCAAAAAGAACAAAAAATATCATTTATTCCTATACTCAACAGTAAATGAGTAATATTAGTGAATTGTCATATAAATAAGTGTGAAATATATCGAAACTGATATACATAAACAGTTAAATTAATAACAAAAATAACTGGGGAAGGTTTACTTTAACAAAAGCAGTTTTTGTTGCAACTCCTCAGAAATAGAAATGGATACTTCAAGTTTTCCTTCTCTTTCAAGCTTCTCTTTAGACATGTGCCGGAGTTTATTGTTGTTATCGCCGTCAACTAAAATAACTTGTTCCATTGCTAACTGCAAACTTAGAAAAGTATTAAGCTTCGACTTCTGAAGTTTATTGAAGCTTTCTTCCACTGCTTCAATGAGCTGGTCAACATTATTTGGAGCTTGTTGGTGCTGAATTGATTGAATTGCATTAAAATAACCCAGATCAAGGACATTGAGATCAGGACTATTTGGAGGCTGGCAAACTAATTCAATGTGCAAACCCAGACGTACTTCAGCTACGTTTAATTCATCTGCAACCTGTTTTATTGCACCACGCTTCAGGACACGATCTGTGGATCTTCCCAGCAGAGCTTGCAAAACAGCACTACGTTCATTATTTGTCAATTCGTGCTTGTTGCAATTTCGTTTAGCATTTCTGCCAATTGGCTTCTCTTCTCCCATCATAATCTCTTGCCAGCGGGTGGTCTGAAAAAAAATACAATTTTAATGTGGTGAAAAAGTGATATAATTTGCGCTTCAAATTATTCTACCTGAATAAGCTAATATAAATACTTGAGGAACATTTTTTTAAGCTTTGCCCCCCCCCAGGCTAGGCTGAAAGCCACTATCACGCAAGGGGTTACAGAGGATTTGGAGCAAGAGCAGATAGGAGTGATAGAGAAAAGGATGTGGAGAGGGATAGTAGATAGATCAGTGCAACTGGAGATGTCGATTGACGTTACATTTGAATAGTTGGAGATTATAGTTGTCAGGGAAACAGGAATAGGGAAGGGAGTTCCACAGGCGTGAGGTGCGAGATATGAAGCTATTGGAGTAAAAGAGACGTCTACATTCAACAGCGAAAGGGTGGGAACGGGATGCCAGCCTCGTATGACGCTTGAATTCATGGAGCCTGGGAACCAGCGATAGCAGCTCATCGGAGCAATTACCGTGGAAGTATTTGTAAAAGAGACAAAGAGAGACGGCGCGTCTGTGAGAGAGCGACTGCAGACGAAAAGCCAGATCAGGGCCAATTACATTGCATACCCGTCTCTGGATCTTATCAAGAACCCCGAGGCAAACAGAAGGGGCTCCAGACCCTATATGGCAGCAATACTCCATGCAAGGGCGGATGGTTGCTTTGTAAATTTGGAGGATCGATTCCGGGAAGAAAAATTTCCTGGCCTGGCACAGGGAGCCAACTTTTCTTGCGGTGGATGAACCAATTGACTCAATGTATTTGTTCCATCTCAGGTCAGCAGACAGCATGAGACCGAGCAGCCGCAGAGAGGAGCTCTCGAGAAGTTGAGCTTCAGACATTCTAATGGGATGCAGGGAAGGATCCTTGTGGTGATTAATAGAGAGCAGTTTTGTTTTGGAGGCATTAAAGTTAACCAGCCAATTCCTGCCCCAGCGACCTGTCACAACCAATTGAAGCTCCTTTCCGAGACGAACGGCCAGGTTAATTTTGTCAGCGACACTAGATTTGTTTCTGAGGCAGGAGTAAATTGTGGTGTCATCCGCGTAGTTGCCAACTTGGGAATCAATGGCGTCAGGAAGATCATTTATGAATATAAGGAACAGGGTAGGGCCTAGGATGGAGTCTTGCGGAACACCTGTGTTCGTGGGATAGGAGCTGGAGGAGAATCCGTTGAGAACGACCTTCAATTCACGGTTTGACAGGAATGATTGTATTAAGTCAAACAATCGACCTGTAATACCATAGCCCTGGAGCTTGCGAAGAAGGCCGGCATGCCAAACCCTATCAAACGCCTTGGAGATGTCAAGGGCCACGGTGCGAGCTTCTCCGTTATTATGAAGAGCTTGGTAGACAAATTTAGTGATGGCCGTAAGCACATCAGCTGTAGATCGGGCAAAGCGAAATCCATATTGCTTGTCTGAGAGCAGATCATGTGATGTAAGGTGGTTAACCACTTCGGTGTTGATAAGGGCTTCGAAGACTTTGCCAAAGAGGGGTAGGAGACTGATAGGACGGTAATTAGAAGGGTCGGAGGTGTCGCCAGAGTTCTTAAAGACAGGGACAATGGATGAGGACTTCCAGCAGTCAGGAAAACAAAATTCCTTGAGGCAGTAGTTGTATAATTAAGAGAGGGCTGGCGCCAATTCAGGCGCGCATTTCTTCAAGACAATGACTGGTATCCCATCTCCACCACTAGCCTTGTGGGGGTCTAGATTAGATGCCCAGTACCAATGACGGAGATATGTGTAACCCGCTCAAAAGGGCTTCAGTTCAATGCTAACCTGTTAATGTAAACGGCAAACAATTCGACTAAGAATTAGTATATTCCACATTAGATTTACGGCTATGGAACAACTATTTCGGAACAGAGGGAGTATTATATAATATACTTGCTCCTATATTATATTCTTATAGTCTATTCTTAATTTGACATAACATTATATTTTGTAATATTCTTCACGGTTTCTATAATATTCTTAATTTATTTTATATTTTATTATTTTTCCTATATTAGATTCTTAATCTTAATTTATAGAATTCTATTCTATAACATTTTCTGCTTCTACTGCAAATATTCTTCACATATATGCTATCTTATAATTTAGTACTTCTTTCAGAGTAATGTCTCCAATTTTTGTGGCATTTGACGCAAAGTTTCAATCAGTGTACTTTTCAGAGTTATTTATAACGTATCTGTTACTTCAAGGAGTTTTAAATTGATGCCTGTGTTTATTCCAAAATGGGTGGATCATGATTCATGGCTGGCTGCATTTTCGTTTCTTTTTAACATACAAATATTCTTTATCATTAAATTAACCAGTTATGCAACTTGCGATATCCTCTCTCTCTCTCTCTCTCTCTCTCTCTCTCTATATATATATATATATATATATATATATATATATATATATATATATATACGTCGCCAACGGCTTAGTGGTAGAATCCCCGACTGACGCCAATTCACTCGGGTTTTGATCCTAGCTAGAGGCCACCGAACGTCTAGACACACTGATGAGCTGTGATACAGCAAAACAGTCTGTATGTGGATGACAATATATATGCACCTGAAAAATTTATTTCGGTTGACCTCTCTGGGGAGGAAGTGAGGGTTTGTAAACAGTGAAATTTACGGCTAATGATGCAAGACTCTTCTGTAAATCGAATCGAGTTCTCTCAGTGTTTATCTAAAAATAAATACACTTAAATTGACCTTCATCCCTGTCGTGCGCCAACAGCTTTGTGGTAGAAACCCCGACTGAAGCCAATTCAGTCGGGTTTTGATCCTAGCTAGAGGCAACTGGACGTCTAGCCACACTGATGAGCTGTCATACAGCGAAACAGTCTGTCTGTGGATGACAATATATATATATATATATATATATATATATATATATATATATATATATATAGGTATTGACGTGGGTAAATCAAATAACTATAAATTAGCAACCGTATATACGTGCGAATAAATATTTACTTAATTTAAGGTGTAAACAAAACAGCGCTCACTGGTTAGACAGAGTTAAGTATATATTAATAAATATACCTTAGGCCTACGTTTGAAGTGCAAAAAAGAAAGCACTTGTTCGAACACAAGAAAAATTAAATAAAAAGCTTAATTTTAATTGTCGTCTTTAATGAAACATATATATATATATATATATATATATATATATATATATATATATATATATATATATATATATATATATATATATGGACACTCATATTCGAGGATATCCGTGTACTATTGCAGACGCTTGCTCGGTCACATTTGTGTTTGCTCACCACCCACAGAGCCCACCTTTGGTTTATACTGAAACTATGCTGAGCAGACCTTAGCTGCAGTTTCTGTGAAAGAGTGTGTTATCTAGCGTGATCACCAATTTGAACAAGGCCAGCACACTCAAACCCTCGGTCACGATGACTTGTGACTTTGTGCTAGCACAGCTCGCGACGGCGCCCAAGGGTTCCATCTATCCAATTTCACTCACAAGACGCGGTATGATTTTCAGGCACTTTCCAAAGGTACCGCACGCTGGGATCGAACCCTCCATTCCGATAACATCAGGAAGTCTCCTTCCTGACAAATCGACCATGGTGAGATTCGAACCCGGGTCTCATGATCAGAATGCCACTCGGCCACGTGCCCATACTAATTTTCATTACTAATTATACACACAATATTTTGGTCAACTGTGTCTTATTATATTTACTTTCCTTTGCTAATCATGAAAGTATCGCCTCGTTGGTATTTATTCCATTTCATTTCACTTATTCTACGAATGACAAGTCGTCATTTTTTATATGTAAATTTTGTTGGCCACTGATTTTAGTCGAACTCGAAGCAGTATCGAAGAAAATTAATCCGCGTGTATCTCAACAGAACATTAATGATAGACACCATTAGCGGAATGCGTTGCCGAGTATTTGGATGTTCATCGCCATTTCCTTCTATGTGAAATAAGTCCTATGATGGATCTGAAGAGACATCTGCAGCTACCACATGGTAGGGCATATGGGTTCAGGGGTTGGAGAGCTCTGGCTTTTCTTTGGTCTCTTTTCCTCTCATCTATTTGTCATCTAATGTTTTCGAAGGGTGTGGCTTTGTTTCGTGGACTGCTCTTCTGTAACGAAAGACATGACTGACCTCGGAATTAGAAACGAGCGAACGTGTCTTGCCTGGAAAGTGATGACAAAAAAGAAATATGACCGGTACTGAATACACAATTTATGCGCGCCTATCTCGTCCAAGACGAGGCGATATTTGCACACATGCAAATTTTGCCCGTCTTAGAATAATAGCATAAAAAGCGGGATGCCAGCAGCACCAAGTGTCAGGGAGTCATTCGGCGGACTGCGTGCAAAATAGAGCTGGACGTACGGATTGACAGACGGACAAAGAGGAAGTGGAAGTAGGCGCGGCTGAGTTGGTGTCTGTTTATCGACTGCCCGGCGTAACGGCTGAGAAAGAGAGCCACGCAATCCATTTTCTTGAGGCGACCGAAGAAGAAAAAAAAATAGCTGGTCTGCGGGCGTCGCACTGCACTTTTTGACCTCCCCCCACTAATCATCATTTTTTTTCCTACATCTTCTTCAATTGGTTCTTTCTACAGCTTCCGTCTAGCAGCTTACCAGATCGATTTCTGTCCTCAGTAAATTGTTTTAGAGCTGACCCTTGAATGGACAACGTGGGGCTCCACCTGGTCTCTTGCCAGATGCAAACTCTGAGAAGAGGATTGGTTTGCGTAGGTGGATGTCTGGCATCCGGACAAGGTGTCCGGCCCATCGAAGTCGCTGGCGAGTCACGATGGTTTCTAGGCTCTCCATCTTTGCGCAGAGGAGAACTTCGTTGTTCGTGATCCGGTGTTTTTGAGCTGATCCTGGAATCGACAACGTGGGCTCCACTTGGTCTCTTGCCAGATTCTATCTCCGAGAAGAGGATTTGTTTGAGTAAGCGGATGTCTGGCCCCCGGACAGTGTATCCGGCTCATCGAAGTCGGTGGCGAGTCAAAATGGTTTCTAGGCTCTCCATCTTTGCGCAGAGGAGAACTTCGTTGTACGTGATCCGGTGTTTTTTTAGCTGTTCCAGGAAACGACAACGTGGGCTCCTCTTGGTCTCTTCCCAGATTCTATCTCCGAGAAGAGGATTTGTTTGGGTAAGCGGATGTTTGGCATCCGGACAAGGTGTCCGGCCCATCGAAGTCGCTGACGAGTCACGATGGTTTCTAGGCTCTCCATCTGTGCGCAGAGAACTTACCATAGAAATAGCGATAGGCTTGCAACACTTCTACTGGAAGAAAGGGATTGTAAAATAAAAAATAGTTCATCATCCACAAGGCCACAAAGACACATTTGAACTCTATCAAGCCTGGAAAGTGAAGATTACCTATATAATGGCATAGCCGATGCTAAAATTATGTATGGAAACTCATTGTCAATTTTTACTCTAGAAATCTTTTGCCTATTTCAACTATTATCAAACCATATAAGAATTATAAGTGTGTATTTCTTTATATACTTCTTGGGTATCTCTTTATATATTTCTTGCCCCATCTGTAGTGGGGAGGGAGGTAAAACAACTTTCTTAGTAAATTTATGAGTGATTACTGACCTTTAACGTGTTAATAATTTATACAAGTAAAATATAAATCTGCATTTAGACAAAATTAGTTTCCAAGCAAAACGAGGCGTTTCCTTAATGAGTTCCTATACTTGTACTTTTCTTATATTGCAAACTTATTTGTTCAAGCTTTTCATGGGAAGTATTCAGATATCTTTATCTATTAAAGGATAAACTTGCTTCCACTTGAAACAAGCTCGGGCAATAATAACTCATAACTTCGTGTCAGCACAATCATCGACGTCTTCCAAACAGTTTTGCTAAACCCAATTTCACGCACAAGTAAAGAGTGCGATGGGTAAATTGTCGCCATTTCATTTTTAATATTTTCTATTTTTTATAATTTTGCGCATGCGCGTTGTTTGTTTTGAATTTGTCGACGAGTAGGGTCAGTTGGGCACCGTCTGTGAGAAAAAGAGCACCATGACGCAATTCACTCCGCCGGAAATTTGGAAACGGCATGCTGTACTGCTGTGACACTGTTGGATGTGAAGTTGTTAATTGTTAAAACTCTGAGCAGAAGAAGGGTTAAGCCCAAAATGAAATATAAATAAATTGGAAACCTTAGGGAAGGTGGAGTAAATAGTAAAAAGAGAAGGGGGTAGTAATGTGACACTGAGTATGCGAGGTGGTTAAGTGTTAATTCTGAGCAGAAAAGGAGTTAAAACCAAAATGAAATATAAACTGGAAGATAAAGAGATAGAGATAGAATAGAAGGCATTTTCCCTGGTAATGTAGAAGTGAAAAAGGCCCTTCTAGATTGCCCCCACCCACAAATTGGAATGATACACTAATAGTTTACTTTTTTATCTATCGAAAATCTTGTATACGGGTAAAACAAATTAGGAAATGACTTTTTCTCTTTCTTGAGAAATTAGAAAAACATGTCATTAACGAGAAGAGATACAGACGGGAATTATATTTTCGTTGGCGAAAACGAATTGAGAAATGAAAACAGGAAATGAACTTGCTGTGAGGGTTAGGATTATGAAAATTATTGAGACAGGAAGGTGGTTTGGTTTGTGTTTTCACCGAGACAGAGATCGGCCTACGTATGGAGAGCAGTTTGTCTCTTTGTTGAGAATTTAGGTAAACAAACATTTTCGTTGACGAAAACAAATTGGGAAATAATTTTATCTCTTGCTCGGAAGGTTAGATGAGGATGCAGTGGTCTTGTTTGTGTTCTCTCTGGACAGATGTAATTCTAGGGAAGTGGAATGGCGTTACAGAATTGAAATTAATGATGAAAATAAACTACGTCCTTTCTTCTACGCACTTATTAAAATTATAGAATTATATTATTATTATTATAAAATTAGATTTGTCACAAAGACAGGTATGACAGCCCTGAGAGGTGGACAGAGTTAGAATACCGAGAAAGGAGGAGGAAGAAACAGAATTCAGCGCCGCCTGTGTGGAGTGGTGATGCGAGATGTGAAGCGAAGTATGTTGGAGTTAGACGAGAAGCAATCCCTGTGACAACTCCCAATGAAAATTGATTAAGGAAGTCAAAATAGGGAACAAAATACTTTATTGGGATTAATGTAAAAACTTGAGAATCGCCGAATCCCCAGAACGCCTTGGCCCCAAGCCAGTTTTTGGCCGAAGTGCATATAGGCAGATGACTTTGGGATCTCAGAGTCTTGGGATGAAAACCAGCATCGAGTCCCTCTGGAATACACACCAGCTGCCACCAGTTTTCCTGATTCTTGAAACTTTGAACCCAGTTCCTCCAGAATTTTAGACAAGGCACAGTGTCATTATAGTGACTGATGCGGGACATGTTAATTTCTGTTGTACCAAGACGATATAAACCAATTGATGATTAGCCCCGTAATTCTTTCGTTTTATTTTTTCGTCGTGAAGGTATTTTTCTACCTTAATGTAGCACCCGCCACGGCTTGAACCAGCGCTGCGATTACTATGACTTTTGATCTTCCACTGATCTAAGATCAAGTAACACAACGTGGGCAGAGTTAGTGTGGATCGAAGTGGTCAGAGACCAACAACTAGCTCTGGACCAGCGTCAGCATTTACCAGCGCAGAATTAGCCCTGTGGTTAAAACATTGTCCTAAGACCCTGAGGACCGGACCACTAAACGTGGTTACAGCACCAGGTGTAGGCGGTGGCAAAAGGGTTATACATTAATTGGTGCCGGGACCAGGATTTGATCCTGAGTTGCTGACACTATATTAATTGGTGTCCAGACGAAATGCCCTGCTCAACCAGGCCTAGAAAAAAGGAAAAGAATTGAGAAAGGACAATTCATTACGCAGTTTAATCAATTGTCTATAAGGTTCTGAATCTGTATCAGCATGTTTTCCTGTTTTGTCAAGTCGAGACCACCACAAGACAAGTGATAGATTTTTTCTTTGTAAATAGATATTGTCGGATTGGCTCTCTTTTTTCTTGTTGTCGGTTGATTGGATAATGGAACCATTAAACGTGTTTACAACACTTAGTGTAGGCGGCGGCAAAGGGCTATACTGCTTGGTATTGGTACCGGAAGCTCCAATACAAACATTTCAGAGTATATGGGTATCAATCTGAGAACAGTGCAGAGGATTCGGAAAAAGTTGGATGAGTCTAATGGTGATTACGAAGATATTTCGAGTGATCACAAGTGATGGCGATGTTATGTTTACATTCATCTGTTTTAGCGAATGACTTGAGTGGGTAGTGCTGCTCTGGATCAAGAGGGCGGCTAGTGGAAGACATTATGTCTGGTGACAGGACTCTGCACCAGGCCATACAAGCAGAACTCAGTCATAACTGTCAGACAAATTCTGTGACCACATCACCCCTTACATCTGGCTACTTAACTTCCCAGACTGCATCCCCCTTGATGTGTGGGGCGTATTTGAGCGAAAGGCCAACAAAACTCCTTGTAACACTAAAGATGAACTGAAGGCAAGGATTATGGCGGCATTCACCAACCAGCAATCCATACGGAAGAGATACAGAAGATTCCAAAGTCATCTGGAGGCGGTGGTTGAAGCGATTTTACTGAATAGGTACACTCTTTCGTATTTCAAGATAAAAAAATTTCATGTAATTGTGGTAAATATATTTGTTAAAATGAGATGTCAGTGTAATTTTTATTTTTGCGCAATTTAGACGACAATTTATCCATTGCACTCTGTATCGAGTCACCCCTATGGTGTCGTTTCCAGGCACTTTTAACGGAACCGGCCCCAAACCGATATTATTAAGAAGTCATCTCCTTAACAAACCGACCACGATGAGATTCGAACACAAATCTCATACTCAAAACGCTACCGTTCTAACCACCTGGTCACACACACTTATATTTATTATTTGTGCTTCCACCGTCCGTCCGAAAAGTATGCATCTAGTTTTGAATGACTCGACGACAGGTTACATGGCCCTGATTTATTTATTCATATATATATATATATATATATATATATATATATATATATATATATATATATATATTGTTGTGGCTTTGTTATAGCCAGAAATAAAGACACATAGAGAGGAATTGAATTAAGCAAATATATTAACAGAAACAGTAATATAAACATATACAAACGAGAGTGTTACAGCAAGAATGTTCGGTTCGACTATCAGAGCTGACTGCTGGAAACTTCCCCCCTCCGAAAGGCAGTACCTGCTCCTATTGATAGCTGGGAGAGTCCATGCGTGCGTGGGTAAATTACCATAACACACACACACACACACACACACACACATATATATATATATATATATATATATATATATATATATATATATATATATATAGTATAACAGCAAAATTGTCCAAATTATGTAACATTATTATTATTCATCCCACAAAGTATTTAATATCTACAAAACCAATAAACTAATTGAGGCTCTTTTTGCCATGTCTTCAGATAAGACGTTTAACCATCTTGCTCCCATTTGTCATAAGAATCTCAGGCTATGTAATTTGTAAAGTGCATCTATAAAATGAGGCAGTTTAGGAATGGAACTCAAGCATAAACACGATATCCCTTTACATTTCATAACACATCTTATACATATGCTCTGAAGGTAGTTCTATATAAGCGGCATATGTTCACTCTGAAGCTGACAAATTCGCTTCATCAATAAACGATCGAGATCATAATTTATTTGCTCTGTGAAGTGCTTGCCTAATTTTCATTAATTTCTGTCCATTACTTTCAGCATAAAACTTTAACAACTTCTGTTTCAGTTCCCATAGCGCGCTCGAAAAATGTGATTGTTCCAACGCCAAACTCTTCAGCCAGACGCTTTATACTTACACCCCTGGCGAGTTTTGCCAAAAGTTTGACTATCAGTGATATTGATAAACATAAATCCTTCTTTTTCTTTTTCACTACCCATCTGGTATCTGCTGGACTTTTTGACATTTTGATTAATATATTTACTGGGTACGAAACACCTGGAAAGTAATCCACGAACGAGGGTATTTAAGTGATGATCGCTAACAAAACAAAAACGAGCGCCAAAGTAGACGGGCTGGGGGGGGCCCACTCAGGGAAGATGGGGTCACTTATAACAGCTGAACATCATCCAGGAATCTTCCCCGTGCTTTTTGAAATTTTCCATTTGTGGCAAGTCATGGAAACTTTCGGATTTTGGAATTTCGGTTAAAGAATTCTTTCTTTTCTTTTTATGAGCCGTGTGCCTTCAGGATGTAGGCGATCATGGCTCTCCACTTCTCCCTATCATTTGTAGCTGGCAACAAGTTTTGTCCCTTTGCTACTTCCCCCAAGCCATGTTCTGTCATCCACTTGCTTAAGCCCGCTAGGTATGCCATGCTTTGCTTTCCCTTTATTTGACCTGTGAGTATCAGATTCTCCAAGCCCTCCTTTCTCATTATGTGTCCCAGAAATTTCAGCTACTTTTTCATAATATTAAGTATAAGATTCCTCCTTGTTTGCATCCTCTCCAAAACCTCATCATTGCGCACGCGCTCGGTCCATAATATCCTCAGCATCATTCTGTAGAAGCTCACACGCTCGGTCCATGATATCCTCAGCATCCTTCTGTAGAAGCTGACACGCTCGGTCCATGATATCCTCAGCATCCTTCTGTAGAAGCTCACACGCTCGGTCCATGATATCCTCAGCATCCTTCTGTAGAAGCTCACACGCTCGGTCCATGATATCCTCAGCATCCTTCTGTAGAAGCTCACACGCTCGGTCCATGATATCCTCAGCATCCTTCTGTAGAAGCTCAAATGCTCGGTTCATGATATCCTCAGCATCCTTCTGTAGAAGCTCACATACTCGGTTCATGGTATCCTCAGCATCCTTCTGTAGAAGCTCACATCCTCGGTTCGTGATATCCTCAGCATCCTACTGTTGAAGCTCACATGCTCGGTTCATGATATCCTCAGCATCCTTCTGTAGAAGCTAACATCCTCGGTTCGTGATATCCTCAGCATCCTTCTGTAGAAGCTCACATTCTCGGTTCATGATATCCTCAGCATCTTTCTGTAGAAGCTCACATGCTCGGTTCATGATATCCTCAGAGTCCTTCTGTAGAAGCTCACATCCTCGGTTCGTGATATCCTCAGCATCCTTCTGTAGAAGCTCACATTCTCGGTTCATGATATCCTCAGCATCCTTCTGTAGAAGCTCACATTCTCGGTTCATGATATCCTCAGCATCCTTCTGTAGAAGCTCACATCCTCGGTTCATGATATCCTCAGCATCCTTCTGTAGAAGCTCACATGCTCGGTCCATGATATCCAGAGCATCCTTCTGTAGAAGCTCACATGCTCGGTCTATGATATCCTCAGCATCCATCTGTAGAAGCTCACATGCTCGGTTCATGATATCCTCAGCATCCTTCTGTAGAAGCTCACATACTCGGTTCATGATATCCTCAGCATCCTTCTGTAGAAGCTCACATTCTCGGTTCATGATATCCTCAGCATCCTTCTGTAGAAGCTCACATGCTCGGTTCATGATATCCTCAGCATCCTTCTGTAGAAGCTCACATCCTCGGTTCGTGATATCCTCAGCATCCTTCTGTAGAAGCTCACATGCTCGGTCTATGATATCCTTAGCATCCTTCTGTAGAAGCTCACATGCTCGGTTCATGATATCCTCAGAGTCCTTCTGTAGAAGCTCACATGCTCGGTTGATGATATCCACAGCATCCTTCTGTAGAAGCTCACATGCTCGGTCTATGATATCCACAGCATCCTTCTGTAGAAGCTCACGTGCTCGGTTCATGATATCCTCAGCATCCTTCTGTAGAATCTCACATGCTCTGTGTATGATATCATAAGCATCCATCTGTAGAAGCTCACATGCTCGGTCTATGATATCCTCAACATCCTTCTGTAGAAGCTCACATGCTCGGTTCATGATATCCTCAGCATCATTCTGTAGAAGCTCACATCCTCGGTTCGTGATATCCTCAGCATCCTTCTGTAGAAGCTCACATCCTCGGTTCATGATATCCTCAGCATCCTTCTGTAGAAGCTCACGTGCTCGGTTCATGATATCCTCAGCATCCTTCTGTAGAATCTCACATGCTCTGTGTATGATATCATAAGCATCCATCTGTAGAAGCTCACATGCTCGGTTCATGATATCCTCAGCATCCTTCTGTAGAAGCTCACATGCTCGGTCTATGATATCCTCAGCATCCTTCTGTAGAAGCTCACATGCTCGGTTCATGATATCCTCAGCATCCTTCTGTAGAAGCTCACATCCTCGGTTCATGATATCCACAGCATCCTTCTGTAGAAGCTCACATGCTCGGTCTATGATATCCTCACCATCCTTCTGTAGAAGCTCACATGCTCGGTTCATGATATCCTCAGCATCCTTCTGTAGAATCTCAAATGCTCTGTGTATGATATCATAAGCATCCATCTGTAGAAGCTCACATGCTCTGTTCATGATATCCTCAGCATCCTTCTGTAGAAGCTCACATGCTCGGTCAATGATATCCTCAGCATCCTTCTGTAGAAGCTCACATGCTCCGTTGATGATATCCTCAGCATCCTTCTGTAGAAGCTCACATACTCGGTTCGTGATATCCTCAGCATCCTTCTGTAGAAGCTCACATCCTCGGTTCATGATATCCTCAGCATCCTTCTGTAGAAGCTCACATTCTCGGTTCATGATATCCTCAGCATCCTTCTGTAGAATCTCACATGCTCTGTGTATGATATCATAAGCATCCATCTGTAGAAGCTCACATGCTCGGTTCATGATATCCTCAGCATCCTTCTGTAGAAGCTCACATTCTCGGTTCATGATATCCTCAGCATCCTTCTGTAGAAGCTCACATGCTCGGTTCATGATATCCTCAGCATCCTTCTGTAGAAGCTCACATGCTCGGTTCATGATATCCTCAGCATCCTTCTGTAGAAGCTCACATGCTCGGTTCATGATATCCTCAGAGTCCTTCTGTAGAAGCTCACATGCTCGGTCTATGATATCCTCAGCATCCTTCTGTAGAAGCTCATATGCTCGGTCCATGATATCCTCAACATCCTTCTGTAGAAGCTCACATCCTCGGTTCGTGATATCCTCAGCATCCTTCTGTAGAATCTCACATGCTCTGTGTATGATATCATAAGCATCCATCTGTAGAAGCTCACATGCTCGGTCTATGATATCCTCAACATCCTTCTGTAGAAGCTCACATGCTCGGTTCATGATATCCTCAGCATCATTCTGTAGAAGCTCACATCCTCGGTTCGTGATATCCTCAGCATCCTTCTGTAGAAGCTCACATCCTCGGTTCATGATATCCTCAGCATCCTTCTGTAGAAGCTCACGTGCTCGGTTCATGATATCCTCAGCATCCTTCTGTAGAATCTCACATGCTCTGTGTATGATATCATAAGCATCCATCTGTAGAAGCTCACATGCTCGGTTCATGATATCCTCAGCATCCTTCTGTAGAAGCTCACATGCTCGGTCTATGATATCCTCAGCATCCTTCTGTAGAAGCTCACATGCTCGGTTCATGATATCCTCAGCATCCTTCTGTAGAAGCTCACATCCTCGGTTCATGATATCCACAGCATCCTTCTGTAGAAGCTCACATGCTCGGTCTATGATATCCTCACCATCCTTCTGTAGAAGCTCACATGCTCGGTTCATGATATCCTCAGCATCCTTCTGTAGAATCTCAAATGCTCTGTGTATGATATCATAAGCATCCATCTGTAGAAGCTCACATGCTCTGTTCATGATATCCTCAGCATCCTTCTGTAGAAGCTCACATGCTCGGTCAATGATATCCTCAGCATCCTTCTGTAGAAGCTCACATGCTCCGTTGATGATATCCTCAGCATCCTTCTGTAGAAGCTCACATACTCGGTTCGTGATATCCTCAGCATCCTTCTGTAGAAGCTCACATCCTCGGTTCATGATATCCTCAGCATCCTTCTGTAGAAGCTCACATTCTCGGTTCATGATATCCTCAGCATCCTTCTGTAGAATCTCACATGCTCTGTGTATGATATCATAAGCATCCATCTGTAGAAGCTCACATGCTCGGTTCATGATATCCTCAGCATCCTTCTGTAGAAGCTCACATTCTCGGTTCATGATATCCTCAGCATCCTTCTGTAGAAGCTCACATGCTCGGTTCATGATATCCTCAGCATCCTTCTGTAGAAGCTCACATGCTCGGTTCATGATATCCTCAGCATCCTTCTGTAGAAGCTCACATGCTCGGTTCATGATATCCTCAGAGTCCTTCTGTAGAAGCTCACATGCTCGGTCTATGATATCCTCAGCATCCTTCTGTAGAAGCTCATATGCTCGGTCCATGATATCCTCAACATCCTTCTGTAGAAGCTCACATCCTCGGTTCGTGATATCCTCAGCATCCTTCTGTAGAAGCTCACATTCTTGGTTCATGATATCCTCAGCATCCTTCTGTAGAAGCTCACATGCTCGGTTCATGATATCCTCAGAGTCCTTCTGTAGAAGCTCACATCCTCGGTTCGTGATATCCTCAGCATCCTTCTGTAGAAGCTCACATTCTCGGTTCATGATATCCTCAGCATCCTTCTGTAGAAGCTCACATTCTCGGTTCATGATATCCTCAGCATCCTTCTGTAGAAGCTCACATCCTCGGTCCATGATATCCTCAGCATCCTTCTGTAGAAGCTCACATGCTCGGTCCATGATATCCAGAGCATCCTTCTGTAGAAGCTCACATGCTCGGTCTATGATATCCTCAGCATCCATCTGTAGCAGCTCACATGCTCGGTCTATGATATCCTCAGCATCCTTCTGTAGAAGCTCACATTCTCGGTTCATGATATCCTCAGCATCCTTCTGTAGAATCTCACATGCTCTGTGTATGATATCATAAGCATCCATCTGTAGAAGCTCACATGCTCGGTTCATGATATCCTCAGCATCCTTCTGTAGAAGCTCACATCCTCGGTCATGATATCCACAGCATCCTTCTGTAGAAGCTCACATTCTCGGTTCATGATATCCTCAGCATCCTTCTGTAGAAGCTCACATGCTCGGTTCATGATATCCTCAGCATCCTTCTGTAGAAGCTCACATGCTCGGTTCATGATATCCTCAGCATCCTTCTGTAGAAGCTCACATGCTCGGTTCATGATATCCTCAGAGTCCTTCTGTAGAAGCTCACATGCTCGGTCTATGATATCCTCAGCATCCTTCTGTAGAAGCTCACATGCTCGGTTCATGATATCCTCAACATCCTTCTGTAGAAGCTCACATCCTCGGTTCGTGATATCCTCAGCATCCTTCTGTAGAAGCTCACATTCTCGGTTCATGATATCCTCAGCATCCTTCTGTAGAAGCTCACATGCTCGGTTCATGATATCCTCAGAGTCCTTCTGTAGAAGCTCACATCCTCGGTTCGTGATATCCTCAGCATCCTTCTGTAGAAGCTCACATTCTCGGTTCATGATATCCTCAGCATCCTTCTGTAGAAGCTCACATTCTCGGTTCATGATATCCTCAGCATCCTTCTGTAGAAGCTCACATCCTCGGTTCATGATATCCTGAGCATCCTTCTGTAGAAGCTCACATGCTCGGTCCATGATATCCAGAGCATCCTTCTGTAGAAGCTCACATGCTCGGTCTATGATATCCTCAGCATCCATCTGTAGCAGCTCACATGCTCGGTCTATGATATCCTCAGCATCCTTCTGTAGAAGTTCACATTCTCGGTTCATGATATCCTCAGCATCCTTCTGTAGAAGCTCACATTCTCGGTTCATGATATCCTCAGCATCCTTCTGTAGAAGCTCACATGCACGGTTCATGATATCCTCAGCATCCTTCTGTAGAATCTCACATGCTCTGTGTATGATATCATAAGCATCCATCTGTAGAAGCTCACATGCTCGGTTCATGATATCCTCAGCATCCTTCTGTAGAAGCTCACATGCTCGGTTCATGATATCCTCAGAGTCCTTCTGTAGAATCTCACATGCTCTGTGTATGATATCATAAGCATCCATCTGTAGAAGCTCACATGCTCGGTTCATGATATCCTCAGCATCCTTCTGTAGAAGCTCACATCCTCGGTTCATGATATCCACAGCATCCTTCTGTAGAAGCTCACATTCTCGGTTCATGATATCCTCAGCATCCTTCTGTAGAAGCTCACATGCTCGGTTCATGATATCCTCAGCATCCTTCTGTAGAAGCTCACATGCTCGGTTCATGATATCCTCAGCATCCTTCTGTAGAAGCTCACATGCTCGGTTCATGATATCCTCAGAGTCCTTCTGTAGAAGCTCACATGCTCGGTCTATGATATCCTCAGCATCCTTCTGTAGAAGCTCACATGCTCGGTTCATGATATCCTCAACATCCTTCTGTAGAAGCTCACTTCCTCGGTTCGTGATATCCTCAGCATCCTTCTGTAGAAGCTCACATTCTCGGTTCATGATATCCTCAGCATCCTTCTGTAGAAGCTCACATGCTCGGTTCATGATATCCTCAGAGTCCTTCTGTAGAAGCTCACATCCTCGGTTCGTGATATCCTCAGCATCCTTCTGTAGAAGCTCACATTCTCGGTTCATGATATCCTCAGCATCCTTCTGTAGAAGCTCACATTCTCGGTTCATGATATCCTCAGCATCCTTCTGTAGAAGCTCACATCCTCGGTTCATGATATCCTGAGCATCCTTCTGTAGAAGCTCACATGCTCGGTCCATGATATCCAGAGCATCCTTCTGTAGAAGCTCACATGCTCGGTCTATGATATCCTCAGCATCCATCTGTAGCAGCTCACATGCTCGGTCTATGATATCCTCAGCATCCTTCTGTAGAAGTTCACATTCTCGGTTCATGATATCCTCAGCATCCTTCTGTAGAAGCTCACATTCTCGGTTCATGATATCCTCAGCATCCTTCTGTAGAAGCTCACATGCACGGTTCATGATATCCTCAGCATCCTTCTGTAGAATCTCACATGCTCTGTGTATGATATCATAAGCATCCATCTGTAGAAGCTCACATGCTCGGTTCATGATATCCTCAGCATCCTTCTGTAGAAGCTCACATGCTCGGTTCATGATATCCTCAGAGTCCTTCTGTAGAAGCTCACATGCTCGGTTCATGATATCCTCAGCATCCTTCTGTAGAAGCTCACATGCTCGGTCTATGATATCCTGAGAATCCTTCTGTAGAAGCTCACATGCTCGGTCCATGATATCCAGAGCATCCTTCTGTAGAAGCTCACATGCTCGGTCTATGATATCCTCAGCATCCATCTGTAGCAGCTCACATGCTCGGTTCATGATATCCTCAGCATCCTTCTGTAGAAGCTCACATGCTCGGTTCATGATATCCTCAGCATCCTTCTGTAGAAGCTCACATGCACGGTTCATGTTATCCTCAGCATCCTTCTGTAGAATCTCACATGCTCTGTGTATGATATCATAAGCATCCATCTGTAGAAGCTCACATGCTCGGTTCATGATATCCTCAGCATCCTTCTGTAGAAGCTCACATGCTCGGTTCATGATATCCTCAGCATCCTTCTGTAGAAGCTCACATGCTCGGTTCATGATATCCACAGCATCCTTCTGTAGAAGCTCACATGCTCGGTCTATGATATCCACAGCATCCTTCTGTAGAAGCTCACATGCTCGGTTCATGATATCCTCAGCATCCTTCTGTAGAAGCTCACATCCTCGGTTCATGCTATCCTCAGCATCCTTCTGTAGAAGCTCACATGCTCGGTCCATGATATCCACAGCATCCTTCTGTAGAAGCTCACATGCTCGGTCTATGATATCCTCAGCATCCTTCTGTAGAAGATCACATGCTTGGTTCATGCTATCCTCAGCATCCTTCTGTAGAATCTCACATGCTCTGTGTATGATATCATAAGCATCCATCTGTAGAAGCTCACATGCTCGGTTCATGATATCCTCAGCATCCTTCTGTAGAAGCTTACATGCTTGGTTCATGATATCCTCAGCATCCTTCTGTAGAAGCTCACATGCTCGGTTCCTGATACCTTCAGCATCCTTCTGTAGAAGCTCACATCCTCGGTCCGTGATATCCTCAGCATCCTTCTGTAGAAGCTCACATGCTCGGTTCATGATATACTCAGCATCCTTCTGTAGAAGCTCACATACTCGGTTCATGATATCCTCAGCATCCTTTTGTAGAAGCTCACATGCTCGGTCCATGATATCCACAGCATCCTTCTGTAGAATCACACCTCCGCCGCCTCGAGTCTATTCTTGGTGAGACCGTCCAGCATTCGCTGCCGTAAAGGAGGACAGACGTCACGTAGCAGCTCAGTACTCGTTTCTTTTGTTATCAAAAAAATCCTCCTGTTTCGTAATATTCTGTCTAGCTTTTGGAATGCGTCTTTCTCCATCCCAATACGTCTTCGTATCTCAGCGCCGCACTTGACAAGGATACACAATCTGTAATAATTTTCAATGTTATAAGATACAAGGGGGATAACTGTAATTGTTTCCTACAGAATTACCTCCCTTGTATTAGACACTTTTGTTAGTGTTGTGTGAAGATGTGAAAAGATATCAGGTTTGAATGGTGAGAAGGCTTAAAATTGGGTGAGTTCAATAATCTTCCATCTACAACAATTAATACAAGACGGAAAATAATGATTCAAAAACATAACTATTGAATTTATTAAGTGTTTTGGTGTACATGCATATAAGCTGAAGGTTTGATAGAGTTATATCTCTTAGATTTGGAGATATTTGTACCGGAGGTCATAAAGGTAGAATAAATTATTAAACTGTAGTTTATAAAAATGAGTATGTGTTGAATGTTTGGAATTGTGCATTGTACAAGTTGGTAACAGTTCAGAATTGTACTTGCGTGATTGTTGTAAAGTTCTTTTACGTCTGACTGTATTAGTCAAGACGGGAGTTCTTTAAGGGTCACATTTTGGCAGCGGAGATGAGACGGACGAGTGAGTAAAGAGGACGAGAATTACTCGTGTTTGGCTTTTATAGTACGTTGTATCACGTGACGGGCTCAACTTTAGTTGGCGTGAAAACAGACTTGTCGTGTGCAGGCGATTTGATTAGTCGGAACTGACCAATTAGAGAGCTAGATTGGAGGAGATTTACCAATGAATGCTCGTTGCAATAATTTGTATGTATTCTGGTGGTGATAATCACAACAGGAAGAGTACATTTTCCAGCGGGGGTAACTAGCAGACATGGAAAATTCCACACTTTTTTTTTTTGTAAGTTTAGTTTTGTTTAATGATAACTTTGCGTGTTTAACCACTCAAAATATTCATTGATTTAACGTCTTCAATATTCGTAAGAAGCACTTCTATTGAGCTACTATTAAATTAAACTTATACTTAGATTTGGTTTGATCTTCACTAAATAAATTTTCGAAATTCAAATCTTTGTGTTTGTTTTTAATCAATATTACTTTTACAAAACATAAAAAGTACCGGTTAATATGGGAAAAATTTCAAAGACCGATTTGTAGAAGATAAGAATTTATTTAAACAGGCACCAACCTCATTTGGGCTGCTTTATCATTCTATGTCTGAATTATTAAAATGAAGAATTATCAACAAGATATGCCTTGTTATTCGGACCTACATACTTGTGGCGGACTTCACCGCATAAAGACATTGTTACACATAAAATATGTATTTAACAAGATGTACTATATCAAGCGACGATGTGAAAGAAAGCGTGCATTTAAGTAAGAAAAGGTTGAAATAAACAAGAGTTGTCTCTCTTTAACTGTTATTTTAGTATTTCAAAGTTCACTGGAATAATGTTCATGAGAGACTCTTATAATGACTTCTTAAAATATCTGCCGTGTTAGAAAAGATTATTTGAGTGTTACAATGTATGTTCACCGTGTGAGTGGTGTGTGGGAGTGAGAAGGTTGGCGCATGGTTTCAACTGTTGTGGATTCGTTTGGCAGCTGAATTCTCACTAATTAGCTAAGAAAAATTCTTGCTTAAATAAGTGACTATAGGCTCGAGATCGCTGCGCAGGTAGAATTATTCTTCACGTGCAGACGATCTGATTGGTTGGCATCGACCAATCAGCGAGCGAGCTTTGGGGAGACTTAAGAAAGCTTCTGGGATCCGTTTCTCCCAAAAGTGCACAAAACTGACTACATGAAAATAGAGCGATTACAAAATTGTCGCATTGCTGCGATTTGTAAATTGTCTATAATAACGTAGTGGTGATTAATTAACCAATGAATGCTTGGCGTTGTATGTGATTTGCATTTTTGTATGTCTGTGTGTATGTTCGTGCGTGATAGACTCGCACATACTCATCTTGACTATTATAGTCACAATGTTTAGACTAATAGAAGAGGCGGCCAAATGACACAAAACCGAACAGAGAAGAGAGAACCTGTGTCTTTTCTACAAATAATTTCATGGCATTTGTTCAAATGTTAATTCTGGTTTTCAGTACTTCAACCGCGTGAATTGAAGCTTACTACTAGATTGCGTAAGTCTTCTCCTGCCAGTAAGTATAGCCTCTCCATCAGCAAGCCCTATGTAGTGCCTTCTCGTGGCGACACATGGCAACCGACCACCTTGCGGACATGTTAAGGGGGCCAAACTCCTCCACCGTCCCCTGTAGTTTAGCCCCCTTAACATGAGGCATGCAGGCCCACCGGTGTGTGGACACGCACTGGTACCCATGAACCAAACCCCAGTTATGGTTTAAATAGCTCCAGTGCCTTGTGGAAATCTTCGGGAAAAGCAAAGATTAAGGAGTAAACCCTACACAAATCCGGAGTGGAGACCCTAAGGCGGATGGACGGCACTCTGTGCTGCCTTCCGGCAACTCCTGCAGCCGCGCTGGTGCCAAACTGTATTGGTTCATCCTCTCTTTTGGACTCTGCTAGCAAGGCCGAGAGGGGGAACTAGACGTCCGGGTAGCACTAGTTCGCCATACATCCTTCCCAGGCTCGTAGCGCACTGGAGAGGACACTCCAGCGACGTCAAAAGACATCGGCACAACACGGGAAGTGCCTGGGAGACTGCCGCTCCAGAGTAACTCCATCGCCTAGTACCTACAGCGCTACTCCATCGTCTCCCGAGACAGACGGACGACGACGACGACTAGATTGCCAATTGTCTCATTGATTTACTTCTGAAATAGCTAGATGTAACTGTAAGTTCTATTCTAATAATTTTGCCCCAAATTAAACAAAGCTATTGAATAGAAGACGAACAAATCATACTATTTCTTCAAACACCACAACTCACAAATAGCAGTAGTTCATAGAAACAGCAACTGCCCACGCAGACAGCATACACTGACAGCAATCGCCCGCCCACACAGATAGCTGCACTTTAAACAGACAACGATAAAACAGCAGTAACATCCTGTCTAGACAGTAGTCGGTCAGAGGTTGAACACACACTACTCAATGAAAGAACTTTTAATTTACAGTCATTTATAAACTAGACATTAATTTCTAAATAGGAAATAAACATGTTCTATGCTGCACACAAAAAAGCACTGTTCCTTCCTTGTAACATCGAATAAATTGTTTTATAATATGGTATATTTATTGAAAAATATCTTTTGTTGCGTTCTGTGTTATCTCTGGTTCCTCACGCTACTACATAAAATGGTATCAACGAAAAGGACGATTTCTTTTTCTTATTCGTTTTTTATTAGAAAGCGAGGGCAGATATGAATTGAAAATATGAATTCTAAAAGGCAGCAAGAGGAATGACGTCACGGGGACGTATGTTGCACGTTGGCTCAGTGTCCTTCTGCAAGGGGTCTTAGTCGGTCTCCCCAGCTGGGTGTGGGAAGTGAATTGACGCTTCCAAATTTTTGCAGCCTTCTGTTGAATTTGCGCCATTTTGGACTTATATCCAAAACCAGACAAAGGCAATGCATTACTGTCAGAATACCAATGCCCACGAGGCACTACAGCCAATTGCAAACCATTCTGGCCCTGACCTTCGACCTTTGCATTCTGTAACGGTTTATTATTATTTTTTATTCCAATACTCAGATTTTTTTGATTTTTTTTTACCCAAATTTGTGTTGATGAAATACCCAGATTCTTTATTTACGCTTTTCAACTGTGGAACTCTCTTCTGTTTGTTTTGTTTTTCAGGGTTTTTTTTTTGTTTGTTTGGGGGTTGTATTTTTTTTTTGTTTTTTGCTTTAGGGTTTTTTTTGTTGTTTTTTGCTTTAGAGGGTTTTTGTTTGTTTTTTTTGTTTTTTGTTTTTTGCTTTAGGTTTTTCTTTTGTTTTTTGCTTTAGGATATTTTTTGTTTTGTTTTTTGCTTTAGGGTTTTTATTTAATTGTTTTTTTCTTTAAGGTTTTGAGTTTTTTTGTTTTTTGCTTTAGGGGTTTTTTTGTTTTTGCTTTGGGGGGTTGCTTTAGGAGTTATTTTTGTTTTGGGGGTTTTTGTTTTTGCTTTTTGCTTTAGGGATATTTTTTGTTTTTTGCTTTAGGGTTTTTGTTTTGTTTTTTGCTTTACGGTTTTGTTTTGTTTTTTGTTTTTTTGCTTTAGGGTTGTTGTTTTTTTGTTTTTTGCTTTAGGGGGGTTTGGGAGGGTTGTTTTTTTTTATAGTGAGGATTTCCAGCCATTTACGATCTTATTTTTTTTTAAATGTTCAATTTAAAAAATATCAAATTATAATGCAACGCCAATCGCCATATTCTCTCTTCCTGAATCCTGTTCTTTCATTGTTCTTCCTCCTCACTAAAATCTTCTCATTCTCTTCCCCTCCCAGTAACAGCACCTCATCCCACCACACCCCTTGTTCTTTAGGGACATTATTGCTTTGCTTCGGGTGAAATGATTTAAAAAAAAGAAAGACGAACGATATATGAATGTAACAGTCAAAGTTTTCAAGATTCCATAATGTTCATTGACTTTTTATGATTATAGAATGACACATGAAATTCTGGTAGAAGAGAAAAAAAAGACAGTTGAGTTTTCGCTTGGTATCTGTTGGTAAGATTTAGGGTTTTATTTATCTACGCCCACTCACGTTACCACTGCTCTACCATTTGGCTGCAGTCAGGCACTTCACAAACAAAGCAAAATATTTTTTTTACAATATAGAAAAGGATCGTTAAACAAAAATGTCCTCAATTTTGAAGAACTCTCTTCCGGTTCCTTGCTTCCCTGACATCCAAAATTTAAATGCAATGCCAATCATCAAATGTTACATTTTTTAACATTTTTAGCCTCATCTATGTTGGCTTGGGGGGGGAGTGTAATTTGTTTCACTCCACAACTCTGATGTTAAGAATGCCACACTTATCAAAAGAGAAAGAAACTGACTTAGACGGAAAGTGCCATTATTGAGAATTGCAACTATAGAATTTTATCAAAATATAAATCTGAGCCCTAAATTTTTTTCAAATATCTCCGTTCCTGAAAGAATTACTCCCTCCCCAAGCCAACATACATGACTATAAAAATGTTTAAAAAATTTTAAAAAAGAAGTTAAATTCACAACTTTGTTTCATTGAAAATATATAATACATACAGTTGCGGCCAAAATGTTCAGGACGTCATTGTTTTCATCAGAAAAGTAGGTATAAGTTTTTATCAAAGTTGTGTTATATTCTATAATTTTCACAAACAATAAATACGATATTATTTGTTATTGTCTGAGATTTTAGTATAATTTGAGAGGATAATACAAAAGTTATGGATGAGTTAATGATTTACTGCAAAACTCATGACGGCCAAAATGATGAGAACGGTTGAAAAATAGCAAAATAATAAAAAATGACAGAGAATACTGGAATTATTTAATATTTAGTGTGAAGCCCTTTAGCTTCAATCACACTTTGACATCTTCGACTGCATGAGGAAATTAAATTTTCAATTTCTTGCTGGGTGATCTTATTCCAGTCTTCCTGAAGGGCATTCCATAATTGCTCGGTTGTTTTAGGATTTCTGGCTTTCGAACGTTCTCCTAGAATATTCTACACATTTTCAAAAGGATTGAGATTTGGGCTCCCCATATTTGGACATACAAGGGCCACCCAGCAGCACTCGTGGAGAGATTTGATTGAGTGACAGGAGATTCAAAGGCATAAAAGAACAAGCCAACCCCAACCCAGTTTTTGGAAGTTGGACTCCATAAATAGCCATGAAGAGATACCAGGAGTGAGAAGCAAGAAGACAGACAGACAGACAGACACAGAGAGAGAAGCAGCAGCTGAGGCAGAAACGTGCTTCTATTTTGCCATGTGATTTGCTACCACGAAGAACTCCTGACATATGCCTTGTTCCAGACTATTAGATGAATTGCAAAGAGTGTCCTGAAAGTGGAAGAATTGAAAGTCTCTATATAATGACAGAGAGAGAGCGAGAGAGAGCAGGAGACGACGAGTACTTCATCAGCATTCCGTAATTTGCTTCATGAAGAAGTCTTAGACTTAAAGTTTGAAACCTCAACTCCAACTTGGAAACCAAGAACAAAGTGTCACGAAATTAGACTACAAGGGAATGGTCATTAGCCTGCATGCTTGTAGATTCTTATACGAAAAAGTGTTCTTGTATAAACCTCAGTTATATAAATCTTCTTGATTTACGCAACTTTCTTTTTTTGTCTTCCAACATTATCCTGCTTGAACGACACCAATCCAGCAATTCGATCTTGGAATGCCTTGTTATCAAAGCAAACAAAACATGAAACAGGGAGAGACTTGGATCAAAGTAACCAACTTCACAGTTAGCCGCAGGATTCGATCGCGGCCACGCTGATGACCAAGAATGAGACAGCGTTATTATGTAGCGCAGGGGCCAGGATGCTCCGCAGCATCATATAACAGCTAAGACCTGCTATGCCACATACGAATCATCCTCATTCCCTTCATACTGCATTAGTTAGAGACTTATGGCCATATCATGTTGAAGCACCGGTTCTATACAATCAGCAGAGTTAAGCAATGTCAGTACTTAGATGGGTAACCACTTGATAATAACACATGCAGTAAGCATGGTTGTACAGATGCTGTAATGGGTAACAGCTCAGTTGTCAGGTTCATGAGAATGATGAGAATTCTCTGCGAGGACAAAGGAAGGAAAAAGAGAAAGAAAAGAAAGAAACAGAGGGACAAGATTTAACAACTTAGATGATAAGGAAAAAGGCCACCCACAAAGCGATGTTGTTTTCATAACGGGACGGCAAAAATTCTGATGGTCATTGTCGTAAAAATTAGTTGATGAATCCCAGAGTTTTTGGGCAGATAAAACATTAACTGATAGCCAAAACTTATATTATCGGGAAGGGATTTAATAGGTCATCTGCCGACCGCACACAGGGCCCGGCCCTGAGTTGAGGAGATGTCGGTTGGACAAGACATCTGTGTTCTACTGAAATTCGTTGGTGATAACAAAAGCCATGTTATTGGATTTTTTTTTTAATTAACCCAATTTCGCCAAAAATTCCGCCCACTTAATGTTGGCGAAAAACTTGATTGAGGAATTCCATATGCCGTGAAGTTGGATAAAAATTGAGATTATCATTTGACGCCTATTGGCCGAATAGCCAGGCGGAGGTGATCAGGTGACGCAGGGGGGAGGCCTGCCACCGCCCGTTGAGAGGATAGGTATGAGATGTTACTGCGAGGAAGTGGGAAAACCGTTGACGCCCTCTAAAGTATGGTGAGATACCCATATGAGAGCAGAAGAGGGTGGGAGTGGAAGAAGATTTCCAAAAATGGAAAATGATAAATATTTCTGACCGAAAACAAAGAAAATCCTTATTGGGGATTTGAAATCAACGTGGTGGCCACACCACGTCCGACCCACACCCATGTCTTCGGGCGTTTGGCAGTTAGAGAGTGAAGTTAGTTTTTGGAAGTGTAGTCCAAGAGCAGAGAGATCCAGAGAGATCCAGTCGAGCCCAAGAGACAAGGGGACTCGGAAGATAACGCCTCGCACAGGTGACCGCACGATTCCATGCCTTCCGACTTAGACTTCTAACCAAGAACAAATTATAGAGGTCTGACTTATATTTTCCACCAGAGCCGACTTTATTGAAAAACAACCCAGATATCTAGAAAGATAGCTAAGAACGCAAAAGTGTTACAATCCACATTTTTTTTTCTTCGGGCTGGGAGAGAAAGAGAGAGACGCACTCCTGTAACTCAACAAACCGACATCAAATTAATCACTATTCCTAACCAGTCGCTCGCCTTGAAGTTGTTGTTTGTGCTTTTGTTTTTGTTTTTTGTCTACATTTATTGTGCAGTATCACCTTGAACCGGATTCGGCTGGCACTACGGCCCGATGTCTGATTGATCTCGTCAACCTAAGATCAAATCACAACGTGGGTAGGTTGAATCGGGATCAAAGCAGTTGCTTCGGTGACCAGGCGTTGGAAGCGAGCCGAGTACGACAAGTTGGTACTAGAACCCAACAAGACTTCAACCGATGTCCCAGGGTTAGCCCGTCACAAAGGACCGACGTCACATTTTGCGTCGTGACCAAAAAGTCGGGTGTCACAGCAGTGTCCACTTTTATATTTACATACGCTTCATCCATGAAATTGAGTACTTTTATCCATAAATATAGCAAACATTAGAACTATATTTTCATCATTATATATAACATCCATTTGAAGAAATACACATCTCTCATTGGGACATTTCAAGCTGCTGCTGATGCAAAAGCTCTTCCATGAATTGAGCACTCTGAGTCACTGGCGTGATTATTCTAAAATAAATACATAAAAATTCACCTCCCTCTCTGCTGGGAGCTGATAGCTCAGGGGAAAAATCTCCAACTGATGCCAAATTGGTTGGGTTTCAATCCTGGCTTGTGGCAATCAGATATCTAGCCACACAGCAAAACAGTCTGTCTGTGGATGACACACATACACTCTCTCACACACACACATTATATATATATATATATATATATATATATATATATATATATATATATATATATATATATATATATATATATATATATATATATATATAAAAATAAAAAGACATTTTTATGTTTAACATTCTTTTTATAGATACAAGTATTTAAGTAAAGAATGTCCGAGAAATTTTCATAGAAAATATTCGTCCTCAACAGGATTTGAACCTGTATCCTATACAGAACCGTCATATAGCCTTAAACGTTTCGCCCACTTAGGATCGATCGGTTGGCAAGGTCGAATTTACTGCTTATTTTCTATGAAAATTTCTCGGACATTCAGGCAGGTAAATGTTATTTAATACTGTTTATTATAATCAGAGCATTTACTTAAATACTTGTATCGATAAAAAGAATGTTAAACATAAAAATGTCTTTAAATAATTGTCGGACTTTGTGCATTTCATATATATATATATAAATATATATATATATATATATATATATATATAAATGTATCTTGAGGTACAAAGTTAAATCCATTAATCTTGGATCCAGTTGAAGGCAACAATGAAAACGACACACTACCAAAAATTCTTGTTGCTTTGAAATAGATATATTTGAATGCTGACTCACTCAGGCTGATCCCAACAAGGCCAATCTCTGCAGTGGCTACTGATATATCTCTGTTTACCCCCTTGCATTGAGAACGCTTGTTTACAAAACACCGTAACCACAACGGTTAATTTTAAAATAATTATAACAGAACACATTTACAAAAACACGCTTTTACAAAAAAATTACAATTACAATAGGTTTGTCTTCGCAATTCACCTCTGGGGATGATCTTTGAGATGATTGAAAGTACTTGGGTAACAAAAAACTATGGCATCTTCCTTGATGAATTTAAACTTAACATTAAGAAGATAATTTGAGGAAATAGAATGGATTATTGTAAAAATAAATAGACGTAATACGTCTATATTATTTAATGAAACATGCTTAAAAAATGTATATATATATATATATATATATATATATATATATATATATATATAGATATATATATATATATATATATATATTGTGCAAGACTAAATTAAAGAAAACAGAGAGTTGTAAAGGAGTATTTGCTTCATTATTTTCATTATTCGGACTATTGACCTCATCTTTGTCGCCATATTTATTACAATGTTTCGGCCGTTGTACACTCCGGCTTTCTTCAGATAGTTGGAATGTCGAACTGAACCCTTTATTTCGCTCACTGGAGTAGACTGTTTTAGTTCCACGTGCCATGTTTTAATGGATGTCAGTTATCAGTTATCTCCTGTTAAATTTCCCTCTGAAAGTTCTCCACTGCCTTAACCGGGTATTGAACTCACTCTTTGGGTCTGTCACTGGATCTAACCAACGCCTTTATCAACATTCCAACTACCTGAAGAAGGCCGGAGTGTACAACGGCCGAAACGTTGTAATAAATATGGCAACAAAGATGAGGACAATAGTCTGAATAATGCAAATAATGTACATAATACCTCATCTCAGAAATATAGACAGATAATGAGTGTTTGCTTTCCTTGAAAATCAGCATTTGAATTTTTCTCCACAACCACACCGGCACCTTGGTTCAAACACTAATGGAACATATACAACTTTCTCAACCAGGGAGCATAATACTACACACGGCATTCCATATATTCAGAAAAATATCATAAAATAAATCTATATCAAATAAAATTTTCACCAGCATCATAGAAAAACAAAAAATAAAAGCCATGAAGTTACTTCTGAATAATACAAGGTAACCAAAAAAGTTCTGTCCGTTTTTAAAGGAAAAAAGAAAACGCTTCACAGTATGTGTAATTTATATTTAGTCTTCGAAGTAATCGCCATCGGCATCCAGCACCTTCTTCCAACGTGTCTCCAGCTGTTCAATGCCCTTGCGGTAGAATTCGGGGGGTTTTGACGCAAAGAAGTCCGTGAGGGCTTTGCGCAAGTCTGCTTCATTGGAGAAGGGTTTCCCACGAAGATGATTATCCAGGGAGTGGAAGAGGTGGTAATCGGATGGCGCAAGGTCAGGTGAATAAGGTGGATAGCACAAAGTCTCCCACCCAAGTTGCTGTATGATATCCCTGACCACTCGCGCGACATGCGGCCTGGCGTTGTCATGGAGGAAAAGCACACCTTTGCGATTCACCAGTGCTGGCACCTTCTGGCGCAATGACTGTTGCACACGTTTCAATTGCTATGAGTATAGGTCTCCAGTGACCGTTTGACCAGTTGGTAGCTGTTCATAATGAACCACTTGACGACCTGTCCACCAAACACAAAGCATAATCTTGCGTGGGTGCATAGGCGGTCTTGAGGTGTGAGGGACAGCATCCTGAGGAGACAACCAATGTCTGGAAGGCTTGGGAGTTTCGTACAGAACCCACTTTTCATCACTGGTAAGCACTCGATTGAATAAGGATGCGGTACGGTGGCGGGAAAGTAGCAATACGCAGGCTGCCACTCGTTGTCCCTTGTGAACCTCCAACAGCGTTTACGGAACCCACTTGCTCAGTTCGTACGTCTTACCTAGGCGGTGCAGGTGAAGTCTGTTTCATCAGAAACGTTGAACTGTCGTTGCAAGTTCACCACACGTTAGACTACTGTCCTCTTCAATGGGCGCCTTCAGGACTCTGTCATTCAAGACCTGTGGTCGTCCACTGCGTGGCTCATCATGTAGAGACAGATCTCCTGACTTGAATTTTCGAAACCAACGCCTTGCAGTACGTTCATCCACAGCACTATCCCGAAACGCTTGACATATGCGGCGACTTGATGCAACTGCTGATAACCCCACTTTGAAATCGTAAAGCAAACAGCCCCGAACGAGATCTCTAGACACTTCCATCCTTCTCACAACTGTCCGGCTTATAACTGATGGCCGGGCACAGTGCGTGTGTTTTTTATAACGTCTGATGTTCCTACTTCCGGCTGTCCGAATTTGAAAACAATTGCTACACACATTTTGTATATATTTCAACTTCATTCAATGACTAATCAAAAAACGGACAGAACTTTTTTGGTTACCTTGTATATTTTGGAAAATGCTGTTTATTCACAATTTTTTTTCCAGAATTGCCTCCAGAAACAAAAAAACTTACACAATAGAGAGAAAGCAAAATATAAATGAAATCATTTTCTGAAACAAACTGTTTAAAGTCATTACAAGTGATAGGACATATTTGATCAAATAATTCCGTAACTCCCGCTACCTTCAGACATCTATAGATTTCTCTTAATTTTTATAAATGTAAAAGACAATAGGAAAACTGTAATATTAGCCGACATGTTTCATCCAACGTGGACTTTTTCAAGGCAAAAATGAAAAGTAATTAATAATAACAAAACAAAATATATTAGAGAAACAAGGAAATTTTTTTTTAAATCGTATCTATGAGCACAAAAGAGACCTCACAAAAAAACAACTTAACTAATGCACTAGTCATACATAGAAATAAATTCAACAACAATCTTGATTCTAAAAATGCTAAACTCATAAAGAAAGAAAATAATCCACTCAGAAGGAAAATCCTCGAGCGTGCCGCCATTGAATATAATCCAAATATTAATCTACACCCAGGCCTTTTCCCTATCTCACCTTTCCAAACAGAATTACTTCTCTCCCAAACAAACGTACACAACTGTATCAAGAAATCAAAAGAAAATGGTTGAATCTGTCAACGCAACAATAAAAACAATATCTCCACATGTGACAGCACTTGACGTAATTTTCAGTTGACAATATGAATATAATAGCGTTTTCTAAATTCTTCCAGTTGCTAAGGACATTTTGTTTTGTTATTAATAGTTACTTTGTTTTAATAAATTCATTTCGTTTTTGCCTTGAAAACGTCCACATTGGCGTCGGCTACCATTACAGTTTTCCTATTGTCTTTTACATTTATAAATATTGTCTTTTTCTACAGGTTAACTCTGAGACATTTTCATATTTGTCGACATGGAAAACAAAAACATATACACAGATCTAGTCAGAATATACAGGTCCTTGAGAAAGTCCAGATTGGACGAAACGTGTCGTCAACTATTACAGTTTTCCTATCGTCTTTTACATTTATAAATTTTGCCTTTTTCTACAGGTTAACTCTGTGAAATTTTTCATATCACTTAATATATATGAAGATTCTGCCACCTCTGAAAAACAATTTGCCCCAGGTGATCTTATAAAATAATGAAGAATGAAGTGACTTTAAAAGATTTCTTTATTCAACATCAAATAAAAGACAAGTAAAAAAATTAATGACTCAAGTCTAAACAAAATGCAAGACATTTCAGTAATGGAGAATGCAATCTCAAATCTCATTCAATTTTGGTTCCTGAATTTAAACAAATTTAAGATTCTGACGAAGGCATTAGCTATAAATGATTCAATAGTTTTTTATGGTTGAATAAAAAAAAAAAATATTCAAGAAAAATCTTTTATTTCAAAATTCAAAACATTTTTTCAATAATTCTAAGAAAACTTTTCATTTTAAAAAGAAAACTAAAGAAAAAAAAATCAAGAACTTCTATTTTATTTTTAACCAATGTCTTTTCCTTACATGACATTAAAAATCTCAGAATGCCTTATACACATAAGTGACTTCCTTTATACATATAAATATATATATATATTCAAACCTATATTGTTAAATATAACAGACTACAAATGTCTATTATGTTTGATCCTGAGCCAATCTAAGCTTTGTATAGTTGCTTTAATTTTGGGAGAAACTGTCCAACATTTGGATATATTTTTTAATATGCTTTTCCTCGATCTAAGCTTTCAGCTCGCATGAGCCATCATCAGATGTGGTTATATGAACATTAGAACAGGGATGTTCGCCATCAAAGACGACATCCTTTTATGTTTATATAGAACTTTGCTATGCAATGATAATGGATTATGAATTAACAACCTGCCTCTGCTATTCTGCAACTGATATCATCACATAACTTGTATGTAAGCATAACAGGATGTCATCTTTGATGGTGAACATCTCTGTTGTAATGTCCATATAACCACTCTGATGATGGCTCATGTGAGCTGAAAGCTTAGATTGAGGAACAGCATATTAAAAAATATATCCAAATGTTGGACAGTTTTTGTCTTTATTTTGTCCTGAAATTAAAGCAACTATACGAAGCTTAGAACGGCTCATGATCAAACATAATACACATTCATTGTCTGTTATATTAAACAATATATGTTTGAATAATGATCTGCTGCCCCAATGTACTATATATATATATATATATATATATATATATATATATATATATATATATATATATTTATTTGGATTGATGTGAGTTTGTGACCCTGGTTTTCACGCTATAGAAATAGCATGAATCCCAGGGTACCACGCATATATAATATATAAATAATATATGTAAAAATTGCCTATAAGTCAATTGCTGATATCCTCTGATTAGGTCCATCTACAAAACTCTGGAGTCAGGATTCTGAAGGTAACATCAATTGCCTAAGTGACAAACCTTTTACTTGTATTAATTCTCTCTCTCTCTCTCTCTATATATATATATATATATATATATATATATATATATATATATATATATATATATATATATATATATATATATATGATAAATACAAATAAAATTTTTACTTAGTTTATTGATGTTATATTCAGCACCTCAACTCCAGAGAAAATTTTAATAGCATGTGTAAATTGAATATAGTATAGATTTAAGCCATAACTCTTCATGACCAATAACATAACATAGTTTGGTCTTTTCATGCCTCAATTTCTCAAAATGTTTAACATCTCATCGCTCTAAACTACTATGATATCTGAATGGTCGCACAGTATCTGACTTAGTTATCGTTAAAAATCATGAAATAAAAATGACGAGCACATAGTCATAATTCAAATCTTTCGTCATTGAATTCAAGTAATTTAACTCAAGATTTTGCTTGCCAATAAATATCTCTCTGTAAGATACGGGGGAAATTCTTACCAAATGTTTTGACACAGGCAGTGGATTTGTACTCAAACTGTTTTTTTGTGTGTGTGTGTGAGGCTTTTGTTTTTTGTCTTAGAAATTGGTTTCTGTAATTAAAAAAAAGAAAAGTAATATTTCAAAAAACACTGAGATTCCATTTCAGAAGAAACAATATCTTCTATCCATCAAGAATGGCAAACCAGAATCAGTAGACATTAAAATTCACAAATCTCTTGGTTTAAAATATCAGACATCCTGAAGTGATGCTCCCATAGCTAAAAAAAATCATTTGGCACTTCCAGATCTGTAGAGAGGATTTCAAACGTGGTTTTGTTTAAATTGTTTATACATTTATTTCATACACTTTTTCAACAGATGTTTAAAACTTTAAGTAAACTACATCAAAAATTATATAAACAACAAAAAAGAAATTATGTTTTCTCTCTGCAATGTGGCCAAACTAAAAATTTTTTCCTTTTTTAAATCTAAAAAAAAAAAAAAATAATCTACTATATTCAAATTCTTTTGTTTTTTAATTTTTTTATTTTACTGTTTATTTTTTTATTTTACTGTTTATTTTTTTATTTTACTGTTTATTTTTTTATTTTACTGTTTATTTTTTGTTATAAAATGCAAACAACAATTCCTCAACAGTTTTCACCAAAAAAACAAAAAAAAAAAACAATAATCATGTGTTACTGTATCTTGGCCAAAACGTTCTCGACTTCTTTTGAGGTAAGACGAAAGATCTGACCCGCTTCTTTAGTTACATTAACAGCACCATATCGTTTGTAAAAGTTGATAGCCAGATGATTCCAGTCAAGAACACACCATTCCATCCATTCACACTGTTCTTTGGCAGCAGTCTGCAAGAAAAAAAAATATTAGTAAAATAAAAGTATGCCTTTCTCTGGGACAAAGACATTTATATCTTATCGTCAGGAATTGTCCAAAGTATTAATACTCTACAACAGGGGTCGGCAACCTTTTCCTGACTATGTGCCAACTTAGGGTTTTAAAATCATTCAGTGTGCCAATAGCATACATATTTTTATACAACTCAAGGTCAATATACCTGTTCTACAATATGTTTTACATAGTATATATACTTTAGCATATATCTGTTGTAACGTAGGGAAGGTTTCTGAATAGAATAATCACACAGAGGTTGGCAATGAATGATAATACTTAGGGCAAAAACACCAACAGCACGTAGAAGAAGTAGCCAACTGCAAAAATTGAGTCACGTGAATTCCACAATGAATCACCAACTGCAAGATATCCACCCCATGCAGTCAGATGTGAATTTAATGTGGGATATCTGAGATTGTAGGCTCGGCCAAAAATTCTCCATAGACCCTCCCTGTATAAAATGGGGTTAGGTAACTGTTTCCCGAGACAAGACTCTGCCCTTCGACATAACCTCGTCTGGGGATCCTCTCTGCCCAGAAGCCGAGAGATTGACAAGCACAGCTAGAGACGAATCTCTGACTGCAGACCCACATACAGTATTTAATACTGTATTTATGTGAATGAGGACATGCCCATTATTGTCCATAGGTATTCTACAACATTGTTAAAATTGAAACAGCTAAATATCTTCTTGGCATTGTAGTAGTTATAGGTTCAAACTTCGTGATTGTGGCTGTGTGCCATTGGAAATTGCTTGGCATGCCACGTGTTCGGACAGAACTTATGCGATGACCTGATATTAAGCATCTGAACAAAGGTTGGAAGTAAGTTATTATTGGGGGTTAGTAAGAAAAAGTTAATGTTTTTTTCAGGTGGTACCTAAGAGATAAATACTTCATTTGCTAGAATTTTTCAAATTATTAATATAAAAGAGAGTTCTTGCCTTTTTAAGAGTGTTTCTACCATGTAACCTCATTCCAGCAGTGGATCTTCTCATTAATGTCCATGTCAAAAAATTGGTCATGAGATACATTGTAGGAATGAATTGACATTGGAAACATTGTAGATGTGAATTTACATGGAACACAGTATAGATGCAAATTTATATGAGACATCATGAATGCAAATTTGCATGCTACACATCTTAGATGCAAATTAACATGAGATGTCATAAATGCAAATTTGCATAGTACACGTTGTAGATGTGAATTGACAATGGACACACCATAGATGTGAATTGACAATGGACACACCATAGATGCGACTTGACATGGATGGGACACACCATAGATGCAAATTGATATAAGATGCCATAAATGCAAATTGACATGATACACAGTCGGAATGTGACTTGACATGAGACACATTGTAAATTGCAATTTTACTTAAATATTTTCCGAAGAATTCTTACCTTGATGACAGTTTTCCAAAGAGCACTTCCCATTCCAATTTTTCTGCATTCTGGGGTAACATAAAAATCTTCGACATACAAGTATTTCCCTTGCCAGGGATCATATCCATAAAAATAAAGTAAGTAGCCACCAATGGTTCCTTTCGTAAAAATAAAAAGATGAAAAAAAAACACAAAATTATTTTTGCTATCAACATAAGTAACAGGATTTGCGATCATTAAATTTTTCACACTATTGATTTCATCTTTAAACACTTTATTTTAATGCCCTTTCAGGATGTGGGCGATCGCGGCTCTCCACGGATTCTATTTCTTTATTATCTGTGAATTGCAATGACTTAGGAAAGATAATGGAGTGGATTCTCATTGAATTCTAAACTTTAGAAAAGGCAGAGCTCTCCTCCTTGAATAACTAACGCTCACAGCTAGAAAATTTTGTCTAACCTCTTATTTAACTCATAGAGATGTGGATAGAAAAAAAAAGATGGATTTACACCTTTTTCAAAGACATCAATACAAGAAGTGAAATACAACGGCAGGAATTTATTTATTCAAACTGTTGTCTTCGTTTTGGTTGTTATAGTCACAATGTTTCGATTTTTATTCCGTCTGGCCTTCTTCAGGTAACGGTCATATTCGATAACATCATTGGAATTTCAAACTGAACCCTTTGCCGCAGTTAGCTCCTCCTCAGTTCTTTAATCCTTCAACAGGGGTCTCTCTTCCCTGGCTATAAATACTGGCTGACCCTTCTCTCTCTCTCTTTTTTGAGTTAGGCCTTGGGCCGCTACCTCGCGTGGAGATGAAGTAAAATCTCTCTTTTTCCACTTACACCAATATGTGACCTCTCACAGATAGAGGGTTTCACAAATTCTGGGAACGCGCTAAGAACAATACACATACGTACGAACACTTACAACACACACACATAATTTCTCCATACAAACTCTATGTAACAGTCCATGTCTTTGTTTAACTTGTTTTGTTATTAATATATATTTGTTTGCATATATGTATCGGTCTTGTTTGTTTTCTTTGTCTTCTTTGGACTTAATTAAAGTTCGACATTCCCATGTAGCTGGACCGGCCAGCAGGAAAGTTTAACCTTCAGATATCTCTTCACATCTTCACCCCGCACGGTCCGCTACACCTTCATCAAGTCCACAACGGTAGACTCATTCTACCGTACGTGCTAAAGGAACATAACTCTTATTAGTTAATTATTCTGTTATTTTAGCGCCATAACTACAATTCTTCGTTGTGACGCCGCTTTCTTCTCATTGCATTAGGCCCCACTGCCTGAAGCAGGGTTTGAACTCCTGATCAACAGATAAATTGCAACATTTACCTCATCACTTAAGCATAACAGACACAAGAACGAATTTAACAAAAATAAAAATATAAGTAGGGGAAATAACAAAAAAATGAAATAATACGAGTTATCTCCCCTAGAAGGGACAGACGAATGAGAAGCCACCGACCAGTGAACTGAATAAACAGTTGTAGCGGACACCCTGAAGGGGAGCGCGATAGCCCGAGCGACCCCGTGTCGTAAATGATGATGTCACAAGGGGCCCGCCACATTTTTACTTTATGATCTGACCAGGTGAAACAATATGGACAACAGAACGAAGATATGTATGATTTACACTAGGTTTATTACATGAAGGAGAAAACTAGTGGATTATATTGCTAATGCCGACGGTTGGACGTTGAGGTGCTGACGTACCGGTTGAGTCACTGGTTGGACGTTGACGATGCGGACGCTCCGGTCGGGTCGACGGTTGGAGGTTGAAGATGCGGACGCTCCGGTTGAAGGTTAATGATGCGGAACCTCCCGTATTATCACTAACAATAGTATACGAGAAAGGTTAGTTAGGGCGGTTGCTCCGGTCATGTCGACAGTTGGAGGTTGATGATGTGGTTGCTCCGGTTGATTCGACGGTTGGAGTCGAAGTGAGTGTCGAAAATCCTTCCGTAATAATTACTAACAATAGTGTACAGGAAAGGTTGCTTAGTCGTCACAGGTGGGCTTTGCTGGTCGTCTGCTTTGGTTAGCACTGTTGGTCGGCTGGTCTGGTTATTGCTGCTGGTCGTTGCAGATGGTTGCTTGCGTTGCGGAGTTGTTGGGTATATCGGATAATTGGTACTGGCGTTGCGGGTCTGCCGGGTCGAGTCCAATCGAAACCTCTCGTAATAATTACAACTGGTGTGTACGGGGAAAGCCAGTAGGAGTGGAATGCCGAGAGTAGAACATGGGCCAGGAGCCAGAAGTAGAGAGGTGAAGTAAAGAGAGATAGTTCCAACTCGCATCCAGTTGGCAGACAAAAAATAATGGGAGCGTAACTTAATACACAGTCCGGGGCGGCGTCCTGGCCTCAAAGGCCAGGAGCCTGTGCACCGACCGTGCCAGAGCCGACCGGTTGGTTGAAATTCAAAAAACATTGGACACCTGAAGAAGGCCAGATATTACAATAGCCGAAACATTATGACAATAACAACCACGATAAGAACAACAACTTGAATAAATAATAACAATTCCACCTTTCAAAAATTTAAACAGAAATCCTTCTATGTGCCATGCCCCTTCAGGATATTGACGATCATGGCTCTCCACAACTTCCTATCCTTTGTAGCTCTTCATAAGTTTTACCTTTTTGCTCTGCTATATTTTTTTGTTATTTATGTTGTTAAATTTTAACAAGCCAGGACAATTATTCGATTTTGGAAAAAAAAAAACACCCATCTGAAAATTATATATATATATGATGATCCGCGGTCCTTTAAAAGGGCTGTGGTGAAATAATTTTTTATATTGAACCTTAAAGTGGTCTGTTTTTATTTAAGATATATATATATATATATATATATATATATATATATATATATATATATATATATATATATAAAAGGAAGAGGTTATAGTGGTTCCAACGAGAGAAAAGTGTGTATATTAAAAAAAAAGAGAGAAACCGCAAACGTTTTTGGTTGTAATTTGGATTTTTTTTTTAAATATTGTTTTAATTTCCATACTTTTACTACATGTGTTTCTGGTCTCGCAACCGTCTTCAGGTAAAGGTTGGAGATTTCCACATATTATTAAAAATAATTAATTTTTTCCTTTATGTTTTTCAATGTTAAATATTCTCGATATGAGACATTCTCTGTTTTTGTGTTAGTAATCTAATGTCTTTCTTGAAATAACAGTGAAGAGTTCTGCGTGAAGGGTCATAAAACAATTACGGTTGGTTTGAGAAGTGATGAATTAGTTGTCGGTATCTTATCTTTTAATGTTTTAATGACCCCTGTGTGTTCTTAGATCTATTTCCATTTTTGTGTGTTTCTGTCAGCATGCGTGTATATATGTGTGTGTATATTCCCCCTCAATACAAACACATTTGTACATATACACACATACATAAACACACACACAGTCCACCACAAGGAATCTGTACATACACATACATACATACATACATACACACACATACTTCCCAAGTTATATGGAATCAGTATACACATACACACATATATACATACATACATACACACGTACTTCCTAAGTTGTGTGGGGTTTGTGTGCGTGCCCGTGAGTAGTTCCACTGCTTTTGTCAATATGCGTATATATATATATATATATATATATATATATATATATATATATATATATATATGTGTGTGTACATATATTTTTTTCGTGTTCCACAGATACCCACATGTGAGCGTGCGTGCATGCATGGGAGTGGCTTGATCACTGTATTTGGTCACTATGTGTGCATGTTGTGTGCTTTTGCGTGTGGGGTCATGATCTATTTAGTTCCGGTTTGAATTTGTTTATGAAGTTTTTTTCTTGTATTTGTAGATAAGAATAATTGTCTGTTTGATATATTGGCATGATATTAAATTTACCCTGGTTACATTTGAAGATGTGTTGTGATACAAAATGTTTTCTGTTGTCTGGTAATTTTATGTTGCTTTTGCGCAGGGAGACCCTGTTGTTCAGTTGTTGGTTGATACCTATATATGACTTCCTGCATTTTGTGCATTTAAGTACATAAATCACATTTTTGGAGTTGCAGTTTAAGTTTTTGTTTATTATGAACGTTGTTTTGGGGTTTTCAAAAGTGTAGGAGTTTCCTTCTATAATGATGTCACAAACCCCACACCTTTTTTTGTTGCATTTTGTGACTCCCTGTATTGTGTGTTGGGTAAATTTAGATGAGGTTAATATGTGTTTTAGGTTTTTAGATTGGCATTTGCTTTTAATTATTTTGGTTGTTTTTAGTATATTATTCAGTTTATTATTCTTGCTAAGTAGGTCTAGATTTTTTGTAATTTTTGTGAATATTTCTGGATTGTTTTTGTCGTATGTTGAGACATATGCTAGAGTTGGTTCAACGTTACGTTACTTTTTATTTCTAAGTTGAGGGATTTTTTTTGCAAGTTCAAAACCTTTGTTTATTAGTGTTGTGGGGTAGCCTCGTTTTTATATATATATATAGAGAGAGAGAGAGAGTGAGATAGCAAAGGTAATAAATCGGTTGGTATGTAATCCAAGTGGATCCTAGTAATATAAAGTATTAAAACTAATCCACAAAAAGAGCAAAAAAATTTGGGGAATTGAAGGAGAAAGGTTTGAATCTACAGATAGTTTGGAAGATTATAGGTTCTGCATATACTCCTAATAGTCTTAGACATAGGTGTGATTTATGTTTAGAAGAAAAAATTAGAATAATAATATACAATAATCAAAGCATCTATTGAATCTGAGAAATGAATTAGTAATAAAATGTCGACATAAAAATAGATTCAAATTTCCATAATATAGATTTTACTTTATTAGATACTATATTTCTCTAACTCTTCAAATGTCGAATGTATAACTAATTCTAATTTTTACATCATATCTGTCTAATCGTCCCCTGTTCTAAGAACTTTCTTTCCTTTATCACACCTCTTTATCTATATATTTTAAGCTTTGTTTTTTATGAATTTTTTAAAAATATAATCTTACTTAATTTTAATATAAATTTTCTAAATATAACTTATTTTTATTTAGAAAATATATTTTACTTTTAAGTATAAATTATCTTCCGAAGAGTGTTTTTAAGTTGGAACTTGTATTTTTTTTTTTACAATTAACCTTATCTTTATCATTTTATTTTTAAAAAATGAACCTTTTTAATCCTCTCTTGATTTTAAATTAACACTACACTCTTTATATAAACCCAATTTAATGTCATAAAGTTAATATCCAGGTTTAATTTTATAAAACCTCTTCTCATTAAGGCTAATACTTTCCACCCTCCCCTGACCACTGGCACGTGTGTTTCATCTCACTGAAACATTGAAATGGATAAATTCTGTATCAATTTTTCGAATGCTGTCACAGTTAAATTTCTAATTCTCATATGAACTCAGACTGTATACCGGGGTTGAATAAGACTGACAAAGTTTTCGCTCGTTAAAAGGTCTATACTCTATATGAGGTAATTTGCAATTTTGGGGTTTACCACTACTATATATATATATATATATATATAAATTGTGTGTATTTAGGCAGCATTTTTTCATTCATACATGTTTCATTAAATAATATAGATAAGTGTTTTCTATATATTTTATGTAAGTTCTTTTCATATCGTCTGATAAGCTTAATAACATTATCATTAAACGAAGAAAGAAAATCACAATATTGATACATATTTTTTAATCCAATCTAAGCTTTCGGCTTACATAAGCCATTATCAAAGATGACAATTACACAATATATTAAGCAATACACGAACAAGAAATTGATGATAGTCTGTTTTTGTTTACATGGATGATTTCCAAGCAACGATAAACACGTGCATATAAGACGCTGAAAGCGAAAATCGCACCACAGCTCATGACATCACACATGACCACGCGAGAGTGAATCCGATGAGTATTGAGTATGGAAAGCTGTTGGTATGAACCAATGGCTTCTATTACTAATTATAGGCATTTATAGATATATATATATATAGTATTATCATGACAATAATATAGGCTCCTGAAAAATTAATTTTGGTTGAGCTCTCTGGGGAAGGAAGTGTGGGTTTGTAAACAGTGACTATTAAAGCTAATATAGCGTGAATCTTTGGCAAAAGCAAATTGAGTCCTGTTGGTCACTGTGTGTTTAACTAAAAATAAATACGCTAAAATTCACCTTCATCCCTGTCGTGCGCCGACGGCTTAGTGGTAGAATTTCCGATTGACACCAATTCAGTCAGGTTTCGATCCTAGCTAAAGGCAACCGGACGTCTAGCCACACTGAAGAGCTGTGATACAGCGAAACAGTCTGTCTGTGGATGACAATAATATATATATATATATATATATATATATATATATATAACCCCCTTGCCTTGATCGACCCACTGTCTTTCTCTTTCACCACATCCCCTCCTTTACCACTCCTATCTGCTCTTCCTCCAACCCTTCTTTAACCCCTTGCGTGATAGTGGCCTCCAGCCTTGCTTGGGGTGATATGCTTAAAAAATATATATATATATATATATATATATATATATATATATATATATATATATATTAATCACTATCGCCCCATGCAAGTAAAACCATTAAGACACAAGGTGTCAAAGGGTGTGGAAGAATTAGGGACAGAAACATTAATAATGAATGGAAAGAGGAGAAAGCAATCAGGAGGACAGTAGATAGTGATGAAATTGATCATAAACGAAAACAACATCATTTTCGTTGATGATCAATTTCATCACTTCTTTTAAGCTTAGAGAGTAATTATACATTCTTATTGCTCAAAGTAGAGTCCAATAGCGTTATAAAAACTTCAGAGAATTCCAGTAAGATATCTTTAATCATTTCTAAGATACAATGGTTTCAAAGCTTAATCTAACAATTGGACAATTTTGGTGTTTCACCTGGAATATAACAGATGAGACACATTTGATGATTTATTTGTTTTTTATACACCCAATGACACTTAATACCCTCAAAGCATTTCACAGAACAGCACCCCTGTGTAAAAACTGCAGGAATGTTAGAGCAAATGTTTAGTAAGACAGAGATGTTAAATATGTGACCTCTCAAAAGTTGTTATACTTTTTATTCACATCCTTGGCCACTTGGTACAATCAGAAGACACTTCCTAAAATGACAACAGAGGAATGCCAATAGAATTTGTTTTGTTTGATTTTATCTTTTCCCCCTCAACAGGGGTCTTCTCACCTGCCGAGAACTGTCATGTAGTACATAAGGATTTTCAGTGATATTTCACACACACATATACATACATACATACATACATACATACATACATATATTATATATATATATATATATTTCTAAAGAAGTGATGGATTTTTATTTATTAATCTGACAGATTCTATTACTTAAATGTCATTTTAGTGGATACCCATATTTGCATACAATGACTCAAATGTCATAAAGATGACAATAAAGATGACAACAACAGTCTGAACAATATAGTGTAAATGAGAGTTACTATGCAGTGTTGACTCCAATGTTCACACTGTTTATAAGTCTGTGTCAGATTTTGAGCACTCTTCCCAAATAAATATAGCAAATTTTAAACAATACAATTGAAGCAATTCTATATTACATCGCCTTTATGTCATTAATGTTTTAAACTATTTACGTCATCAGAAAAACAATATTTTGTTTCTTCTCCTTTATTTTTTTTAAGAGAATACGACTCATAAATAAACTTTATTCCCCAAAAAGTCTTCTGAGGATTCAATGTGAAAAAAATCCATGAAACTAAAGACAGGTTTATATAAGTGAATTATTTTATTAGTAATAATTTAGAAAAACAGTCAGATATATAGATAGCAAGATACATATACAGATGGATAGATACAGATATATATTATGAAATGGATTAAGTTTGACTTTATGAAATTTCTTGAACATTCAGGCTTGTAAATGTAATTAATATTGTTTATTTAAAAATAACAGAGCATTTACTTGAATGAATTCTATCTATTAAAAATAACATATAAACCGCAAATATAGATAGATATGTAGATAGATAGATAGATAGATAGTTAAATAGATAGATATGTAGATAGATAGATAAACAGATAGACAGATATGAAGTCTTAGATAGATAGTTAAATAGATAGATATGTAGATAAATAGATATGTAGATAGATAGATAGATATGTAGATAGATAGATAGATAGATAGATAGATAGATATGTAGATAGATAGATAGATAGATATGTAGATAGATAGATATGTAGATATATAGATATGTAGATATATAGATAGATAGATAGATAGATAGATAGATAGATAGATAGATATGAAGTCTTAGATAGTTAAATAGATAGATAGATAGATATGTAGATAGGTAGATAGATATGTAGATAGGTAGATATATATGTAGATAGATAGATAGATAGATATGAAGAGACTGGGATAGATAGATAGATTGATAGATAGATATGTAGACAGATAGATAGATATGTAGATAGATAGACAGATATGTAGATAGATAGATAGATATGTTTGTAGATAGATAGATATGTTTGTAGATAGATAGATAGATAGATAGATAGATAGATAGATAGATAGATAGATAGATAGATAGATATGTAGATAGATATGTAGATAGATAGATATGTAGATAGATAGATAGATATGTAGATATGTAGATAGATAGATAGATATGTAGATAGATAGATATGTAGACAGATATGCAGACAGACAGATACATAGATATGCAGAGAAAAGAGACAATACTTGTTTTCTCTTTTTAAATAGAAGTGTTACAACTTACTTTGTTAAGCAGAGAGATAGTTGTGAAAACATTGCATCACTCATTCCCAGTGAAGTAACCTATATATGCTTTAACTTTTGGCTAAGTTGCCACCTGCCAGGTTCAGATTACCTGAGGGTGGACATAAGTGGTGCATATCTTTTTTATTTTAGGCCAGACAAATGCAACTGGTGTGATGTTGTCATGCAAAGATAAGATTCAATTTCTAATGCACAGATTTTGTTAGTCCAGTTTCTGTCACCCAGTTGTCAACCTTCTGCACTCCTACTGCCAGATGTGTAACCAGAAGTTCTATTTTGAGAGTTTCTTTTCTTACACTTCGCACGTCTGGAACTCCCTGCCAGTTTCTTACTTCCCGGCCAACTACATTCTTCAAATATTTAACTGCAATGCCAATCTCCATCTTCTTTCTTCCTGACACCTGTTCTTTTATTGTCCTTTCTCCACACAAAAGTCTTCTCATTCTCTTTTGTTCCCAGTAACCCCTTGTATCTTAAGTGGTATAGGCATACAAAAGGCAATTATCTCTATTTGGTGAAGTCACATGGGTTACATGATGGCCCACTTAATGTCATCACTCCATACAGTGACAAAAGCAGAAGTCAATTTCAGTTTGCTTACAGCAGCCAAACTGAGCAGTTGCGTTTTTTTTTTTTAGCTTAAAGCAAATAAACCAGGCTGAGGCTTAATCTGCTTCTCCTAGGCAGCTTACAAGAACTTGGCACTGTTTTTTTTGTGAATATATTTTTCACAGATATAGAAAGAAATTGTAGTTTGCAGTCCTAAATTTAGGAAAACCCAAGACTTGCTGTTTCTCCTTCCTGGAATATGACCTCGCTTGGGACATAGTAGACAAATCTGGTCAGTTTGAATCTGGAGTCCTAAACATGGCTTCTCCAGACACAGGAGTATCTCCATATTGTATGAGACCCTTTCTTTTTTTATTTTTCTCCTTACACTCTACTTTGCAGTATAGCTTTATGTTATTTTCTCTTCAAAGAACACGTGTAAATATGTATATATAGTTTTGTGTTTGGCATTATTTTTCCTTTCAGACATTCTGCTCCATCTGTGAAATAGAGTGTTATATCACTGATATAATAATGCCCATAATGCCCATACAGATGGAATAATAAACATTTCTACAATAACTCTCTCCTGTTACAGGGGCATTATCACCTTGCTTGGGGTGAAATGATTAAAAAAAATAAAAAGTAAATGTCTCATTAATATTTCAATACACTGGTATCTTAAACACCTTTTATAAAATGTACGTACGTACATACATACACACACACACACACACACACACACACACACAAGAAAAAAATTGAGTTACTAAAGATTGAACATCATTAAAAAATTCAATTCAATTTGTCGATAACAATCTAAGTGGGAATGACTGCAAAACATCTCCACCCTGGCCAGATTTATAGGCAAAAAATACAGATGCATGCTGGGATTGCTTCCTAGCCAACTAGATCCACCATATTTTTGTTCTTTCTTGTTTTGGAAGTCAGAACACAAGAGTTACTTGTCTGTATCTCTTTTGTGTGTTAACACCATTCTTACTTTGTTAATTTTTTGCCTTATTGCTGTGTTGCTTTGCCGACTTTTGTTTCGCATATGTATTATCTGCTTCATATTATATTTTCGCCTGTTATTTCTTTTTTATTGTTTATTGGAAAGTTTCTCAATTCTGTTCCTGTTAAGTATTTCTGCCTTAACCAATTACTTTAGCGTTCCATGATTTATTTTCCCTTTTGCACTACAGCTGTTTTTTGTCTTATTTCAACTTTTGCATTGGCCAAAGAAGAATCACTCTTCATCATTTGCCTAGGCTGATTTCCTAAGTTTATGTTTTAGAGCAGGCATGGCTAACCTTTGCCTAGCAGTGAGCTACATGGTTAGCCTTTGCCTAGCAGTGGGCTGCATTGCTAACCTTTGCCTAGCAGTGGGCGGCTGCATTGCTAACCTTTGCCTAGCAGTGGGCGGCTGCATGGCTAACCTTTGCCTGGCAGTGGGCGGCTGCATGGCTAACCTTTGCCTGGCAGTGGGCTACATGGTTAGCCTTTGCCTAGCAGTGAGCTACATGTTTAGCCTTTGCCTAGCAGTGAGCTACATGGTTAGCCTTTGCCTAGCAGTGAGCTACATGGTTAGCCTTTGCCTAGCAGTGAGCTACATGGTTAGCCTTTGCCTACCAGTGGGCTGCATGGCTAGCCTTTGCCTGGCAGTGGGCTGCATGGATAGCCTTTGTCTAGCAGTGAGCTACATGGTTAGCCTTTGTCTAGCAGTGAGCTACATGGTTAGCCTTTGCCTAGCAGTGAGCTACATGGCTAACCTTTGCCTAGCAGTGGGCTGCATAGCTAACCTTTGCCTAGCAGTGGGCGGCTGCATGGCTAACCTTTGCCTGGCAGTGGGCTACATGGTTAGCCTTTGCCTAGCAGTGGGCTGCATGGCTAACCTTTGCCTGGCAGTGGGCTACATGGTTAGCCTTTGCCTAGCAGTGAGCTACATGGTTAGCCTTTGCCTAGCAGTGAGCTACATGGTTAGCCTTTGCGTAGCAGTGAGCTACATGGTTAGCCTTTGCCTAGCAGTGAGCTACATGGTTAGCCTTTGCCTAGCAGTGAGCTACATGGCTAACCTTTGCCTAGCAGTGGGCTGCATGGAATAAGGCTCATCATAAGTTGAGGCTAGCTACTAAAAAAATTCCACATAATTTTTCAATGATGGTGCCTCAGTCATTTTCACTACAGAAGACCATTTGCGTAAGCATCTACCTTAGAAATAAGGAAAAGTTTATTTCTTTTCTCTGGAGAAATGATTTTTCCATAATTAAAAAACTGACGTCTTCATGAAATATTATCACTGAAAACAGTGTGAGTAGTATCTATTTTATTGATTTGAAAATACAAAAAATAATTTTTGAAAATAAAAACTATATTTCTTCTCCAGAATAAAATTATGAATGATTTCTGTTTTTTAAGCAAAAGATGTCTACACATGATCCCCCATCATGAAAAATCACCAATGGTTTAAAATGTTGAAACTTTTACCTTCAACAAAAGCTCACAAAATTCAAGAAATATTGTATTTAGTCATTGTTACATCTAAGAAAATGTGAGAATTGACAATGAAATGAAAACATTTTAAGAAACATTATTTTTCTCATGAAATTAAGTTTGCCCTTCAGAAAGCCAAACAGGCCACAGTTTGCCCATGATGATCTTTATCATGTGGCAATGAAGGAAAAAACCAAGTCTTACCTCAGAAAAGAATTTGTGTGCTCCGAATCAAGATCAAAGCGATTTTAGTAGGCCTTGAAATATCGTAATTGTTTGCACTTCCCTACCAACCTCGACCAATCACAACCTTTTTTACTCACAATAAAAAACTACTTTAGACCACATGAATTTTTTTTGGCTTTTCATCAGTGAAAAGATAGTTGTGCATTGCAAGATGTGATGTAAATTTTCGACCATTGATTTGCAGCCTCAGTATTTTCTGACATTGGACTAATTTTTGACCCTTGGAATTGATTTCAGACATGATTTTTTTTTCTTTTTTTTTTTTTAAATCGGAACCTGCCTATTGCTACTTAACTCAGAGTTCATCTAATTTTGAGTTCTTGCACAATATTCTTAATCATGTAAAAAGAAGCTGATTTCTTGATAGTAACCAAAATGGTCTTCTTCAACAGAGGAACACTTCATCATCATCATCATCATCATCCTTCACCCTATGGTTGGTCAGAACTCCATTGACAATCCCTTTCCACAGTTCAGTTCTGCATTGCTGTCCCCAGATCCCCAATGTCCAACCCTGAGTCCCAAGCTATTGTGTCTGGGAAAGTCAATTTTTGTGAGAAGACACTTCCAGAAGGATGCCAGAGGAGTAAGGGTGAGATAATTTCCCTGTCCGCTCAGTGGGAGTGGCCAGCAAACTGTAATCATTTTTGTCTGAGCTTAAGAGAGATTTGGTCTCAATTGTCTGTAAATTGTGTTAAGCATTGCATGGCATCTCCAACTGATGTTCTGGATTTTTCTAAGCTGATTTGTATATGTTCCATCCAGTCGTCTTTCAAGATGAGCAGATAATGTCCACGTTTCTGATCCATACAGTAGGACTGGCTCAATGAATGTTCGAAAGGTTTGAACTTTTACAGAGGATGATAGGTTTAAGTGCCAAATCTTGTGAAGAACACTTACCTGTGGCAAGATCTTCAGACTCTGAAATTTCCGCAACCAAAACGTGAAAATATTTGTGATCACCAAATCCATGTTGCTTTAATACTGTATAAAAAAAATAAAAAAATTTAAAAAATAATCAGCATACTGAGAAAAAATATATACATAACACTTTTTTGTATATATGTAATACTTTTTTGTATATATGTAATACTTTTTTGTATATATGTAACACTTTTTTGTATATATGTAATACTTTTTTGTATATATGTAACACTTTTTTGTATATATGTAACACTTTTTTGTATATATGTAACACTTTTTTGTATATATGTAATACTTTTTTTATATATGTAATACTTTTTTGTATATATGTAATACTTTTTTTATATATGTAATACTTTTTTGTATATATGTAACACTTTTTTGTATATATGTAATACTTTTTTTATATATGTAATACTTTTTTGTATATATGTAACACTTTTTTGTATATATGTAACACTTTTTTGTATATATGTAATACTTTTTTTATATATGTAACACTTTTTTGTATATATGTAACACTTTTTTGTATATATGTAACACTTTTTTGTATATATGTAATACTTTTTTTATATATGTAATACTTTTTTGTATATATGTAATACTTTTTTTATATATGTAATACTTTTTTGTATATATGTAACACTTTTTTGTATATATGTAATACTTTTTTTATATATGTAATACTTTTTTGTATATATGTAACACTTTTTTGTATATATGTAACACTTTTTTGTATATATGTAATACTTTTTTTATATATGTAATACTTTTTTGTATATATGTAACACTTTTTTGTATATATGTAATACTTTTTTGTATATATGTAATACTTTTGGGGATATATTTCAGCAGTAATTTTATATTAATGTAGTTTTAATTGAGAACTAACACATGTTCTTCATTTAATTTTTCTATTTGGACCATTTTCCTTGTTCTTATGAGAGAATGGTATATAAATTGTGTGCAGAACACTTTTGTGATGTATTTACACTATTTACATGTGGACTATTGTCCTGATCTTTGTTGTTGTTATCACAACATTTTGGTCATTGTACCCTTCAGCCTTCATCAGATGTATGTTGATCTGGGTAACCAATAGGAAATTCCTAACTGAACCCTTTATTTAATCGACAATGACAGATTGTTCTCGTTCCACTACCCATGTCTAGAGATATGTCGTCTAGTTCTTATCCTTAGAAACTGCTCAGTTATATCCCTAGATATGGGCAGGGGAATGAGAATACTCTACCACCGTCCAGACATCATCTATCTCCCTGAAACCTCACCTTTTATTGACCTTTCTCCTCACTAAAGTCTTCTTATTCTATTTCACTTTTTTTCATATATCGAGATACTTGATAAAATTCAAATAAGGCTCATTGTAATTGATCCTGACCTAGCATCTCAACTTCAGTCACTTTCTCATCATCAGGAAGTGGTTGCCCCTCTATCTTTTCCACAAATATTTTCATGGTAATTGTTCTGATGAGATTTCCTCCTTTCGACTGCAGGAATTTAAGTGTACTACCAAATTGGTGACTAGGTCTCACTGTTTTATTGTTGAATGAGATAGAATAGAACATATAGTTGCATCTAAGTTTCTTTTCTCACACTTCTTGCCTGTGGAACTAGCTCCTGATTTCTTGCTTTCCTGCCACCTACAATCTTCAAAAATTTAAATGCATGCATTTCAAAATCTATCTTATTGTTCTTTTTCCTCACTAAAGTCTTCTCATTCTATTTCACTCCCACTAACCCCATTTGCATCCTGGTGGCATTATTGTCTTGCTTGGAGTGAAATGATTAAAAAAAAAATGTCTCAAAATGGGTCTCATCTACACATTAAGTTATAATACATACATATATATATATATATATATATATATATATATATATATATATATATATATATTAGTTATAATATAAGTTATTATAAGTTACATCAATTCAAAAATAAAACAAATTGATATTAAATATTCCTGAAAACAAAGAAAAATTATCCAAACATGAAGTTATAAGATTTCTGTCTGAAATTCTTAGATGAGGAGCTATCATTATTTAAGCTATTTACTTGCGGACTATTGTCCTGATCTTTGTTGTTGTTATCACAACATTTTAGCTATTGTGCTCTTCAGCCTTCATCAGATCTATGTTGACCCGGGTAACCTATAGGAAATTCCTAACTGAACGCTTTATTTAATCTACAATGGTAAACTGTCCTTGTTCCAACGCCTACATCTAGGGATATTTCGTCCAGTTGTTATTTTAGTATGATTCCATTTTTGCCAAACCTATTTCCACCAACAATAGTCCACATGTAAATAATGTAAATAATAATGTAAACCACAGGAAGAGTCCACTAGACAGAGATGCGTGAATTGCTCATCTCTATATATTGGACTCACCTGATGATATAGGCTGTTGGTTTCAATACCTATGGGAATGACTGCAGAACATTTGTCCCTCCCCAATTTATAGGTATAAGCACACAAATACATGCTGGAAGTTTTCTTGACCAATAAAATAGACCGATTCTTGATTTCATCTGACTCACTCCCAATCTGTCTTGTCTTGAAGCCAGAATGGTATGTTCACTTGTCCACACTTGCTCTTGTTATATCAACCCCAATTCTTAGTTTGTGAACTTTATGCCATATTTACTGTTAATTTTCTTTGCATATGTTGTTTGCTTGTTTTATATTATTTTTTACCCTGTTCTTTTCTATTCCGATTCTTTTTCTTTGTCAATTTTGTTTGTTGGACGGTTCTGTTACTTATTTTTGCATCTGGCCATGGCTACTCACTCCACATAGGGAAAATAAAATTATCTATTATTTTAACCAACAACTATGTACAAAGCAAGGTCAAAAGTCTCATGGGCCACTAGGAATGTCTCCTTGCTATTAAGCATTGAAAGATGGCATGGTTTGGCCATGTCACACAGCATAACAGCCTCTGCAAGACCATCACGCAAGGCACAGTTCAAGGTGGATGCAGGCGAGGACGGCAACACAAGAGCAGGTCAGACAACATCAAAGAGTGGGTAGACATGTCAATGCCGAAACTCTTGAGAACCACTGCTAACAGATCAGCATGGAGGAGGTTGTCTGTTTCTGCTGCCCTCAGGTCCACCTGATGATTGACACGGTTAAGGAACTGATGATGATGATTATTATTTTAAATTTAAGAAATAAAATTTCATAATTTATCTGTTATAAATTATTTTGGGGTTACACATAAATTGATAGCAATTTCGTAACTGCATTTTACAGGCTTATTTTTTGCTTTTTCCCATAACCTCACTGCTGATGCCTAGCAGTTGTGAACAAATGCTATTGTGTGGGAATTCAGTTGGTCACCTACTAACCATAGCTAGAGAGCCCAAACTACCCATTTATTTAACCCATAGCTGGGGAGAGAAGTGACGGATTCATACCTTTCCCAAGAGTATTTGCACATAAGTGAATATAACCATCCCAACTGGAATTTGAACTCAGTTTTTCTGATTTCTCCTGGGTTGGGGGTGCCAATGGTTTTTGAATCCTCTTCTGACCATTACTCAGAAACTGACTACAGTACCATAGCTCGTTCACCCTCATCACAAGGATGAAGCCATTGACCACTTGAAAGGTTGTCATCAGCGTGACTAAGGAGTACCATCTACCCTAGTTGTGAAGTCACAGTGATCGTTCTCCTAGACCAGTGGTTCCTAAATCGTGCCGTATACACTTCATAAGTGCATCAGATGAGGATAAGCAGGTGAGGCGGAATGATTGAAAGACAATCAAAGATTTGGAAATAGTTTCAAAAACTTCATATACCAAAAATAAATATGATTTCAAAATTTTAAATATTATTATGGATTACTTGTAATTGCATACATGAGTCCGAATATAAATAGGTATAAATGATTATTGACTGATTTTATCATTGTGATATTTTTGCATTATATCAAGTATTAAGAATATAGTAACTAGGGTCTGCAAATTGGAGGAGAGAGTTATCAATGATAATTACATGCATGAGTCCCAGTATAAAAAGTTATAAATAAGTATTGACCAATTTTATCAATGTGATATTTTTGCATCATATCAAGTATTAAGAATATAGTAACTAGGCTCTGCAAATTGGAGGGGAGAGTTATCAATGATAATTACATGCATGAGTCCCAGTATAAATAGTTATAAATAAGTATTGACCAATTTTATCATTGTGATATTTTTGCATTATATCAAGTATTAAGAATATAGTAACTAGGCTCTGCAAATTGGAGGAGAGAGTTATCAATGATAATTACATGCATGAGTCCCAGTATAAATAGTTATAAATAAGTATTGACCAATTTTATCAATGTGATATTTTTGCATTATATCAAGTATTAAGAATATAGTAACTAGGGTCTGCAAATTGGAAGAGAGAGTTATCAATGAAAATGTTCGGATTTTGAATCTGCAGTATCTTCCTTTAACCCTATCTGTTTTTTTATTTTTAAATTTACTTTTTATCACATAAAATTTGGTGTGGTGCAAGCAAATTTTCATTCCGAAAATGTGGCCCAGAGAAAAACAGTTTGGGAACAGCTGTCATAGACATACAGACTGCCAACAAAGACTTACGAGCTCTGTTTACCTGTATGCCAAGGGGGAGAGAGCTACTGGGTTGTCAGATAAATCAGGGTTTTTTTCCAATATTATTTGGATTAACCTGAAAAATATTTATGATATTGTAGTGGAAAGGTCAATGAATTCATAAATAATTAATGAATATTGCGTTTTACTCTTTTTTTCCACAAACAAATTTTAGGAGAAATTGTTCAACGTAAATTATGCAATACACAAAGAACAAATAATACGAACACAATATTTGAACGAGAAACAAATTCAAATAATTATTATACATCTATATACAAATTATGATTTGAAATAATGTGGCATGTATGAACGGAAGTTTATAGTCCATTTGTTCATATCAGGTCGATTGAAAACTGTTCTCGAGTCGAGGTTAATTGTTCGTACAGAATGTGTGTGTGTGCAGGAAAGGAAAAGATAAGTCGTACCTTTAAGTTGAATGAGACAATATTTTTGGGGTAGTAGTTGAATGGGAAAAAGAATCAACTTTTATATTATATAAATCTCAGGCGTACTTTTCGATGAGTATTCTTAGAGAAATGAGTTTTCCTTGTTCTCGAATTCAGGTTCGCTGAGTTTCATAAGGCAGACTTGAAGACATATTTCACTGATCGACGAAATTTGTCGATTCAGATATTCGCACAAACTAACGAATTTCTAAGAAGAAGCGCGTTCCTTCCCGTTTCAAAGTTCGCGCCTTGGCGGGAATATGTATCGACCGACCTGATTGGTTGACTTAGTCTCGACGGACCCGATTCGCCAACACATGCTACGAATAGTTCATTTAATATTTTGGGGGTGTCCACAGTGTATGGACTATCCCAACAATATTTTGTAGCTCAGTTCTTCCCCTACAACTTTGGCTTATAGTTTTTTAATTTGTTAAAATTCTTGATAAATAATAGGATTGAAATAATTAAAAAAAAATATATATTTATCTGACAACTCAATATGCAAGGGAGGGATCTGCAAGTCTTTGAGGTATTAGTTGTTATACCTACATACCAACTTTTTATAGTCACTAAAACATTTTAAAATATACAGCAAGAAGAAAATAAAATGAAAAGTTTTTCATAGATGTTAAATAAAAAAATAAAAAATAGCTATTTATTATGAAGTGATAATTATCCAAACTCTCACATGGTCTTAAGCATTCTCATCTTATCTGAAGATAAACTTCAGATAAGACGAGAACACTTAAGACCATGCTTAATCTTGTCCATACTTACCGTACACCTCTTACTTTACTTGAGCACTCCTTATGTTGTTAAATCTCAGTGTAATAAAGTTTTGATTATCACCCAGCATACAGAACAATTATGCAAATAATTTTATTTTTTTTATTTATTAATATTCACCCAATACAGGGTCAGATTCACTCAAAATAGAGGGGGTTACTTGTGTGGAGTTATATTAGTGTTGGAAAGGATTAGGTTATGATTTACCAAATAACCATAAACACACTGTTGTACTTTACAAACTGGTTTATGAAAATACTTTACAAACAAGAAATAATTTGCAAGAAGAAACTTCATACTCAGTAAGTTAATTTGAGTATTCAGTTTTATTTACATTTCCTGGTCGAATTAGACTGAAAACTAAAGACTATTAATTTATATTCTGCTATTTATAAGAAAAAAAAAATCAGACCACAGGAAATTAAAAGTTAGATTTACTAAACTCAAAAGTTTTATTGGTTAATAAATATATTTCCCAATTTTTCATTTCGATTTTTAGGATGGAAAAGATTGTTAATCATTTTCTGGCTGTGAGCTTTCAATTTTTCTTGCAAATGACAAGAATGGTTGTCTGCTTTTTGAAAAGCTTGACTGGCATTTGAGACAAAGTCACTGATTGGCTAATGTGGAAATTTGATTTTGAAGTTCATGCGATCCTACTTTTGCACAGAATTGAGATTTTAATGATACTACTTAAATCTATTGAAGTTTTTCCTACAATTTTTAACAGAGTTATTGTATAAGTTCAACTATTTGCCATTTCAAATGTCCATATGATGCTGACTATATCAGTTGAAAACAAGGATAAGTCAACATGTGCCTGCTAGTATTCATAAAAGGAAATTCAGTAATTTTCATACGGGTCAATACATCCTGGTCTGCAATAGTCAAACACATGTTAAATCATCATCAGTGTGCTGTGTGATATAATAAAGACATATTCTTAATTGAGTTTTGTATATTTTGACTTTTACTTAAAAGTACTGAAGGCAATATATATTAAGTTTTTCCAGCCCTCTCTCTCTATACAGAAAGAGTAGCTTTTAGGTATGAATGTAACTTGTCTGTGATATATATCTATGTATATTGGTACATTATTAATATATGTGTATATTCTGCTTTTATTCTTCTTCACCCTATTTTAGTTGCTATGTATAATTCTTTTAGTTTTTGATTAAACACTGAAGACTGGGGTACAAAAACAAGCCATCTTTTTTTTTTCTATTTAACGCCTATGGTAAATATGAAAAATATTTTCTTTTCTTTTTTTTTATTCTCCTTGCTCCTTGTTGTAAAATGTCTATTTTATTGGCTATAATAAAATTTTGTAACCCCAAAGAAAATCTTACCAATTTAAATATTAACACAGTCTTTAAAAGCAAAACATGTATTCAAAGTTGGATCCACCTCTAGAATATCTATACCTTGTTGTCCATTAAATTTTTTTTACATTCTACTGTAATGGGAATAATTTCAAATCACTCACAGATTTGAAAAGTTTGATTGAAATATCCCAAAGTTTTTTTTCATAAAAGATCTATCCAATTGTCTCACATTCAGATGACTTTTTTCTCAATTTCGGTTTACCTATTTCTTCCCAGAAATTTCTTGGGATCAGAGTGACTTCATTCCCCATATTCACTTGTCTTGGAAAAGTCATGCCATTTAATTTCTTTTTTTTTTCTTTTTTTTTTTAAAGATTTCTTTTCCTTAGGTCTTTGTACTGAAAAAAAAAAAAATCATCAATTCTCTCTTTCCCCACTTTTTGTATACCGTGTATTTACTTTTTAACTTTAAATACAGACTAAAAATGATTTTTTTCTTTGGTAGCAATGGAAATTTTTTCCAAAAGGGGGGCACATTTTTCTGTCAACTTCATCGTTACAGTATTTGCCTTTCTTGCATTCTTTTTCATAATGCATCTGTCAACATTTTGTCCTCAGTAGAATTATACTTTTTTAATTAATTCCAGTTGTTGCATAATTTCCCCACATGCAGTTAGAGACAAATTATTCAATTGTAATTGTTCCAATATTTCACATTTTATGAGATATATTAGTTATACCTTCAACCAGTTGCAATTGAATAAATTCATCAACGATAGGCAAATCTTGAGTTCCAAGTTTCTCAGAATTTGCAGAATCTGTTAGTGTCTCTTAATCTGTGGGGATATCGCAGAATTGATTCATATTGTCTCTGTTTAATGGTTCCTTCTACTACGACAAGTTTCTTTTTAGGTCGTAAACTTGTTATAATTTCTGAAATTTCGACAAGAGTCTATCTCTCCAATTGTTCAGGGTATACCATAACAGAAATTTTCATTATAGTTTTACAACCTACCAAAACTAGAAAGAGGTCAGTTATTTCATTTTCCTTTCCTCTTGCCTGGTTGTGTTTCAATTTGTTTTAGCCCTAACCTGGGCTGCAAAACACCAGATCCAAGTCTCAACAAATTCTGGTTCATGCAAGTGACTTAAACATCCTATCAATGACGCCATACTGTTGCAATGTGTTGTTCTACAACATGTTCTGCCTGTCTCTTCCTTTACTATACACTTTATTTCTCTTCTACTTAACATATGCAAATAGGTACAGTCCTATTTATCAGTACACTACACTGTGACAACGGACTGCTCCTACTTATAAATATGGCAAGTATGTGGTGACTAAAAGAAGAACAAGGTATTGTACTCACCGAGGGTAGGTCGGGAGGGAGAAGTATGTGCTCTAGCGGTGTCAGCGTCTAAGATAGTAATTTCTCCCGGGCCGAACCAGAGCCAAAGTATTGATGATTTTTATACACGCTCTGGCCTCGTCGTATGACATTGAACGAGACCTAGAATCATGTTGAACGAGACCTTGAGAATTTAAAAGGTGCTACTTTCAGTCGCACCTTTAGTTTGTTTTTCTCTACAGATCCTTTGTAGAGCTCGCTTTGCGCAGAGGAGAACACCAAGTGTTACTAGTTATTTGACTTTTATTACCGTTACAAGGAAGACTTCGCTTGTAAGCAATGTCAGACTTTTTGTTGCAAGCCTTGAAATCATCTTTCCTTTCCCCTGCTACCTTACTCATCAGTGAGATAATCCCGACAAGTAGCCACATTAGAGTAGGATTTAAGGAGTAGTTGATTTACTCAAGTATTTCTGTTCTGTGTATGAATATTTAATAAAACTGTTTCTTTTTCCGAGTCTTCCGTTCTTCTGATACTTCTCTAACTATGGCCTTCCTAATTCTGAACTATTTTAAACAAAGACATCACAACAATTTTGCTACTGAAATTGCTTGTTGTAACTGTAAGTTCTATGCTGATAGTTTCTTCTCTCACACTTCTCACCTGTGGAACTCTCTTCTGGTTTCCTGCTTTCCTGTCAATGATGATTGTTAAAAACTTAAATGTAACGCTGTCATTTTCTGTCTTTTTGAAACCTGTTCTTTTATTGTCCTTTCTACACAATAACATTTTTTTTCAATTTATTTTACTATCGGTATCCATTTGAGTCTTAGTGGATTTTTTGACTTTCCATGGTATGAAATGAAAAAAAAAATCCTTCTTTTTGTTTTTTTAGCTCTAAAATCTTTTGAGGTGGTAATCCTACAATAGAAAATAAGCAACTACTCAACCCCAAAACAGTTCCAATAAAATTTATGTGATATTTTACATTTCATTTACAAAAAAAAAAAAAAAAAGAAAGATTCAAAAATGATATTACATTTCTATCATTAGCCTAATATCCAAACATCATTTTTTTGTTACATGTTACATTTCATGTCATCTCTACTAAAAGAATATAAAAGATAGTTACAAAAATACTGACCCTCTGGTGTAATTTCTACTCGCTCACCCATCTTTTCATAGATGGCCAATTCCTGAAATTAAAACAAATAATTATTAAAAACCTCAGTAAATAATTCATCAACATTACATTATAAATAAATTATATATATATATATATATATATATATATATATATATATATATTTAAAGATATTTTTGATGGTACAAAATTTTATCACAGCAATAAACGTATGAAGCTTGATATTACTCGACATATTAAAAACGGGCGAAGCAACCGGCTTCGCTCCCGCTCATCAGGCTTACAACGGGAGATTTAATTTAAATTAAAAAACACAGAAAATGTACAATGAAAAGGAAATGTGGAGGAGGAGGAGAAAAAAAAATTATGAGCAAAAGGAGCTAGAGGTAAATGACAGCAAGCCCTAACAAACACTCACGTTGTTTGCACAAGGAAGGCTTGCGGGACCCGATGTAAAGTGCCTCCAGCACCTTAAGGTGAAATAACGAGTGTGACCGGGACAACACGGTGAACCGGTCAACACTAAAATTAGCTGCACAAAATATATATATGTATTTATTTATTTTCTCCTGATTATGACCATTCTGGCCGAAACTAGTCAAGGAACCTAATTGAAATAATAAAACAAAAAATATTAATATACAACCCAGTGTGAATGAAAAATTTTTATTGTTCTTTTGAACAATAAAATTTTTTAACACACACACACACACACACACGTATTACACACACACACACATATATATATATTATGGAAATAAAAAAGGCAAGCCGAGCTTTAGCATTCATGATTAAATAAAAAAAAAATTAAAAAATGACCAGCTGACCAGTTTCGCTCTCACTCAATAGAGATGAAATTGAGGGAAGACTAAATATTACAATATAAAATATAAAAACATAAAAAGCATGTAATTAAATAAAGGCAGCACAATCAGGTGAAAATAATGTCAAGCCCTAACAGGCATTCACTCTGTTTACAGAGGGAGGGCTGTCTGCACCTGACATAGATCGTTTCCAATGCCTTGGAATATAATAAAGAATGTGCATGACTAAGGATAGAGAAAAATCAATGCTGAAATTGGTGGCACAACTTGGATTATTTATAAAGTGCTCAGCAATGAAGTCGTATATGTTATTGATCTTGTCACCAGATTGGAATGTATCATTCATAATTTTTCCAGGTACGTGTTGATTTATTCGTGCGTCTAACCATAAGGTAGTTCTATCTATGTAGTCAGCTCTTCAACTACATCCAAACTGGTATATCACATTGTTAATATGGTGTTCAGTTATCAGTTGCTCCTGTTAATTCCCCTCTCCAAGTTCTCAGGTATTGAACCTACACTCTTTGTGTCCTGTCACTGGATCTAACTAACGCCTTTATCCACTGTGCCATATGACCTTGAGGATATCTGTGTATGAATTTCTGGGTATTATAAACCTAATGTCTTCAGCAACCATTTTTTTCAAGTGCTCATAATTCAATTTTTGCTGTTATCATTGCATGTTTTTTTACGAGAGCTCATATTGCAACTTTGTTGATATTATTGCTTTTCTCTGGCACTCCTTATTACTGGTTCCCATATTGTATTCATTTCTATGCTTGGTTGGCTCAGAAGATTTTTGTGGCCTAGCATAGAACAGTCTACCCCAGTGAGCGAAATAAAGGGTTCAGTTTGACATTCCAACTGCTTGAAGAAGGCCAGAGCTTACAACAGCTGAAAGATAATAAATATGGCAACAAAGATGAGGACAATAGTCTGAATAATGTAAATAGTATGCAAAATTCAATTTTCAATAACAGACATTATACATTTTTCTTTGTTTCTCATTACAGTATAAAAAAAAACATAAGACACCCATATACATAATTAAAACCCTTCAAAATTACTATAATCGTCACCATCTGATGCATAGAGCTCATCATAAACATTTTGCCTTATTATTGTTAATTTGCCTTGAATATATTGTTTTTTGCCCTGATCTTTTCCTTTTCTTGCTATTGCAAGCTTTGTCAATTCTGTTTGTTGGACACTTCTGTCACTTATTTTGCATTTGGCCATGTCTACCCACCACACAATAATAGAAAAAGCTATCACAGTCAGTAGAAACAAAAAGTTGGATTGTTTAAAAAAAAACTTTAATAAAAGAATTTTTATAAAATTTCAACTAACAATAATGCTAACTGTTCATTCAATTAAAACCAACATTTCCCTGTATGAAAACAGGTATTTTTACTCATACTAATAATTTTACTAATACTAATAACTCAAAGAGAAAATAATGGCATAATTGAGATGTTGACATCCCACAAACAAAAGGTTAGGAAGGAAGCCCATCTATACTGAAAGGAGTGATAACAGTTATTGAACATGATAAACTTCTTTTCATAAAAAAGTTGTTTCAAGAGATTTTATTAATTTCAACTGAAAGTAGAACTGACCTCTCTTGGTCAAGGAATTCCAAATGCCTCCTTATGAAGAAACAGACATTACCATAGTTCAGATTTGGGAAAAACAGGATATTGGTGCCACATTTTCCAACACCTATTCTACTTCTGCTAAATCTCTCTCTCTCTCTCTCTCTCTTTTTGATTGTTTTTGTTTCAGACACACAAAGGTCAAGCAGGGTCAAAATGTATTCCAACTGAATGGTTGGCTGCGGCATAAGTAATAGCGATAAGTTTTGTAAGAAAAGACGATGTAATTATGTGCCATCATGAAATAGAGAAAATAAAAAAAATAGCTAAAGAAGAATGTGACATTTAAAAGATAAATGACAAACAGAATATCTTTCTATTATCTTTTATCTTTTTAGTCAATGATGCCCGTTCTTTTTAAACCGTCCAATTCCTTCATGGAATCCTTGATCCACATTGGCTCTCAGATATGTACAAAAACAAAATATAAATAATGATTAATATTTTCGATTCTTGATAAAATTCAGTTTAGCATTTCATTCCAGATGAGTAACTGTCAATATACTTCTTTACTTTATTCAAACTATTTTTCTCATCTAGATGTTATTATAAACAAGTTTCAGCCAAGTACACTGCAGCCATCATCAGGTGTTGTTTTGGCTGACATATGACCAACATACGAGTTCAATCCCTGAATCAGGTAGTGAAGGACTGGTGCAACAGTAACAAACAATAACTGGTATCACAGGAACAAAATAACGCAATCGTCCGATATTAGTCAAAACAATGGCCACCTGAAGATGGACAGCAACAAACGCTTTTCAAAACACTTGTTGGGTCGAGAAGTAGCAAAAAAAATATGATTTCTCACGTAATCGGCAATGTCTTCCTTCTGCTACAAGAAAGCAAATTTTTTTTCTGACTGACATCTCACTAAGTTCTGGCCACAAAAAATGACCCCCTACACACTCACTCCCTGGCCATTTCATTGACTTCTCCTTTTACTGACTGTTCAATTCATTATATAGATACTGGCTGGGAGGGATCCATCACCCAATTTCGTCCACTTGTGTTCCACCAACTGGAAAGAGGAACCACCCCTACAAGTTTTGGGTAGTCAGATTTTTTTCAAATGACGTTACTTTTATGGCTATGCAAAAAACACTAACAAAATTTTATGTTCAACAATTCAAAAGTGGGCTTGAGACAAAATTCCTGAAAAACGCTGGTCATTAAATTCAGTTAAAAAGAAAAAGAATCTGTCTATTCATCTCCTAGGGACATGTGAGAAATTATTGCTACAGTAATTGCTACAATAATCTATACAAATAAAATATTTACCTAGCAAAACAAGCTTGCTAACCATTATGCCATGTCAAAGTGCTTGTATTCAATTATTTATTTTTGCCTATCCACCTAAATAGACATACATTTTAATAAATAAACAGAGAATTTACTCAAATATGAGTATCCACTAAAAGTAATAAAAATCTGCCAGATTAATAAATTAAAAAATCCATCCCTTTCTTTAGAAATTGCTTTGTTTACATTAGAATACGAAACTAAGCAGATATGTCTATTTCAAGAGTCAGAGAAAAATCTGATTCAAAGGCACTTTTCAATTTTGCTTGGTCATCGATGAACTCTGTAGCTGAGAGGTCAAAGCATGTCAGATTTAATGACAGTTTCCCCTAAAAAGAGTGCATATTTTTCACTAGTAAGATTTCTCAAATATTCAGACCAGTAGGTGAAAATAAATAAATATACTTTTTAATAAATAAACGGAGCTTCTACTCAAATAGAAGTATCCACTAAAGATAATGTTTAAGTAATAAAAATCTATTGGATTAATAAATAAATAAAAATATCCATTCCTTTATATATATATATATATATATATATATATATATATATAAATAAATAAATATAAAAGTGAACATAGAAGTCAACACTTAGAGGTGACAGTCTGTTTCATGCTAGATGCAATCATTGGGCCACGATGATTGCATCTAGCATGAAACAGACTGTCGCCTCTAAGTGTTGACTTCTATGTTCATTTTTATATTTACACACACTCTATCACTGATATTGAGCACTTTATCCCATAAATATAGCACACTTTAAGACTATATTTCTTTATATATATATATATATATATTCAAACAGACATTTGTACCCAAAGAACTGATATTTAGCCTTAAACAAAACGGACGTCATACCTAAGGTACCTTTCGGCCAACACTTTTTCAAAGGTATTCATTGGCACTATTAAATATAAATGAATACAAAGACACACTTAATAAAGTAAATGAGGAGGGAAAGGTGGAACGCGACTCAAAGACAAATTTTAATTATACAAAATTAAAATTGAACAAGGGGGGGATGTAAATATATTATATGTACACACAGACACACACACATATGGTGTCCATAAAGTCTCTTTAGAATTTAAAAAATATATAACAAAAGCAATTGATAACATATCTTAATCAGATTTGTTCTATGAACTTGGTATTTATCAAAATTTTTAATCACATTGCATTCGTGTATTTCACATATCCTGTTAATGAAAGAGGCACTGTTAAAAGACTCCCTAACATTTCCAGACCAATGGATTGGGAAGAGACGGCCCAATTCCCTGGCCACCTTGTTCACCAGATATCCCTCCGCTGGACTTCTTTCTATGGGGTTATGCTAAAGATATCGTATATCGAACAAAGACACAGGATATAACTAACCTAAAGCAAAAGATCACTAATACCATTGCTACCATTGACGAGGCTATGCTATAGTGAATATGTCAAGTAATCAAATACCGTCTTGATGTGCTTCATGCAACTAACGATGCCCATATAGACATGTATTAAATTAGTTTTAAATAGATCAATATCTACTCTTCATTTTGTAACAATTTCCACATATGCGTCTGTTCGCTTGCTTTTGTAATAAATTTTTTAAATTGTAAATATACTTTATGGACACCCAGATATGTATGTGTATATATATATATATATATATATATATATATATATATATATATATATATGCACACAAATACAGGGTGTCCATAAAGCCTCTTTACAATTTAAAAAATATATCATAAAGGCAATTTATGAGTTATCGTAATCAGATTTGTTCTGTGCTCAGCAGTTAAGTTTTTAATCACATTGCATTTGTCTAATTCAGGTATCCTGTTGAAGAAAGAAGTACTGTTAAATGAACCCCTAATATTTCCAGACCAATGGACTGAAAAAGATGGCCCAATTCTCTGGCCACCGCTGGGCTTCTTTCTATGGGGTTATGCTAAAGATATTGTGCATAAAAGAGACATGGGACATCACAGATATAAAGCAAAAGGTCACTGACGCCATCGACACCTTTGACAAGGTATGCTACAGTGAACATGACAAGAAATCGAGTACCATATTGATGTGATTCATACAACTGATGGTACCCATATAGATGTGGATTAAATTAGTTAAAAACTTTCAATATCTACTCCTCATTTTGTAAGAATTTCCACATATTTCTCTGTTCATTTTCTTTCGTAATAAATTTTTTAAATTGTTAAGAGACTTTATAGACACCCTATGTGTATATTATATATCTCCAGGTAAAATGAGAACAAATGAAGTATTTATCCACTGTACGTAACACTTAATTTAAAAGAGGGCTCAATACAGAGTAGAGCTAAATATTATTTATTTTAGGATATTAAAACATGTTAAAAATCACTACATAATCGCAATTATGTTTTAAATGTGTCTCCTTGGGTGATGTTAAACTACTGTCGAATGAAAGATTAACTTAATTCCAAAAGCAGAAGACTTTCAAAAATAGCCTTGATTAAGCAAGCGAATGTGACCTACACTAAATTCAAATTCACTGGGAAAGAATTTCTTAATATAGGTCATAACATTAAATTTGTCTGGATATAAATTCTCGACAATTTCCTTATTGACAGATACAGATTGTTACATTATTTCGTAAGATGTATCGAATATTTAATGTTTTAATATTCTAAAATAAACAATTATATATATATATATATATATATATATGTATGTATATATATATGTATGTATATATATATGTATATATATATATATGTATATATATATATATATATGTATGTATATATATATATATATATATATATATGTATGTATATATATATATATATGTATGTATATATATATATATATATATGTATGTATATATATATATATATATATGTATATATATATATATATATATATGTATATATATATATATATATATGTATGTGTATATATATATATATATGTATATATATATATATATATATGTATATATATATATATATATGTATATATATATATATGTATGTGTATATATATATATATATATATATATATATATATATATGTATGTGTATATATATATATATATATATATATGTATGTGTATATATATATATATATATATATATGTATGTGTATATATATATATATATATATATATGTATGTGTATATATATATATATATATATATATAGATATATATATGTATGTGTATATATATATATATATATATATATGTATAGAGAGAGAGAGAGAGAGAGAGGAGGAATTTGCTCTCCTCTTTCGCTTCTTTCAGTTAATCTTTAATTTACTGCTTTATCTTTGCCAATGTTTGTAAATTTAAATGCGTACAATTCTTATCCCTCTCACTGCTTTTCCCCACCCGGAGTGCAAAAAAATATCTCTCTCTCTCTCTCTCTCTCTCTCTCTCTCTCTCCCCCCTCCCTCCCTCCCTTTAACTGTATCATACGGCTCTAGAGGTAGATAATAGTCTTTATGCCACCAGTAATATCAAACATTACCTGAACCACATATAGCATGATCTGAAACCCATTCAGCTCTTCTGACATTCTGAATGTTTGTTTTTGTTGTTTTTTTTTTTTTTTAAATTAGCGGCAAGGGACTCGAGTTATTTTACTGCTAAGAAAATTTATCCATGACTGCTCACTAATTTTAGAACTTTCAGGAACTCTTCACCTAATAAAAAAAAATCTCTGTAACCCTCCCTTCCCAGGATTTCGAAAAAGTACAGAAGTGATAATTGCACAAAATTGTGTTATCAAAATGTTGTAACCTAGGGAAGGTTAATGAATAGAATAATCACAATTACATGACAACTGACATCCATTAAACATGGCACGTGGAACTAGAACAGTCTACCCCAGCGAGCGAAATAAAGGGTTCAGTTTGACATTCCAACCACCTGAAGAAGGCCAGAGTGTACAATGGCCAAAATGTTGTAATAAATATGGCGACAAAGATGAGGTCAATAGTCCGAATAATGTAAATAGTGTACATAATACCTCATCTCAGAAATATAGACAGATACTGAATGGGCGAAATGTTGTAATAAATATGGCGACAAAGATGAGGACAATAGTCCGAATAATGTAAATAGCGTACATAATACCTCATCTCAGAAATATAGACAGATACTGAATGGCCGAAATATTGTAATAAATATGGCGATTAAGATGAAGACAATAGTCCGAATAATGTAAATAGTGCACATAATACCTCATCTCAGAAATATAGACAGATACTGAATGGCCGAAATGTTCTAATAAATATGGCAACAAAGATGAGGACAATAGTCCGAATAATGTAAATATTGCACATAATACCTGATCTCAGAAATATAGACAGATACTGAAGGGCTAAAATGTTCTAATAAATATGGCTACAAAGATGAGGACAATAGTCCGAATAGTGTAAATAGTTTACATAATACCTCATCTCAGAAATATAGACAGATACTGAAGGGCTAAAATGTTCTAATAAATATGGCTACAAAGATGAGGACAATAGTCCGAATAATGTAAATAGTGCACATAATACCTCATCTCAGAAATATAGACAGATACTGAAGGGCTAAAATGTTCTAATAAATATGGCTACAAAGATAAGGACAATAGTCCGAATAATGTAAATAGTGCACATAATACCTCATCTCAGAAATATAGACAAATACTGAAGGGCTAAAATGTTCTAATAAACATGGCTACAAAGATGAGGACAATAGTCCGAATAATGTAAATAGTGCACATAATACCTCATCTCAGAAATATAGACAGATACTGAAGGGCTAAAATGTTCTAATAAATATGGCTACAAAGATGAGGACAATAGTCCGAATAATGTAAATAATGCACATAATACCTCATCTCAGAAATATAGACAGATACAGAACAGTTACCATGAAAACATTTGTACAAAAGACAGAGGGAAGTCATGTCACATCCCAGAGAAAGTGACTCAAGTCAAGATTTAATTAACCTAGAAATGGGGTGGGGGAGAACGTGTGGATTCATACCTAAACCAAGAGTATTTGCCCGCAAGTAAATGTAACAGACACGACTCGAATTCTAACTAGGCTCCCTCGTTTCCAACTCTGAGCCATTATCCCGTACACAAAATGCATATCAAAGATATTCCCAAGCAGTCATCCATCTAGGTACTGACCAGACTGGACATTGCTTAACTTTGGTGATCATATGAGAACCAGTGAAACCCTGATGCTCCAACCTTAATTTTTTTTTTTTTTAACAGTGGTAGGTAACCACATCATTACTCCTCTTGTTAGAGATTATCTACTTAATTTAGTTGACTAAAGAACTTTCCTAGTCTAAATTCGATAGAATAGTTTAGTACAAAACTAAATACTAAATGGAATTAAGTCATTTGTCCTTATTCAACATATGACTGAAAGAATTTGCCAGTAGAAAATACCAAATTTTTGCATTGCAATTTTGGGGAATTTACCAGAACAAATATTTTAAACTCTTGAATTCTGTGAAGTTGTTGCTATTTTTTTTTTTTAACTAATTTTTGTTTGACCTAATTTTCTTTTTAATTATTTTTGTTTTAATTTTCTTTTGTTTCCCCGCCTTTGGTCTTTTTGGCAAATTTATAATTGTTTTGCAACTTTCCAGTGCAATTTTACATTAAAGTTTCTTTTAATTTACATATTTTTCATTGTATTTGATTGTTTTTAAATAATTTTCTTTTGACACCATAAACTTTTTTACATCAAACTCCTACATAGTTGTGGTTGAATCTGTTTCATTCATCCATTATGTTTTTTTGTTTTTTTTTTCCATTTTTAATTTTTGTTTGTTTGGCCAATTTCATTAATTATTCTCCTCCCAAAAAAAAGGGAAATATTATTGTTTAGCCAGAGAAAGAAATATTAATTTTTAAATGGAATTTTAATTACATGGCCAACAAAAACAATTTTAGCCATCAGAAAGGTCTGCCTTAAAAGCAAGCTCTCTAAATAAAAATTATTTCTTAAAAGATGGATCATCCCTACAAAAATCCCAAGCTAAGGAAGAAGTAAAGAGAAAATTAAAGCAAGACCAAGAGGCCAATAATATACTGAGAATCAGGAATAAGGCTTCTGAAATTTTACCATCTTCAGAAAATTACAGAACAATTAGTATAGAACCCCAAAACAGTAAGAATATGGCAACCAATATGAAAAAAAAATGATGCAACCTGTGTAGCAGCTGGTAAATCACACTCCAATTGTGACAGAGAGAGAGTTTGGGAAACACACACACACGTATATTTATTTTTTAGTGAAATTGGAATAGATTTGAATAGTGAAATAAAATCAGCATTTTGTTGACTGATGGGAAATCTGATCTAGGGCAGAAGTTGTACCCATTGAATCTGAGTCATCAAAAGACAATGGAAATGGTCAAAATAACTTTTATCGATTATAAATTGAAATAGAGCTGAGTAAGCTAGAAGGAACTTTGGAATTCCCATGATTTTGGTTGAAGCAGCCAGAACCCTGTGATAATCGCATGCAAAGGAGTAGAGCCGAGAGTCAGTTATAACCAGCCGTGTTTATCAATATAAACGTGTAGTTATGCTGAAAAAGGCAGACTGGAGAAAATTCTTGAAGAGAGAAGAGAATTGGCCCAGACAAGCGTTGGGAGGAGGAACGACACTATAACTTTAAGCCCTGATCAGAAATCTTTATCCCTCCATTGCAAGAGTCTTATATCGTTCTGAGATGATTTAACAATAAATTAATCACAATACAGTCTCTCTCTGGAATCCAGTGTATGAGTTTTTATGTTAAATACTTTTCTTTTCTATCACCCATTTCTTTTCTCTACTATTCTTTTCTGCTATATAAAAGACATTAACAATTCAACCATTGAGTAGTTGTTTGTCCGGCTTTCTGCAGATATTAATTTTTTTTTGCTGCATTCTAAATTTCTTAGTGCAGACTCCCCAGCCGTGTCTACATCTTCAGTCAACTGTGAATGGACGGACATCACTTCTGCTTTCTGGATCAAACAAATCACATGGACAGGAAGCAGGATTAAATCAGCGGACCGGTCAAATAATCTACAGATGCTCAGAGGACCTATGGCCACTTCCTTAAGTTCGGCTAGGACCAAGTAGACACCTTAACCCAGAGAGTAAGACACCAGAGGTTGATGGGCTGTGGCAAAAGTGCTAGACAATTAGAGTTCTCCAAATGCATCATCAATGTAGCAAAGTTTGTTGACCTAGCTGAAATGTATGCTCATTTGATTACACCAACAAATTAGAATATAATCACTGATTTCTTTGGGGGTAAATCCCTAGCAAATAATCAGGGGTACAAGATACTTCATGTGCAACCTACTGCTGCCTTTGCCAGAAGACTATTGATATGACATCAGACCTGATTACCAATGATCTGATAATCTAAACATGTACCTCAACAATTTACACACTAGAATGTAACAGTATACAAGGTCTCTACCTATATAATTGGGGAGCATCTGGCTGTATATCTGATGCAATACACATGGAGTGAGATAGTTTGACTTGATGCTAGACTGCAAAGCCTATGCCTCCATTCCCAGCAGTTTAGTGATTAAATAATGAACATACTGACATGTTTGAAGTGTGGCATGACTGCCAGAAAAGACATTTGGTGTTCTGTCCCAACCAGATGAAAATCCCTCTCAAGCAGATTTTTCTAATTCTGTGGTACTTGTAATGGGCATATACCCTTGGCTGATACCAGTGGCCAAAAAACCCAGTTGGATCCCTTCTGAAACCCGCATTTCCTGACACTGCTATAACTGCAAACATAGAATAGAGACAAAGGGGAATAGCTAGTCAAAAGTAAGATGCAAGGGAAGCATCAAGCTGGAGGATCTCAAATGCATGAAGCCCCCAGATATAAGGGGGCACTAACAGCTCTCTTCCCAATGTATGCCTAAATATTACTTGAATAAAGGCAGAAGTATGAGTCATGATTTGGCAAAATAGAAAAATTGGAAAATCTTAATCATGAAAGGCCAAACCAAGAAATGTATGCCCTGTCTTCCCCAACCACCAGCAAAATTATAATCCTCTTCATCCAGTGATTAAGTCACTTACCACTCCCCCTCCAAAATGACCACCCTTAAAAAGGTACCACCATGCCCAGTTACTCTGCCTATGATGACTATAATGAGCTTATAAGGAGCAGTGCTGAGATCAACAAAGCCAACACAAAAATCAGAGGGTATGATGATAACAGGGGCGAAGATCAACCTCAATAATTATGTTGTTTTGCAGTTGAGCACATGGAATGGAGTTTCTCTTCCGGAGCCTTTTCACTGAAAGGACGGGCTGTGCAAGATACTCATCATCTGGTTGAGTCCCAAACCCCAGTTGGAAATGAACTGGTTGGAAGTTTAGTGGAAGGCTGAGGCTGTAGTTCAATTGTGGTCTCAGAGGAATGTCTATCCTTAAAGGAGAGGACGGAAGTGTGTACTTTGCACTCTCCACCCTTCTTTACCAACTCTCCATACTTTCACTGCCATCTACTGAACTATTGGCTTTACTTTGACTCTTGTTCTCTCACTCGTATGGAATCATGGCTCCCATGGCTCAATCCCAAGCTGAAGAAAGCTACCTAACTCATTCCTGATCCTTTGAACAGGAATGGAGGTTTATCTGTTGTTTCCTGTTTGGGATTGGGTTTCCAGTTCCTTCTAAAGTCTACTTCATCTCTACATGTCTAACGTCTCCGACTGACCTCTGAAATTTTATTCACTATGTCTCTTGTTTTTTTTCTTCTCTCCCAGTAAGAATAGAAAGCTTCACACTCCTCCCTTGTCTTTTGAACAGGAGTAGAGGTTTATCCCTTGTTTTCTGTTTAGGATTAGGTTTCTAGTTCCTTCTAAAGTCTTCTCATTCCCTTTCACTCCCAATAGCCTCATGCATCTTAGTGTCATTATCATCTTGTTTAAGGAGGGGAATGATTAAAAAAAAAAATTATTTTTATGTGGGGTTTATTTATTACATTGTAATTTTACACTTTAATGCACTTATCCAACACTGCAAACATGATAGCCCAGCAAATTCTTTCATAGTTATTGATTACAGTGCATATGCAGTTAAGGATCTGGATCACTTCAAAAAGTTTATACGACAACAAAAAGATGAGGGATGTTAAGGTGAAGGATGTAGAATACACAGTGGCTAAAGACGTCCACACATGCAATGCAGGCCTTAGATTTTTTTTTCCCCCCAGGGCAATTGATTTTTTTTCTATCCACCTTGTTCTTGATAATTTTTGAAAATCTACCATTTTCTTTATTTCTTAGGATAAACTGTCAACAAGCCTTTTAGTAGAGTTGGGTAAGCATAGAAGGCCTTGGCTTCCATATACCATTTCCATATCAGTTTTATGTATAGGCACAGAGAACGTGGAAGAATTGAGTGAGAGAGAAAAGTAGTAAGAAAAAAAAGAACTGGTGTTAGTTGCTGCCACCTTTTGAATAAGATGAATGTAGAGCATGGCATTGAGACTTTTTACAATAATAATGTTGAGGGATTTGTTTTTGCTTTTTTATGGCTTATCAACCCTTTGTAGGTTATTTAAAGTCAAAACATATTTTAGATTCTAAAATCATATTTTTTTGTAATCATCTCACCCCAAACAAAGCAGTAAAGCCACTAAGACACAAAGGGTTACTGAGTGTGAAAAAATAAGAAAAAGAAAAAAGTTAAGGAACGAGAACAATAAAAGAAGAGGAATCAAGAAGACAGATAATGATTGACATTGCATTTAATCTTTTGAAGATCAAAGTTGGCTGGAAAGCAAGAAGCCAGAAGAAAGTTCCACAAGCAAGAAGTGCAATTGTCAGCGTAGAACTTATGGTTACATTGAGCAAATTAAACTGTAAATTGGTGAGACCTTGTTAGTCTAGGTACCATAGAAGAAATTTCATCAGAACAATTATCATGAAAGTATTTATCGGGTGAATAACACATTAACAATTTCTTTTGAGAATAACAATGATTTTTCCAGAAATAAGTCCTTTTAATTAACCCATAGTTGGAAGCAGATGGATTCATACCTTTCCCAAGGGTATTTTTGCATAAGTGCAACAGATAAACCTCTATTCCTGTTCAAAGGATCAGGAATGAGTGTAAAATAAAACATTCTATTTTTAGGAAAATCTAATAATAATGTTCGATGCCATGGTGGGGAATATAAAACTTGTTGTTTTTTCCGTAATAAGAAATTCAATGTCTACTTCAAATGTACATTTGACTTACATATTCAATGAAAGAAAAACTGTTAGTTTGTTCCATTTTTATTTTTTACAAAAATCATTTTCAAATGATTAGACTTCTACAATATACAGCGAGAGAACTCCAGCAATCAGATTCTGTAGATATAGTTTATGTCAACATATGTATAAGCATGTACGAATTTATATGTATAGAAGCCAAAGGTCACAGCTGTTTTTTCTAATGACTGAAGGAATTTGGCTACTATTTATACAAATGTTGCTAGCACAAAAATAGTGACCTGGAAACAAAAACTTTTAAACTCGTGATTAGCTCAAAATTATTAATATTTTGCGAACAAACTATTTTTATATCTTATGCAAGAATCCACTTGTATAATAGCAAGTTTTCAACATTTGTTTTTCTATTCTTAAAGTGGCTTATAAATAACTAACTACCTTATAAAATAATTAAGTGGCTTATAAATAAAATAACAAAACGGATTATAAAATAACTAAATGGTCTATAAATAAAATAACAAAGTGGCTTATAAAAAAGCTATGTGGTTTATAAATAAAATAAAGTATCTTATAAAATAATTAAGTGCTTTATAAATAAAATAATTAAGTGGCTTATAAATAACTATGTGGCTTTTAAAATAACTGAGTGGCTTATAAATTAAATTGTGTACTTTTAAAAGTCGTAGATAGGTTTGCCTATCATCTGGTTCACACACCTCCCCAGTCTTTTGAGATTCATACATTTTTTCCCTGTTTGGGTTTGCAGTTTCTTCTAAAGTCTTTTCATTCTCTTTCACTCTCAAGTAGGCCCTTGCGTCTTAGTGGCATTATCACCTTCTATTAAGTATGAGATTACAATGTAATAAGGAAAACATTTACCCTAGATGTTCCCACAAATATTTAACTTCAAAACATGCTTTTCAATTCAACCCCAAAATAAAACATTCGATTTTTTTTAGAAATAATACTATTTTTTTTTAAGTTCTGAATATATATTTTTTTTTTAATAGAAAAGCTTTTCACATTCCCATTATCATAGGTTTGAATTTCTTGCATTTGATTGGAGGAAAAATCCCCTATCAATCCTATTTTTTTATAGAATATTATAATTTTATAGCAACAGAAAAACAAACTCAAATAAAATTTTTCTAGCTGTTCAAATACATTTTTGTGTTGTACCATATTAAACACTTTTGGCTAATCTATAAAATATTGGAATCCATTCTTTTGCATTTGTATTACTCTGCCTGATATAAATTCTGACCATAAATATAGCATTTCTTGTTCCGATAGCTTTAATGAACCCACACTGTTCTTGTCCTATTTCTGGTCTAATTCTGCTGTAGGCTCTATTCATCAAAATTCGGATGATAATATGTAGCTCATTAAGTAGATTGTCTGATGGATTTCGCTTTCCTTTACACTTGGCTTCTTAGGTAGTGCTATAACAATGGATCTGCTTAGGTCTTCTTCTATATCACAGCTGTTTTATATTTCATTTATTATGCCTGTAATTTTGTCAAAGCCAAAATCATCCATATCTGCTGGCATCTCAATTACAATTCCGTTTTGTCCCACTTTGTTCCTGTTCAATTTGACCCATGGCTGATTTCACTTCAGGCTTTTATATTTCTGGTCCTTCAATATGTCACTGTATTTCAGGTTGTCTTCTTTCATTGTGGAAGAGTTTGCCGATGTATTTTGTTCCATCTCTGAAGTATTTTTTCTTTCTCCATTATCAGTTTCCATCCTTGAATTTTATGTATCCTATTGATGGAAAACAAATGTTGTACTACTAGTTCTATAATTCCTTTCTGCATATCTGCATTATCTGTAATACCCATTCTATTTCTGCACTTTTCATCGAGCCATTCCTCTTTAGCCTGGATGCATTTATTTCTAATTACTTAGTGCTGTGTTCTGTGCCATATCTTGACATTGTTTGCTGTCACCTTTTCATCGTGTCAAAAACTTAATTCTCATCCATTCATTTCTACCTTTTTTTCCTTTGGGATGATCTCATTTGCTGACGTTAATTAAAGCTTCTTTTAATGTGTCTACTTCAAATTTACAATCTTATTTAGTTCATTTTATTTGCTTTTACTGCTTTCCGTATACTTCTCTTTCAAATTCAGGACATTCAAGAGTCTGACGTATTGCAATTTGAGTTCTGCCTTGACCCTTTTCATTTTCCATAGTTTCACTTTAAGGTTACATATTACTGAAAGGTGGTCATTCTTTATACTATTTATATTTTAGCTGTTGTGCCCTCCAATCTTCCTCAGGTGTATATCAATCTGGGTAACCTACAGAGAACTGAATCCTTTATTTAATCTACAGGGACAGACAAAAATTACCAGATCATTCACTGTGCACCATTGGATCAATTTTTCTCTGCTTTCATCATGAATTTTTTGTAGCATACCTACAGATGATAATGGACATGTCCCCATTCACATAAATACAGTAGTAAATACTGTATGTTGGTATGCAGTTGGAGATTCATTGTGGAATTCACTTGACGCCCTTCTAGCAGTTGACTATTTCTTCTACGTGCCACTCGCGAATATTATGTGTTGTTCTTGTCCTAAGTATTATCGTTCATTACCAACCTTCATATGATTCTTCTATTCAGTAACCTTCCCTAGGTTATAACAAACTCTTAGTCCAAATCTGCCAATTATTTCATCATCTCTCACATTCCCTGCTTTGGCATTCAGGCCTCTCATGATGACTTTGCATTAAGCCTTGGTGTTGTCTAGTAAAACGTTTCAATTTTTTTGTTTCATTTCTTTGTGCTGTCAGTGTATATACAATTACAATGAAGATGTTAAAAGGCTCCCCTTACAGTTTAACTACAAGAATTCTGTCAGTTGATCATATCCCAGAACACATTTCTTCATATCTTGGTCTACTATAAATCATAGTCCCCTCTCATTTTTCTCTCCACCTGCACATATGCCCCCATGTTTGGCACTGATGAAATACCCATTGTTTGCTCATCTGATCTTACATGGTAGAATGAATGACAAATGGATGGTGCCTTTTGTTATACATTTATGCATGGTAGCAGAGGCTATTATGGAGAAAATCAGGTAAGGGAAAGACATATTTCATTTGTGCTTTCTTAAGTGTGATACTAGCCCAACCTTGCTGCGGGCAACAAAGCCACACTGACAGATGAAATTTGTTAAAGCAGGATTTTGATAGCATCTCTGCCTCAGAGCTTGACGAAGCTGATCACGGTGCTTCAGTCTACTGTCTTCAAAACCCTTTAACTTAATGAAACGTCTTATGCCACTTCTTTCGGTTTGATGCTTGGGCTTCTCAGGTTTTCAGATCAAAGTTGAGACGTTTCAAGTTGTCTTTCAATTTGTCTTTGTAGTGTAAGAGTGGACGTCCAACGGAACACTTGTAGTTTGGTAGTTGTCCATACAGCACCTTTTTTGGAAGCCTATGCTCATCCATTCCCAAAATATGACCAGCCCACCTAAGTTGTATCTTTGCTAGAATGGTTTCAATGCCTGTGATGTTGTCACATTTCTTCAGTATTGCACTAATTTTGACCCTGTTGTTATGTTGTGGGCGGTTATCGGATTGGATGGCTACGATAATGAACAGATAAGGCGAGAGCTGAGTAATCACATGCTTTATTTTTGACATGCCATTACAGGAAATTCTTCTAATTAACTAAGGGCAATAACTCTTTTCAACTTCCGAGTTATACAAGGGACTTAACTACTACATCTCCCTTCTTCAACTGAGCGTGAACTCATCTAATTACTTAACAAAAAAAACAAAAAAAATGTTTCCTTGTTAATGGGAGAATATAGTGTCTGTTTGTCTAAGAGTGTGGGGAGCTTTATAGATCTAGTCTCTGTGGGGCCTTTATACATCTTCGGGATCTTCTTGGCTCGGGGGTAGATCTACAGGATCCACTGGTGTGTGATACAGTGGTCAGCTGCTTTATCCGTGTAGGTGATGCCTGGCCCTCAGACCTCCTCCTCTGGCTAAGGTCTGGTGATGACCTGTTCTGAAGTGTGTGTGGTGTTGGGACATTGCTGATATGCAGTTCCCTTTGTGATGCAATTTCTTCAGATGTGTGTGGTTGATCAGATCTATCTTCAAGTATTGAGCTTCTTTTGGCTGGTCTGACGAATTGCCTATTCCTTCGGCAGATGTTACCACTTTTAGACTCAACTATGTAGGATCTCGATGCCGCAGCAGAACGCTGAATGATTCCGGGCTCCCATAGCTTTGTTTTCTCATGCTGGACATAGACTCTCTGCCCCGCATGTAGAGGTTGGTGTTGTCTGTTATGCTGCTTGTCATAACAGTTCTTTGATCTCTCCTTGTACTGCTGTAATGCTGTTCTTGTCTGCTCATTGCCGAGTTGCTGCTTGGATACTAGTGGTGTCCGTATTTGTCGGACATTGAGCAATTCTGCTGGAGAGTTGATGTTCGCAGACATTGGTGTGGCTCTGTATGCCATCATCACTAGATAACTGTCTTGTCCAGTTTCTTGTGCCTTCAGTAGTATTCTCTTGCATATTCCGACGATCCTCTCAGCAAATCCGTTAGATTTCGGGTAATGTGGAGACGAAGTCTTGTGTAGGAAGTTGTACGATTTGGAAAAGACCTTAAATTCCTTGCTCGTGAACTGTGGACCATTGTCCGAGTATAGAATTTCCAGTACACCTCGTTCCTCAAATATTGCCTTTATATTTTTGATGACGGCTGCTGATGAGGTGGAGTGGAGGCGTCGCACGAATGGACTTTGGCTGTACTGGTCTGCTACAAGCAGATATTCCCTCCCAGCCATTGAGAATAAATCTGTGCTGACGTATTGCCAAGGGTAAGTAGGGGTCTCATGCTGGTGTATCGATTCGGCAGGAATACTTGCCTGATACTTTTGGCAGGTGTGACAATTAAGCACTATATCCTCAATGTCTTTATTCATCCCTACCTAGTATAAAACTGACCGAGCTCTTAATCTGGTTTTCTCAACTCCTTGGTGTGATGCATGGAGTTCTTCTAATATACCTCTTTGCAGGGAGGCTGGTATTATGATTTTGTTGCTCTTAAGCAAAATACCATCTTGAACCCCAATCACATCTCTAAAGTTCCAAAATGGTAAGAGGTAGCTTGGGCAGTCAGCTCGATTGGTAGGCCAGCCGGACATGACCATATTCACAAGTTCTTTTAGTAATGGGTCTTGCAACGTCTCAACTTGGATGGTCTCTATTCTAGTTGGTGAAAAATTAAAGTAGGTCATCATACTATGGACATTGAGGTCAATTCCTTCAATGTGCTTGCTAGGTCTAGGTGATACTCGTGATAGGCAGTCTGCAATTGGTACTTTTTTTCCTGGGGTATATTTCACAATGAAGTCATATCCTTCCACTTACAGTAGCATTCTCGCAAGTCTTGGAGGTGCTCGTGATAGGTTCTTTAGCGCTATCGATTCTAATGGCTTATGATCTGTGTGGATAGTTATTTTGTGACCCCACACATAATGGCGAAATCTCTCCAAGCCAAAAACAATGGCTAACATTTCCCTCTCGATGTTTGAGTATCGAGTTTCTGGGCCTGACAGTGTCTTGCTTGCAAATGCCACTGGCATTCCCTTTTGTAGCAGAGCCACGCCTAAACCTGCAGTCGATGCATCCACCTGTAACACAATAGATTCCTTTGGGTCAAAATATCGGAGTGTTGTATTTCTTCTGATTTCTTCTTTGATTTCCTCAAATATTTTCTGTTGCTGGGATGACCACGTGAAATCATTTCCTTTAGATGTCGGAGTGACGTAATGTGGTCTGCGCACTGCTTTGTTTAAGTCATGAGGGTCTAGGCATAGTCTGACCGAACCATTGGTTTTGGTTACACAAACAAATGAATTCACCCATGGTGTTGGTTCTGTCACAGGGAATATTATGCCTTGGGCGACTAAGGAGTCCAATTCTATTTTCAACTTCTCTTTTAGAGCTATCGGGATTCGTTGAGGTGGGTGTACAACTGGTGGTACTTCTGGGTCCACATGAATGGTATATTCACCAGGTAGACAATCAATAAAATCAAATACATCGGGGAATTCCTGAATGATTTTCTTTCTTTCATTTAAATTTCCTTTCCAATTTGATCTTGGCATTGGAACTGGTTTTGTATTCTGCTTGGTCATCGTTTGTCTGTACCTGATGATTTTCTGCAGCAGTAGTGACTGATTTTACAGCTAAGTTTAGGGTCACTAACCCTAACTCCCGTGATGTCTGTAGTCCTATCAATGTTGGCCCTTTTGAATTTACAACATGGAATGTTGCACTAATAAATCTGTTGCGGAATCTTACCCCTAGCCGACAGGTTCCTTCTTGATCAATTGTTGTTCCGCCGAAAGCAATTAACCGCATTGCCGTCGCTTTGAGTGATACACCATGCAGTTTTTTATATATTTCCTTGGGCAAAAGGTTGCTCATAGCACCTGCATCAACCTTCGCATTGACGTCTATCTGCACTTGTCTGTTGCCAATTTTTAATTTGGCATATGCCTCTATAGCGGTTGATGGTGACTGGTGAATGGAGTGGAAATATATATCTTCACTCGAACCACTAGCATTACTTTCATTTTGTGTCACCGTGTGGATTCTCCTGTCTTTGTGACACTGTGACTGCGTCACTCTTTTACTTGCATGTTTTTTTATCTCCCGTCTTGGAGCGGCAGACATTAGCAAAATGTCCCTTTTTGTTGCATCTCATCCATGACTTTCCTTTTGCTGGGCACTCTCCTCGAGGATGTCCTTTGCCACAATATCCACACTGTTGGCTTTTTATTATTCTTAGCCTGAATTGCATTCGTACTGCTCTCTTCTACTGGGATGCGTATAGCTTCAACTTGCTTGCAAGTCACCTCCTCTGTCTCTACTATGCGTAGCGCTTTTGCTATAGTCAGATCATTACCTTCCTTAATTAAGGATTTCTGCGCTGACTTTAGATAAATGCCGAATATGAAGAGATCGACTATAAGGGTGTCTTCCACCAGTTGGTCGTATTCACATTGTTTGGCTATTTGGCGAAGCCGTTTCAAGAATGAGTGTGCCGATTCGTCTGAATTTTGTCTGCACTGCAGCAGTTCGTGTCTTGCCACGCGGAAATTCGACCTTGGGTTCGCATACTGTCTAAAGTATTCAATGTATGTTTCGACGGTCCTTTCTTCTTCATGCCGAAAAACAAATGCGTCACTTATTTCTTGTCCCTCGACACCGGCCCATAACAAAAGATATCTAAGCTTGACGTCGTCGTCAATGTTACGCATGGGACCTTCAAAATGGAGCCCGACTTGCCGAATAAATCTGTCCATTGATTTGGCAAAGTTTGCGCTGGACCAATCTATTGTTGGTGGAGGTACTTGAGATGAAGCTGCCATACTAAATCTTATTGCTTTGGTATAAAGATAATTATCTTACCTTAGTGTTTGGTGCCTATGCACGTGTTCGTCTTTTTTTTTTAAATCCTTGAGCAGAAAAAAAATACAAATATCACGGCTTATTCATTATTTCCAATTCGTTTCATTTTGGTATAAGAGTGTCCTTTTAATCTCACTTCCGACACCATGTTATGTTGTCGGGGGTTATCGGATAGGATGGCTACGATAATGAACGGATAAGGCGAGAGCTGAGTAATCACATGCTTTATTTTTGAAACGCCATTACAGGAAATTCTTCTAATTAACTAAGGGCAATAACTCTTCTCAACTTCCGAGTTATACAAGGGACTTAACTACTACAACACCTGTGAACCCATTTTATATCACATATGGCACGAAGACAGTGCATAGGTAAAGTGTCAAGTTGATTTATGTGTTTGCAGTACAGGATCCACGTTTCAGCACCATAGAGAAGAGTTGAGAGAATGACGGATCTGTATATGTCAATCTTTACTCTGAGAGACACGTCTTTGGTGTTCCATAACCTATGTTTAAAATTATTGAATGCTGTGTACACAGGTATAATAGTTAAATCTAATTAAATTAAATTTTAATTAGATTTTATTATTATTATTATATATATTTTTATTTTTCTTCAAGGGAAAAAGCAGATAACACAAAAAAACGTTGTTTGTCCAAAAAAAAAAATCACCCAGCAAAACGAAGAAATTACTTTCAAAATTAGTTTTTTTGTTTGTTGGTATATTTTTATTTTTCAGTGTATCGTATTTTTTATTATCAATAAAGCAAAATAGTTCGTTCATCCGTGACTAGTGTTTTTAGTTTGTCAGTGTTGAATTTTCTGAATAAATAAATTAATTAGTTAAAATAAAAAGTCAAGGCAAAAGTGGCGGTTTAACCTACATCGTGGGGAGAGGATTACGTTGCTAATATTTTTAATATTTTTTTTAGGGAGATAATAAATAAATTAAACACAAAAATACTCGCTTCATCTTCTTTAGTCAGTGTTTACGGTTGTTTTATATTTTATTTCTTTTTGTTTTTAGGTTTTTGAATTATTAGAATAAAAGATTTAAAATAAAATTATTCATTTTAAACGCAACAGAAACCGAAAGGCCGAGGTCAGTATAATTAAAAAAAGTGGGTCATATTTTTCGCGTGAGTAAAGTAGGAATAAATAATTTTATTTTTAAATCATAAATGGGTAAGAAAAAAATTAAAGAAGGTAAAGTAAAAAAAAGTGTTTTTCCTTTATTTTTAGTGAGAAGATTAATTTTTTGTAATTATTTAAAGCTATTTTAATTTTTATCTATTTATTAATTTATTTGGCTCTGGAAACGATTAAAACAAAAAAACAAAAACGAGAAAACAAACTGAAGCAAATTAATTTTTTTTTCGATGTTTGCTAATGACTTCAAAAATGTCATTGATATTCAAATTATCGATGACTTAATAAAATCCAAAGGAAATTTAAAAAAAAAAAATACTGTTTAAAAATCAATTTCAACAATTTGATATCAACACTGTTAGTTTTTACTAGTGTTTTGGTTTGACGACTCGCTTTGTTTGCCAGCAGTTTGTTACGCAACGATTGCTCCCTATCTCGAAAAAATGCTATGTAATACTGACACTTCTATGATTAATGCAACATAAATAAATTCTATTTACCTTGATTAATCTGTGCACCTCATCGCAATCTTCAACGCGACCAGGTCGAACGATAAATTTTTCTGTCGTAGTCATGCTGACATGAGTTGAAATGAATCTGATGATGACAGTTGCTTTTCCAAGGGCAGATAATTCTAACGGATTATTGCTTGACGTTCAGATAAACCATATTCACATAGTTTTTTTTTTTTTTTATGTACCGTGTCCTCTTAAAAAATAGTGGAACCTCAGTTTAACGGACTAATAGGGGGGAGTCGACAATTAAAGCTATTTGTCCGTTAATTTGAAGCACTTTTTCGTGACCTAAAAACAACCAGTACAGTACGAAATTATTGTAAAATAAATATTGTAAATACAGTTTGTATTTTATTTTTACCTTTAAATAAAGTTTGAATACTTTTAAAGTTAAATCCGGGGTCCGTTGTTTCCGTGACCGTTAATTCGAGGTTTTACTATACGTAGAAAATCATGGCTCTCCACAGTTTCCTGTCTTCTGCGGCTCGCTACTTGTGACCCCTTATTGTCCCTCATTGTCACTGTTAGTGTTTACTGTTTTGCTATCCGTTCACTTAAACTTGTTAAGTATTTATTTACTTGCTCTTTTAGTGTTCTACTTCAATTTAATATTTTATTTGTGATCTAATTCCATTGGTTAAAAAAGTTTCCAATACATTTCCTACGTAACAGTACTGCGATCGACAAGATCTGTAAAAAAAAAAAAGAAAAAAGTTGATCACAGAGCCTTGATATTTAATTTCTCTGACTCCTGATTCGTCAATTAATGCTAATACCATACTTTCGTCTACGTCCGCACGATTAAAATTAATTTACCGCCAAAAATGTGTCTAGTCGTGTTTCGAGCCTATCACGTGACATACAGCATTATAATTACTTAGCGACATCTTTTTCTTCCTCTTTCCTGTCTTCTCAGACCCTACAGCAATGTAGTTCTGTGGAATGGTCGCGTTTGTCCCTTTAAGGGAAAACGCTATGAAGACGCTATGACACACACACACACGTACAAACATTAACTCATCTTATTCACTCCTTCAACTACAAGCAACAGAAACTTATCAACTTCTAACAGTGAGATTTTCTTCAGCAACAAACATGCCGTCCAAGAGGATACAACTTTCGCCTCTTGCCAATATTCACCAGAGAGAAATATTACTTCAAAATCTTCTGGAGCTATAAGTTTCGATTCATCATATTCTCAGCTTTCACTCATATTCATCTCTCTTCTGAGAACAATTTAAGCGGCAAGTTATTTCAAATTATTTACGATAAATTTTATTCAGACGTTTAAAAACTACAAATTGCAAGTGAAGATTACGGTGTAGTGGACCGTGCGGTGTGAATGTGAGAAGAGAAGATGAGTTATCTCTAGGTTAAGACTTCCGCTGGCCGGTCCAGCTACATAGGTATGTTGGACTTCAATGGAGTCCAACGAAGGCAAAGAAACAAACAAGACCGATATACATCTATGCAAACAAATATATATTAATAACAAATAGATTAATACGCGAATTACAAATACATTGAAGACATGAATAAAATGTTACAGTGTTGTATGGAAAGTTGTGAGAGTGTTGTACTGTTGAGTGTCCGTACGAACGCGTAAGCGTGTTCCCAGAATATGGGAAACGCTGCTTGTGTGAGATCACAAAGTGGTGTAAGTGAAAAAGAGAAAGTTTTTTTTTTAACCTCGCTTCACGCGCGAGGTTGCGGCCCCAGGAGAGGCAGTTGGCCGCACGTGTGCGAAGCCGTGGAAAGAGGAAGAGGCGAAAGGTCAGCCAGTATTTATACTCCCGGGAGAGAGAGACCCCTGTTGAAGGGTTAAGGAAATGAGGAGGAGCTAACTGCGACAACGGTTTCATTTCACTAAACAAGTTTCATTAAACTCTTCTCATACGAACTTTCCAGTCTATAACACTTTTTATCGAAAAACATTTCTTTCATTGGGACTGAACTTTATTTTATGAACTGAAATCTTTTCAGTGAGTTCAGATAAAAATATTTTCTCTTAAAAAAAGGCTTTGACAATTGCCAGTTAAAGGTAAATAACTCCTGCTATTAATTACAATTCTTACTATATAAAAATCACACACGTGATTGTTTTGTTTGTCATACAGTAAAATGGAGATTGTTTGTTATTATAAAAACAGTTTTTGTGTTCTTTCTCTTGCTTGCTTTTTGTTTGCTGGCACATTTTTAAAGTAAAAAATGTACGGCCGTTCAACAACACCGGAAATAACACTATTTAAGAGGCACAGTGGAGTAATGAATTGAGGAATCGGGGAGCCGAGTTCGAATTCCAGTCGGATTCACTTGCATGCTAATAACCTTGGGAAAGATATGAATCCTTTTCTTCTTCCCCCAGCTATAAGTTAAATAGCAGGACAGATGTGTGGCAACCGGTCTAGGAGAAAGAAAACTCTGAATTCAAACCGGCTTGAGAGGGTTAGTTTCCGTCAGGCTCTCTTGCCGAAGAAACACCACTTCTACTGCGGTTGCAATACATGTGATGCCCCTACGACCCTGATAGGTCACGGGATTTGCGCGATTTTTTCCCCTGCCTCGTCTTGTCGGTCTCTTAAAAAAATCTTAACGGAAGTTAACACACTGGGGAAAAAAATAAAATTAAAAACTCGTTAGAGAAATTTACGGGTTGGCACACAGTATTCAAATTCGGTTCAGCGTTAATAAAGAAAAAAGTGTTTTTTAGTCAATTAAAAAAACCGCATTAAAAGAAAATAAAGAAACCCATCTATATCCGATCCATTTTTATGGGTGACGATTTTCAAAAGGACACAACAGCATAGCTACACACAAACTGACCCAAGTAGTACAAAAGGCAGGAGTTACAATGTTTTATTCGCTTAAATGCTCTTCTTGGGGTTACCCGACTTTGGCTTCGTGATTCCCGGAACACGCTCACCTTGCTACCATGACAAGGAGAAACCTGATACTACTCAACTTGAAAGAAAACCGACTTAATTGATAACTGATAACAGCATGAAATATCTTTTTTCAGTTTAACCTTCATTTGTTTTTGTTTTTGCGGAGAGGGGTGTTCTTTTATCTTTTTTATCTTAAAAAGTAAGAATGATATCCACCAGCCGAGAAGTATCGAATAGAGTTGCTATAGTTCACTCGGTGATGAAACGATAAACGCACGCCGGTCTTGTAAATGCTGGTTGTGTTGAAAAGGTTGATGTGGCTGCGTGTTGAATAGCATTTAACAATTATACATTTTTGTATCAAGGAAAAAAAATGGAAAACCGATTTTTGTTTCAACGATAAAATATATATTAAAATCAACAAATACAAAACATTTTTTGTAATGTGTGAAACAATAAGATAGGAGAAGTTGTTTCCCTTTATCTGTTAGCTGAAAGATTAAATGTAAATAAACAAGTTTTCTGAAAGAATGTTCAAAGTTCTGTATTAGATAGAATGATGTTTTCAAAAGAACATAATAAATCAGTTGTGGATTAGATATAACTAACAGAGCTGTTGCAACTTGGCTTGTTACATAGAACTGATGGTGAATGATATTTAATTTCTGTGTGCAGTGAATAGAATGAATAGTCTGTGTAGACGCGTGTGAGTTGCTGAGTTCTACTGAGTTCTGCTTATCCTGTCTATTTTTTGAACGAATTCCGGTTTATATAACCATGGGTAGGCTCCAATGACAACGGCGGGAGAAATTTAGAGAGAACACAAAAATATCTGATTGGATGAAAAATTACCCAATCGGTGATTTTGTAACAAAAGCATGTTTGTGAATTAACAGTAGGAAAAATTCAGTGTGGTTAATGCGATCAGTAAATTGTCCTGTGATAGTTAGTATTTATTATTTGACCAATCACATTTGAGAAAAATGTAGGCGTGTCAAACATAGTAGCAATCGCTACAGTCTACAGGGTGGTTTCCCTGAGGATAAAAAAAAGAAAATGCAGGTTCAATCCCTGCCGAAAGGTACATTTTCTTTAATGAGACTGTGTTAAAATTAATATGTGTTGGCTTACCTGGCCGCCGACTGACGACGACATTGTAAACATGTAGAAGAAAAAAAGAAGAGAAATTACCGTCTTTTATAGACACGGGGATTCTAGAACCCTTCCGCTCGTTAGCTATAAAAGACGCCACCTGTTGGCAATGACGGAAACGAGTGCTCTGTATACTAGAGGAAGAGGGCTAATGACGCAATGGTTATTCCTTCTGTCGGAGCCTAGATCTTTTGTAAACTTTACGGTTAACTGTGTCTACTAGGTGATAAGCCGCAACGGACTTTGTTGAAACTCTAAACTACCAGCTGCATTCAGTTGCTATTGTTGGTCGACCATGAGTAACCACCTGTTACCAATAATTGCGTTACAACGCAACAACTGTTGGTACCTATCGACCGGTAGATATTTACTTTCCTTGTTTAAGAAAGGCTTAATCTCTAAAAAAAAATAACTTTTATATTAATCAGAAATCGCATGGGATTAAAAAAAATTAAACCCATTATTTTTTTTTAAATTACAATAATGATATGTTTATATTATTAGAAATATACCCTGTTTGCAGCACACTTAAAACATGCCCAATGTTTATTTTCTACCAAAATAACAGGTAATATTACAAAAATGGTAATAAAACATTCCACGGTACAACACACTATTCAAACATATTTTTTATTTGTGAATAAGTCGTGAAAGTTTCATTAAAATCCGACAATTATTTGATTTTTGCAAGAATTTCCAAATCAATGCGTTTTTCATCGGAAAAAAGCGCAAAAGCACTAATCGTAAATTAACGTCGACCGCTGACGTAAAAGAAAAAAAGGATTTTAACCAAAGGTTCGAACGTTCTAGAAAGGATTAAAAGACTAAAAATAATAATAATAATAAATACTCTTGATCTTTCCTCTTAATAATAAACATTTTGACGATAAAACTTTGTTTTTATTGAGTTTCGGGCCTTTTTTCATCATGCTATGCTGTTTTTCAGCGACCAAGTGGAGGTACCTACTTTTCAGGCAGTGTAGAAAGTCAACGTCTTAATTACATCATTATTTTCCTTTCTATTTAAGTGTGTTTTCTGTTTTAGTTTCGACTGTTTGAAAGTGGTGCGGTTTTTGTTAATTGGTGATGTTCTTTCTTTGTAACTCTGTAGCGCCAATCTACAAGATCTGATGAAGTATTGTCTTTTTTAATGCGTAAATGATACATTGGCTTGAAGCCATTTTTAATCACTGATATCCGAAAACTGTTGTATATGGCTGATAGTTGAGGCATTTCTGAATTAGCTAATTTCTAAATGACGCCATGCATGACATCCACATGAGAGTCTAGATCTTACGATGCTATTTAAAGACATGACTTGTGGCCTTACGCTAATATTTTGGTTTTGTAGCAACTTGTGGTGTTGAAACTACTCCTAACGCAGTCTATATTACATTCAATTTCTTTATTTCATTTTTCTGTACCATTATTCACTTATTACAAAACCTAAGAGCCACTCAAAGTTACTGAATAAGGATTTTGTAAGGAGAAATTAAACGTACATATTAGGAGTATATAAGTAGAGGATGATGCGTTGATAAAACGAAGAAATAAACAATCTTCAACACGGCTCTACAAATTTATTTAGGTTTTATTACTGAGTATTAAATTTCTTTCAAATTGAAAGAAGTGATTTACAAATATTCTTTGCCAAACAAATTCAAACAAAGTATTCCATGTATATATTCGCTATTGCTGGTGATAATGGCGAGCCCATTGCTAAGCCCTCATCCTGGTTAAGACGGTGGAGAACTCGGAGAGGGGAATTAACAGGAGATAACTGATAACTGACATCCATTAGACATGGCACGTGGAACTAGAACAGTCTACCCCTGCGAGCGAAATAAAGGGTTCAGTTCGACATTCCAACCACCTGAAGAAGGCCAGAGCGTACAACGGTCGAAAAGTTGTGATAAATATGGCAACAAAGATGAGGATGGTAGGCCAAACAGTGTAAATAATTTTGAATTCTATCAAGACTGGAAAACAGGGATAGCGCAGCCCCACCCAGTTATGACATAAATGCTACATTTTTCCGTCTGATCTAACTATTATAAGAATCGACCATGGCAAGGGGAGCCTGGTACTTTCTAGAGCGTGACAAGAAAATGATAAATTTTCCCAGCATCTTTAGCAATGGATTATATGTCAGAGTTCCATCTGCGGTTTGAAGTGAGCTTGAGTCTCAATAGACGTTCAAGACAGGGATCATCATTCATCAGGACTAGAGAAAATTTTGGGTCATCCTGGTGATGAGACGTTATTAGCTTGGTTCGTATATAAGAGTAATAATTGAGCTCTGGAATGACCTTGGGTCTCAATAGACGTTCAAGACAGGGATCATCATTCATCAGGACGAGACAAAATTTAGGGTCAGCCCTGTGATGATTAGACGTTATTATCTTGGTTCGTATATAAGAGTCTTATTTGAGCTCTGGGGTCAGCTTGAGTCTCAGTAGACGTTCAAGGCAGTGATCATCATTCATCAGGACTAGAGAAAATTTTGGGTCATCCTGGTGATGATGAGACGTTATTAGCTTGGTTCGTATATAAGAGTAATAATTGAGCTCTGGAATGACCTTGAGTCTCAATAGACGTTCAAGACAGGGATCATCATTCATCAGGACTAGAGAAAATTTTGGGTCAGCCTGGTTTTGATGTAAAGTTATTAGCTTAGTTCGTATATAAGAGTTCTATTTGAGCTCTGGGGTGAGCTTGAGTCTCGACAGAGTCTAAGACAGGGAGCATCTTTAATATTTCAACATTTAGATCAGGACCGATAATATTACAGGCCCTTTTTGGACTTTGTTGAGAATCTCGAAGTATATAGACGGTGCACCAGACGAGATATGACAGCAATATCGAATGGTAGATTTATAAATGTACAAGATGGATTCTGACTAGAAAATTTGTCTGCCACGACACAATGAACCAACGTTCTTAGCAACAGACCTAGCATTTGATCCAATATAATCGCTTTACTTCATGTCAGTAGTAAACGTGAAGCCAAGAAGCCACAACGAGTTGTTCTCTTGGAGGTTAGCATCAGCCATGATTATGGAAGGCAAAACTGACTCTCTGTAATGACTAAAAGCTAAATATTTCGCTCTTTAGGCGTTAAAATTTACAAGCTATTTCTTGCTTCAGTAAACAAATGATTGGAGGTCATTTTCGAGGGCTTCTGTCAGTTTAATTTATTATACTTACTATTAAGACAGGTGTTATGGGACCTTACCTATAACGACAGAGTGAACTCTTCCGGACACTATGAATGCTGCGCCTCTCGAGAGAGGGACGAGACAGAATCGAGTCGAGCCAACAGTAGTTCATTCCAAAACCAGACTGACAGACATACTAACACCTTTCACGTCTTGTATTATTATTATGTGTAATATATCTTTGTTATTTCTACTCTTGTGTTCATATTGTTCTTCCTTGGTCCTAACCTTGGACCATAACAACAGGACTAAATAATTTTGTTATCAGCATAAATGCCTAGTTAGAAATTGATATCTGGATAGTCGTTGATATAAATGTGAGTTTGTGTGTATGTATGTGTGTGTGCGTGAGTGTGTGAGAGAGAGAAGGAAGAACTTAATGTCAAAAATTATGAGTGGGCATGAACCGGGTCAAATCTAGAGTTGACCTTCATCTTCAAATTATGACGACTCACCCTTCTTACTAAAAGCTTTTCACCCTCCGTTCATACTGCCTACGGGAAAGGTTAATAAAAAAAACCGTCTTCAAAGTTTCTATGGCTTTGTAGAGGACCGTATATTTACGTGCTGTTGAATTAGGGACACGTGCTATTTATTCCTGCTAGAAGGTCCAACTACAAGAACAATGGCGGACTCAACCGAAGAGATAAAGAAAATAAACAAGACCGATATATATATGTCAACAAATATATGTATTAAACAACAAATTTACAAGTGACAAAACATCAACATCATTTGTGTGTTTACGTGAAGAGTTTGTATTTTGGTGAATGTTCGTACGTACGTGTATGTGTGTTTCATGGCGTTTTCCAACAAGTGGGAGAAAACGCAGATTTTTGCGAGAGATCACATTTTTAAATGTGTCCGCTGAAATGCAAAGTAAAAAAGAGAACGAGGCAAGAAGTCGCCCAGTATTTATAGTGTAGGGAGAGCGACCCCTAGTGAACAATTAGGGAATTAAGGAAGAGCTAACTCTGATAGCTTTATGATATAGGTATATGTGAGTCCTTTCCCGCCAAATTGCGCTGATTAAAGTTAAAAAGAATTTTTATTGTATTTTTTTTATTTTAATTATTTTTTTATTTTATTTATTATTATTTTTTCTTTTTTTTTTTTTTTTTTTTTTTGCATTCCTTCACGTTGAAAAGGCTGTTATGATTCCATCATAATATTAGACAATCAAATCATCACAAGCTAGGAGTTCCTGAGATCTTAGCCCTTTTTGAGTAGTTGTAAAAATAAAAATATCTTGTCTAAAGGTAGACACCTCTATCGCCCTCCGGTCGTCCAAAGGTTCGATAACCGCGGTTGATCAATAAGGTGATCGCTTCGATCCAAGCCTCGCCTTATCCCACGGTCATTATTTTGATCATAAGGTCTGCCATGATCAAATCGTCGTCAGGTATCTTCGTATGGGCTGATCCAAGTGGAATGATGACACTCGTAAAGGAAATAATTTGAATTAAAAAAATAAATTTTTTTATAAACGCTTACTAGCGCCTTCTCATCATATTTACCAGCGCTAAATAGTGTCACACCTCCACAGAAATGCGATACCTAAATTAATTTTTTAAAATGAAAAATATTTATTGAAGCATTTATTCAGTTTTATTTTCAAGGTAATAGACTGAATTTAACATTTCCAATAAGCAAAATACCTTTCTGTATTTTAAAACTAATTTAAAAGGATTGGAAGGAGAAATCACTAAAAGTCGCTAATTTTTCTCGACATTTTAGCCATTTGTCATCACAATGTAATTTTCTTTTTTAAAAATATTTCAAAAATAAAATATACTTTTCTGAAAATTTATTTGAAGAATATTAGCTCATTCAAAGTTTAATTAATCTAATTCGAAACAAATATTACTTTCCTGTTGTTGTGGATTCCGGCAATGGAATCCTGCACAAATAAATAAACAACGCCAGTAATTGAGATAGAAAAATAAGTGTAGTAAACGTAAGAATACAGACTTGAAGTGAAGATTAGTAGTCTTGGAATGCGGGTTAGTAGAAAGTATATGCACAAGTCTCTGTAAGTGAAGCCGTAATTATCTCTCTCTCTGGACTCTCGTATAACTCTCTGTGAACACCCTGTGTACGGTCTCCGTATCTCTCACCCTGACTCAACGTATCTCAACCTGCAGGTATTCTCTCTGTCAGTATAAGTATACTTTGGACGAGTCCATCTTGTGTAAAAGTGGTCTGCCCCACAACACCTATTATCGCAGAAATTGTTTTGCTATAATATCGTAAAATGATAAAATGTATGGGGTAGCATTATATTGACAAACTTAAATTTCATTCAGATAAAAAATAACAAATGAAAGTTTTCTTGTTGAAGTACCATCATCATTAGCGCTTTAATTTTTAAAATCCAAAAAGAACACTACATAATTATCTTTCAAAAAAATAAAAAAATACCAACAGGCGTCTGATAATTGAAAGGCAAGACATTTTTATTGTATACATTTATTGCATTCCTGTCTCTTTCCATTCTTCCCTTCATCTTTTTCACTTCCCTTCTCAATATACCCAATGTCCTGTCTTTTAATCATCATACGCCTGGTATTTTATTTAAATATAATTATGCAGCGTTCTTTGTGGGTTTTTTTTTAAATAAAGTGTTAAAGGGGTCATTTTAAAAGTATCGCCCTACGAGATCGCCAGCTCGAAACCGTGGTCGCGTATTTTAATTGACCCCTTGATTTATAAACTATATATATATATATATATATATATATATATATATATATATATATATATATATATATATATATATATATATATTATAATGATCGTTGAATAGGCATTAAGTATTAAATCATGCGTTACACTTTAGAAGCAAGTTCTCGTTGGGTTCTTTATATTCACTTACGCGCCGATAGCATTATATATATAAATATATGAATCCACATCTATTCTCCTAGCTATGGGTTAATTAGTAAAACTTTTATATATGTATTATCACTAAGTCATTATGTCCCACCCTAAATTCTTAAAATCTAAAAGTATTTTCTGGCTTTAAATAACCTCCAAAGGGTTGATAAGCTGTAAAAAAAAATTCAATCAATCAACATAGAGCGGCAAATTCACATTTTGCTTTTTGGAGATTTCTGGAATATTGTTTTCAAATATTTTTGAATGACGATTGGTTGAATCCATGGATATAAAACCTGTAGATGCAAAGGACCGACTGTTTAGTGTATTTGCTTGGGTCTGCTTCGTGTTTTATATTGTTGTAAAGGGTGTTTCATTAAGACGGATCAAAGTCAACAGTAAATAAATCAGTGTTATCCGTGAAAATTGAATTATTTCTCTATTGGATCATGTTATTTAAGTCATGGCAATTATGTGTGAAAAATAATATCGTCCAAATATCTGCCAAATCTGAAAGAAAAAGAAAAAAAATCATTAGATGCTTAAACTTAATTCACATTTAAAATTGGTCCAAGTTATTAGAACACCATTTATATTCATCAACGGTGACTCGTGTTCAAACCTAGATAAAAGTCTAGGAGTGGTGATTTTCATGGCAGGAATACAATCTTTTTACCCAGTTCTATTCGACCTTGTGCCAAACGAATTCTATTTTAGTGAACATCTTTTTTTGCTATATTTGTTGAAAGATATTCCAGCAAGAGCTCTTGAAACTAAAGACTTAAATTACGTTAGGCTGTAACAGAAAATCAATTGTATATTTTAGTAATTTAGAGAGAAAAAATGTTCCTATGACATGTATCGAATAGGAGTGTTATCTCGTTACATGTATTGTGATATCTTCAAGATTCTCACCGAATACAATGTCAGATTCATATGGGTGAATGATACCCCACGGTCACAAGCGAGAAATCACATGACTTTACACACTGATCCTCATTATATTCGTCATCAGTTTACGCGTAATCTATCCCTTTCGAATCGGCGGAAAGAAATATATTTAAAAAAAATAAATAACCTCTATTGAGGATGCGACCTGTGCTGATACATTCTCGGCCGGTAATTTGATCAGGTCCGCCGTTGAGCCGGGGTCCGTCGCCCCAGACGCAGAGATAAAAAAAAAAAGCTAAATATTTTTCTCTTGCTGATAGATTTGTTTTTACTCCTGTGGCAGTGGAGACTTCAGGGGTTATTGGCCCTCGTTCGATGGCGTTCCTTCGGAGGATTGGCGCGATTGCGTCTCGATTAAGGAACGAGCCTCGCGAAACGGAGTGGCTCTTGCAGCGTGTCTCACTGGCGACGGTTCGAGGTAATGCTTTCTCCATCATAGCAGCTGGCAGAGAATAGGGAAAAAAATTGTTTATAGTTACGTTGTTCTGGAATTGTCATCATTGGCCGATTGAACTTGCTTTGTTTCAATTATTGTTTCCCTGAGATTGAACTTACCATTTCTTTTTATACTATAATGTATTTCAGTGTTACCTCTATTGATAAACTTTGTCAACGTTTTTTCATATTCGAAATATCAATAGGGCTCTGTAGAGAAGATATAGGGTTTTGGGCATGGAAAGTGGTATCTAATTTCAAAGTCATTTTTCATTCCTTTCACAATTATATCCTTCAAAGATTGGGCACCTCGGTGTGGTGTAATGGTTAATATGCTTGTCTCGCTAAAACAATTAATAGTGAGTTCAATCCTCACTGGTTACCCCATACGCTCGGCCTGTGCCACATCAAAGCTAGGCTTATAAAATCAATATATCCTTCAAAGATATCACTATTCATTTCTACAGTTACAACTATAGAAAGTGCACCTTTCTGAAATGAAAAGAATAACAACAAAACTGTGTATATATATACATATATATATATATATATATATATATATATATATATATATATATATATATTAAGCTTATCACCCCAAGCAAGGCTGGAAGCCACTAGCACGCAAGGGGTTACAGAAGGTTTGGAGGAAGAGCAGATAGGAGTGGTAAAGGAGAGGATGTAGAGAAAGATAGTGGATCGATCAAGGCAAGGGGGTTACAGAAGATTTGGAGCGAGAGCAGATAGGAATGAAAGGTGAAAGGATGTGGAGAAGGGAAGTGGATAGATCAAGGCAACTGGAGATGTCGATTGACGTTACACTTAAATAGTTGGAGATTGTATTTGTCAGAGAAACAGGAATAAGGAAGTGAGTTCCACAGGCGAGATGTGCGAGACATGAAGCTATTGGAGTAGAAGAGACGTCTACATCTAACAGTTTCAACGGTGAAGGGGTGGGAACGGGATGCCGGCCTCGTAGGACGTTTAAATTCATGAAGCCTAGGAACCAGCGAAAGCAGATCATCGGAGCAATTACCGTGAAAGTATTTGTAAAAAAGACAGAGCGAGGCAACGTCGCGTCTGTGAGAGAGCGACTGCAGACGAGATGACAGATCAGGGCCAATTACATTGCATATCCGTCTCTGGATATATATATATATATATATATATATATATATATATATATATATATATATATTGTGTATATATAGGCAGCAATTTTTCATTAATGCATGTTTCATTATATAATATAGACAAGTTTTGTCTATTTATTTTAAGTAAGTTCCTTTCGTATTGTCTGATAAGCTTAATCACATTATCGTTGAAAGACGAAAGGAAAATCATATACTACACTAAATCTAGTACATCCAACTTAACTATTCGCAATGATTCTTCCCCCCCTCCCCGTTAGTGATTTGCAAAAAATCAACATAGTTTACAAATTCAAGTGCCCTTTGGGAGATTGTATCTCCAATGGATTAAATAATATTTATGTTGGTCACACCACAAACTCCGTTTCACGGCGCTTGACTCTACATTTAAATGATAACTCCAACATTTTTAGACATTTAAAACAACATGCCTGCCCGCGTACTCAATTCCAGAAAATCCTTGTTGACAACACAACTATACTTAAACATGAAAACAAAAAACAAAAATTAAAAATCCTTGAAGCTATATACAAAACACAGTTGAAACCTAACCTGAACAAAATAATCTATGAAATCTCCACAAATATTCTTAAATGCCTATAATTTATAACAGAAGCCATTGGTTTATACCAACGGCTTCCCATACTTAATACTCTCGTTTTTCACTCACGCGTGGTCATGTGTGACGTCATGAGCTGCGACGCGATTTTCGGTTCCGCGTCTCGTATAAACGAGTTTGTCGTTACTGTGAAATTCTTCATGCAACAAGGGCGGACTATCATTGTTGTGTCGTCCGTGTGTTGTTTGATATATTGAAATTGTCATCTTTGATAATGGCTTATGTAAGCCGAAAGCTTAGAATAGATTTAAACATGTATCAATATGGTGTTTCCTTTGGTCTTTCAACGGTAATGTGATTAAGCCTATCAGACAATATGAAAGGAACTTACTTAAAATAAATAGACAAAACTTGTCTATATTATTTAATGAAACATGCATTGATATATATATATATATATATATATTTTTAGAATTGGACATAGTCCGACAATTTATTTAAAGACATTTATATTATGTTTAACGTTCTTTATATATATATATATATATATATATATATATATATATATATATATATATATATATATATATGCAAACGATAAGTATGTATTAACAGAACAAGGATATACATAGACAATAGAATATTGTTGCGTGTTACAAGACAATGAACATGAATGAAGAAAACATTTAAAGTAGTGAATTGTTAGGGTGTGTGTAGTTTGATGTAGGAGAAAGTCCTAGAGAAAATGAAGTGAAAGGTGCGTACGTACGTGTGTGCTTCCCAGTGGGGAAAGCGTTTTCCTCGTCCGACCTACATCTTACCGTCATCGAGTGATAAAGAAAGAAAAAGATGACAGAGAATGTCACTACCTATTTATAGTCCTGAGTGCGTTCCCTAGTAGCGGTTTCGAAAATTAGGAGCTAACCCGACAACATTATGGCGCTACACAATGATCTTTTATCATTTCATTATTAATAAAATATTCCTCAAGACGAATATTTTTAATAATTGAGAAATGATGAAAAGTATAATGGCACCACAAGAAGATATATTTTAATAAATTATTGCACAAGTAATGCGAGAAGACAAGTGAAAGAAAGGCAGGAGCAGTTCCCGCCCAGATGTGATAGCAATACTCCATTCTGTGGTTTCATCTGACTCTTGGAAAGATAAAAAAAACATGGTAGAAGGAGTCAGATACTTCGTAAAGTGATAGAATGAACCAACCGGCTTGATTAAGACGACACAATTGTCATAAAAACTCTCAATGGTTCTGATCTCAGAATATGGGCTGGCACACTTTAATTGGTCTTTGACACTAAACAATCATCTTTTAAAATACTTCATGACAAGACAAATATTATATATATATATATATATATATATATATATATATATATATATAAAATATAATCTTCTGAATTTTTAAGTGAGATATTATGAAAATATAATTAATGCCAGCACAAGAATTTGACACATTCTTATATATATATATATATATATATATATATATATATATATATATATATATATAAGAATTTGATACATTCTTATATATATATATATATATATATATATATATATATTCATATATAAGAATTTGATAAATTCTTATATATATATATATATATATATATATATATATATATATATATATATATATACCCAAGTGTGGGATTGGTATATACGGAGTAAATTCCAATAACCAACAATTATTATTCTTTAAAGAGTGCTCAATACAGAGTAGAGCAGATATAATTATTCATTTAAATATTATAACATAAATATGTTATAAAATCACTACAAAAATAGCCATTTTGTTTCAACACTCCCGGTGTCTTATCAAGTGATGATGTTGAATGTCGAATAAATGGTTTTAAAAAGTTCCAAATTCATTCCCGATCCTTCGCTAGGGGTAAACGCTGTAACTTAAGTCAGAGTGACCAATCAAAATACAAGTATATGGCGATTCAGAAAACCCGACAACGATTCCAGCAAGTCGGTATTTACCAAAATTCGGCCCAAAATTCCCCGTAACCGTCTATCTGCCCGAACGAGACTCTGCCCTTCGGCACAGCCTCGTCCGGGTCCCTCTTTGTCCGAAGGCAGAGAGTTCGACAGCAGCCAAGATCTGCTTAACAGATCCCAACAGGTCGGTATTTACCTGCCTCCCAACAAGGAAAGATGTGACACAAGACCGAGTTTAATGTGGGGCAATCCGAGCCCGTAGGCTCGACCCAAAATTCCCCGTAACCCCGCATAAACGGGTTTGGGTCTATCTACCTGCCCGGACGAGACTCTGTCCTTCAGCATACCTTCGTCCAGGTTCCTCTCTACTCGAAGGCAGAGAGTCCGACAGTAACCAAAATCTGAATAACAGATCCCAGCACGTCTCTGTAGCCCGTTGGCTTACGAATACTTATAGTTAGTTACTACCTGTAGTGTAGTCACTAATGGTGGTGACAGGTTATTCCACTACATCACTAATGTTACTGATGTTGCTAGCATTCAGCCACTAAATTTTCCCATTGCTCAATCACTTGATCAAATCATGGATTTCCCTACTCGTTTCTCTAACAAATCCGAACAACAGACTTCTCTTGACTTATTTCTTACCTCTCCTTGCTCTTGCCGATCTTCGTAACACTGTCCTCTTGGAAACTAGGATGACTGTAGTATCTATTGATATTTTGTTCCAGTGATATATTAAACATGAACCTCCAATTCATAAGACCTCTTTCCGTTACCAGCTGACTAATTTTCTTCGAGACACCCCATGGACTGACATTTTTAAACTTCAAATTGAAAATTGCGCCACTGACGTTTCCTCTTGGGTTAAAGCTGGCGTGAAAGCTTTCATCCCTTCTCGGAAATCCCAAATGAAAACTCAATTCTCTCCATGGTTCACACCAACATGCTCGGTCGCTATAGCCCGCAGGAACCACTATTTTCGGTTATACTAGTGTGACAGCTCCCGTCACAACAGTAGCCTGTTCGTTGTTGCTCGTAATAAATATAAATGAGTCCTCAAAGGAGCAAAGTCCCTGTTTGCCGAGAGAAGGAGACATCGCATTGCATCTAACAACTTTGGTTCTCGTGATTACCGGCGGCTCTTTAATAGTGTATTAAATAAGTGTAAGGTATGTTTCTCCTCTCTTCAATCGATTTGAGGTGTTATCATCTATTATGATAAAGCTGAATGTTTCGCCCCTAAATTCCCAAGCTTTACTCTTGACTCATCTGGAGTATCTTTGCCTAACTTCCTACTTAGAACGGAGTTAATCTAGACCCCCACAAAGAATGTGAACCTCATGGCATTCCTGTAATAGTCCTTAAGAAGCGTTCTCCCAAACTGGGCCATGTTCTCTTTGAACCATATTACATATACTTTGCTGACTCCCGCTTTCCTGTCTGCTGGAAGTCCTCATCTGTTATTCCAATTTTTTAAGAACTCGAATGAAACATCCGACCCTCCAAGCACAGACCTATTAATCTTCTACCTCTTTTGGGGAAACTCATAGAGGCCCTAATCAATGCTGATTTGGTTAAGCATCTCACATCGCAGGGCTTTCTTTCAGACAAGGAATGTGGCTTTCGTTTTTCCATGACAACTGCTGATGTACTGACAATAATTGCAGAAAGAGTCTATCAGGCTCTAGATAAGAATGGTGAAGCCTGAGCTGTATCTTTGGACATCTCGAAAGCTTTCGACATAGTTTGGCATAGAGGTATTCTCCACAAGCTGAAAAGTTTGTCTCCAGACAAATTTAAGAACTGATCCAGTCTTTCCTATCAAATCGCGAAATGAATGTTATCCTGAACAGACACTCTTCTAGATCATTTGTTCCCGACCCCCACCCCGAGCTCAATCCTTAGTCCTACTTAGTTTTTAATTTTCATTAATGAGCTCTCAATTTGGTATCTACGCTGATGAGACAACCATTTACTCATGTCTCGATAGTAACTGTGGTCAGTTCGATAAGGTCAAAATGGTAGCTGATGCCCAGAACGACCTTCTGTCTGTTGTTAACTGGAGCAAAGAATGGCTTGCTAATTTTAACACCCCCCCAAAAAAAATAAACTGCTTTCTATTAATCATCTGAGAGGCCCCTCTCCACTTTCCACCAGCATGGCTGATGCTTATCTCCAGGAAAGTGACTCGTTGCGTCTTCTCGGGCAAAAATACTGTATTGAATCCATTGCTAGATGAGCTGCTAAAAAAGATGATTCACTGTGGCATGCTAGACAGTTTTTCTCTCCAGAATCTATCTTATATATCTATGTCTACCAATTGTCCATGTTTAGAATATTGCCACCACATAGGTCTGGTGCTCCTGCTATTTATCTAGAGCGCCTTGATAAAATTCAAAGAAGAATCAGCAATATTATAAGTCCTGATCTGGCGGCTCGGCTCGGCTTCAGTCATTTTCCCACTGCCATAAGATTGCTTCCCTGTGTCTTTTCTAGAAATACATTTATGATAATTGTTCGGATAAAATCTTCGCTTTGGTACGTAGACATTTTAAAAAATTTAAGCGCAGTACTAGAGTGGCGTCGAGGTCTCATCAATTTACAGTTGAGTTGGCTAGATGTAACCGTAAGTTCTATGTTAACGGTTTCTTTTCTCACACTTCTCGCTTGTGGAATTCCCATGCTTTCCAGTGAACTTTAATCTTCAAAATTTTAAATGCAATGTCAATTGCTATCTACTGTCCTCCTGATTACTTTTCTTTTGTTTTCGCTCATTAGTAAAGTTTCTGTTTCTAATTCAACCACACCCAATGACCCCTTGTGTCTTAGTGGCTTTACTCTCTTGCTTGGGTTTGAACTCGAGTAAAAAGATGTACAGTTAAAACGCGTATATCACGCATATGTAAAAAAAATCATATACTCTAATGTTTTAATTAAATTTAATAATTAAACATGTTTGACACTATTTCTATTGTCTAGACTTGGGAATTTGAAATTCTAAAATTACAAAAAATGTTATTAATATTAATATATGACGTTTTGATGTTATTAATATTAATATATGACGTTATGATGTTATTAATATTAATATATGACGTTGTTCGGTGGCGTATCTTTGCTATGACAAGTGCAGGTCAGAAACGTCACTTGGGTGGAAAGTGGCAACACGACGCCCCTGAACTCTGGGTAAATAATTTATCGTATAATATTCGTTAATTAATACTTAATCACGAAATCATCCAGCCACGGACTGTCGGAGTCGAAAGTCGCCAGCGAGAGACATTTTGTTGACCTTGTTGTTGAACGGTTGAGATTGACTAAGGAGGGTGTAAAATACTTAACCCTTGCACATGAAACGAGTGACTCGGGTAATTTCAAAATCTTTTCAAAGAATATTTTTTGAAAGAATTTTTTTTCTAAATACTGTTTGTTGATATATAAAATTATACAAAATTATATATCGTTATATCATAGATAGATAGATAGATAGATATTAAGACATGTCTCATTGAATAATTTAGACAAGTTTTGTCTGCTTATTTTCAATAGGATCCTCTCATATTTACGGACAAGCTTCTTAGTATTCTTATTAAAGGAAGAGAAAAATTACTATGTTGATACATATTTATTTATTCCGTCCTGGGTACGACGTTAAACTGCATCCAACAGCAAGGCCTCTGATCAAGAGGTTTTGAGGAAGCGTGGAACCACCTCTTAATTGCTGGTGTTCCCAGGTCCACCCAGACCCGGGGTGGTAGCACCTGTTGGGGTCCCAGCTATGGGCAAATAGTGAACTTCCATGTTTTTACCATGTACTGGGTATGACGACAAACTACATCCGCGTCCTGGGTATGACGACAAACTACATCCGCGTCCGGGGTATGGCGACAAACTACATCCGCGTCCTGGGTATGACGACAAACTACATCCGCATATTTGAACTTTATTTGAGTAGCTAAGCAATTAAATTTTATCAACAAAATAATTGCTTTTTTATAAAGATCACAAAAGACCAGAATGAAAATGAAAAAATATTATTACCAGCTCTACGTTTTTGAAAAATATTATTACCAGCTATACGTTTTTGAAAAAAACATTATTACCAGCTCTACGTTTTTTGAAAAAACATTATTACCAGCTCTACGTTTTGGAAAAAATATTATTACCAGCTCTACGTTTTTGAAAAATATTATTACCAGCTCTACGTTTTTGAAAAAATATTATTACCAGCTCTACGTTTTTGAAAAAATATTATTACCAGCTCTACGTTTTTGAAAAAATATTATTGCCAGCTCTACGTTTTTGGAAAAATGTTATTACCAGCTCTACGTTTTTGAAAAACCAGAATGAAAATGAAAAAATATTATTACCAGCTCTACGTTTTTGAAAAATATTATTACCAGCTCTACGTTTTTGAAAAATATTATTACCAGCTATACGTTTTTGAAAAAAACATTACCAGCTCTACGTTTTTGGAAAAAACATTATTACCAGCTCTACGTTTTTGGAAAAATATTATTACTAGCTCTACGTTTTTGAAAAAATATTATTACCAGCTCTACGTTTTTGGGAAAATATTATTACCAGCTATACGTTTTTGGAAAAATATTATTACCAGATATACGTTTTTGAAAAATAATATTACCAACTATACTTTTTGGAAAAAACTTTTTCAGCATTGAATGGCCCAACGAAGGTCGATATGCTGGTTAAATAATCAATCAATCAATCAATCAATTATTTATTTATTCCGAGTACTTTCGACATTAGCACAATGTCATCATCAAGGTGTTGTTTTTGCTTAGGCAAAAATTGTTGTGTTCATTTTTCTAAGACAAAATTATTGTGTTCATCTGAAAGTAAAATTACTTGTGAATTGAAAAATGTTAAGGTTACGATTTACATTTTATGATGTAAACGTCAGGGGAGGTAACTAAGTTATGAAATGTCTAAATGTTTTTTTAATATTTAAAACTATTTTAAACTATATGCTGTAACCATTTTAAAACATTTGTGCAGTATTGATGAATATGTATCAACATGGTCATTTTCTCTCTTCCTTTAATAATGATACTAAGGAGCTTGCCCGTGAATATGAGAGGATCCTATTGAAAATAAGTAGACAAAATTTGGATATTATGTATATTCACTAATATATACTTACAGCAGTGTTTTATAACAGTGAGCACTCTATTTATAACACCTGAGGAAGAAATATATTTATACAGACATGCAAATATTTGTGCGTGTTTGTAGATTTTTATCCTACCCATTCCTATATATATATATATATATATATATATATATATATATATAAAGTGGACATTGAAGTCAATACCCAATTTTAATGCGCGCATTCCATAATGGATAATTTTTTACGTTCCAATGAATGCTCAGCACATTGTCAACCCTTTTGCATTTAAAAAGCATAACGAAAAAATTACGGTAATGGATAACACCGCACATCTTTGTATAAATACTAAAATTAATGAACAACATATAGTTTTGCATTACTTGCATCCCTGAAGATGATCTTGGAAGAAGATCGAAAGTACTTGGGAAATGAAAATAAAATAAATTTAAACAGACATACCACATTTATCTCATTTTTTTAACGTCAATACACGTCAATTCGTGAGTATTGTTCAAACTTAGCAGACATAATGTATGTAATTTATTCATTCAGACATGACTGGGTAATTTATTCAATCAGACATGCCTGGAATTTGCTGCCTAAATATTATATATATAATGGACTCTCCCGTCGAACTCGACGTATGAGGGTCAGACAGATCAGGTCCCAGAAAATGAAATCCCGACACCCGCACAGGATTTGATTATAGTGGTGAAGGCTTTGTGCAGAGCCATCCACACTTTTTGGAGGGACGAATACAGGTACCTGGTGCAACGGATGCCACAAGGTCCCCAAACGACCCTCCGCAGGTCTTGAATTCAGAGTTGTCCTTCTCCTAGACCAGTTGCCATCCAAGGCTATAGAACCCAGTCTGTCCTGCTATTTACCCATAGTTGGAGGGAGAAGAAGAGGATTCACACCTTTCCCAAGGGTATTAGCACGTAAGTGAATGTAATGGATTCGACTGGAATTCGAACTCGGCTCTCCGATTCCTCAATCCGTTATCCATTACTCCACCGTGCCTCCTATATATTTATTTAAATTGTGTGTATTTAGGCAGAATTTTTTTCATTGATGAATGTTTCATTAAATAATATAGACAATATCGATACATATGTTTTATATGTAACGATATTGTGATTTTCTTTCTTCGTTTAATGATAATGTTATTAAGCTTATGAAAAGAATTTGTATGAAATAAATAAACACTTGTCTATATTATTTAATGAAACATGCATCAATATATATATATATATATATATATATATATATATATATATATATATATATATATATATATATATATATATATATCATTCTGTCAACAAAAATATTAAACACTGATTAGATTATTAGAATATTGTAAATATAAAATTATTCTTGTAAATGCAAAAATAATTTTATATTTACAACATTCTAAAATCTAATGCAGAGGTATTAAAATTAATGCAATTTTATCATTTGCCAATTTGTAAAGAAATAAATATGAAAACAATTTTTTATTCATAAATTTATAAACATTTCCTAAATTATAAAAATATATGTCACAACTATAAAGAAATCCTTATTTACCTTTTTATAAAGTTCAAGTCGATTTGCAATTAGACGATATTTTGCCACCCATTTCAATAAATAATCTTATAGTGTAAATTGAAATGTTAGGTGTTTGTAAGTAATATAGGCTGAAGATGGAGGGACATGAATAGCAGCTTTATTCCGTGAGCGGATATACCATGGATTGTTTTACAATCGTTGTGTCTTCATGTGCATGTGCTGAATGATACGATGTGATACTGTTGCGGGCCGGTGAACGCGTTGAGAGAATAAACATGTGTGTCTCCTGAAATGCTCACAACAAACATGGCAGACTCGCGATGTGAGACCACATAAAGAAATGTAAAAGAAACAAATAGAACCGTTATATATGTACAAACAAATCATAATGTATTAGCAACAAAAGTTTACAAATGACAAAGATAGTAATGTGTGTAACAAATAAATGTGCAAACTTTTTGGTCTAAAGTACAGTTGCGGCCAAAATGTTCAGAACGGCATTGTTTTTGGTCCGAAAAGTAGGTATAATTTTTTATCAAAGTTGTTTTATATTCTATAATTTTCACAGAAAATAAATACGATATTATTTGTTATTGTGTGAGATTTTGGTGTAATTTGAGAGGATAATACAAAAATTATGGATGATTTATTTAGAGTATTTATATTGCCGGAGAGAGTCCCCTAGTAATGGTATCAAAAATTAGGAGGGGGTAACCCAAGAATACTACAACATCTCTGTTTATTTATATTGATATACATTTCGTTTATAAGGATATACATGTATGAGAATAGAGTTTTATCTGTCAATGATAATGTTGTGAAGGCCTTTATGGTGGATATAGAAGCTATGGAATAATTTATCACGAAATATTCGGTTGTTTTCTAATGGGTATAATAATCTGTTGTGTGACCATCAGGGTAGGTTCCGTTTCTGCTCGGGTATTTCTTTGCCACTTATATGAAGTTCTCGGGTATATCTTTGCTGCTTATATTAAGTTCTTGAATCTGGCTGGTGTTTTTTTTTAATTTACCCAGATTTCGTTCGGAGTGAACTTTGTTGGCTCCGTTCTTTGTCTGATATAAATCTTGTGACGTTGGGGTTTAACAGTTTGATCTTGTCACTGTTTTCATTGAATCTCTCAATGGTTTGTGTGATGTCTGGTGTTGGGTCGGTAAAATGAACTATCTCTTTCATCTTATTTACATTATTCGGACTATTGTCCTCATCTCTGTCGCCATATTTATCACAACGTTTCGGCCGTTGTACGCTCCGGCCTTCTTCAGGTGGTTGGAATGTCGAACTGAGTGGTGGTAGCTCTTTGGCGTGGCTGTTGAGATCATCGCTCATCTTCATGCTCATTGACTTTTCTTCGAGCTGCTGTCGGTGTGCCTCCTTTCCACCCAGCTAGATAAACTGGTGGCTATAGAAGTTCAGCTGTTGATGGTGCAAAACATGTGTGATAAGAGGTTCCAATATATTCGATATTTCCTATTTAAAATATCTAAGCAAATACAGGAGTTGGACAAAATAATTGAAACACTTGTTAAATTCAAAGAAAATGTATTTAATATGGAGTTGGTCCTCTTTTAGCCTCACATACAGCTTTAATACGTCTAGGAATGGAATCACACAGCTTCCTGACTTCATCCAGAGGAATTTTCACTCATTCTTCCATTAAAACCTTCTCCAGCTCTTTAAGACACGGCGGTGGAGGATAGCGGCTCCTAAATTGTCGCTCCAAAATGCACCACAAATGTTCAATAATATTGATATCTGGAGATTGGGGAGGCCACACCATATGTTCTAGCTCACTTTCATGCTCTTCATACCAATTCTTAACCACTCGAGCGGTATGTATTGGAGCATTATCGTCTTGGAAGATGCAGTCACTATCAGGGAATAAAGTCTGGGCCATTGGATGAACATGATCTCCCAAAATGTTCAGGTAATCTTTGCTGTTGATTCTACCATGCAGGAAAACTATTGGACCGAGACATTTCCATGATATAGCGGTCCAAACTACCACTGATCCACCTCCATGCTTCACTGTTGGAAGAAGGCAGTCAGGGTTGTAAGCTTCTCCACACATAAGCTCTCCCTGTAGTTGGGAAAAGAGAAAAAACTGAACTCGTCTGAGAATATGACTTGCTTCTATTGGTCTGCAGACCAGGGATTGTGACCTCTGCACCACTTCAGCTTCTCCTGAATATTGCGAGTGGAGAGAAGAGGTTTCCTCACAGCGGCTCTTCCATGATATGCAGCGTTCTGGAGCTCACGACGAACAGTTTTAGTAGAAACTTGACTATTCAGATGATTATTCAACTCAGCAGTCACTTTGGCCGCAGTAGTCCGATGATTTTTTTTTGCCACATTGCGTTTCAATGCACGTCGGTCCCTGTCAGTAAGTTTGCAAGTCCGGCCCGAATTGCTACGGTTGCTAGAGGTTTTGCCCTGTTTCTCGAATTGCGTCATAGTTCTTGATATTGCAGCTCTTGAAAAACCAAACAGTTCAGCAACCTAAGTGATCGAGGCTCCTACCATGCGAGTTCCAACAATTTGCCCTTTTTCAAATTCGGAGAGGTCACGCATTTAGCTTAAATTTTACTAAATTTTAAAAATAAATACGACGAAGACAGTAAATTAGATAAATAAACGTATTTGCACTAGATATAACCTGCAATTATGAAGTTTTAGTTCAAGTTCTTAATATAATAGGTCTTTGAAATATAGGAATGGATTTTGCACCTGTTCCAACACCTGTATATTGCTTGACTAAGGTTTATTTCTATGGCAGTAGTCACATGACTCTATTTTATTTCGACCTTTACACCATCCACCATCTTGTTTTGTTTTTTTTCTTTCATTTTCTATATTACAACACTGCTTGCTGGAGCAATCTAAGAAGATAGGTTAAAAAATAAAGTAGCTTCCAGTAAAACATGAACTCTTGTCTCACAACTTGGGAGTTTATCTTTAATGATGTCACTTTAATCATTAAAATATTTCATATATTACAAAAAGGCTGTGAATAACTAGGTCTTCTCTTCTACTCATAGTGCATTCAATATTTTCCACGTTTTCTTATTCATCAAATTGCCATGCATCTTAAATACAGTGACACGCATAAGTATTAGATACATGTTATTTTCTGTGATAACTCTAGTTTATGTTCGCCATTTTGCCTGATATTTGGTAAGTAATATCTCGTAAAGTTGTTTTAGTTGTATGTGGAAGGAAAATTAAAACCTCATGGTTGAATCCAGTTTTTTATCAAAGTTCAAAATTACCCTATGCAAAAGAATTGGATACATCAATTTAATATTTTGTTGCGTAGCCTCTGTTTTGTTTCACTGCTTCCAGTCACTTTCTATAGTTGGCCACAAGTTTTTCACACTGATCCACCGTTACTTTACCCCATTCTTCCTTGCATAATTCCTCTAATTGCTTGATATTTTGTGGATTCCGCTTATGAACTTTAACCTTCAAAGTATTCCACAAATTCTCAATTGGATTCAAGTCAGGAGACTGACTTGGCCAATTGAGAGTACTAATAACATTATTTTCAAACCATTCCTTTGTACGTTTTGCGATATGTTTGGGATCATTGTCATGTTGAAGCATGAAATTCCGACCATGTCCTAAAGAAGCTGCAGATTTCTGAAGGTTCTTCTCTAGAATCTCCCTGTACATGTTACCATTCATTCTACCATGGATAACTTGTAACTCACCAGTGCCCTTGGATGAAAAGCATCCCATATCATAATGGAACCACCCCCAAACTTAAATGGGGGAATGGTATTGTGCTTGTTGAAGGCAGTGCCATTTATTCGCCAAACACTTGTCAATGTGTTCCTTCCGAATAGTTCAACTTTCGTTTCATCCGACCAGATTACCTTTTCCCAAAACTGTATACCTTTCTTTTCATAAGTTTCGACAAACTTTAATCGGTCTTTGACATGTTTGGTTTTCAGTAAAGGCACTTTCTTGGTAATCTTGAATGAAAGCCTGTACGATATAGAGCTCTGCTAATGGTATCCTTATTTACATTAATACCAGCACCCTCAAGATCACTTTTAATTTCAGAACGAGTAATGAAGGTTTTTTTTTGCACATTTCTGCTGATCCACCTTGAAGGACTCTCATTTATTTTTCTCGGTCTTCCATTTCTTGGAAGGTTTGCTCTACCGTCGCCATACTTCTTATACGTTCTGATGATATTTCCTACTGTACTTAGTGCTATATTCGTTTCTTTGCTAATTATTCGGTAACCTTGTCCTCCTTTGTGACGTTCAAGGATTATATCTCGCATATCTCTGGATAATTCTTTAGATTCTAAGATTTCAATGACTTTTGTTTTGTTATTATTAGTTACTTTGTTCAATAAATACGTTTGCTTTAAAAAAAATATTCTCCACAGGTAAAAAAAATAAAAATTCTTTAGTTTTTGCCATTTTTAATCCTTGCATTGCAGAATGCACATCAAAGAGTCAGATGATTAGTAGCACTATCCTGTAAACAATTGTGTGCTTCTCTGATTGGTCAGAGATAACATTCCAATACTCTCGAAAATCTGAATATTCAAAGTCTTTTAAAATACAAAGTTTCGATTGGAAATTTTTAAAAAGTGTAATGTATCCAATACTTTTGCATAGGGTAATTTTGAACCTTGATAAAAAACTGGATTCAACCATGAATTTTTTAATTTTCCTCCCACATACAACTAAAACAACTTTACGAGATATTACTTACCAAATATCAGGCAAAATGGCGAACATAAATTATACCAGAAAATAACATGTATCCAATACTTATGCGTGTCACTGTATTTAACGTCTATTTGCAATGTTTCTCTTAATTCCAGACAACTGAGAATTTTCCTCATTTGTAATGAACAAAAAATTTCAATTTACATTCAGACTATTGACCACATCTTTGTTGTTATCATCAATGTTTCAACTATTGTACCATCTGGCCTTCAGGTTTTTATTGATCCATGTGACCTTTACTTTGTGACTGACACGAATAAGAAAAATACTTTATCAATATGTAATAAAAATATTTATTTACACCTAAACAGGAATATAACGGTTAACATAAACACAATGTCTTTCCTATATATAGAGGAATATGTCAGGTGCACCTGTCCATCTGGTGAGTGAAATAGGTCTAGGTAGCTTGTACCTTTAAAACGTTCAGCAACCTTGGCGGCGGAGAGAATTTCTTCTACCTTATTTACATTATTCGGACTATTGTCCTCATCTTTGTCGCCATATCTATTACAACTTTTCGGCCGTTGTATGCTCCGGCCTTCTTCGAGTGGTTGGAATGTCGAACTGAACCCTTTATTTCACTACTGGGGTAGACTGTTCTAGTTCCACGTGCCACGGATGTAAGTTAATTTTCCACTGCCTTCCAAAACTTAACCAACTCCTGCGGTATCAATCATGTCACCTTAACCGGGTATTGAACTCACACTCTTTGGGTCCTGTCACTGGATCTAACCAACGCCTTTATCCACTGTGCCATGTGTCCTTGAAGACATCTGTGTATGAATTTCTGGGTATTATAAACCTAATGTCTTCAAAAAACATTTTAACCAGTGCTCATATTGCAATTTTTTGCTGTTATCATATTATGTTTTTTACCAGAGCTCATACTGCAATTTTTGTTGCTATTATCGCTTTTCTCTGGCACTCCTTATTACTGGTTCCCATATTGTATTCACTTTTCTATGCTTGGTTGACTCAGGAGAAACGTTGTAATAAATATGGCGACAAAGATGAGGACAATAGTCCAAATAATGTAAATAGGGTACATAATACCTCATCTCAGAAATATAGACAGATACAGAATTTCGTCAGTGTTACTTCAGAGCAGGACCGGTCTAGTCTCTGGTGCTGGTCAGCTTTATCTGAACCTATGTGGTTTTATTAAACAATGAGAGACCGCCTAATATCATGTGACCAATAATCTCCATATAGAGGCAGACGAATTTTATAAACCCAACAATGGCAATCTGCTGTCTATTGGGGTTGCTCTAATCTGTAGTTTGGCTAGCTGTATGTCGCTTCTTTTAGGCATTTTTTTATTATGGATTTGATGTGTCACACATGTCTCTCAATGAATCCACTGCTTCTGGTATAGTGAGGTGAACTGGTGACATGCTTGATACCCCAGGGGTTGGTTAAGTTTTGGAAGGCTTGTCCTGAGTACTGTGGGCCGTTGTCCGTCGTTATCATCGGAACGTCCTGTAACGAGGTCGATGCGTAGTGGGTGTTAATATAGTAATTGCCCCGTTGTTATATGAAATTCAGGATAGATAAAATATCCAAATATTACATTTCCGTTACATATTTTAGGTTACATATTGATTAACCCCCCCCCCATTTAACCATTTTAACCCGGCGTTCCTTATTTAAGATTGCATCTTTTTTTTCTTTTAGAATAGCGCCCCCTACCTACACTCCACATTTTGTATGTACATCCCATAATATATTAGGTTTATATTAATTTGAATATGCGTTTAATTTAGCTTTCCTCCCATGAGACCCAGTGTTTTTTTTTAAAGAAAACACCGTAATATGTCGTGCCTGATGAGTTGGTAAAACCACGAAACATTAAGTTGCACTACGACCGTGGGTATATGTATATTTATTAATATATA
>OZ038500.1:91488884-91528884 GCA_964036315.1 Acanthosepion esculentum | reverse complement strand
TATATATATATATATATATATATATATATATATATATATATATATATATAATATCAAATCCGTAAGTGGAAAGGATAATTCAGGTAGGTCTTTTTAATATAAAATATTAAAAAGATGGATCTGTAATGGACTATGCGGTGGTGTGAATGTGAGAAGAGAAGATGAATTATCTCTAGGTTAAGACTTCCGCTAGCCGGTCCAGCTACATAAGAATGACTTTAATGGAGTCCAAAGAAACAAACAAGACCGATATACATGTATGCAAACAAATATATATTAATAACAAATAGATTAATACACGAATTACAAATACATTGAAGACATGAATAAAATGTTACAGTGTTGTATGGAGAAATTATTGTGTGGGTGTTGAGTGTCCGTACGAACGCGTATATTGTTTTTAGCGTGTTCCCAGAATATGGAAAACGCTGTTTGTGTGAGATTACATAATGGTGTAAGTGAAAAAGAGAAAGTTTTTTTTACCTCGCCTCACGCGCGAGGTTGCGGCCCCCGGAGAGGCAGTTGGTCGCACGTGTGCGAAGCCGTGGAAAGAGAGAGAGGCGAAAGGTCAGCCAGTATTTATACTCCCGGGAGAGAGAGACGCCTGTTGAAGGGTTAAGGAAATGAGGAGGAGCTAACTGCGACCGATCCATAAAGAGATCTCAATGTATAGTATACAGATTAATAGGGAAAAATTTAACGGTTGTCCCGTATAGGATACAGGTTCGATTCTTGTCAGAAACGCATATTTTCTGCGAAATTTCTCGAATATTCAGGCGGGTAAATATAATTAATACTGTTTAATTAAAGATTAGAGCATTTACTCAAGTGTATGCAAAAAAAATATAACGCATGAACAGAAAATATATTATATATATATACATATGTAGTAAATTTACTGTGGATGATTTACGGTCAGGTTCTTCAATCTTTCATCTTTCTTGGAAGATCTCTTATCACAACGTGAGATATTTAATAACATAAGTGATGTAAACATAAACAAAAATAAAAAGTAACTAAATGAAAACTTGTCAGACTAACCAAAATATATATTTAAAAAAATCGTTCGTGCGTCTCCTCTCGTGTATCAAATATAAACATCACTTTCATTCAATGAAATCCTAATCAAACGCATCACACTAAAAAAATTTTCCAATTTGGCATAAATTTACCTAAAATTGTTCTTGATATATAAATAATTATACGGGTGTACCTCGGGTTACGTTGTTTCGAGTTAAGTCGTTGTCGATTATATGTCGTTTGTCAAAAAATATATGAAGAAATAAAAATCAATTTTAAGTCATTTTTTTCGACTTTACATCTGTCCGTCACAGATGTTGAAGTCGTAATATCACTAGGAAAGCACAAAAAGGATATAAAATCATGTTAATATACAATAAGTATATAAAACCATATTAAAATACGTTCATTTACAGTAAATGTTAATATAATCATCATAAATCTTAAAGAACGAAATATGAAAACATCTGTGACTATGTGTCGTCTTATTTAGCGGTGTTTAAGAGATCAATATTGGCGTTTTCCATGGTAGTTCCAATATCTAGCGTTTGGCGTCGTTGTCAGCGCTACTGGTGATTAAAAACTAAAATTTGTTTGTTTGTAAAAATAGATTCGTATTGACCATATATTATTAAATATGTATGTATAAATAAAATACAGAACTGGGAATAGATATTTGTGGTTTAACCTAGTGACAAGTAAATTTCTAGACAATTAAATTCGGAGACAAGTAAATTCGACTTAAATTCGCCTCTCCTGGAACAAAATATTGACGTAAGGTGAGATATACCTGCATATCGTTTTCCCGTATATATATATATATATATATATATATATATATATATATATGTATGTATGTATGTATGTGTGTGTGTGTGTGTGTGTCCCCTCTCTTTTAATTGTTTGAGAGAGCCCGTTTCAGCTTTCCTCGGCATGGCTGATGCTAACCCCCAGGAGACTGACTCATTGCGCCTTTTCGGACTAACGTTTTCCGCTAACATTAAGTTGAAAAATTATATTGAATCAGTTGCTGGGCCTGCATCTAGAAAAACTGGTTCACTGTGTCGTGCTAGACAATTTTTCTTGTCAGAGTCTATCTTACATATTTATAAGTCTACCATTCGTCCTTACTTTGAATATTGCTGCCACATTTGGTCTGGTTCTCCTGCTATATGTTTAGAGATTTTTGATAAAATCCAAAGAAGAATCTGCAATGTTATTGGTCCCGACCTGGCATCTCGATTTCATTCTCTTTCCTGAAGTTATAACTCGGCTTCCCTGTGCCTTTTCTATAAAAATTTTCATGGTGATACTGTTCTGATGAACTTTCTTCTATGGTACCTAGACTTTATGAATTTAAGTGCAGTACTAGATTGGCAGCAAGGTCTCATCATTTTATACTTGAAATGGTTACATGGAATCATAAGTTCTATCCAAGTAGTATCTTACATATTTATAAGTCTACCATTCATCCATGCATTGAATATTGCTGCCACATCTGGTCTGGTGCTTCTGCTATATATTTAGTGATTCTTGATAATTTGCAATGTTATTGGCCCTCACATAACATATCAGCTTCAGTCCCTTTCCAAACGCCGTAACGTAGTTTCTCTGTGCTTTTTCTATAAATACTTTCATGGTAATTGTTCTGATGAACTTTCCTCTATGCTACCTAGACTTTTTGAATTTAAGTGCGGTACTATATTGGCGGCAAGGTCTCATCATTTTGCAGTTGAAATAGCTAGATGTAGTTCTATGCTAACAGTTTCTTTTATCGCACTTGTAGCGGACCGTGCGGGTGAAGATGTGAAGAGATATCAGAAGGTTAAACTTTCCTGCCTTGCGGGTCCAGCTACATGCGAATGTCGGACTTTAATTAAGTCCAAAGAAGACAAAGAAAACAAACAAGACCGATATATATGGGTAAACAAATATAGATTAATACACAAGTTACACAAAGACATGAACAGTTACATAGAGTTTGTATGGAGAAATTATGTGCGTGTGTTGTAAGTGTTCGTACGTACGTGTATTGTTCTTAGCGCGTTCCCGGAATTTGGGAAACGCTGTATCTGTGAGAGGTCACATATTTGTATAAGTGGAAAAAGAACGATTTTACCTCGCCTCCGTGCGAGGTAGCAGCCCAAGGCCTGAGTCGAAAAAGAGAGAGAGAGAGAGAGAGAAGGGTCAGCCAGTATTTATACTCAGGGGAGAGAGACCCCTGTTGAAGGATTAAGGAAACTGAGGAGGAGCTAACTCCGACACACTGCCAGTTTGTGGAATTCTCTTCCGGCTTCTTGATTTCCAGACAACTTTGATCTTTAAAAAGTTTAAATGCATTGGGAATCGTTATCTTTTGTCTTCTGAATTCTTGTTCTGTTATTGTCCTCTCTCTCTCTAATCGCATTGGTTTTCTTATATTCTCTAACGTCCTCTTGGCTTTAAAAATATAACGTCTGAAAGCAGAAATGCTGTATAACGTGTAGTTAATGTCTTCTCTCTGTATGTGGGTTCTTTGATGTGTTTGGAGACTTGTCCTACAGCACTATACTATGATTATAGAACATTATACGTACATAATACAGTACGGGCAGCGTGGCTGAAGCAGCAGCTGGCTGGGAAAACCTCAAAAAGCAAAACTGATAAAATTTGGTCACAGCGCATTGGGATCGACTCATATCTTCCATCAAGAAAAAAAAAATACAAATTTCAAATAAATAAAATCTCAATTTCTAACTAACCAGAAGCTTTCCCGTTTATTTTTTTAACCTAGAAAATCAGCCTGTGTGATCGATTTGGGGCGCAATTTTTTTTTTATTCTAACCGCCAATCGTCATTGAAATTATCTGCTCCTGTAGAAAATCATGCCACCCTGGATCGCATCTGACTAATTCTTTCTTTCTACGTGCCGTGTCCTTTCAGGACGTAGGCGATCATGGCTCTCCACCTCCCTATATCGCTTGCAGCTCTCAACAATTTCCTTCCCTCTGCCACCTCCCCCGGACCACGTTCTGTCGTTCACTTGCTTAAGGCCGCTAGGTATGTAATGTGTTGTTTTCCCTTGGCTGTCTTTCCCTCTAATCGACCCGTGAGTATCAGATTCTCCAAGCCCTCCTTCCACATTATGTGCCTGTAGCGATTACTACTATGTTTGCCACGCCTACATTTTTCTCAAATGTGATTGGTCAAATAATAAATACTAACTATCACAGGACAATTTACTGATCGCATTCACCACACTGAATTTTTCCTACTGTTAATTCACAAACATGCTTTTGTTACAAAATCACCGATTGGGTAATTTTTCATTCAATCAGATATTTTTTGTGTGTTCTCGAAATTTATCCCGCCATTGTCCTGGGAGCCTACCCATGGTTATATAAACCGGAATTTGTTCCAAAAATAACCAGTAGAAGCAGAACTCAGTAGAATTCAGCAACTCACACGCGTCTACACAGACTATTCATTCTACTCACTGCACGCACGCACGCACACACACAGAACTTAAGTATCATTCACCATCAGTTCTATGTAACAAGCCAAGTTGCAACAGCTCTGTTAGTTATATCTAATCCACAACTGATTTATTACATGTTCTTCTGAAAACATCATTGTATCTAATACAGAACTTAGAACATTCTTTCAGAAAACTTGTTTATTTACATTCAACCGTTGGAGATTGTATTTGTCAGGGAATATTTTATCGTTGAAACAAAAATCGGTTTTCCATTGTTTTTCCTTGATACAAAAATGTATAATTGTTAAATGCTATTCAACACGCAGCCACATCAACCTTTTCAACATAACCAGCATTTACATGCCTCAGGAACTTCAGCTATTACTAAGTTGTAAAAGATAAACCAAGTCGGTCAAGTGTAAATTTGGGATGAAAGAGAAAGTAGGTTATGTTCAAAGTATCAATTTCACCGACGAGCCTCGATTTCGAAACAATCAGCGGTGAATGTGGGATAAAAATAAAATGAATCAATTCCTCTGTATTTCTTAAACAAAATAAAAAGACTGAATCCCAAAAATGAGAAACATTTCTCATTGGTGATTAAATGCTGGTGATGATGATGATGATGATGATGAAGATGATGATGATGATGTTGTTGTTGTTGTTGTTGTTGTTGTTGTTGTTTTCTTTGATATCTGGCGTTTACACATTTCTTTCCGGGTCCCGCCCAGGGACCTAAGGTTAGAAATGGTATCATGACACTTTCCACTGAAAAAAAAAAAAAATAATAATAATAATTAATTACATAGATAAAGCCTTTCGTAAAGTGTCGGCTGTGCTTGTCAGAACAATTTTTGTATCTCTTTGAGGCATGGACTTCCAGGGAACCCTTCAATCAGCCTACTGGAATCTTTTCCAACCAGTCCAAGGGCTCCAACTACAATAGGGATTGTTGATGTTCCCATGTGCCACATTTTTGAGATTTCTATTTCAAGTTCCTTGTATTTTGACAGTTTTCCGAATATCTTCAAAGATACATTGCAGTCTGCAGGGACTGCCATATCAATAAGGAGGCACTTATTTTGTTTGTGGTCTTTAATAACAATGTCTGGACGGTTGGCTTTGATTGTTCTGTCAGTGGGTATTGTGTAGTCCCATAGAATTGTAACAGGTCCTATCATTATCATCATCATCATCATTTATTATTATTATTATTATTATTATTATTATCCCCCCCCACACACGTTCCATGCTCAATTAAATTAGACAATGTTGAATTTAATCGGTTGTGTGTTTGTGTATATTTGAAGTGAAGGTGCATGTTCAATATGTGTTGCAGATTTGAATCAACCCACAACAAAGAAAAAGGCGAGAAAGGTTTTTTTTTAAATATAAAAAATATAAAATATTTTTCTCAGAGAGTACGAGTATTAAAGATCTTGTGTTAAAGTTCCTTGTTTGTTAAGATGTTGAAAAGAAATGTGATTTCTTCGTGTGTAGTACGTGTGACACCCGCCATTATTCACCAGACTTTACTCCTTTAGATCTTCATTGATTCAGGTCCTAACAAAATAATCTCACTGGTAAAAATTTTAATTCTTTGGATGACATAAAAAAAAAAATTTAATGAGTATTTTACTGAGAAACCACCAAATTTCTGGGAAGATGGAATCTTTAAATTAAAGGAAAAATGAAGAAAGGTTGTGCACCAAAATGGTTCATATTTAGTTAAATAAATATTTAATGGCATAATTTTGTTTTGTGTTTTAATTTCCCTCAAAAACAGCAGGAAATTTCCGGATAACCCAATATATTTTGGTATCTGTCTATATTTCTGAGCTGAGACATTATGTGTACACTATTTACATTATTTTGACTATTGTTCTCATCTTTGTCGCCATATTTATTACAACGTTTCGGCCGTTGTACACTTCGGCCTTCTTCAGGTGGTTGGAATGTCACACCTCTTCCAGCATATGCCCATGCAAGCACACATTTCTTTCCGCTCAGGACACCTGTGCACCCTGCTTATTTTAACCACCGGATGCATTTCCTGTTTATGCTATCACCAGTTTCAATTTCCGCTCACTCACTGATGCAGCGAAAGTAAGGCCAAAGATCTTTTCTCAGCTGATATCTAATGCAAGTAAAGTCTCAATCATTATCAATCCACCTTATCCTGATCATCTTCACTTCCTCTTACATTCATTTCATACACCAGATTCAGTAACTCTCTGAGTGACCCTTGAACCTTTTATTGGGTGAACACTAGTATTTAAAAAAAAAAAAACATTTTGTAGCCTGACATCTGGATGGCCAAAAAATTGGTTTATCACACAAATCAGTGCCAACACTGCTGAAATGCATTACGATCCACCTAACTGTGCTCATATCCATTGTTTAGTTTCCATATATATTCAGCAAGTAACAATGAATTTTAATGGGTACTTTTTTCTTCATGGAGCAATCCAATGAAATATCTCTGCTTCTTAATTTCCTGTTAGAAGCCATTCTCTCTAAATTTCACACTGCTGCTATCTTTAGCAAGATAAAAAGAAATATGGGTTAATGGCAGGAAGGTTCAACCTCTACTGCCAAACTAGGAACACATTCCTCTGGGGATGTGGGTAAATATAATAAAATAGAAAGAATTACTTTCAGAGTAATCCTCATATGTGCGTATATTCAACTGAACAAACCTAAGAGGCACTCATAGTGTTATAGGAAAGGGCATTCCAATGTGTCTTGTCTTGCTAGATCAATTATGACTGAATAGTGAATTTGACTATCCTGGGTATGATGATAAATTACATCTGTGACCTGGGTAAGACGGTAAACTACATCTGGCATCAAGGCCTTTGATCAGAAGGTTTTGAGGAGTGTGGAACCACCTCTTAATTGCTGGTGTTCCCAGGTTCATCCTGACCCAGGGTGGTAGCATCTGTCACGGTCCCAGCTATGGGCAAATAGTTAACTCCCCTAAAAGGGGTCAAAATACTATAAAAGTATAAAAATAGATTTTAATAGCAGCAATACTTTTTTTGAATAATTTTTACCAGCAATAAATTTTGGAAAAAAAAAATACATTTTTTAAAAATATTACCAACAATATATTTTTGAAAAAAAAGTTTTACCAGCAATACATGTTTTAAAAAATATTACCAACAATATATTTTTGAAAAAAAAATTTTACCAGCAATACATATTTTTAAAAATATTACCAACAATATATTTTTGAAAAAAAAAATTACCAGCAATACATTTTTTAAAAAATATTACCAACAATATATTTTTTTTCAAAAATATTACCAGCAATACATATTTTTAAAAATATTACCAACAATATATTTTTGAAAAAAAAATATTACCAGCAATACATTTTTAAAAAAATATTACCAACAATACATTTCTGAAAAAAAAATATTACCAGCAATAAAAATCTTGTCAGCATTAAATAACCCATTAAGGTTGATGCGCCATAAAACAAAACAAACGAAATGAAACGTGAGTTCAATCCTCACTGGGTTCCCCATATTTTCAGCCTTGTGCCACATCTAAGTTATGCTTAGAAAATCATCATAGTGCTATAGGGTTAGCTGGGATGATTTTTAAGCCCCCATCAGCAAGGAAAAAACTAAATAAAATAAATTTGTCTTTTTGGCCTCAATCTATGCCAGTGCTATTGAGTTGCCTAAAATTATAACTGCTATTAATTTTCAAATTAAATCATAAAACATGATCATTCTTTTTTATATTTCCTTTTCAGAACATGAACTTCCCAAACTTTTATTTAAGTCTTTTATACAGAAAGAGGCTTCATATATTTTAATTTCAGAAATTAAGTCCAAAGTGACAGTAAAAAATGCATATTTAAAATCAAAACAAAAAATAAAAAAACAGTAAGAGATGTAAAAATATTTAAAATAAATATTTTTACATCTCTTACTGTTTTTTTTTCTTTGATCATGAGATGATCAGATCAAAAAATAGAAAACGTGTTTTCTTTATAAATTAATGCCCCAACTAGTTATTTATGCAGATGACACAACTATTTACTCCTGTCCGAGTAGCAAGTCCAATGGATTGAACAAATTAAAACTGACAGCAACCCTTGAAAAGGACCTCTAATCAGTGGTTAACTGAGGAAAGGAATGGCTTTTAAATTTTAATGCTTCCAAAACAAAACTGCTTTCATTTAAGCAGGATAGAGAACTTTTTTAGGCTGTCCTTTAGCATGGCTGATGCTAACCTCCAGGAGGGCCAATACTTTGCACCTTCTTAAGCTCATGTTTTCCACTGACATGAAGTGGAGAGATTATAATGAATCAGTTGCTAGGTCTGCTACTAAGAAAGTTGGCTCACTGTGTTGTGCCAGACAACTTTTCTTGTCAGAATGCATTTTACACATTTAAAAGTTTACCATGTGTCCATGCATTGAATACTGCTGCCATATCTGGTCTGTGGTACGTAATGTATATATATCGAGATTCTGGAAAAAAATTCAGAGAAAAGTCTCTAATGTAATTGATCCTGACCTAATATCTTGACTTCAGTCATTTTCTCACTAACATTACATGGCTTCCCTCTGTCTTTTCTACATATTATTTTCATGGCAATTGTTCTAATAAGTTGTCCTGCTTGTTGCCTCGACTACATGAATGTAAGCATACTACTAGATTGAAACTAGATATCACTGTTTTACTGTTGTTGCAGCTAAATGCAACCCTATGTTCTATTTTAATAGTTTCTTTTCTCGCACTTCTCACCTGTGGAACTCTCTTTTGATTTCTTGCTTCCCGGCTATCAACAATCTTGAAAAATTTAAATGTAACATCAATCGCCATCTTCTACCTGTTCTTTTATTGTTCTTTCTCCTCACTAAGGTTTTCTCATTCTCTTTCACTCCCTGTAACTCCTTGTATCTTAGTGACACAATCATGTTCCTTGGCATGAAATGATTAAAAAAAAACTATCTAACTAAGAAAACCAACATACACATTTAAAATTACCTGCACACCTGACTTTTTATTTCATGGGGCCTTGCTTCAAATGTGGAATGTCATATATTAATACCAGGGAATATAGAAAAAGCTTGTTTTCCACAAGTGAAAAGTTATTTACTAAAAAAGAATTTGTTTTTAGTAGTTGTTGCTGTTGAATGTCCTCAAGTGATGTGGTTTCCGTTATTTGGTACAGTTCTTTGTTTGTTATTCTGTAGCGCCAGTCCACAAGGTTCGAAGAAAGATGATCTTTACCAAGACACTCAGGCTTCATTATTTTCTCTTTGAGTTTCATGTGATAACCATTTTAGTTGTTACTGCTGTTGAATGTCCTCAAGTGATGTGGTTTCCGTTATTTGGTACAGTTCTTTGTTTGTTATTCTGTAGCGCCAGTCCACAAGGTTCGAAGAAAGATGATCTTTACCAAGACACTCAGGCTTCATTATTTTCTCTTTGAGTTTCATGTGATAACCATTTTAGTAGTTGTTGCTGTTGAATGTCCTCAAGTGATGTGGTTTCCGTTATTTGGTACAGTTCTTTGTTTGTTATTCTGTAGCGCCAGTCCACAAGGTTCGAAGAAAGATGATCTTTACCAAGACACTCAGGCTTCATTATTTTCTCTTTGAGTTTCATGTGATAACCATTTTAGTTGTTACTGCTGTTGAATGTCCTCAAGTGATGTGGTTTCCGTTATTTGGTACAGTTCTTTGTCTGTGAATCTGTAGCACCAGTCCACAATGTTCAAAGAAGGATGATCGTTGCCAAGACACTCAGGCTTCACGTAATCTTTTTTCACCATTGATCTTAGAAAGCAGTTGTATACAGTTCACAGTTTAGATGTTTTTGAATGGGTTTAAAGTTCATCGGGCTCAGATTTGGGCCTCATCAGGGTCCATATTTGAAACCAAAAAAGGAATATTTGATTTTCGCAATTTGATATCAGATTCTGGGTCATTATTTGAAGTTGAGAAGGTGTCATATATTTATGATCAAAAACTAAATGTGTTGAATTGGTTCAGAATGTTCTGGACAGTCAGTTGTTGCAGTGATTCCTGATAAAAATAAAATAAAATATAAAAATAAACAATGAAAGAAAAAATTCAAAGTTAAAATAAGGCTATTACTTTTCTTTAAATCCCTTATTTCTTTTTCTCTCTATCTTTCTCTCTCAACTAACAAGAAGGCAACCCTCAAATAAAAAGTGGAAGATAAAAGACTGAACCTGGCCAAAAAACACCAAAGTTTGCAGGACCAGAGTCTACTTATTTATTACTATAAATCTACATAAATAAGACAGGCTCCACACATAACTTCCATTTTATATAATAAAAAAAAATGGAAAAGAAAAGAACACTGGAAAATAAAATAATTTTGGCCAATCAAAAAAATTAATACATAGAGACTTCTGATGTAAGCTGAAACCAAAGTTTGTGCCAGAGTCTGGGAACATTGGCAAAAGGATATAAGCTGACAGCTCTGAGCTAGATGAGAAGAAGGGACAACAAGATAAACTCCAGAACAAGAGACACAATCTCCAGAGAAAGCAGCCATGTATGATGCATGTAATTAAGAGGAGGCATGGCAGAGTAGTGGATAGCGGCTCAGGCTGAGGAATCAGAGAGCTGAGTTCAAATTCCAGTCGAATCCATTACATTCATTTACATGCTAATACTCTGAGGAAAGGTATGAATCCTCTTCTTCTCCCCCCCCCCCACCGCTATTGGTAAATAGCAGGACAGACCAGGTTCTATAACCTTGGATAGCAACTGGTCTGCTGCAGAAAGAAATGGAAGCCTACTGCAGGAAAAAAAATCTGCCTTGTCAGTCATGTATCCTTCGATATATGATCTCCAAATTGTGTATCACACATGGCACATAACTGACTGAGTTAAGAGGTCATCCGCTAATGATATTTTCTGCCCTTCTTAGGGCTGAGAAAAAACACAGTAGATTGATGATGATCTATTTCTAAGATTACTACTAGGAAGGTCTGACCATGAAACTACCCACTACCAATCTGAAACATACTTTCTCCAGACTGCTACCAATATCCGCCTTATAAACAAATATTTTGTTACAGTGAATATCAAAGGAATCACTCCACTATAAATTAAATAAATAAAAATATATTATTTATTTTACACCCTTGAGTCAGCTTGTTTTAATTCCAAAGTTTCCCATAAATAAACACCAAGGACCCTCAGGCACAACACACTGTAAAAAATGAAGAAAGAAGTTGATCAACTGAAGAGTAAGACTACTGTAAGGAGTGCTAATTTCAACATCCTGTCCTGATCTCAGAGTGAAGTAAAAAAGAGAGCTAGCTTCTTGGAATTTACAGCACCCATACTTCCAGCTTTTCCTACACATACCCAAAAGCTGAAAAAGAGAAATGCTTTTCAACCCCTCATCAATTGTTTGAAGTCACCAACATGGCATAGAACCAGTGACGGCTCTAGGGTTACTGGCACGCCAGGCAACTGAACTTCAGTATCATTACAAGTATATTTTTTTTAAATTTTCACAAGAAGAAAAACTGAAAATGTAGAATAATGTGTTTATTACAATATACAACTTATTACAAGCTAAAGAAAACATTCATCATCCTACCTAGAACATTTTTTTCTAGCCTTTAGATCTGCACATCTTTTCATGGCACTTTCTATACTTATCTTCTTTACAAGATCATTTTCTATTGCCAAAATAGCCAGAGAATTTTATCTGGATTGAATCATGGATGATCTCGAGTATGCTTTTATAAGCTTCAGTTTTGGAAGATCCCAAACATATGACATAGTGGCATGATGGCGTCCTCAGCCTTGATGGCACCCTAGGTGACTGCCTGGGTTGCCAATACCTTGAGCCAACCCTGAATTGAACTGATATTTCTTTCTCTAAATCGCTGCCTGCAAATTTGCTCATTAGAATTCAAAGAGAAAAGCTAAATTTGTCTTTTATATGCCAAGTTCTTGTAGGACACGAATGATGACCGATGACAGCACTCAATCACTTTCTGGCTTTAATTATTTTTTTACTCTTTACCATTCTTACTCTGAATTGAATCATGGATGACTGCAAGTATACTTTTATAGATCCCAAACACATGACATGGCGGCATGATGGCGCCCGGACAACTGCCCGTGTTGCCAGTAACTTGAGCTGGCCCAATACATATATAATATATATATATATATATATATATATATATATATATATAATGCCATGTCTTTTATGACATAGGCGATCACAGATCAACACATTCACTTCCATATTTAGTGAATTACTATGCCAACTTGGGAAAGATAGTGGATAGCTTTCTCCTTGTTTTTTTGTTTTTTTTTTAATTCATAGTTATCTTCGAGATACCAGTTTCCTTTGCAATTTAAACCAGATTTACGGATCCTGAGTAAATAGCTTCATTCGATATCTGGCACTTTCTACACCTATCTTCTTTACAAGATCATTTTCTTCTGACAAAATAACCAAAGGACTTAATATGTCTCGAGTCATGGACTACCGCAAGTATTTTATAAGCTTTAGTTTTGGAAGATCCTAAACACATGACATGGCGGCATGATGGTATCTTCAGCCTTGATGGCACCCTAGGTGACTGCCTGGGTTGCCAATACCTTGAGCCAACCTTGAATGGAACTGACATTTCTTTCTCTAAATCGCTGCCTGCAAATTTACTCATTAGAATTCAAAGAGAAAAGCTAAATTTGTCTTTTATATGCCAAGTTCTTGTAGGACACGAATGATGACCGATGACAGCACTCAATCACTTTCTGGCTTTAATTATTTTTTTTACTCTTTACCATTCTTAATCATTGTCCTGCCAGCTACTCACCCAAACTCGTTGAATAGGTTACTCACTGTTCCTTATTGCTTTTCTTAACTTCAACATGTCCTGTGAGTGTCCAATTCTCCTGGTCCTCTTTCCTCATTATTCATCCCCAAGTTTCATTCTCACATGATCTTCAGACAACTTGAAGTCGTTTAAGTCATCTGAAGATTGCATGAGTGTGAAACTCGAGTTATGACGAGAGCCATACTTTCATAGAATTTAATGTTATTTAGCACTTTTTTGCTCTGTCTAGGTTTTGAGCATTTTACTTTACTGGGTAGGGGAAGTTTGTCTTTAGACCTTTTTTCTTTTTTTTCAGTATTGTTGTTTTTATTTTAGACTTTATCTGGATAAGTTTTAGCTTTTTACAAGTTGAACATCAGTTCTGCCAAAAGTTTTTGTTTTTCTTTAATATATATATATATATATATATATATATATATATATATATATATATATTTATTAATCGATATCTAGAATTCTGAAAATGTGTGTGTATGTATGTGCGTGTGTGTGTGTGTGATTGGATGTTATTTATGTGTTTCCACAGTTTTCATCTGATCTTGAAGAATTTTTTTTTTTGATAGATAATTCTTCAGTGCTGGTTTTGAGTCCAAATTACACATTCCCCTTCTCTTGGCCCAGTTTCAAACTCTCTCAAGTGAGGTTACCTTTTCCATTGCATAAGCCTACTACTAGAGTTTTAAGGGGTTGCTTTCATTGTCGTTTATAGCCGTTCCCAATTTAAATTTTTTATTGTCCTGCCAGTTTTGCATTGCATTCATCGTAGTAATAAATAAGCTTGCTTTTTTATTACTCAACATTTATTTTCCAACCTTTTCTAAAGTTATTGAAGCTTGGTGATACCTGTAGCTTTTCCGTGTTCTTTTCTGGTATTTGCTCATGCATTCCATTTGACAATTCATACTGGCCTAAGACATTCCACCAAAGAAAAGAACTTGCCTTGGTCGCAAAACCGCTGCCGCCAGGTCTGCTATTGTCTTTAGAACGTTCCGTTTGCCTGTCTCAAAATGCCTCTCGGAATGCTTCAATCAGAGCCACTGTGTCCAAAGATCAACTTGGCCATTGGCTTTCCAGAAGAGCATACCTGAATGCTTCTACGCGCAAGGCTGAAAATGATGATCAAAGGACTCAATGGCTGAGGAGAAACGCCCCCTCAACTGCTGCTGTGCATGAGGCTGTAACAAGATTGAGAACGCAAAAACGGTACTTTTCAGGGCAACCCCCCCACCATTAAAATTGTCAACCCCCTTCATTTGAGAATGTGCCTCAGTTGCACCCAATTGTTGTTACTAACATTGATTTTTGGGTGGGCTGACTTTAAACTTAAATTTCTCCAATTGAATGGTAAAAATTCCCAGTAATGAAAGACCCAGTCGAAGATGGGTTATACTGCTAGTAAACAATAAAATCTAAAATCATCTCATATGGGGAATAGCCTATTTCAGCAAACAAAAATATAGGTCGTCTATCTTATAAAACCTGGTGTGGATCCACCGGGGTTGATAAATATAAGACAGACGATCTGTATTTTTGTCTGCCGAAGTTGGCTATTCTCCATATGAGATGATTTTAGATTTTACTGTTTATTAATTATTTGCTCTGTAATAATAAATACATTGAGCTCTTTTTGTGGATGGGTTTTAATATTTTATATTACTAGGATCCACTTGGATTATATACCAATGGATTTGTTACCTTTACTATAATTTTATATATATATATATATGTTCCTGAAAGAATTATTTCGATTGAGCTCTTTGGGGGAAAAGTGAATTTGTAAACAGTGACTAATACTGCTGCTGGTGCAAGACTCTTCGTTAAGATGAATCAAGTTCTCTTGTCACTGGCATGTTTGCCTAAAAATCAATATGTCTAAATTCACCTTCATCCCTGTTGTGCGCCAATGGCTTAGGGGTAAAATCTCTAACTGATACCAAATTAATTGGGTTTCGATTCTGGCCGGAGGCAGTCAGATATCTAGCCACGCTGATGAGCTGTGAAACCGTGATACAGTCTGTGTGTTGATGACAATATATATAAAATAAATAAAACCTAATGAGCCAGGTACTACCTACCTAGGTTTCACCACATGGGATCATCAGGGATGCATGGGTGTGTGGCTGAGTGGTTAGAACATTCACTTTCTGACCATGAGACCCAGGTTCAAATCTCACAATGGTCAATTTGTCAGGAAGGAGACTTTCTGATGTTATTGATCTGGACAATCCCTGTGTGCGGCACCTTTGTAAAGTATCTGAAAACCATACCACGGGTTGACTCAAGCCTTGTGAATGAAATTGGGTAGATGGAACACTCAGGGCTAGCACAAAGTCACCAGTCATTGTGACCAAGGGTTTGAGTGTGCTGGCATTGTTCAGATTGTTAATCACGCTAGATAACACACTCTCTCCCAGAAACTGTAACTAAGGTCTGCTCAGCATAGTTGCAGTATAAACCACAGGTTGGCTCTGTGGTTGTTGAACCAACACCCTAGTAGATGGATAACTGCTAATCTGAATGGCCAGCTATTATATATATATATATATATATATATATATATATATATATATATATATATTTGTGTATTTAGGCAGCAATCCTTCTTTCATGCACATTTCATTAAAAACGACTGACAAGGTGCTTTTATTTAGTTTTTTATATAATTTCTCGTGCGATCTAATAAAGTTTTTCTTTTCAGAGGATAAATTATATAAAAACTGTCCGAATGTTCTTTTTATCCGAGCGCTTTCGGCTATACATTTAGCCATTTTCAAGGATTATAAATTATAAACAGGATGAATGCCGAATGAATAACATTATAAAAAAATGCATAGCACCAGTTGATAATAGAAAAAAAATTAGATTAATTATTTATTATAAAAAATTTAAAACTTCTAACCTTACAGTTAAAAATAATTATTCACCTCCTAGAACAAAGTTAAATAGAGCAAATATTATTTACGAATTCAAATGCCCATTAAGGAATTGTATTCCTCAACAATCAACTTTCGTAAATAATTATATAGGCCACACTACAAATTGTTTAACACGCAGATTAACTCTACACCTTTCTGACAATAGCTTAATTAGATCTCATTTAAATATTCATGGAGACCTCCCGGACACTATTCGGAATATACTTGTCGACAACACTAATATAATAGCATCATCCACTTGCAAAAAAAGGCTAAAAATAATGGAAGCCTTACTAATAAAAACAAACAAACCAACACTTAATAATATTAACTTTGAACATGGACATAATATCTTGACCGTGTTTTGAAACAAAAAAATGAATCACTTTATAAAACATACATATAACAAACTATTTCTATTTCTAATTCTAACAGTTGAAATATAATCCTTGAAAATGGCTAAATGTATAGCCGAAAGTGCTCGGATAAAAAGAACAATCGGACAGTTTTTATATAATTTATCCTCTGAAAAGAAAAACTTTATTAGATCGCACGAGAAATTATATAAAAAACTAAATAAATGCACCTTGTCAGTCGTTTTTAATGAAATGTGCATATATATATATATATATATATATATATATATATATATATATATATGTGTGTGTGTGTATATATATATATATATATATATATGTGTGTGTGTATATATATATATATATATATATATATATATATATATATATATATATATATATATATATATATATATACCCAAGTTTAGGATTGGTATATACGGAGTGAGATCCAATAATTATGTAACAGCGTTTACTCCTGGCTAAGGATCGTTGATTAATTTGAAACTTTTAAAACCATTTATTCTATATTCTACATCATCACTTGAAAAGACACTAAAAGTGTTGAAACAAAATGGCTACTTTTGTCGTGATTTTATAACATATTTATGTTGTAATATTCAAATAAATAATTATATATATATATATATATATGTCTATATTTATGAGATGAGGTGTTATGTACATTATTCGGACTATTGTCCTCATCTTTCTCACCATATTTATTACAACGTTTCGGCCACTGTCCGCCCTGGCCTAAAGGACACATTGCACAGTGGATAAAGGCATTAGATAGATCCAGTGACAGGACCCAAAGAGTGTGAGTTCAATACCCAGTTAAGGCAGTGGAGAACTTTCAGAGGGAAATTAACAGTAGGTAACCGGTAACTGACATCCATTAAACATGGCACATGGAACTAGAACAGTCTACCCCAGTGAGCGAAATAAAGGGTTCAGTTCGACATTCCAACCACCTGAAGAAGGCCAGAGCGTACGACAGCCGAAACGTTGTAATATGTATATATTGCATCTTAGTATGACCTGTATTTCAATGTTGTATATGAAATATTTCTATGTATAATTGATTTTTGGAATTCATTTATTTGGGTTATCCTAGCCATTCCAGCCACTGTTTTAAAGTGTCAGTATATCACAGATATATTAATGCCTATAGCGAACCTTGGAGACTGAAGAAGACCAAGATATTTTCTCTCTTCCAAGAACCCACTGCATAGATTAGACAGTGTTTTATGTTCCTATTTCTTTTCCTTTTTTACCATTTTTTTAATTTAAATGATAAATATTAATAAACTAATTCAGAATTACTATTACCATCGTCGTTGTGGTTATTTTACAACCTGGAAAGAAACAATGCAGTTATTAATAAGAATAATTCAAATTAACACATGCAGGATTTCACAGCTCTAGCATCACTCCATCATAGTCAGGCTATGAACTTTTCAGCCCACACTTGTTTCTTTGGCAGGCTGACAAACCAAAAATAAAGAAATAGTTTTTTAGATTATTTGCATATGGACTATTGTCCTCGTCTTCGTTTTTATTATCACAATGTTTCGGCCATTGTGTCCTCCAGCCTTCATCAGGTGTCGGTCGATCTAGGTAACCTTCATGGAATTTCATGCTCTACTCTTTATTTAATTTATTGGCTTAGATTGTTTAAGAATAACTAATCTAGTTCTTATTTAGCATTGCTTGCCCTGTTTCCATTGAGTCCAAGGGATTGAACTCACAATTACTATCAGTCTTTTCTACAAATATTCTTATGGCAATTGTTCTGATGAGCTTTCCACCCTAACCCCGAGCACTGGCTGCATGAAATTGAGCAGGCTATTTGATTGGTTTTACTTATGAAATAGCTAGATGTAACCACCAATTCTATTCTAATAATTTCTTTTCTTACACTTTTCACCTGTGGAACTCCTTTCAAATTTTTTGCTTCCCTGCTACCTACACACTTCAAAAATTTAAATGCAATGTCATTTTCTGTCTTCCTGAAACCTGTTTTTTTATTGTCCTTTCTCCTCATTAAAGTCTTCTCATTCTCTTTCACTCCCAGTAACCCCTTACGTCATAGTGGCATTATCGCCATCTTCTGTCTTCCTGAAACCTGTTCTTTTATTGTCCTTTCTCCTCATTAAAGTCTTCTCATTCTCTTTCACTCCCAGTAACCCCTTACGTCATAGTGGCATTATCGCCATCTTCTGTCTTCCTGAAACCTGTTCTTTTATTGTCCTTTCTCCTGATTAAAGTCTTCTCATTCTCTTTCACTCCCAGTAACCCCTTACGTCTTAGTGGCATTATCGCCATCTTCTGTCTTCCTGAAACCTGTTCTTTTATTGTCCTTTCTCCTCATTAAAGTCTTCTCATTCTCTTTCACTCCCAGTAACCCCTTACGTCTTAGTGGCATTATCGCCATCTTCTGTCTTCCTGAAACCTGTTCTTTTATTGTCCTTTCTCCTCATTAAAGTCTTCTCATTCTCTTTCACTCCCAGTAACCCCTTACGTCTTAGTGGCATTATCGCCATCTTCTGTCTTCCTGAAACCTGTTCTTTTATTATCCTTTCTCCTCACTAAAGTCTTCTCATTCTCTTTCACTCCCAGTAACCCCTTGAGTCTTAGTGGCATTATCGCCATCTTCTGTCTTCCTGAAACCTGTTCTTTTATTGTCCTTTCTCCTGATTAAAGTCTTCTCATTCTCTTTCACTCCCAGTAACCCCTTACGTCTTAGTGGCATTATCGCCATCTTCTGTCTTCCTGAAACCTGTTCTTTTATTGTCCTTTCTCCTCACTAAAGTCTTCTCATTCTCTTTCACTCCCAGTAACCCCTTACGTCTTAGTGGCATTATCGCCATCTTCTGTCTTCCTGAAACCTGTTCTTTTATTGTCCTTTCTCCTGATTAAAGTCTTCTCATTCTCTTTCACTCCCAGTAACCCCTTACGTCTTAGTGGCATTATCGCCATCTTCTGTCTTCCTGAAACCTGTTCTTTTATTGTCCTTTCTCCTGATTAAAGTCTTCTCATTCTCTTTCACTCCCAGTAACCCCTTACGTCTTAGTGGCATTATCGCCATCTTCTGTCTTCCTGAAACCTGTTCTTTTATTGTCCTTTCTCCTCATTAAAGTCTTCTCATTCTCTTTCACTCCCAGTAACCCCTTACGTCTTAGTGGCATTATCGCCATCTTCTGTCTTCCTGAAACCTGTTCTTTTATTGTCCTTTCTCCTCACTAAAGTCTTCTCATTCTCTTTCACTCCCAGTAACCCCTTGAGTCTTAGTGGCATTATCGCCATCTTCTGTCTTCCTGAAACCTGTTCTTTTATTGTCCTTTCTCCTCACTAAAGTCTTCTCATTCTCTTTCACTCCCAGTAACCCCTTACGTCTTAGTGGCATTATCGCCATCTTCTGTCTTCCTGAAACCTGTTCTTTTATTGTCCTTTCTCCTGATTAAAGTCTTCTCATTCTCTTTCACTCCCAGTAACCCCTTACGTCTTAGTGGCATTATCGCCATCTTCTGTCTTCCTGAAACCTGTTCTTTTATTGTCCTTTCTCCTGATTAAAGTCTTCTCATTCTCTTTCACTCCCAGTAACCCCTTACGTCTTAGTGGCATTATCGCCATCTTCTGTCTTCCTGAAACCTGTTCTTTTATTGTCCTTTCTCCTCACTAAAGTCTTCTCATTCTCTTTCACTCCCAGTAACCCCTTATGTCTTAGTGGCATTATCGCCATCTTCTGTCTTCCTGAAACCTGTTCTTTTATTGTCCTTTCTCCTCACTAAAGTCTTCTCATTCTCTTTCACTCCCAGTAACCCCTTGAGTCTTAGTGGCATTATCGCCATCTTCTGTCTTCCTGAAACCTGTTCTTTTATTGTCCTTTCTCCTCACTAAAGTCTTCTCATTCTCTTTCACTCCCAGTAACCCCTTGAGTCTTAGTGGCATTATCGCCATCTTCTGTCTTCCTGAAACCTGTTCTTTTATTGTCCTTTCTCCTCACTAAAGTCTTCTCATTCTCTTTCACTCCCAGTAACCCCTTACGTCTTAGTGGCATTATCGCCATCTTCTGTCTTCCTGAAACCTGTTCTTTTATTGTCCTTTCTCCTGATTAAAGTCTTCTCATTCTCTTTCACTCCCAGTAACCCCTTACGTCTTAGTGGCATTATCGCCATCTTCTGTCTTCCTGAAACCTGTTCTTTTATTGTCCTTTCTCCTCATTAAAGTCTTCTCATTCTCTTTCACTCCCAGTAACCCCTTACGTCTTAGTGGCATTATCGCCATCTTCTGTCTTCCTGAAACCTGTTCTTTTATTGTCCTTTCTCCTCACTAAAGTCTTCTCATTCTCTTTCACTCCCAGTAACCCCTTGAGTCTTAGTGGCATTATCGCCATCTTCTGTCTTCCTGAAACCTGTTCTTTTATTGTCCTTTCTCCTCACTAAAGTCTTCTCATTCTCTTTCACTCCCAGTAACCCCTTGAGTCTTAGTGGCATTATCGCCATCTTCTGTCTTCCTGAAACCTGTTCTTTTATTGTCCTTTCTCCTCACTAAAGTCTTCTCATTCTCTTTCACTCCCAGTAACCCCTTACGTCTTAGTGGCATTATCGCCATCTTCTGTCTTCCTGAAACCTGTTCTTTTATTGTCCTTTCTCCTGATTAAAGTCTTCTCATTCTCTTTCACTCCCAGTAACCCCTTACGTCTTAGTGGCATTATCGCCATCTTCTGTCTTCCTGAAACCTGTTCTTTTATTGTCCTTTCTCCTCATTAAAGTCTTCTCATTCTCTTTCACTCCCAGTAACCCCTTACGTCTTAGTGGCATTATCGCCATCTTCTGTCTTCCTGAAACCTGTTCTTTTATTGTCCTTTCTCCTCATTAAAGTCTTCTCATTCTCTTTCACTCTCAGTAACCCCTTACGTCTTAGTGGCATTATCGCCATCTTCTGTCTTCCTGAAACCTGTTCTTTTATTGTCCTTTCTCCTCATTAAAGTCTTCTCATTCTCTTTCACTCCCAGTAACCCCTTACGTCTTAGTGGCATTATCGCCATCTTCTGTCTTCCTGAAACCTGTTCTTTTATTGTCCTTTCTCCTCATTAAAGTCTTCTCATTCTCTTTCACTCCCAGTAACCCCTTACGTCTTAGTGGCATTATCGCCATCTTCTGTCTTCCTGAAACCTGTTCTTTTATTGTCCTTTCTCCTGATTAAAGTCTTCTCATTCTCTTTCACTCCCAGTAACCCCTTACGTCTTAGTGGCATTATCGCCATCTTCTGTCTTCCTGAAACCTGTTCTTTTATTGTCCTTTCTCCTCATTAAAGTCTTCTCATTCTCTTTCACTCCCAGTAACCCCTTACGTCTTAGTGGCATTATCGCCATCTTCTGTCTTCCTGAAACCTGTTCTTTTATTGTCCTTTCTCCTGATTAAAGTCTTCTCATTCTCTTTCACTCCCAGTAACCCCTTACGTCTTAGTGGCATTATCGCCATCTTCTGTCTTCCTGAAACCTGTTCTTTTATTGTCCTTTCTCCTGATTAAAGTCTTCTCATTCTCTTTCACTCCCAGTAACCCCTTACGTCTTAGTGGCATTATCGCCATCTTCTGTCTTCCTGAAACCTGTTCTTTTATTGTCCTTTCTCCTGATTAAAGTCTTCTCATTCTCTTTCACTCCCAGTAACCCCTTACATCTTAGTGGCATTATCGCCATCTTCTGTCTTCCTGAAACCTGTTCTTTTATTGTCCTTTCTCCTCATTAAAGTCTTCTCATTCTCTTTCACTCCCAGTAACCCCTTACGTCTTAGTGGCATTATCGCCATCTTCTGTCTTCCTGAAACCTGTTCTTTTATTGTCCTTTCTCCTCATTAAAGTCTTCTCATTCTCTTTCACTCCCAGTAACCCCTTACGTCTTAGTGGCATTATCGCCATCTTCTGTCTTCCTGAAACCTGTTCTTTTATTATCCTTTCTCCTCACTAAAGTCTTCTCATTCTCTTTCACTCCCAGTAACCCCTTGAGTCTTAGTGGCATTATCGCCATCTTCTGTCTTCCTGAAACCTGTTCTTTTATTGTCCTTTCTCCTGATTAAAGTCTTCTCATTCTCTTTCACTCCCAGTAACCCCTTACGTCTTAGTGGCATTATCGCCATCTTCTGTCTTCCTGAAACCTGTTCTTTTATTGTCCTTTCTCCTCACTAAAGTCTTCTCATTCTCTTTCACTCCCAGTAACCCCTTACGTCTTAGTGGCATTATCGCCATCTTCTGTCTTCCTGAAACCTGTTCTTTTATTGTCCTTTCTCCTGATTAAAGTCTTCTCATTCTCTTTCACTCCCAGTAACCCCTTACGTCTTAGTGGCATTATCGCCATCTTCTGTCTTCCTGAAACCTGTTCTTTTATTGTCCTTTCTCCTGATTAAAGTCTTCTCATTCTCTTTCACTCCCAGTAACCCCTTACGTCTTAGTGGCATTATCGCCATCTTCTGTCTTCCTGAAACCTGTTCTTTTATTGTCCTTTCTCCTCATTAAAGTCTTCTCATTCTCTTTCACTCCCAGTAACCCCTTACGTCTTAGTGGCATTATCGCCATCTTCTGTCTTCCTGAAACCTGTTCTTTTATTGTCCTTTCTCCTCACTAAAGTCTTCTCATTCTCTTTCACTCCCAGTAACCCCTTGAGTCTTAGTGGCATTATCGCCATCTTCTGTCTTCCTGAAACCTGTTCTTTTATTGTCCTTTCTCCTCACTAAAGTCTTCTCATTCTCTTTCACTCCCAGTAACCCCTTACGTCTTAGTGGCATTATCGCCATCTTCTGTCTTCCTGAAACCTGTTCTTTTATTGTCCTTTCTCCTGATTAAAGTCTTCTCATTCTCTTTCACTCCCAGTAACCCCTTACGTCTTAGTGGCATTATCGCCATCTTCTGTCTTCCTGAAACCTGTTCTTTTATTGTCCTTTCTCCTCATTAAAGTCTTCTCATTCTCTTTCACTCCCAGTAACCCCTTACGTCTTAGTGGCATTATCGCCATCTTCTGTCTTCCTGAAACCTGTTCTTTTATTGTCCTTTCTCCTCACTAAAGTCTTCTCATTCTCTTTCACTCCCAGTAACCCCTTATGTCTTAGTGGCATTATCGCCATCTTCTGTCTTCCTGAAACCTGTTCTTTTATTGTCCTTTCTCCTCACTAAAGTCTTCTCATTCTCTTTCACTCCCAGTAACCCCTTGAGTCTTAGTGGCATTATCGCCATCTTCTGTCTTCCTGAAACCTGTTCTTTTATTGTCCTTTCTCCTCACTAAAGTCTTCTCATTCTCTTTCACTCCCAGTAACCCCTTGAGTCTTAGTGGCATTATCGCCATCTTCTGTCTTCCTGAAACCTGTTCTTTTATTGTCCTTTCTCCTCACTAAAGTCTTCTCATTCTCTTTCACTCCCAGTAACCCCTTACGTCTTAGTGGCATTATCGCCATCTTCTGTCTTCCTGAAACCTGTTCTTTTATTGTCCTTTCTCCTGATTAAAGTCTTCTCATTCTCTTTCACTCCCAGTAACCCCTTACGTCTTAGTGGCATTATCGCCATCTTCTGTCTTCCTGAAACCTGTTCTTTTATTGTCCTTTCTCCTCACTAAAGTCTTCTCATTCTCTTTCACTCCCAGTAACCCCTTGAGTCTTAGTGGCATTATCGCCATCTTCTGTCTTCCTGAAACCTGTTCTTTTATTGTCCTTTCTCCTCACTAAAGTCTTCTCATTCTCTTTCACTCCCAGTAACCCCTTACGTCTTAGTGGCATTATCGCCATCTTCTGTCTTCCTGAAACCTGTTCTTTTATTGTCCTTTCTCCTGATTAAAGTCTTCTCATTCTCTTTCACTCCCAGTAACCCCTTACGTCTTAGTGGCATTATCGCCATCTTCTGTCTTCCTGAAACCTGTTCTTTTATTGTCCTTTCTCCTCATTAAAGTCTTCTCATTCTCTTTCACTCCCAGTAACCCCTTACGTCTTAGTGGCATTATCGCCATCTTCTGTCTTCCTGAAACCTGTTCTTTTATTGTCCTTTCTCCTCATTAAAGTCTTCTCATTCTCTTTCACTCCCAGTAACCCCTTACGTCTTAGTGGCATTATCGCCATCTTCTGTCTTCCTGAAACCTGTTCTTTTATTGTCCTTTCTCCTCATTAAAGTCTTCTCATTCTCTTTCACTCCCAGTAACCCCTTACGTCTTAGTGGCATTATCGCCATCTTCTGTCTTCCTGAAACCTGTTCTTTTATTGTCCTTTCTCCTCATTAAAGTCTTCTCATTCTCTTTCACTCCCAGTAACCCCTTACGTCTTAGTGGCATTATCGCCATCTTCTGTCTTCCTGAAACCTGTTCTTTTATTGTCCTTTCTCCTGATTAAAGTCTTCTCATTCTCTTTCACTCCCAGTAACCCCTTACATCTTAGTGGCATTATCGCCATCTTCTGTCTTCCTGAAACCTGTTCTTTTATTGTCCTTTCTCCTCATTAAAGTCTTCTCATTCTCTTTCACTCCCAGTAACCCCTTACGTCTTAGTGGCATTATCGCCATCTTCTGTCTTCCTGAAACCTGTTCTTTTATTGTCCTTTCTCCTCATTAAAGTCTTCTCATTCTCTTTCACTCCCAGTAACCCCTTACGTCTTAGTGGCATTATCGCCATCTTCTGTCTTCCTGAAACCTGTTCTTTTATTATCCTTTCTCCTCACTAAAGTCTTCTCATTCTCTTTCACTCCCAGTAACCCCTTGAGTCTTAGTGGCATTATCGCCATCTTCTGTCTTCCTGAAACCTGTTCTTTTATTGTCCTTTCTCCTGATTAAAGTCTTCTCATTCTCTTTCACTCCCAGTAACCCCTTACGTCTTAGTGGCATTATCGCCATCTTCTGTCTTCCTGAAACCTGTTCTTTTATTGTCCTTTCTCCTCACTAAAGTCTTCTCATTCTCTTTCACTCCCAGTAACCCCTTACGTCTTAGTGGCATTATCGCCATCTTCTGTCTTCCTGAAACCTGTTCTTTTATTGTCCTTTCTCCTGATTAAAGTCTTCTCATTCTCTTTCACTCCCAGTAACCCCTTACGTCTTAGTGGCATTATCGCCATCTTCTGTCTTCCTGAAACCTGTTCTTTTATTGTCCTTTCTCCTGATTAAAGTCTTCTCATTCTCTTTCACTCCCAGTAACCCCTTACGTCTTAGTGGCATTATCGCCATCTTCTGTCTTCCTGAAACCTGTTCTTTTATTGTCCTTTCTCCTCATTAAAGTCTTCTCATTCTCTTTCACTCCCAGTAACCCCTTACGTCTTAGTGGCATTATCGCCATCTTCTGTCTTCCTGAAACCTGTTCTTTTATTGTCCTTTCTCCTCACTAAAGTCTTCTCATTCTCTTTCACTCCCAGTAACCCCTTGAGTCTTAGTGGCATTATCGCCATCTTCTGTCTTCCTGAAACCTGTTCTTTTATTGTCCTTTCTCCTCACTAAAGTCTTCTCATTCTCTTTCACTCCCAGTAACCCCTTACGTCTTAGTGGCATTATCGCCATCTTCTGTCTTCCTGAAACCTGTTCTTTTATTGTCCTTTCTCCTGATTAAAGTCTTCTCATTCTCTTTCACTCCCAGTAACCCCTTACGTCTTAGTGGCATTATCGCCATCTTCTGTCTTCCTGAAACCTGTTCTTTTATTGTCCTTTCTCCTCATTAAAGTCTTCTCATTCTCTTTCACTCCCAGTAACCCCTTACGTCTTAGTGGCATTATCGCCATCTTCTGTCTTCCTGAAACCTGTTCTTTTATTGTCCTTTCTCCTCACTAAAGTCTTCTCATTCTCTTTCACTCCCAGTAACCCCTTATGTCTTAGTGGCATTATCGCCATCTTCTGTCTTCCTGAAACCTGTTCTTTTATTGTCCTTTCTCCTCACTAAAGTCTTCTCATTCTCTTTCACTCCCAGTAACCCCTTGAGTCTTAGTGGCATTATCGCCATCTTCTGTCTTCCTGAAACCTGTTCTTTTATTGTCCTTTCTCCTCACTAAAGTCTTCTCATTCTCTTTCACTCCCAGTAACCCCTTGAGTCTTAGTGGCATTATCGCCATCTTCTGTCTTCCTGAAACCTGTTCTTTTATTGTCCTTTCTCCTCACTAAAGTCTTCTCATTCTCTTTCACTCCCAGTAACCCCTTACGTCTTAGTGGCATTATCGCCATCTTCTGTCTTCCTGAAACCTGTTCTTTTATTGTCCTTTCTCCTGATTAAAGTCTTCTCATTCTCTTTCACTCCCAGTAACCCCTTACGTCTTAGTGGCATTATCGCCATCTTCTGTCTTCCTGAAACCTGTTCTTTTATTGTCCTTTCTCCTCACTAAAGTCTTCTCATTCTCTTTCACTCCCAGTAACCCCTTGAGTCTTAGTGGCATTATCGCCATCTTCTGTCTTCCTGAAACCTGTTCTTTTATTGTCCTTTCTCCTCACTAAAGTCTTCTCATTCTCTTTCACTCCCAGTAACCCCTTACGTCTTAGTGGCATTATCGCCATCTTCTGTCTTCCTGAAACCTGTTCTTTTATTGTCCTTTCTCCTGATTAAAGTCTTCTCATTCTCTTTCACTCCCAGTAACCCCTTACGTCTTAGTGGCATTATCGCCATCTTCTGTCTTCCTGAAACCTGTTCTTTTATTGTCCTTTCTCCTCACTAAAGTCTTCTCATTCTCTTTCACTCCCAGTAACCCCTTACGTCTTAGTGGCATTATCGCCATCTTCTGTCTTCCTGAAACCTGTTCTTTTATTGTCCTTTCTCCTGATTAAAGTCTTCTCATTCTCTTTCACTCCCAGTAACCCCTTACGTCTTAGTGGCATTATCGCCATCTTCTGTCTTCCTGAAACCTGTTCTTTTATTGTCCTTTCTCCTCATTAAAGTCTTCTCATTCTCTTTCACTCCCAGTAACCCCTTACGTCTTAGTGGCATTATCGCCATCTTCTGTCTTCCTGAAACCTGTTCTTTTATTGTCCTTTCTCCTCACTAAAGTCTTCTCATTCTCTTTCACTCCCAGTAACCCCTTATGTCTTAGTGGCATTATCGCCATCTTCTGTCTTCCTGAAACCTGTTCTTTTATTGTCCTTTCTCCTCACTAAAGTCTTCTCATTCTCTTTCACTCCCAGTAACCCCTTGAGTCTTAGTGGCATTATCGCCATCTTCTGTCTTCCTGAAACCTGTTCTTTTATTGTCCTTTCTCCTCACTAAAGTCTTCTCATTCTCTTTCACTCCCAGTAACCCCTTGAGTCTTAGTGGCATTATCGCCATCTTCTGTCTTCCTGAAACCTGTTCTTTTATTGTCCTTTCTCCTCACTAAAGTCTTCTCATTCTCTTTCACTCCCAGTAACCCCTTACGTCTTAGTGGCATTATCGCCATCTTCTGTCTTCCTGAAACCTGTTCTTTTATTGTCCTTTCTCCTGATTAAAGTCTTCTCATTCTCTTTCACTCCCAGTAACCCCTTACGTCTTAGTGGCATTATCGCCATCTTCTGTCTTCCTGAAACCTGTTCTTTTATTGTCCTTTCTCCTCACTAAAGTCTTCTCATTCTCTTTCACTCCCAGTAACCCCTTGAGTCTTAGTGGCATTATCGCCATCTTCTGTCTTCCTGAAACCTGTTCTTTTATTGTCCTTTCTCCTCACTAAAGTCTTCTCATTCTCTTTCACTCCCAGTAACCCCTTACGTCTTAGTGGCATTATCGCCATCTTCTGTCTTCCTGAAACCTGTTCTTTTATTGTCCTTTCTCCTGATTAAAGTCTTCTCATTCTCTTTCACTCCCAGTAACCCCTTACGTCTTAGTGGCATTATCGCCATCTTCTGTCTTCCTGAAACCTGTTCTTTTATTGTCCTTTCTCCTCATTAAAGTCTTCTCATTCTCTTTCACTCCCAGTAACCCCTTACGTCTTAGTGGCATTATCGCCATCTTCTGTCTTCCTGAAACCTGTTCTTTTATTGTCCTTTCTCCTCATTAAAGTCTTCTCATTCTCTTTCACTCCCAGTAACCCCTTACGTCTTAGTGGCATTATCGCCATCTTCTGTCTTCCTGAAACCTGTTCTTTTATTGTCCTTTCTCCTGATTAAAGTCTTCTCATTCTCTTTCACTCCCAGTAACCCCTTACGTCTTAGTGGCATTATCGCCATCTTCTGTCTTCCTGAAACCTGTTCTTTTATTGTCCTTTCTCCTCATTAAAGTCTTCTCATTCTCTTTCACTCCCAGTAACCCCTTACGTCTTAGTGGCATTATCGCCATCTTCTGTCTTCCTGAAACCTGTTCTTTTATTGTCCTTTCTCCTGATTAAAGTCTTCTCATTCTCTTTCACTCCCAGTAACCCCTTACGTCTTAGTGGCATTATCGCCATCTTCTGTCTTCCTGAAACCTGTTCTTTTATTGTCCTTTCTCCTGATTAAAGTCTTCTCATTCTCTTTCACTCCCAGTAACCCCTTACGTCTTAGTGGCATTATCGCCATCTTCTGTCTTCCTGAAACCTGTTCTTTTATTGTCCTTTCTCCTGATTAAAGTCTTCTCATTCTCTTTCACTCCCAGTAACCCCTTACGTCTTAGTGGCATTATCGCCATCTTCTGTCTTCCTGAAACCTGTTCTTTTATTGTCCTTTCTCCTCATTAAAGTCTTCTCATTCTCTTTCACTCCCAGTAACCCCTTACGTCTTAGTGGCATTATCGCCATCTTCTGTCTTCCTGAAACCTGTTCTTTTATTGTCCTTTCTCCTGATTAAAGTCTTCTCATTCTCTTTCACTCCCAGTAACCCCTTACGTCTTAGTGGCATTATCGCCATCTTCTGTCTTCCTGAAACCTGTTCTTTTATTGTCCTTTCTCCTCATTAAAGTCTTCTCATTCTCTTTCACTCCCAGTAACCCCTTACGTCTTAGTGGCATTATCGCCATCTTCTGTCTTCCTGAAACCTGTTCTTTTATTGTCCTTTCTCCTCACTAAAGTCTTCTCATTCTCTTTCACTCCCAGTAACCCCTTGAGTCTTAGTGGCATTATCGCCATCTTCTGTCTTCCTGAAACCTGTTCTTTTATTGTCCTTTCTCCTCACTAAAGTCTTCTCATTCTCTTTCACTCCCAGTAACCCCTTACGTCTTAGTGGCATTATCGCCATCTTCTGTCTTCCTGAAACCTGTTCTTTTATTGTCCTTTCTCCTGATTAAAGTCTTCTCATTCTCTTTCACTCCCAGTAACCCCTTACGTCTTAGTGGCATTATCGCCATCTTCTGTCTTCCTGAAACCTGTTCTTTTATTGTCCTTTCTCCTCATTAAAGTCTTCTCATTCTCTTTCACTCCCAGTAACCCCTTACGTCTTAGTGGCATTATCGCCATCTTCTGTCTTCCTGAAACCTGTTCTTTTATTGTCCTTTCTCCTCACTAAAGTCTTCTCATTCTCTTTCACTCCCAGTAACCCCTTATGTCTTAGTGGCATTATCGCCATCTTCTGTCTTCCTGAAACCTGTTCTTTTATTGTCCTTTCTCCTCACTAAAGTCTTCTCATTCTCTTTCACTCCCAGTAACCCCTTGAGTCTTAGTGGCATTATCGCCATCTTCTGTCTTCCTGAAACCTGTTCTTTTATTGTCCTTTCTCCTCACTAAAGTCTTCTCATTCTCTTTCACTCCCAGTAACCCCTTGAGTCTTAGTGGCATTATCGCCATCTTCTGTCTTCCTGAAACCTGTTCTTTTATTGTCCTTTCTCCTCACTAAAGTCTTCTCATTCTCTTTCACTCCCAGTAACCCCTTACGTCTTAGTGGCATTATCGCCATCTTCTGTCTTCCTGAAACCTGTTCTTTTATTGTCCTTTCTCCTGATTAAAGTCTTCTCATTCTCTTTCACTCCCAGTAACCCCTTACGTCTTAGTGGCATTATCGCCATCTTCTGTCTTCCTGAAACCTGTTCTTTTATTGTCCTTTCTCCTCACTAAAGTCTTCTCATTCTCTTTCACTCCCAGTAACCCCTTGAGTCTTAGTGGCATTATCGCCATCTTCTGTCTTCCTGAAACCTGTTCTTTTATTGTCCTTTCTCCTCACTAAAGTCTTCTCATTCTCTTTCACTCCCAGTAACCCCTTACGTCTTAGTGGCATTATCGCCATCTTCTGTCTTCCTGAAACCTGTTCTTTTATTGTCCTTTCTCCTGATTAAAGTCTTCTCATTCTCTTTCACTCCCAGTAACCCCTTACGTCTTAGTGGCATTATCGCCATCTTCTGTCTTCCTGAAACCTGTTCTTTTATTGTCCTTTCTCCTCACTAAAGTCTTCTCATTCTCTTTCACTCCCAGTAACCCCTTACGTCTTAGTGGCATTATCGCCATCTTCTGTCTTCCTGAAACCTGTTCTTTTATTGTCCTTTCTCCTGATTAAAGTCTTCTCATTCTCTTTCACTCCCAGTAACCCCTTACGTCTTAGTGGCATTATCGCCATCTTCTGTCTTCCTGAAACCTGTTCTTTTATTGTCCTTTCTCCTCATTAAAGTCTTCTCATTCTCTTTCACTCCCAGTAACCCCTTACGTCTTAGTGGCATTATCGCCATCTTCTGTCTTCCTGAAACCTGTTCTTTTATTGTCCTTTCTCCTCACTAAAGTCTTCTCATTCTCTTTCACTCCCAGTAACCCCTTATGTCTTAGTGGCATTATCGCCATCTTCTGTCTTCCTGAAACCTGTTCTTTTATTGTCCTTTCTCCTCACTAAAGTCTTCTCATTCTCTTTCACTCCCAGTAACCCCTTGAGTCTTAGTGGCATTATCGCCATCTTCTGTCTTCCTGAAACCTGTTCTTTTATTGTCCTTTCTCCTCACTAAAGTCTTCTCATTCTCTTTCACTCCCAGTAACCCCTTGAGTCTTAGTGGCATTATCGCCATCTTCTGTCTTCCTGAAACCTGTTCTTTTATTGTCCTTTCTCCTCACTAAAGTCTTCTCATTCTCTTTCACTCCCAGTAACCCCTTACGTCTTAGTGGCATTATCGCCATCTTCTGTCTTCCTGAAACCTGTTCTTTTATTGTCCTTTCTCCTGATTAAAGTCTTCTCATTCTCTTTCACTCCCAGTAACCCCTTACGTCTTAGTGGCATTATCGCCATCTTCTGTCTTCCTGAAACCTGTTCTTTTATTGTCCTTTCTCCTCACTAAAGTCTTCTCATTCTCTTTCACTCCCAGTAACCCCTTGAGTCTTAGTGGCATTATCGCCATCTTCTGTCTTCCTGAAACCTGTTCTTTTATTGTCCTTTCTCCTCACTAAAGTCTTCTCATTCTCTTTCACTCCCAGTAACCCCTTACGTCTTAGTGGCATTATCGCCATCTTCTGTCTTCCTGAAACCTGTTCTTTTATTGTCCTTTCTCCTGATTAAAGTCTTCTCATTCTCTTTCACTCCCAGTAACCCCTTACGTCTTAGTGGCATTATCGCCATCTTCTGTCTTCCTGAAACCTGTTCTTTTATTGTCCTTTCTCCTCATTAAAGTCTTCTCATTCTCTTTCACTCCCAGTAACCCCTTACGTCTTAGTGGCATTATCGCCATCTTCTGTCTTCCTGAAACCTGTTCTTTTATTGTCCTTTCTCCTCATTAAAGTCTTCTCATTCTCTTTCACTCCCAGTAACCCCTTACGTCTTAGTGGCATTATCGCCATCTTCTGTCTTCCTGAAACCTGTTCTTTTATTGTCCTTTCTCCTGATTAAAGTCTTCTCATTCTCTTTCACTCCCAGTAACCCCTTACGTCTTAGTGGCATTATCGCCATCTTCTGTCTTCCTGAAACCTGTTCTTTTATTGTCCTTTCTCCTCATTAAAGTCTTCTCATTCTCTTTCACTCCCAGTAACCCCTTACGTCTTAGTGGCATTATCGCCATCTTCTGTCTTCCTGAAACCTGTTCTTTTATTGTCCTTTCTCCTGATTAAAGTCTTCTCATTCTCTTTCACTCCCAGTAACCCCTTACGTCTTAGTGGCATTATCGCCATCTTCTGTCTTCCTGAAACCTGTTCTTTTATTGTCCTTTCTCCTGATTAAAGTCTTCTCATTCTCTTTCACTCCCAGTAACCCCTTACGTCTTAGTGGCATTATCGCCATCTTCTGTCTTCCTGAAACCTGTTCTTTTATTGTCCTTTCTCCTGATTAAAGTCTTCTCATTCTCTTTCACTCCCAGTAACCCCTTACGTCTTAGTGGCATTATCGCCATCTTCTGTCTTCCTGAAACCTGTTCTTTTATTGTCCTTTCTCCTGATTAAAGTCTTCTCATTCTCTTTCACTCCCAGTAACCCCTTACGTCTTAGTGGCATTATCGCCATCTTCTGTCTTCCTGAAACCTGTTCTTTTATTGTCCTTTCTCCTGATTAAAGTCTTCTCATTCTCTTTCACTCCCAGTAACCCCTTACGTCTTAGTGGCATTATCGCCATCTTCTGTCTTCCTGAAACCTGTTCTTTTATTGTCCTTTCTCCTCATTAAAGTCTTCTCATTCTCTTTCACTCCCAGTAACCCCTTACGTCTTAGTGGCATTATCGCCATCTTCTGTCTTCCTGAAACCTGTTCTTTTATTGTCCTTTCTCCTCACTAAAGTCTTCTCATTCTCTTTCACTCCCAGTAACCCCTTACGTCTTAGTGGCATTATCGCCATCTTCTGTCTTCCTGAAACCTGTTCTTTTATTGTCCTTTCTCCTGATTAAAGTCTTCTCATTCTCTTTCACTCCCAGTAACCCCTTACGTCTTAGTGGCATTATCGCCATCTTCTGTCTTCCTGAAACCTGTTCTTTTATTGTCCTTTCTCCTCATTAAAGTCTTCTCATTCTCTTTCACTCCCAGTAACCCCTTACGTCTTAGTGGCATTATCGCCATCTTCTGTCTTCCTGAAACCTGTTCTTTTATTGTCCTTTCTCCTGATTAAAGTCTTCTCATTCTCTTTCACTCCCAGTAACCCCTTACGTCTTAGTGGCATTATCGCCATCTTCTGTCTTCCTGAAACCTGTTCTTTTATTGTCCTTTCTCCTGATTAAAGTCTTCTCATTCTCTTTCACTCCCAGTAACCCCTTACGTCTTAGTGGCATTATCGCCATCTTCTGTCTTCCTGAAACCTGTTCTTTTATTGTCCTTTCTCCTGATTAAAGTCTTCTCATTCTCTTTCACTCCCAGTAACCCCTTACGTCTTAGTGGCATTATCGCCATCTTCTGTCTTCCTGAAACCTGTTCTTTTATTGTCCTTTCTCCTCATTAAAGTCTTCTCATTCTCTTTCACTCCCAGTAACCCCTTACGTCTTAGTGGCATTATCGCCATCTTCTGTCTTCCTGAAACCTGTTCTTTTATTGTCCTTTCTCCTGATTAAAGTCTTCTCATTCTCTTTCACTCCCAGTAACCCCTTACGTCTTAGTGGCATTATCGCCATCTTCTGTCTTCCTGAAACCTGTTCTTTTATTGTCCTTTCTCCTGATTAAAGTCTTCTCATTCTCTTTCACTCCCAGTAACCCCTTACGTCTTAGTGGCATTATCGCCATCTTCTGTCTTCCTGAAACCTGTTCTTTTATTGTCCTTTCTCCTCATTAAAGTCTTCTCATTCTCTTTCACTCCCAGTAACCCCTTACGTCTTAGTGGCATTATCGCCATCTTCTGTCTTCCTGAAACCTGTTCTTTTATTGTCCTTTCTCCTCATTAAAGTCTTCTCATTCTCTTTCACTCCCAGTAACCCCTTACGTCTTAGTGGCATTATCGTCATCTTCTGTCTTCCTGAAACCTGTTCTTTTATTGTCCTTTCTCCTCATTAAAGTCTTCTCATTCTCTTTCACTCCCAGTAACCCCTTACGTCTTAGTGGCATTATCGTCATCTTCTGTCTTCCTGAAACCTGTTCTTTTATTGTCCTTTCTCCTCATTAAAGTCTTCTCATTCTCTTTCACTCCCAGTAACCCCTTACGTCATAGTGGCATTATCGCCATCTTCTGTCTTCCTGAAACCTGTTCTTTTATTGTCCTTTCTCCTCATTAAAGTCTTCTCATTCTCTTTCACTCCCAGTAACCCCTTACGTCTTAGTGGCATTATCGCCATCTTCTGTCTTCCTGAAACCTGTTCTTTTATTGTCCTTTCTCCTGATTAAAGTCTTCTCATTCTCTTTCACTCCCAGTAACCCCTTACGTCTTAGTGGCATTATCGCCATCTTCTGTCTTCCTGAAACCTGTTCTTTTATTGTCCTTTCTCCTGATTAAAGTCTTCTCATTCTCTTTCACTCCCAGTAACCCCTTACGTCTTAGTGGCATTATCGCCATCTTCTGTCTTCCTGAAACCTGTTCTTTTATTGTCCTTTCTCCTCATTAAAGTCTTCTCATTCTCTTTCACTCCCAGTAACCCCTTACGTCTTAGTGGCATTATCGCCATCTTCTGTCTTCCTGAAACCTGTTCTTTTATTGTCCTTTCTCCTCATTAAAGTCTTCTCATTCTCTTTCACTCCCAGTAACCCCTTACGTCTTAGTGGCATTATCGCCATCTTCTGTCTTCCTGAAACCTGTTCTTTTATTGTCCTTTCTCCTGATTAAAGTCTTCTCATTCTCTTTCACTCCCAGTAACCCCTTACGTCTTAGTGGCATTATCGCCATCTTCTGTCTTCCTGAAACCTGTTCTTTTATTGTCCTTTCTCCTGATTAAAGTCTTCTCATTCTCTTTCACTCCCAGTAACCCCTTACGTCTTAGTGGCATTATCGCCATCTTCTGTCTTCCTGAAACCTGTTCTTTTATTGTCCTTTCTCCTCATTAAAGTCTTCTCATTCTCTTTCACTCCCAGTAACCCCTTACGTCTTAGTGGCATTATCGCCATCTTCTGTCTTCCTGAAACCTGTTCTTTTATTGTCCTTTCTCCTCATTAAAGTCTTCTCATTCTCTTTCACTCCCAGTAACCCCTTACGTCTTAGTGGCATTATCGCCATCTTCTGTCTTCCTGAAACCTGTTCTTTTATTGTCCTTTCTCCTCATTAAAGTCTTCTCATTCTCTTTCACTCCCAGTAACCCCTTACGTCTTAGTGGCATTATCGCCATCTTCTGTCTTCCTGAAACCTGTTCTTTTATTGTCCTTTCTCCTCATTAAAGTCTTCTCATTCTCTTTCACTCCCAGTAACCCCTTACGTCTTAGTGGCATTATCGCCATCTTCTGTCTTCCTGAAACCTGTTCTTTTATTGTCCTTTCTCCTCATTAAAGTCTTCTCATTCTCTTTCACTCCCAGTAACCCCTTACGTCTTAGTGGCATTATCGCCATCTTCTCTCTTCCTGAAACCTGTTCTTTTATTGTCCTTTCTCCTGATTAAAGTCTTCTCATTCTCTTTCACTCCCAGTAACCCCTTACGTCTTAGTGGCATTATCGCCATCTTCTGTCTTCCTGAAAACTGTTCTTTTATTGTCCTTTCTCCTGATTAAAGTCTTCTCATTCTCTTTCACTCCCAGTAACCCCTTACGTCTTAGTGGCATTATCGCCATCTTCTGTCTTCCTGAAACCTGTTCTTTTATTGTCCTTTCTCCTCATTAAAGTCTTCTCATTCTCTTTCACTCCCAGTAACCCCTTACGTCTTAGTGGCATTATCGCCATCTTCTGTCTTCCTGAAACCTGTTCTTTTATTGTCCTTTCTCCTGATTAAAGTCTTCTCATTCTCTTTCACTCCCAGTAACCCCTTACGTTTTAGTGGCATTATCGCCATCTTCTGTCTTCCTGAAACCTGTTCTTTTATTGTCCTTTCTCCTGATTAAAGTCTTCTCATTCTCTTTCACTCCCAGTAACCCCTTGTGTCTTAGTGGCATTATCGCCATCTTCTGTCTTCCTGAAACCTGTTCTTTTATTGTCCTTTCTCCTGATTAAAGTCTTCTCATTCTCTTTCACTCCCAGTAACCCCTTACGTTTTAGTGGCATTATCGCCATCTTCTGTCTTCCTGAAACCTGTTCTTTTATTGTCCTTTCTCCTGATTAAAGTCTTCTCATTCTCTTTCACTCCCAGTAACCCCTTACGTCTTAGTGGCATTATCGCCATCTTCTGTCTTCCTGAAACCTGTTCTTTTATTGTCCTTTCTCCTGATTAAAGTCTTCTCATTCTCTTTCACTCCCAGTAACCCCTTACGTCTTAGTGGCATTATCGCCATCTTCTGTCTTCCTGAAACCTGTTCTTTTATTGTCCTTTCTCCTGATTAAAGTCTTCTCATTCTCTTTCACTCCCAGTAACCCCTTGTGTCTTAGTGGCATTATCGCCATCTTCTGTCTTCCTGAAACCTGTTCTTTTATTGTCCTTTCTCCTGATTAAAATCTTCTCATTCTCTTTCACTCCCAGTAACCCCTTACGTTTTAGTGGCATTATCGCCATCTTCTGTCTTCCTGAAACCTGTTCTTTTATTGTCCTTTCTCCTGATTAAAGTCTTCTCATTCTCTTTCACTCCCAGTAACCCCTTACGTCTTAGTGGCATTATCGCCATCTTCTGTCTTCCTGAAACCTGTTCTTTTATTGTCCTTTCTCCTGATTAAAGTCTTCTCATTCTCTTTCACTCCCAGTAACCCCTTACGTCTTAGTGGCATTATCGCCATCTTCTGTCTTCCTGAAACCTGTTCTTTTATTGTCCTTTCTCCTCACTAAAGTCTTCTCATTCTCTTTCACTCCCAGTAACCCCTTACGTCTTAGTGGCATTATCGCCATCTTCTGTCTTCCTGAAACCTGTTCTTTTATTGTCCTTTCTCCTGATTAAAGTCTTCTCATTCTCTTTCACTCCCAGTAACCCCTTACGTTTTAGTGGCATTATCGCCATCTTCTGTCTTCCTGAAACCTGTTCTTTTATTGTCCTTTCTCCTGATTAAAGTCTTCTCATTCTCTTTCACTCCCAGTAACCCCTTACGTCTTAGTGGCATTATCGCCATCTTCTGTCTTCCTGAAACCTGTTCTTTTATTGTCCTTTCTCCTCATTAAAGTCTTCTCATTCTCTTTCACTCCCAGTAACCCCTTACGTCTTAGTGGCATTATCGCCATCTTCTGTCTTCCTGAAACCTGTTCTTTTATTGTCCTTTCTCCTCACTAAAGTCTTCTCATTCTCTTTCACTCCCAGTAACCCCTTACGTCTTAGTGGCATTATCGCCATCTTCTGTCTTCCTGAAACCTGTTCTTTTATTGTCCTTTCTCCTGATTAAAGTCTTCTCATTCTCTTTCACTCCCAGTAACCCCTTACGTCTTAGTGGCATTATCGCCATCTTCTGTCTTCCTGAAACCTGTTCTTTTATTGTCCTTTCTCCTGATTAAAGTCTTCTCATTCTCTTTCACTCCCAGTAACCCCTTACGTCTTAGTGGCATTATCGCCATCTTCTGTCTTCCTGAAACCTGTTCTTTTATTGTCCTTTCTCCTGATTAAAGTCTTCTCATTCTCTTTCACTCCCAGTAACCCCTTACGTTTTAGTGGCATTATCGCCATCTTCTGTCTTCCTGAAACCTGTTCTTTTATTGTCCTTTCTCCTGATTAAAGTCTTCTCATTCTCTTTCACTCCCAGTAACCCCTTACGTCTTAGTGGCATTATCGCCATCTTCTGTCTTCCTGAAACCTGTTCTTTTATTGTCCTTTCTCCTGATTAAAGTCTTCTCATTCTCTTTCACTCCCAGTAACCCCTTACGTCTTAGTGGCATTATCGCCATCTTCTGTCTTCCTGAAACCTGTTCTTTTATTGTCCTTTCTCCTGATTAAAGTCTTCTCATTCTCTTTCACTCCCAGTAACCCCTTCCGTCTTAGTGGCATTATCGCCATCTTCTGTCTTCCTGAAACCTGTTCTTTTATTGTCCTTTCTCCTGATTAAAGTCTTCTCATTCTCTTTCACTCCCAGTAACCCCTTACGTCTTAGTGGCATTATCGCCATCTTCTGTCTTCCTGAAACCTGTTCTTTTATTGTCCTTTCTCCTGATTAAAGTCTTCTCATTCTCTTTCACTCCCAGTAACCCCTTACGTCTTAGTGGCATTATCGCCATCTTCTGTCTTCCTGAAACCTGTTCTTTTATTGTCCTTTCTCCTGATTAAAGTCTTCTCATTCTCTTTCACTCCCAGTAACCCCTTACGTCTTAGTGGCATTATCGCCATCTTCTGTCTTCCTGAAACCTGTTCTTTTATTGTCCTTTCTCCTGATTAAAGTCTTCTCATTCTCTTTCACTCCCAGTAACCCCTTACGTTTTAGTGGCATTATCGCCATCTTCTGTCTTCCTGAAACCTGTTCTTTTATTGTCCTTTCTCCTGATTAAAGTCTTCTCATTCTCTTTCACTCCCAGTAACCCCTTACGTCTTAGTGGCATTATCGCCATCTTCTGTCTTCCTGAAACCTGTTCTTTTATTGTCCTTTCTCCTGATTAAAGTCTTCTCATTCTCTTTCACTCCCAGTAACCCCTTACGTTTAGTGGCATTATCGCCATCTTCTGTCTTCCTGAAACCTGTTCTTTTATTGTCCTTTCTCCTGATTAAAGTCTTCTCATTCTCTTTCACTCCCAGTAACCCCTTACGTCTTAGTGGCATTATCGCCATCTTCTGTCTTCCTGAAACCTGTTCTTTTATTGTCCTTTCTCCTGATTAAAGTCTTCTCATTCTCTTTCACTCCCAGTAACCCCTTACGTTTTAGTGGCATTATCGCCATCTTCTGTCTTCCTGAAACCTGTTCTTTTATTGTCCTTTCTCCTGATTAAAGTCTTCTCATTCTCTTTCACTCCCAGTAACCCCTTACGTCTTAGTGGCATTATCGCCATCTTCTGTCTTCCTGAAACCTGTTCTTTTATTGTCCTTTCTCCTGATTAAAGTCTTCTCATTCTCTTTCACTCCCAGTAACCCCTTACGTCTTAGTGGCATTATCGCCATCTTCTGTCTTCCTGAAACCTGTTCTTTTATTGTCCTTTCTCCTGATTAAAGTCTTCTCATTCTCTTTCACTCCCAGTAACCCCTTACGTTTTAGTGGCATTATCGCCATCTTCTGTCTTCCTGAAACCTGTTCTTTTATTGTCCTTTCTCCTGATTAAAGTCTTCTCATTCTCTTTCACTCCCAGTAACCCCTTACGTCTTAGTGGCATTATCGCCATCTTCTGTCTTCCTGAAACCTGTTCTTTTATTGTCCTTTCTCCTGATTAAAGTCTTCTCATTCTCTTTCACTCCCAGTAACCCCTTACGTCTTTAGTGGCATTATCGCCATCTTCTGTCTTCCTGAAACCTGTTCTTTTATTGTCCTTTCTCCTGATTAAAGTCTTCTCATTCTCTTTCACTCCCAGTAACCCCTTACGTTTTAGTGGCATTATCGCCATCTTCTGTCTTCCTGAAACCTGTTCTTTTATTGTCCTTTCTCCTGATTAAAGTCTTCTCATTCTCTTTCACTCCCAGTAACCCCTTACGTCTTAGTGGCATTATCGCCATCTTCTGTCTTCCTGAAACC
>OZ038500.1:91400381-91488684 GCA_964036315.1 Acanthosepion esculentum | reverse complement strand
GCTCTCACTGCAGTTGAATGTACATCTTCCTGCTTCTCTGCATATCTTTGTCCCTGCACTTGTCTCTCTCTGCTGTCTTGTCTCTCTCTCTTGCCACTCTTGTTCATCTCTCTGTTGCATTTTCCTTCTCTCTTTCCTCTCTCTCTCTGTATCTTTTTTAATGTGAAATGAAAACTGTCCATTAGTCTTGATATATTATTTTTGCATTTTGATTCCACTTATTAATTCTTTTTACTTGATCTATGATTTTTATTCTTTTGCCTTGGATTGATCTTTTTGTATTGCATGGAATCTGCATGTTTTGTGTTCTTGAGTGCAGTGTGTTTACCAAAAATTAACCGACCTTCAGGGTCAGCATGTTGTCATGTCCAGTTGTCTTGCGAAAAAACATCCTAAAAAATACGTAAGAAATTTGTGTATTGCTTATTTTTTAATCTAATGTTGTCATTAAGTTGTTTGTTTTTTTTTTTCTTTTCATGTTCAAAATAATCTCCATGTTGGTAAATGTTTGTCCAGTCATAAACTATTTATTATCATCATTCAATTTTTGGCACAACTTCCTTATTTGGAAATAGAATTTTTTTTCTTTTTCTCCATTTTGTTCAGAATTCAGGAGGATTGATTTTAAAATTGTTGGTTGATGAAAAATATTCACTTTCTTTCCTCATGAAATTGCGTAGTTACTTGTTGAAGTTTCAAGCTGTTCTCAAAATAAATTAAGAAAGTTTTCTATTTTTGATGCTTTCAAAATATGGATGTTATGTTTGCAGTTCTATTTAAACATTTACATTGATAATGAAAATGTCTTGCATATTGTGATTAAAATCTGCAATTGAAATGCAAAATTTTGGTTTCTTGAACTTGAAATGAATGTTTTCTCATTGAATGTGATAAATTTTGTAATAAGGTTAAAAGTTGACATTTTTTTTTCCTTATATACAATTTGAATGAGAGGAGAGGGGCATTGTCACAATATGAATATCGATCTGTTTATTAAGGCCTTTGGCACCAACATTTTTTTTGTTCTATTTTTGGCTAACAATGTGGTGGGAGATTCCATAATGGCTAACATCACTGGAAAATTGCATGGGTGAAAAAATGAAGACAAGGTGCAAATGTCAAAAAGGGGATCATTACATAATGTTGATTGGCAAATTGTTTTGTATCTATTTATATTTGTATGAATCTATTTTGCTCTGAAATCTAAAGTGTCATTAAATATGATTAGAAATTATCACTTTTATGATGAGGACAGTGTGCTGAGTTGATGGATTTGGATGTATAGTTAGCATGACTGAGTTGGTAAAAGTCTCCTCTGAGATTTTGCTTTGGGTTCAGATCCTTATATCAGCTTCTTTGTTTCTTTAATATTTAAATTGTCTTTTTTTTGTATGTGTTGTGTGTATTTTTTGTTTGTTTGTTTCTTTTTAATTTTCTTTTTAAGATAATTTTGTGTAGTTTCCATTTTCAGTTGTTTTCATCTTTTAAAAATAATTTTTTTTTTTTTTAAATATTCAACTTTTTAAGATTTTGCTATATCAAATTAAACAAATAATTTTTAAGGTGACTATTGGAAAAAAGTTTTGGTGATTTCAATTGTATTTGAAGTTTCCTCTTTTTTTCCCTTATTTCTTTTTTCTCCACGCGTGTTTCTTTTTTCCTTCCACTCGTTTCTTTTTTCCTCTCCACACATTCCTTGTTTCTTTCCCCTTTCTCCTCTCTTCCTTTCCCCCATTTTTGGCAATAATTGTTATAAATGAGAATAGAGGTTTTAGAATAAGTCTTGTAAATCTTCTTGATCTGCAGATGAAATAGCCAAGAGAATAAGTAAAATATCTGCATTTCTTAAAAAACAGCAACCAGGCTTCACTGTCTGGTTAAACTGCTTCTTTCATCACTTTCTCTCTCTCTCACTCAGCTACTTTTGAGCTATTCTCTTATCTGTGCGTATATATCTATGGTCCAATTCAGTTTTCCTTTTTCCATTCATGGCTCCTCTTCTTACATCATCAAAACTTCAACTTCCATTCTTTCATCATTGTCAAATGTACAAAAGTAAATCAATAAGTTTCTAATGGTGAAAAACAAAGCATTCCTTTTATGCAGTAATTACCATAATTCTCCATGTATAATACACCTCTTCATCCATAATACGCACCCCTAAAATTGTGCTGAAAGTGTGGGAAGAGGCTTCTACCCATACATAATACGCACCCCTTGTTTGGTAATTAAACCCTATAAATTGTACCTCTCCAATTTCATTACAGCCAGCGTTTCCTACTCTTATATAAAAAATGGTTTTAAACATAGAATAATATTATTCTAATTTAGTTTTGTGATAATTCATATTTGATTTTACAGCAATTTTTTAAAGATATTTTGTAACTGTGCATAATACGCACCCCTGATTTTGCTTTCTTTTTTTTTTTTTTTATTAAAATGCGTATTATACATGGGGGAATTATGGTATTTATTTTTTCAATATAATTTCCTTCCTTGTCAAAGCATTTAACTAAATCATTTTTCATAAATTGCTTAAATATTATACAGGGAAAATTTCAGATCAAAATTCAATTCATAACTCCACCAATAGAATATATTTATCTAACCTTACCTGTCTTTATCTTCTGTTTCTTGTGCTGATGCATAAAGGATTTCCTAATTTCTCCATCTTCTGTTGAGACAAACATGTCTTGGTAGAAAGTTTTATGAAGAGTTATATTTTGAAAGATTTTTCTGGCAAGATCTCCCTTTCTCATATATATATATATATATATATATATATATATTGTAATAAAAAGAAAGAACAGTAAGATATATAATCCAGTGTTCTTATTGATATTTTTATTTTTACAAAATGGTGCTCAATGTAAATTTACAGAGCATAAATATTATAAATTAACTGATTTAAAATATGGTTTCTTCACTACACAGGAATTACTATGTTTCAAAAACTGAAGCTAAAAACTTCAAAAAATTTGCTTGAAGATGAAACAGAACTAATGCTTTTAATTTAATTATATAATTCAATTTGAAGTTTTTTAGCTTCAGTTTTTGAAACATGGTAATTCCTGTGTAGCGAAGAAACCATATTTTAAATCAGTTAATTTATAATATATAAAGAAATATACATTTGATTACACAACTCAGCAGAAGGTATGAAACTACCAGTTGTGCAATCAATGTAAAGTATTATGCATATTTTTTAATATATTTAATAGCTCTGTTATTTAACATTCAGCACTGTTTTTCCTTACTCTACAGTATATATATATATATATATAATCTGTTAATGCAAAGTTATTACTTTAATGTTGGCCTCTGTACCTATTTCTTGTGTTTGACTCTGTAGCACTTGTCTGTCTTGTGTATACTCTTTTGTTTTGTCCATGTCTTTCATATTTATTGTTTTATTTCAATTTCATCCTATCTATAATGAAAAATACTGTGGAGTGGTTCATTGGTTCATTTCTATGCTGGACAATGTTGTCCTGTTTTTATCAAAGATTTTCAGATAGGATTATTGTCAAAACCTTTTTTATTTAATTTTTTTTGTTTGTACATTTTTTATCTTCATGAAACAAAAATGATGAACAAATTGATTCTGCACCTTGCATGATAGAGTAATAGTTAATGAGGCTAGTTTGGTTGACCATTACTTGGTTCCCTCTATACATGGCCTTGTGCCAGACTAAGCTTGTGGAATAATAAACTATAATAAAAAAAACAAGGGTTGTATTAAAATTTGTGATGATTTAAAGTTTTTTGTTTTTTCTGGATTTTTTTCTTTCCTTTTAATTTTTTCTCTTTCCTTTTTATTTTTCTCTATCCTTTTATTTTTCCTTTCTCTTTTTCCCCTCTTTCTTTATTTTTTTCTTTTTTTTCTTCTCTTTTTCATTTTTTAAATTGAAAATTTCCATTGATATTATTTACTTTTGGACTAATGTTCTTCTCTTTGCTGTTATTAGCACAATGATTTAGTCATTATACCCTTTGACCTTCTTCAGGGAATTTCAAACTGGAACCTTTAACTATAGGGATAGATTGTTTGCATTCTTTTACACATTTCTAGGGATCTCATCTTGCTCAAGACAATTTATTCCTAAATAAATAAAGGATTCAGTTGCAAATTCCCTGGAGATTACCCCCAGAGGATTGAAACCTGAAGATGGTCAGAGGCAAAATTGTGTTACTAACAAATAAGATGAGAACAGGAGTCATATGTAAATGATATGTATAAATCATATCATGATATAAATCATAATGTAAATAATGATAATTTCTCAGCTTAGAAATTCAGACATAAAATTTGTTATTAATTCATCCTTGACTTCACACTGACGTTTCTTTTTCTTTTCTTCCTCAGCACTACGAAAAACAAGCAGACGGATTATGCACACGGCTTGCTGAGCCATTACGTAAAACTGGGAATAATTTCACTACTGTTGATCTGAAAGACTTTGAACGAGGAGGCTGGGTGATCAGCCTCAATGAATTGCTGATAGGAGAATCAATTGGAAAAGGAGAATTTGCAGGTCAGTGACCAAGAAAATGTGGTACAGATGAATGTTACTTCCTGCCTGTTTGGTTAAATGCAAGAGTTTCTAAACAGTAGTTGAGTAGCAATTTAGTTGTGTCACAAATATAGAAGACACAGGTGTTACAGTATGCAGAGGCTGGGCCAGGATGGTAAGTGATTGGTCAGAATACCTCATGAGTGTGGTATTCTGACAGTAATGTATTACTTTGTCTAAGTTTTGGATGCAAGACCAAAACAGCTTAAAGTGGGCTGAAGGAATTTTGAAAAATTGATACACTTTACACACCTACATCCTATAGACAGGCTAAGGCCACATGTGGAGAGATGCTAAGCCAAAAAGCAAATATGCATTCCGCTGAAGCTTCCCTTACGCTGTCTCCTAGAATTGATGCCACCATGTCTATACCTCTTGTGTAATAAAACAAATAAGAAATTGATACAATCTATGAAGTGGTGTTGGTCTGAAGCCAGTAACGACATGGAATGCAACACTATGTAGAGGACATTTCATTACAACCTCCTCCACATAATAAATAGCAACTGGTGACTAAAAAGCTAAATGATGCATATAACAAGAAAAAAATGTTTTGCTGTATACATGTAGGGGGAGGATTGGAAAGGGTCAGTGGAAATATATTGGTTTTGTCCACTCTCCAAGATTCACTATAGGCATTAGTATATCAATGATATACTAATGCCTTAACAAGATGAAAGGAAAAATTAGAATAACAATTGAAATTAAATCCTAAAACATTTTGCATACAACACTAAAATGCACATAAATAAGCCATGTTAGGATGATATATATATATATATATATATATATATATATATAGATATATAATTTCACTTGGTAATTAGTAGGGATAATTCCAAGGAGGATGTAAATCCAAAAAGAGCTCAATATAAGAACAGAACAAATATAATAAAAATGGAATCGGAGTCCTTAGAAATCAATTTAGGTGATAATATATTTCTTGGGATCAGGCGGCCATCTCTTCAGATCAAAAATTTTACAAAAATAAAAATTTATTTTAAAATAAATTTTTAAATTTTAAAAATTTTATTTTTGTAAAAATTTTGGTCTGAAGAGATGGGCACCTGATCCCAAGAAATAAATTATCACCTAAATGGATTTCTAAGGACTCCAATTTCATTATTATTTTATTTATTTATATATATATATATATATATATATATATATATATATATATATTAAAATGGTATTAATTTCTCTCTGGGAATCACTCGATCCACTCGTCAGGGGGTATCAGCAATAGACTGCTTATACTTCTTGATTTTTCTTTTATATATGCACTTTTCATTGGTCTATTTTTTTTTTTTCATAATGTATGTGTGTATTCATGTGCCCATCTGCAATTGCCCCACACAGAAATTAAAATACACATAAATAGGCAAGCAGTAAGTGAAAGAGGACAAATAAAAGAAAGGTTTTACTTTTAACACTCCTCGGAGGAAACAGTGCAGCCCTGTTGATATGTCTTGCATTCCTATTTAGGGTGCCTAGAAATCCTGCCATAGCTATGGTTAACAGAACTGCAACTGGACACGACATTTGTCTACATTGTGGTCTAAGTAAAAACTATTCTTGCCAACTTGGCGGTCATATAACCTTCAAGTGTCCCTTTTGGATGCAAGTAAAATTGTCCTGTAAAAAGGTAGATAATCACCTTCTACATCCCAAAGTCACAGGACAATTATTTTGGGTTTTAAATAAAGTCTTCATTATTTTGAATGAATTTATTTGCAAGCATATAAATGAATGTGTAGGGAAGAAATTAAAATCAGAATGAATGCTGCTTGCATTTGAATTGCTTTTTATTGTCCTCAAAAAATATGACTACTTTCTGAAAAATCTCACAATTCCAAGAAACAACAGAAGAATTTACCATTGAAAAGAAATATCACATGCAAGGATGTGATATACAAAACCAGGCATTTTACAGCAATCACAGCTGTAGCAGCCAAATAGTATATTTATGTAAAATTTTGCATATTAGTATTTGTCATTACTACCAATGTTATCATGTTTTTTTTTCCAGATGTATATAAAGGTACTTACAGAGGCAAGGCAGTTGCTGTGAAACAATTAAAAGATAGAGAAAGAGCAGCCCAGACCTTCCTCAAAGAAGCCTCAGTGATGACGTGAGTAGTTCTCTTACAAGTTGACTAAATGTACTTCATTATACAGTGACAATGAATCTTTCTTTATCCATAGATAAATAGACTTAGAAATATCTTTTCAAAGGATTTTTTTATTTAACATTTTCTGTTTTTAACTTTTTCTAATTATAAAAATAAAACAGTTCAGTATTTTATGGTAACAGGCTTTCTCTTTCCTAAAATAAAATTAGTACATATGTTAATATAGTACTTTTTTAGAATAGCAATTTATGTGTTCTAATAATACTAGAATAGTACCTATTTTTTGAAAAAAAGAGCAATCAATTTATTTGTTTCATTTGCATTTCTCTGAATATTTCACAGTTTAGTGTGTGACAATTTTTCCTCACCAGAATCATACACCTTTATACCCAGGTGGCTTCTGTTATATATTTAGAGATTCTAGATAAAATCCAAACAAGAATCTGTCCAAGTTGTGGCATTGTAACTATTTACATTGTTCAGACTGTTGTTCCTCACCTTTATTGCCATATCCATGTTTCGACTGTTATATGCTCCAGCCTTCTTCAGGTGATATACATTGGAATTTTAAATCAGACCTTTATTTAGTTCATGGGAGTAGATCGTTCTAATTCCACACGTCTTTTGGGATATCTCAGTTTGAGTTATTTCCCTTTAGTAACTTAACTCTTCAAGTTTTTGTTCACCTCTGCTCTGGCCAGGTTTTTACTTATTGAACTCAGAACTCTTTGGCTCGGTGGATAAAAGCATTGATTGATTAATGGAATTTGAACAGTCTACCCCATGGACTAAAAGGGTTCGGTTAAAAATTCCAGTGTATTGATTTTAAAATTTTTAATTTTTAATGAAGGTGTTCAGAGCTGAAACATTATGAATATAGCAATAAAGATGACAACAGTTCAAACGATGTAAATAAAGAAGAATCTGCAATGTTATTTGTCCTGACCTGACATCTCGGCTTCAATCACTTTCCCACTGTTGTAATGTGGTTTCCTGGTGCCTTTTTTATAAATATTTTCATGGTAATTTTTCTCTCGCTTGTAGAAATTGATTTTTAGTAAACTTTCATTTTTAAAAATTAAATGCAATGTCAATCAGTTGTAATATCCTGTTTTCTTAATTCCTGTTCTTTTATTATTATCTCCTTAATAGCGTTTTTTTTCTTCTCATATTCTCCCACTCTGTAACCCCTTAATTTAAAAAAAAAAAAAATTAAAAAACCTTAATTATGTCTTCTGCTTTTTTTTAATGTTTCTTTTTTAAACTTTTTTGTCTCATCAATCAATGTCATCCATTCAAATATTCCATCGTCATAAAAATTATGTCGCTTCTATTTTTTTTGTGTAAATTTCCGACTGACGCGAATTCAGCCGGTTTTCGATTCTAGCCAGAGACAACCGGACATCTAGTCACACTGATGAGCTGTGATACAGCGAAACAGTCTGTTTGTAGATGACATTATTTATATATATATATATATATATATATATATATATATTTAATACAAATATAAAATTTGTCACTTAGCTGATTGGTGTTAATTGCTGAAAGTAACACCAATCAGCTAAGTGACAAATTTTATATTTGTATTAAATATATATATATATATATATATATATATATATACACAAAAAAAATAGAAGCAACAATTTTTATGACGATGGAATATTTGAATGGATGACATTGATTGATGAGACAAAAAAGTTTAAAAAAGAAACATTAAAAAAAAGCAGAAGACATAATTAAGGGTCTTAAAATTTTATTTTTTTTTTAAATTAAGGGGTTACAGAGTGGGAGAATATGAGAAGAAAAAAAACGCTATTAAGGAGATAATAATAAAAGAACAGGAATTAAGAAACAGACTCTAAGTTTTGTAAACAGACCCCCCCCCCCCGCAATCGCTCCGTCCATTCGTCTGGGAGATATCAGCAATTGACTGTTTTTCTTTTATATATGTACATTTCATGGGTGCAAGCTTGATTTTTCTTTCTTTCGTTGCACATATTTGTAGAACGTGGTTAGTTCTCCTTTTCATCTCTTTATACACTCCCCTTATGGGTTTTATACTCTCTCTCTCTCAATTCTTGCAATTTGACATCCTTTTTTTCAGAGTCACCGTTCTTGTTAATTATTCCATTAATAAGAACATTACTTTAGAAGGAATTCCTTTCAGAGGACAAACTGAAAAAAAAAAGTTTCCTCTTTGCCATTCATTTGACTAATCTTCACCTTTGATCTTTGCAGTTCTATGAGGCATGACAATTTGGTGCAGCTAATTGGTGTGGTGCTGGGAGACACCATTTACCTCATCACAGAGTTTATGGGAAGAGGCAGCCTCGTAGAATACCTGCGCTCCCGAGGCCGAACAGTCATTACCAAGAAGGACCAAATCAACTTTGCAACGTGCGTAAAATTCTTTGACTCCTGTGCTTTTTTTTCTCTTCCTCCAAGATTTTAATTTTTGACAAATTTTGAGAAGTGAAAAAAGAAAATGCTTTAGAGGAGGAAAAATTATAGATTCTTACCTTTTTATAGAGATTTAGTAAGTAATCTAGTCTGGTGCAAGGACAAAGTAATGGAGTACTCAGTGAGAGATAATTCACTAACAGTGGCTTATATATCTTACTAATTATCATTCCAAGATGTGCACATAGATGTATATAAGTATTTACCATGTTAGTCTACCTTGGAGGGTGTGAGCCTGCCTTGAAAGTCGAACATTTAAAATATTTGGACTTGAACACTAACACATTGCGTTAGAGGAAAAACACAATGTACAAGTACTTCTGCCACCAAGCAAATCTCTCGAATAGAGACGAGCTGCATTTTGATTGCTTTCTGCTGGTTGCTTACCTACACGTCTGTTAAATCATTGTCACTTTTATGAATTTAATATATCTGTGGAAATATTCTCTTTCTGCCATAAAATTCCCTTAATTGGTTCCAGATTTTGTTTTCTTTATTTTATAAAAAAAATTTTTTTTTAATAATCAAGTAAAAAAAAAAAAGTTTGTTAAAAGAGTAAATAATGTTGATGAAAAATAGTGTTTAAATACAGAACATGTGACTTTGAAGTATTTAGAATTCAGCTGAAATGTTTTCCTTGTTTTATTGACTTGATTCTAAATTTGATCCAGCTATGGTAAAGGAGTTCCCAATTAATAATACACGTGCATGTAAATGTTTCCTGTCATAAGAGGGTTAAGGCACGACAGGAATATTTCAGCTGAAAATCACATATTCCTCACAAAGAAATGTTAAACAAAAGAAATAGTACAATCACTATTCTTTGCTACTAATTCATTCATAGTAACACACACGACACAAGACATTCCATGTTAGATAGGATTTCTCTTCAATTTGATTACTCTCCCCCACCCCCCAATAAATAAAAATCAATCCACCTTGATTGTCTATAAGGCAAATAGGCACGTCTTGTTTCAAATTTATTAGATGGATTTATCCCAGAGGAGGTAATGGAATCCTTTCTTTCCAGATATGGGTGCCACTTTAGATTTTTATCCCAGATGGCATAGTGTGATCTCTTCTTTCTCCAGATGTAGTGTTCTTTTCAAGATTTTACCATAAGTACAGGCTTGAATGCCATCAGCGTCACTTGAATCTTGATAATAGTGCCACTACCTGGATAGGTGGGGGATGGGGGTGTATTTTGAAATGATTGTACATTGAAACAAATCTACTAATTTTTAATAAAATCTAACATTTTTATTTTCTACAGTGATACCTGTTCAGGAATGTCTTATCTGGAGTCCAATAATTTGGTGCATCGAGATCTTGCCGCCCGAAACGTTCTTGTGCATGAAGATGGAACGGCAAAAGTAAACAATTTTTTCTTTCTTTTAAATTCACCATTTTCTGTAGATATGCAGGGAAAAATATCCAGTTTATGAGAGGCAACAGAAGGATGAACTTGTTTGCTCAAGATTTTGTTTACTACTGAGCCTCAGACTTTCCCTTTCTGCAATAGGTTTCTCATTAATGACAAAAAAGTGACCTGCTGAACTTGTCTTTAGGTCAGAACAAATACTTATCCTTTTTGTTATGAAGGAGTTCATTAATATAACACAAATTTTTAGAATCTAATATATATATGTGTGTGTGTTGATGTAATAGGAAAGAACAGTTAGATTAATGATCCAAAGTTCTTTAGTATTTGTTTAAAAAAAAAAAAAAAAAAAAAAAAACAGTGCTTGATATGGAAGTAGAGCTTAAATTATAATTATTTTTTTTATTTATATTCCATCACGACACAAATTAACTATTTTGCAACTTGACAAGTCCTAAAATTTAATTCCAATATTAAACTTAAAATTTAAAATGCAGTTTCATTCTCAAGCGATGTTTAGAAAAAGATTCTAAACATCACTTGAGAATGAGACCGCACTCTAGATTTTAAGTTTAATATTGGAATTAAATTTTAGGACTTGAGTCAAGTTTCAAAACACAGTCATTTCTGTGTCGCAATGGAATCATATTTTAAAAATATATTGGACTTGTCGCTTTCAATGTATGAAGGTCTAGCAGTTCTTAGAACTAACAGCCAGACTACCTGCACGTTTCATTTGATTATAGTGGTGAAAGCTTGTGCAAAACGATCCACACTTTTTGGAAAAGCCAAAATACAGAGAATTGGTAGTCTGTCTATATTTCTGAGATGAGGTATTATGTACAGTATTTACATTAGTCGGACTATTGTCCTCATCTTTGTCGCCATATTTGTCACAACGTCACTCTACAGTCTACCCCAGTGATCGAAATAAAGGGTTCAGTTCGAAATTCCAACCACCTGAGGAAGGCCAGAGCGTACAACGGCCGAAACGTTGTGACAAATATGGCGACAAAGATGAGGACAATAGTCCGACTGATGTAAATACTGTAGAGAATTGGTACACATTATGTTACAAGGTCCTAAAAAAAAAAACCCTCTGCAGGTTTTGAATTCAGAGTTGTCCTTCTAGAGTGTTCACCACCCAAGTTACAGGACCCAGTCTGTCCTGCTATTTATTTATCCATAGCTGGGGGGAGAAAAGATGGATTCATACCTTTCCTTAGGGTTTTAGCATATAAGTGAAATAATGAACTTGACTCTCCAATTTCTCAATCCGAGCTGCTTATCCATTACTCTACCCTGCCTCCATCTATATGAAATGTTTATAAGTCTAACATGTTTGACTTTAATAAAATCTTCATCAGAGAATAAAATGTGGAAGAGAAAAGGAAAGAAAGAAAAAAAATTCTGGTATTTTTAATTTTTGTGATGTTTTTCATTGCTTAAGCAGACTTGTCTTGTCAAGCAGTGTTTGTGTGTAGAATTCATGTGTGTAAGTGTATCATAATTCTTGTTTGTCTATGTGAGATTCAGATGTTAATGTATATATGTATGTGTGTGTTTCTAGTAAGCATTTTTATTTGTTTGGTGGCTGTCCACATGTTGATTTGGGGACGTTTTGTATGAGGGTTAAAAAATTCAGTAACACCGGTTGTGGTAGTAGTAGGTAGACATACCTTAGATTCTTTAAGTATTCATTTGATAAAAGTTATAAAAATTTGGAAATTCTTGCAAAAATCAAATAATTGTCTGATTTTAATGAAACTTTCAGGACTTATTCAAAAATGGATGAATTTATTTTTTAAATTTTTATTGGTAAAAATTTTTTTTTCTACATCTGCTACCCCCTCCCCATAAATTAATTTTATAAAATTTTTTAGAATTTCAAACAGTTCACAAATTGTTTTATATTACTTATAAGCAGGACTCCTTGCAGAAATTAAATCATCAATTATTTTTTTTTTCACAACTACTGCCAACTTTTTAAAAATCTACTCCAAATCATAAAATAAAAACTATCTAATTATCAAATTAGATAGACTTTTATTTGCTTTTATAAATAATATACATTAAGGACATTATTATCTGAAGAAAAAAAAAACATTTGATGAATATAGAATTTTTACAAGAATTGTTTGCTTTATACTTTTAGTTTTTTTAATTTTTCTTTAATTTTACAAAATGTTTGAAAATTCTTCCAAACAGTAAATATAGTCTTCACTTAATAACCTACCCCATATTCTAAGTGAAAATTAAATGCTTAATGCAAATCATGCTGCCAAAACTTTTTACCATAATTAATGTTATATTTTTTTAGTATGATATCTCGTAAGTGACATTATGGTTAAAAGGTCACGTGTTTCAAAACTTGTCTTCTCCTTGGGGAAAGCCCCTTGACATATAAAGGCCTTATCTCACTCTCAGTTATTAAATTCAAAATTAAATTGAGATAATTATCTCATTTATCAATTTAAACAATTAATAACTGAGTGAGATATTTTAATTATTAATATGATAATTTTATTAGTTATCTCAGTTATTAAATTAAAAATGTAATAATGTAATATTAATAATTAATAAAATTATTTATCATTATCTTAGCTATTAAATAATGAAATACCATTATAGAGGTAACTCAATAATGTAAGAAATTTTTATAGTATTTTAAATTATTATAAGAAACAAAAAAAAAAACGTTATTTCAATTTTGATGCACTGTACTAAACCTGTCAACACATTCAGCCATCAAATTATCGATGGAAACATGAAAATAACAATACACTGAGGTCAAGAAATGTTTGTCTTGAAAATTTTATGCTATAAGTGATATTTGTTTCAGAACAGATTAATTTAACTTTAAATTTGCTAATTTTACAAAAGTAACGTTTCAGAAATGTATATCTTATTTTAGTGGGATTTTCAAAAAGGAAAAAATAAGTTTTGTCTAAATTTTCTCTAAGAAAGTTAAAAATGGCCGTTTTGATTGGTTTTTTGGAAGCATTGAGTAAAAATCATTCAAATTTCTATTTGAAATACTCCACGGTATTTTTTTATGGAATTAGAAAATTTAATCCTTTAGCTTTCAATTGAAGCTGGAGGAAAGCTTCGAAAAGGATTTTTCCTTTATGAAAAATATATTTATACCTTAGGTATACTAATTTTTGGAGGTACCTACTAATAATCATTATGCTATCTACATAGATGGGCGCATAGCTGAGATTAGAATATTCACTTTCTGAATTTGAGATCCAGGTCCTAATTGCACTATGGTTCATCTGGAAGGTGGCTTCTTGATGGGGAGGGGGGCAATCCTAATGTGCAGCTTGTAAACCATGCCATGGGTTTATCCAAGCCTTGTTGGTGAAATTGGGTAGATGGAATTGTTCATCAATGATTGTGCTAGCACAATGTCACAAGTCAACGTGACCGAGCATTTGAGCATACTGGCCTTGTTCAAACCATTGATCACGACAGATGATGTGCTCTCTCCAAGAAACTGTGGATATTGAACAAACATAAATGTACCTGAGCAGGTGTCTGCAACAGGGATTGACTAGCTGTCCTAACAGCCAGCCATACTTGTGGCTAGCTATTATATCTACACATCTTTAGCCTAACTAGGACTTGTTTTCATACCTTCATTCACAAAACCATTCAATTTGTTCAATAACCAGCTGGCAGGGGGGGAATTCAAAACTGCATTACTTTTCTTTTAGTGTTTTTAATTTGTTATAATTAGTGAATAAAAAGCTTTTCACAGATACTACACTCTGATCATAGAGGGACAGAAGCTCAACACTTCGACTCTCAGCAGTGCACACAGGTACCATGATCCTGACTATAAGTGTCAAGCCATATGCAAATAATCCAGTCATTCTTTAAAAATAAATTTTAAATAATATTAATTCTTAATTTCAGGTTTCTGACTTTGGTTTGGCAAAATATGAAGAATTCAACCAAGAAGGCGGCCGTTTTCCCATTAAATGGACAGCACCAGAAGCTCTTAGACATAATGTGAGTTAAGTTTAAAAAGTTTTTTTTTAAATGATGAAATTAAAGTCATTGTCATTATTTGTCCAATTTGGGATTTGATAAATTTCAGATGATTGTTTGGCTCTCTCGAACTTCATGGCAGACCATGCAGCTGCTGGAAGGATATTATCCACCAGGACATCCAGCAGATTAACCTGGCACTGGAGGATGTTCCAACACACTGTCCCTCCAGATCTGTCATGGTCTTGGCCCAATGCCTTACTTGCATGAGATTTAGCAGGAGCTGTCATGACATTTACAATTGTCTTCCTACCCCCTCCCACTTTTGTTTTTGGGTGATGTGAAATTGAAAATTCCTGGAGGCAAGGAGCAATCAAGAAATAAAAGAAATATCAAGTTCTATGGACTAAAATAATTCTGTTGATGTTATCAGCCTGGGGAGATGGTTCCATCATGCAGCACCTTTAGAAAGGGCTTGAAAACAATGCCATGGGTTGAGTCAAACCTCGTAGGTGAAATTGTTAGTTGATGGTTGCACTAGCACAGTCACAAGTCATCATGACCAAGTTTGTGTGTACTGACCTTCTTGAAATTGTTGCTAATGCAGATGATGCACGCTATTCCAGAAACATAGCTAAAAATTACTGAGCCTAGTATGGACTAAAATAATTTTATTTGCACAAGCACAATGTTGTTGACGCATAAAAAAAAAAAATAGAACTTGTGCTATTGCCTACTATGGTAGGTAATAGCAGTTTTTTTTTTATTGTTCAACAGACCACAGAACCATCCTGATAATGTTCAATTTTACATTGACATTGTTTATATAAACTACATCAGGTTCTTTTATGAGGTCCCCACTTTCTTTTAATTCCTTTTGAAACAAAAAATGTTGCTTAAGAGAAAATGAATTTGAAAATAACGATGTCGGTACGACTGCTATTTAATCCTGAGCCTGAGAGACTGGTTCTGTTTTTGGTTTAGTTCAGTACATTACTTAATTTTTATTCACCCTCCTATAATGAACATTGATTTACTTGAACTATTCTCTTCATCTTGATTATTATAATCAAAGTGTTTCTCCATCAGGTTGTTTTGGGATTTCATAATGCCCTCTATATTCTTACCACTTCGATATTCTCACATATATCAAAGTGATAAAACCAAGAAAAATTAACAAAAAAGAAGTCACAAAAATAACATTGCAGTTAAGTGGTAATATCAAAACCAGGTTAACAAAAAAAAAAGCACCAAATCTGGTTTATCGGTCCTCTTATCAGAGTTAAATTAAAGCCGAGAAATGTGGAGAAATGTGGAGAGTGATTAAAATGATCACTAAAAACAAAAAATGTCATATAAAATATATAACAATTGCAGGTGACTTACCATCCTGGGTATGACAATAGACTACATCCGGCAGCAAAGCCTCTGCTCAGGAGGTTTTGAGGAGTGTGGAACAACCTCTTAATGGCTGTTGTTCCCAGGTCCACCCTGACTCGAGGTGTTAGCACCTGTTAGGATCCCAGTTATGGGCAAATAGTTAACCCCCAAACTGGGGTTAAAACACTATGAAAGTATAAAAATAGATTTTTATAGTAAAAATACAAGCAATGCATATTTGGAAAAAAAAAAAAATATTACAAAAACACGTGAATGAAACCTAATCTACAAACTGATTTCTTACAAAGAATACATACTTTTTTCACATGAACTTATCCTAAAATTCTTGTTGGCATCAAATAACCCATTGAGGTGTTGATATTCTAAGAAACAAAATAAGCCAAACCAGTTAATTACGGGGCTTCTCCGGTTTTTATTGCTTGAAATAAGTTTTGTACCCCCACCCCACCTTTTTTTTTTTTTTTTTTACTAACGTTCACCCAATACAAGACCCAAGAGCCACTCAAGGTAGAGTGTTACTGTGTGGACTTATATTAGCGAGGAAAAGACAAGCGTTAGAGCTGAATTGTTATCAACACCTGCCTACTTTACATTTTATTATGCTAAATGAGCGTATTTGTAGTCTTGCGGTTTCAAATAGGAAGAGGTTTTTAAGCCGAGTAAAAATGTCTGAAAACGTGTACTTGTGTATAATATGACCCCTTCCCACCTTTTTGCCTTAAGTTTTGTTCAAAAGTTCTCGTATTATGCACAAGAAGATAGGGTACATCTCGTTTCCAGGTATTTTTTGTTTCAATTGAAAAATTGTACACACAATATTTTACTCTTAGTTTTTTATTTATAAAAGACAAATTTGATGGTTGTGTGTGTTTTGTTGTTTTTTTTTTTAAAGACATTCCTTTGCAATAAAAAAAAAAAAAAAAATTTGCAAATAAAACTTTTTCTTTTCTTTGTTCATTTGCAGGAATTCTCAAGCAAATCCGACATGTGGAGTTTTGGTGTGCTGCTTTGGGAAATATATTCATTTGGCAGAGTGCCTTATCCTCGCATTGTGAGTACCATTTCACAGTGTCGTTCAAGACACTTGTTCTCATCTGAATCTATCTTACACATTTACAAACCTACCATTCATTGAATATTGTTGTCACCTCTGGCTTGTGATAGATATCTAGAGATTCTAGACAAAATTCTCAGCTTCAGCCACTTTCCCACCACTGTAACGTAGCTTCTTCCCTCTGCCTTTTCTATAGATATTTTCATGGTAATTGTGTTCTGATGAGCTTTCCTCTTTGGGATCTACACTTTACAAATTTAAGCACAGTACTAGAGTGGCAGTTATGTCTCATCATTTTACAGTTGAAATGGATTGATGCAACTGTAAGTTCTATGCTAACAGTTCCTTCTCTTGCACTTTTTTCTCATGAAATTCTTTTCCAGCCAGCTCTGATCTGTCTCTTTGAAACCTGTTCTTTTGTCCTCTCTCCTAAATGTCTCTTCTCAGATTTTCACACTTGGTAATCCCTTGTATCTTAGTGGCTTTATCACCTTGCTTAGGCTGAAATGACTAAAAAAAAAAAAAAATCTTCCGATATATTTACCTACACTCATAAACAGTTTGCAGTAAACTGTTAGAAAATGGAGTAACTTCATGATTTCATCCAACACAACTTATCTTTTGCAGCAAACATCTGCTTTAACCCCTTCCCCGGCATTAATCGGTATATACATTTTTTTTTTTAAGTGCACAGGTCTTTTTTAAAAAAAAACATTTGTTGCTTTAGGTCTGTGTTTAGTGTCGGAAGTGGCAAAACAGAATGTCAATAAGGCACAACTCCAGATATGACAATACGCCACTTTTGGTCTAATAATAATTTAATAAGTCTTACGTGTGATATCAAGTGTTTCAGAAATGGCAAGTGATAAAAGTGGAAAGGTTCTGTTTTGAAAATCAGAATTAACAATCTTGTATTCTTGTGCTTGGACTCCTCTCAGACATTAGAACAAAAAATATAGAACCAATTTGGTTATAACGCAAATCTGATAATGTTGGTATTCACTATTCTTGCCACCATACTCTGGATATGCTGTTTTTTGTTCATTATCTTTTTATATTTTCAACTTTACAGCCACTTGTTGATGTTGTTCGTCATGTGGAAAGGGGTTACCGTATGGAAGCTCCTGAAGGCTGCCCACCAGAAGTCTACAGAATCATGAACCAGACATGGAGGCTGAATCCAAATGAAAGGCCGCTGTTCAAAGAAGTTCTGGAAATGCTGAACAATCTCCGAGCTACAACAGTGTGAGCAACGGAAGCCCAGATTCTGGGGGAGCTTCATTAAACCTACGATTCTGATTATCACTACTACTACCACTACTGTTATTATTAATATTTTACAAGTTGCCATGGTTACTGCTGCCACCATGATCATCACCAAAGGCAATCAACAAGCAAGCACACCTTTATCCCCCCCAACACACACAACCCCAAAAAAAACCCACAGGAGGCGTTTTTGTTTCTCCTGTTTTGAATGTTTTTTCTTTTTATCTTTTCTTTTCTAATGAGAAAGGGTCAGGTGGAGGAAGTTTTTTTTCTTCTTTTTTTTTTTTTTTAATTAATTTGTCACTTCTTTATTCAATTTTTTTTCTTTTTCTTCATATAAAAAAATAGGGGGGTCATTTTTAACATTTATATACATATATAAAAAAAAAAAAATTCTCAAATAAAAGAAAATAAGTTTTTTTTTTCTTTTCTTTTTAATTACTTGTTGATTTTTTTTTTTTTTTTTTCTTATTTTCTTTTTTTATATTTTTTAATAAAAATAAAATAAAAATAATCCGGGACTTTTTTTTTTTTTAATTTAAAAAAAAAAAAAAAAAAAAAAAAAAATTTTCTAAATCAACAGAACATAATTGTAAACACGATTCCCCCCCACAGAACACTTAAGAAAATCTTGTCACATAACTCCTTACTCACTATCCCTATTCCCCACCCCCAATTCTTGTCTTCTGTTAATCTTGATAAACTAACACAAAAAAATTCACTGACCATCATGTATTATTACTATTATTATTATTAACAATAATTCTTTTTATAAAACCTTCCCTCCTTCCAAAGAAATTACAAAAATAAGAACAGTTTTTCTTTTTCTTTTTTTTTCTTTCAAGAGGAAAATTTGGGAGGGTAAGCAGGGGCGGGGGGGGGGGGCAAGCACAGTTTTGTAAATCATGGTTGCCATAGCAACAATTGCTTTTTCTTTTTGAAATTGTCATTTCAGCTCTCTCTCTCTCCCCTCCTCACACACACAATTATTCCCATCAACAACACCAAATTAAAAAAAAAATGCTCCTCCCCACTCCCCTTTTATTACCATCACCACCACCACCACTATTGCTATGACTTTTGTATCCATAGTAACAAGTTGCATATCTTTGTTTTTTTTTTTTTTTTTTCTTTCTACCCCTCTCCCCATCCCAAATTTAGGTGCAAAACATTTGATACTTCATCCCATAGTTCATCTGCTTTGCAAAGGATTAAAAAGAAAAATTTTTTATTGAAAAAAAAAAAAAAAAAAAATTTAAAATTTAAAAAAAAAAAAAATTTGGACATGGAGGGTTGGCAAAAATTGAATACAAAAACGAAAAACAAAAAAAAAAGCAAGATGGAAATTAAAGTTATTTTAAAAGTTGTCTTTTTTGTGTATGTTTTTGTTATTGTTTGTTTGAAATTCTGTGAAAAAGACTCTCACAACTGACCCCTCTCCCCCGACTCTCGTTTTGCACTTGACTTATATTTAACTTCCCCACCCACCTCTAAATGAGTAAGTGTGATAATCCAATTTTAGCCAAATAAGAAATAAGTTGGCAGGACTTTTGTTTACTAAGTGTTTATAAATAGTTTGTCAAGAGAACTGCTTTGAAAGAAAAAAAAAAAATCAGCATTTCAAACACTAATCATAAGCTGGAAAGAAATAACTCCAGCACCCTTATAGTTTGGAATTGGGGGTTATAAGTTCTGTTATTTAATTCCTTTACATTTTGGAAGTGAAGAGATTTTTTATTTTATTTTTATTTTTGTTGTTATTACTTGTCTCTTAGAAAAATCTTCAGCCTTTTCTAGATTGACAAACCAGGCTCTGATTCCAGAATCTACCAGCATTTACCTCTCCCCACCCCCTAGAACGCTGCAATTCTGTTTCCAGTTTTAAATTCAAAATCTTAATATATTTGCAAATGGAATGTATCTGTGAAGGAACAAAATGAATAGACACGAGGAAAAGCTATTCTAAGCCGATGAGTTTTGTCAAATCATTTGCTTTGATAAAGTCCCTCAGAGGATGAAACATGTTGGCTAAGAATAGTTTTTATGTTGTATATGATGGTTTCATAATGGCATGCTTTGAATGCCTGACCTACACTAGTGTGTGCAAGTCCAGGTCAGGCCTGAAAAGGCACATTGGAAGTGATGATGATCAAAGTCACTTTCCACCAGCCAGAGGAGATTTTATATGCCACCTATGTGACAAGAAAGGCAGATCAATGGCTGGCTTTATAAGTCCCTGTCATTCACACAACCAATGAATGCCGTTTTTGTGGTGGAGGGGGTTAAGTGAAGGTTTGGACATGTCAGTGATGGCCATACTCACTTTCCAAGTCAACAGCCACCATATATATATATATATAAAAATGTGTGTGTATATTCTAGAACTTATGCCTTTGCTAAAAAGTCTGTCTTATATCTCATTGCTTTATCTCTTATAAGCTAACCTGCCAACCATCATCATTCCAGATTGAAGAAGACAGCTGACTAATTTGCAGAATGTGGTCAGGATATGAAGACAACTTGGTAGCTCATTATGCCATAAAGTCTTGTGTTGACAGAGTTGGGCATCAAACTGTCTCTCACCCTCCCTACAGTCCAGACCTTGTTCCCCAAGCTGTAGGAGACCTAAGGGGAAGTCGTTTTGAAGACATTGAGAAGATGAAAGAGGCTGTGACAAGGGTCCTGGACACAATCATGTTGGATGACTTCAGTGTGGCATTCATGATGTGGCTGGTGCACCACAAGTACCTTGAAGTCAGCAGATCCAACTTTCAAAGAGATTAGTTCTGCATTTCTTTGAAATTAATAATTGTCTCCCCTGAAAATGTCTCAAAACTTCTGAAATGCACCTTGTATATAATGGCTGGCCACTAGTTTCCAAATTTGTCTGCTAAGGCAGTTGGCCAGTCTCTGTTACATATTTGTATTTGTTCAACACCTACAGAGCCAACCTGTGGCTTATAACTGCAACTAAGCCGAGAGTTAAAGTTTTTGGAAGAGAATGACTAATCTGGTGTGATTAACAGTTTAAACAAGAGTGCAAAAACCCTCAGACACAATGACTTTCAGCATCATGCTAGCACCACCATTGACAAACAGTTCTATCTACCCAATTTCACTCACAAGGTCTTGGGTCACCCCCTCAAGTCAATATTATTAAGGAGTTACCTTCCTGATAAATTAACTATGGCTGCCTCACAGCTAATTATCTAATCTAACTTTGCAACCACATGCACACACAAAAGGGCAAGTCAAAAATTAACTGCACTTTTGCCATAACATCTTTAGGTTTGTAACACTGCCTTCTGCCCATGCATGCTTATAGTTGGTACTATTGTGATCAATGTTTGAGCTTGATTGCACCAGTTTTCTTGCTGCTGTTACAGTGTAAACATGGCCACTTCACCAGCAGTGTGCACCAAGGAGGGACAAAGAGCAGTGATGGCTTTCAAATGCTTCTATCTACCCAATTTCACAAAGCTTCGGTCTAACTGTTTTATGTACTGGATAACAAAATTTGTTAGTATTTTGCAGGCAGTCAGAAATGGATTTACTTTCTGCAGGTTATTTAAAGCCAGAATTTTTTTTTTTTGATGGGGATAATAATGGTTTAGAGATACAACATGGCTGGAGAAAAAGGTTCATGCACACAAATATTCTTGGAAAAAAAGTGAGTGAATATAAGAAACCTAATTATATAACTCTGTTTTCTGATTAATAATTACAATTCATTATCCAGTACACCACATGCACATCCAAGTGGCATTCCCAAACAATCACCAACATTGTTTAACTTTAGTGACTCTAGGCAAATTTATACTGACCTGGTAGATAAAATACTGCAATATACGCTTGGAATTCGAAGAGAGAAGACGTGTTTTTCAAAGCTCTGCTGATTTCAACGGATTTTTAAGAATGTAAAAATGTCGGATTAAGTATTATTTAAGTTAAATACGAATTTGAATAGTAAATGGAATAATTATTATTGAATTAATAGCTGAAAACTTTAAACATTATTATAAAGGTTTTTGTAATTCAAGACAGTATTTTTTTTCGAAGATTTGATTTCAAAGGAAAAAATGAAATTAATGTCAAACGGAGATTACAAGAATTAACAGAGAAACGTTTTACATTAATTTTGAGAATAAGGAGGGAAGAAAAATGTCTCTTCCTTCATCTTTGCTGGAATGTGATCGTTGCTTTTCTTGTGGCAGCATTAATAAGCGTAAAAGAATAAGAATTTGTTCAAATTGTCAACGGTCTTTTCATTTATCTTGCGTGGGATTGACTAGAAATGCTTCAGCGTCTCTGGTTGTTTGGAGTTGTTCACATTGTCTGTCTCTCTCGGCTCTACAAGATAGTGTGATCCATCAACATAATGAACCGACCCAAAGAGATGCCAGTGAAGTTTTGAGGGCAACTTCACTCCTTAGGCAATTCCGGAAGGTGCCTTTGAAAATCCCTAAATCTGTCAGAATCCCGGCAGCCGATGCCTTGGCTACTGCCATAGACCAGGCACTTAACTTGAACAGCTCGCTTGACCGAGATCACCTTTTCTCTTTCGCAACACTTGTGCTCGGCATTCCTTACAATAAGGACCCTACGTCATCTGTCTCATCTATTATGAAAAATAACATTTCTTTATTCAATTCGTCTAAAATAAATGCCGCCGAATTTTCTCTTTCTAATCCTAATAGATTTCATCCTTCATCTACAGTCGACGATTCTAAGAGACTCCATGCCCTCGTCAATGCTAAGTTGATCGAGGGTGATGTCTCAGCTGCAATTAGAGTATTGGCCTCATCTGATACTATACTAGCTACTACACCAGAAGTTCTCACAGCTCTCCGTCGGAAACACCCTGCGCCACCATCAGACGTCAGATTTGTTTAGATGGGAAAAAAATGTTTCCAATATTGAAATCTCAAAGGAAGCGATGGTTGCCGCTCTGAAGTCTTTCTCGGGAAGCAGCAGTGGAGGTGTGGACGGCCTTCGACCTGGTCACATCAAGGACTTAATTTCTGCCCACACTGCAGAAGCTGGTGAACATTTGAAAACATCCATAACAGCTCTTATTAATACCCTTCTCCGAGCTGAGATACCCCAACATGCTCACGACTTAATATTTTCAGCCAACTTAACGGCTTTAAAAAAAAAAAAAGATGGTGGTATCCGCCCTATCGCTGTTGGTAACATTTTTCATCGACTCACGGCAAAAATTGCTTGTAGAGTTGTTATGAAGGAGATAGGGCATGAATTGCGACCTGTCCAGCTCGGGGTAGGCATACAGGGCGGATGTGAAGCCGTGGTTCATGCCACAAGATCATTTTTCAAGAATACATCACCTGTTTCCCCCAGTATCTTATTAAAATTGGATATGAAAAAACGCTTTCAATAGCATCAGAAGGGATCATGCCCTGGAAGTTTGCCATCAACGGACTCCTTCCATATTTAAATTGGCTCATCTTTCGTATAGTCATCTAAGTTTGTTGATCGCCTCCGATAATATTATCTCTTCTGCTACTGGAATCCAGCAAGGTGATCCACTTGGCCCACTACTTTTTGCGATGGCTATTGACGAGGTAGCTCGTTCATCGCTTCTTTCAATATATGGCATCTTGACGATGCAACACTGGGAGGATCTGTCGAGACCGTAGCTGCTGACCTCCGATGAGTTATTCCTGCTTTATCACTGCTTGGACTTGTCCAAGTCAGAGATAATAAACTTGAATTATAGTGCAGATGATTTCGAGAGTGCTATCCGGAATATCATCCTTGAGGATATAAAAATAACACCTAAGGAGGAATTACATATTATTGGTTCTCCAGTCTTTCCAATGGCCATTCGAGAGTGTTTGGATACTAAACATGTCATTCTAACAAGAATGACTGAGAAATTGCAACTAATTGATGCACATCCTGCCCTCTTCCTCTTGAAGAACAGTTTTTCACTACCAAGTTTCCTCTACACTCCCCGAAGTGCCCCTTGCTACCTCGAACATGATTTCTTAAATGAGATAGATATCTCAATTAAGGGATGCGCGGAGCTAATTTGCAACGTCAATTTCGCCGACACAGGCTGGAGGCAGGCAAAGCTCCCTTTGAATATCGGGGGCCTGGGCCTTCGATCAGCAGTAGATTTGGCTCTTCCAGCATATCTTTCTTCACTTTTGTCCAGTCGCGAATTAATTGATGAGATACTCAGTGGATCGTCTCAGTGTTTCTCGGATAGTTCTTTCGAACAAGCTTGCAGTGTCTGGACCCAAGAATTACTTTCTATCCCACTAGACACATCAAAACAAAAAAGCTGGGATAAAATAAAATGCGAGGCCAATTTTACTAATTTGAAGATCTCTCTGGATCAGCATCGCCTCACCTGTCTACTATCTGCTTCACAACCGAGTAGTGGCGCCTGGCTCGACGCAGTGCCCTCTTCATCTACCGGTACCCTTTTAGATGATGAGTGCACTCGGGTTGGAGTCGCGATCCGTCTTGGACTCAAATTATGTGAACGTCAGAGATGCAGATGTGGAGCCTCCATCGATGAGTTTGGTTTGCATCCTCTCTCCTGTCGTCGTAGTGCCGGCCGCTTTCCACGGCATGCAGCAATTAACGACATCATCAAAAGAGGTTAGGATGCAGCTGGGTTCCCTTCCCAAATCGAACCCGTAGGCCTCGACCGTGGTGATGGAAAGCAGCCGGATGGCATCACCATCTTCCCTTTTAAAATGGGTAAGTCGTTGATTTGGGATGCGACCTGTGCTGATACATTCTCGGCCGGTAATTTGATCAGGTCCGCGGTTGAGCTGGGGTTCGTCGCCCGAGACGCAGAGATAAAAAAAAAATGGCTAAATATTCTTCTCTTGCTGATAAATTTTTATTTTACTCCTGTGGCAGTGGAGACTTCAGGGGTTATTGGCCCTCGTTCGATGGCGTTCCTTCGGAGGATAGGCGCGATTGCATCTCAATTAAGGAATGAGCCTCGCGAAACGGAGTGGCTCTTGCAGCGTGTCTCACTAGCGACGGTTTGAGGTAATGCTTTCTCCATCATAGCGGCTGGCAGAGGATAGAAAAAATTGTTTATAGTTACGTTGTTCTGGAATTGTCATCATTGGTCGACTGAACTTGCTTTGTTTCAATGACTTTTGTTTTGTTATTATTAGTTACTTTGTTTAATATTGAAGCAATCGGATATCTAAAAGAGAATTCAAAGCAAAAAAAAGAGAATTCAAATACTGCATATGATGCCAAATAAGAGCCCACTCACGTTCTTTTAAAAAATAATTCTCTCTGAACAAATATGATTTGCCACAGAGAAAATTTATTTGAAAAAGAATATTGTGTACATCATACCAAATAAACATTGTGTTTGGAAATCATTTAATCAGGCTGGAACTTCTGCAGTTGGGACCAGGTTTCCTGTTGGCTAATTTTATCCCTCATGTCATTCATAACATTGCCTAAAAACCATCATTGGTACTGTGAAAGAAATTGTAACAAATTACTAGCAATGTTCATTGGTACCAGCTGGTCAATCCTACCTAAATATACATGGATGCACTCTTATCATTAACTGACTGAAAACAACACAAGAAAGGACATAATTGGAAAGAAATACCTGCAGACTGTATAACACTGAGAAACAAAAAAAAAATACAGAAAAATATGTTACCTAAAACAGCTAAATTTGTTTCCATGGGGGTCAGTACATTCCATTAGCCTGGAATAGACAAGCATTTAAGGGAATTAAATGCACTAGCAATGTGGGCCATGAAATTTTAAGAGTTGGGGGTCTGAGAGAAGAAACGACACAGGATATTAAAAGGTAAATTTATTATCCTGATTAACAAGTCAGATCTTTTGTCTTTGTCATAAGTAATACAAGCATTTTTGGGTTTTTTTTATTATTTTAAATCATTCCTTCCACAGAACTTTACCGTTTTCTTGTAGGGCTGCTTTATCACTGGCTACCATCTCCAGAGCAAACGGGTAGGCAATGTGTTCAAGTCTTTTCACTCTCTCGGACAAACTTGCTTCTGTATCAGACGTGAAAACAGGAACAGATTTTTGAACCAGAATGGCACCAGAGTCTATTTCTTCCTGAAAATATGAAAGTTTTTTGGGGGTAATGGGGGAAGAAAAAAAGGTAATTAGGCAAGACAGACACAGACAAAAAGAAAAAAAAATGAAGTATTTTAGCTTTACTTGGTCAGACACAAAGCCTTTGAGCACCAAGATATGAGAAGGTCATCATTTCAGCCAAACACAATTGCATGGCATTTGATGACCTGTCCTATTAAAGGAGACAAAAAGAAAAGGAATTTGATTAAAAAAAAAAAAAAAAAAAAACTTGGAGGAAAATTTTGCCTTAAAAAAATATTCAATATTTCATCCAACACGTCTTTTGCAAACATCTGCTTTAACGCCTTCCCTGGTGTAGAAGTGTATATATGTTTTTATCGAAAGTGTCATTTTCAGACATGGACAAATAAAGACATTCAAAAACTAGCTACAGACATGTTTATACATCGATCTTGATTCTTTTTACGCCTCTCAGAGCTTGAAATGAGTTCAATTGTCAACCCATACGCGTCCGGCAGAGGTGTTATCCACCTCTCTGGTACTTCAAGGTGCCTCACTTTCTTAGTTGCTATATTAAAAAAATTAGTCTGAAAATGAAACGTTTTTTCCTAAAATAAATAGCAGGGAAAGGATTAGTATGTATGATTTACCCAAATTGGGGTTCTTATACATAAGCCGTTGATTTTTCGAATTTATTTTATGACATATTTCAAATGCCACTGGTATATCTTTCACTTTCAATGTTATGGTGTGTCAGCCATTTGTCAAATATGTTTAACAATGTTTGTATGTCCCAGGAGTTGTTGCTGTTGATGAAGTATTCAGTTTTTTCTTTTTTCTCCCATATCGTTGTTACCTTAGTTTCTCTGTGTGTGTGTGGCTGATGTGCTTTCCCACATATTTTGGTCAAAACAATTGAGAACATTGTCTTCCATGTCTATTGAACAGCAATTTAAAAAAAATTTTTTTTTATAGTCACCCCCCCCCCCCCCTCAGCGCCTGTAGATTCAACCATGTTGCTCTCATCAGTTTCTTCAGTGACTTTTATATTAAGTTTTAAACCTCATTATTTGATAGTTTGTTGTTATGCTGTCAGCTGATATTACCCATCTTAGGTGGCTTGGGTCTTTTGGCAGGTATTCAAGCAAATTTGAATGGATATGTTTGTATTTCTGAGACGAGGTGTTATGTACACTATTTACATTATTTGGACTATTGTCCTTATCTTTGTTGCCCTATTTATCCCAACGTTTCGGCCTTTGTACGCTCCGGACTTCTTCAGGTGGTTGGAATGTCAAATGGAATGTGGAACTAGAACAATCTACCCCCAGCGAACAAAATAAAAGGTTCAGTTCAAAATTCCAACCACCTGAAGAAAGCCAGAGCATACAACGGCTGAAATGTGATAAATATGGCAACAAAGATGGACAATAGTCCGAATAATGTAAATAGTGTAAATCTGAATGGGTTAAATATTTTCTGGTATCTTGCATGAATTTAGATGCACACTAAATCGCATTTTCTTAAACATAAAACTCTGCATGTTAGTTGGATTCCAGCATAAAGTGTGAAACGTCAGTACGATATTTTTTTTTTATCTTACTTGCCTTGTGAAGATTAATAGAGAAAGAACCGTCAATTTTTCTCTCAGAAAGTATGTCCATTTTTTTTTTTCCATCTTTGCCTTTTTGTATTTCTTTGAATGGCTCCCATTTAAATTTGTTTTATAAACAAATTTGCATACCCAAGTTCTTCTTTTTGTCCGTTTTGTTGTTGAAGAAATTGTACTTAAAATGGTACTTCTGTTTATGTATGCAAGGATTCTTTGTTTGATAAATAACTTGTCATGGGCACTTTTTTTTTCATGTCCTTATTCATGAATCTACAATTCATACATTTCATGATATTTGCTCCTCTCTCTTCGGTGTATAAAGTTGTACCATGTACATGTTTTTTTAAGTATCCCTCCATGTAAGTGGTGGCAAACATTGTAATCGAAGTCAGTTTAGTAGTTTATAGTAGTTTTTTTTTTTTTTTTTTTTGTGGATGATTTACAGCAGTGATTCTTAACGTGGACCACATAGAATCCATAGCCATAAAAAAAATTGTAGCCATTTCACAAAAATGTATCTAAATTATTTTTTGTTTAATTACACACGTCCATTATATTTGAAAATTTCAAAATTACGTCGGTATTATGCAATGCTATATTTATCTTATGATATATATTTATTACATAAAAAAATGTTATATATATATACTATATATAAATATTTATTAAAAAAAAATATTCCTATGTTAATAGATCACTACACAATATTGTTTGATTATAAATTTGATATTTCCAATTTATAGCAATAGAATATTTATTATTAGTCACTAACTGAATGAACTAAAACTGAATGACCTCATCAAAATTGATTTTGATATCCCTGTTTACTAAAATAAATTTTAAAGTGTAAATAGACTGTCTTTTCATTGAGTATTTTAGTGTGAAAATTGAACAGCCTAAAAGTAAAAATAGGAATGGTCCATGGGCTGAAAAGCACTGATTTAAGGTATCATGTGACTTCTAATTTAATGAAGTGTGTTTTTGAAGGTGCAATGCAATGTAGTAGCAGTATTATTTGGCTTTACAGTAGGTGGTACTTTGGTTAATACCATTTCAAGTTGGTCTTCTGTTTCATATAATATATTGTTTATTAATGTTCTGTTTGTGACTGTAGAACATTCTGATGACTATTCCATCTGTTTCTTTTAAGTTGGGGGTTAGCTGCTCTAGGTTGTTGATGACTGAAAGCTATATCTACAACTACTGTCATGGCTGTGTATCTTCTTTGTTCCATTCGTCATCTCGGTACTTTGTGTTTTGTGTCTTCTGCAGCATCTTGTTCAAGAGTTCCATATTTGGAGGTTGTTGCAATCTCCAGACATCCATCCCAGGAAATGTTTTTGTTTGTTGCTGAAACTTAATTTCAGCGGCAAAATTTAAAATTGTTCCGTTGACTGTTATTATCTCCAACAAATACACTTGTACGAGTTTTTTGGGTAAGGCCGCATTTGGCCATTTGTGAACGAACATACCCCTTGTTTCAGTTTTATTACAGTTGGCATCATTCTCCATTTGTGAAAATCACAAATTTTGGTTGAATATGATTATTGATTCAAATCAGTTTGCAGTTTGAATTTCTATTTACTATGTTTTGTTGGGCAGGCGTAGATGTATTTGTAAATGTATTTGTAAATACACGTTTTCTACCTTTACCCGTTGTATTAGATGAAATCCTGATGACATTTATTCTTAATAATTTGCCATATCCAATGTAATTTCCATTATCGACAAATACTTCAAAGTAACTACTATATTTCTGAGATGAGGTATTTTGTATACTATTTACTTTATTCAAACTATTATCCTCATCTTTGTCGCCATATTGTTTACGTTTCGGGTGTTGTATGCTCCGTCCTTAAGGTGATTGGAATATCGAACTGAACCCTTTATTTTACTCACTGATTTAGAATGTTCTAATTCCACGTGCCATGTTTAATGGATGTCAGTTATCTCCTGTTAATTCCCCTCTCAAAGTTCTCCACTGCCTAACTGGGTATTGAACTCACACTCTTTGGGTCCTGTCACTGGATCTAATCAATACCTTTATTCACTGTGTCATGTGTCCTTGAGGACACATAACTAACATCCATTAAACATGGCATGTGGAACTAGAACAGTCTACCGCAGTGAGCGAAATAAAGGGTTCAGTTCGACATTCCAACCACCTGAAGAAGGTCGGAGTGTACAACGGCCGAAATACTGTAATAAATATGGCGACAAAGATGAGGACAATAGTTCGAATAATGTAAATAATGCACTTCAAAGATTAGGTACAAATACTTTGTTACTTTACATATTATATCGTTGATTTGGAAACCTAAGCCTTTTATTCTGTAGCTTGTTGCATTGTTTAGACTTGCTTCAAATTGCATGGGTTTGGTCTACAATGTTAAAAAAAATGGTACAATGTAATCTCCCAATTACACCTTTCCAAAAAATATAACAAAAGCAGCAGTCACAAGAGAAGCTGCAAGAAGAACATTTAATGGGGGTGGAAACAATGTAAGGAATGAAGAAACACCAGCACAAAAGGTAATGCAAGGAGCCTCTCTTCTTCCTCCAGCACATCGCAAAGCGGGAAGGTATTCTAGATCAGGCTGAAAAATGGAGTACTGTTGCCATATTTGGGCAGGAGTTCTCCAGTCCACACTTTTCAGTCTTGATAGCGTCTAAAAATACTTGTGGGAGAAGAATTATTTTCCAACCTCTCTCTCACAGGTGAGATGGGGCAAGTCTCTCACTGATCTATGATGAAAAGTGCCGAGACGAACTAAATTCCTTGGTTCTGCCAGATCTAACCTTCACGGCAAGAACACGCCATGCCACTGACATTGTAGCAAACCACCCACATTCCCTCTGTATTCCATCGGCAATAAGTAAGTTCCACTCAAACAGCTTCTTCCCATGAACCACTGCCCTGTGGAACAGACTCCCAAAAGGATGTTTTTCCGATCACTACAATCCTAACCTGTTTAAGTCTACAGTCAACCATTATCTTTCCCTCCTGTCCATATGAAGTACCCCTTAACGAGTCAACCTTGGGCCTTGTACTGGGTGAACCTTACTGTTGAAAAAAATATATATGTAAAATAGAGAGTGGTGATTGAGAGTAATCTCTGTGTGCAAAGGAAGGCCCTCCTAAAGCCATTGTTAAAATGCACCTCAACAGAGGAGCCTAGGAATGTGTCCTTGCTGGACAGGGAGGAGGAGGTCTTCCAGTTACAGCTGACTATAAGGGTAAGATCATGGAGGGCGGAGTCCATGAGGCATTGAAGAGGAAAGTCTCTGGGGCTGCCCCACAAATTGTACTTGAGGTTGTTGCACATGTTTGTAACGATCATGACAGTGGTGTTCAACAACTGGTTCTGTCAGGGATCATCTATCCGTGATCAGATTTCCGGCAATGTGATCATGCTGTTGAAAAAAAAAAAGACAAGCATATTGAGAGAGAATTAGATGATTACAGGCCCATAACTCTGCTTGATACAGAGTTAAAGATCCTGACAGCATGTTTGCAGTCAGTTGTTGAGATTCTGTTGGGACTGGAGCAGACTTGTGCTGTAAAAGGCCGAACAATTCAGAGCAACCTGCATCTGATCCTGTATATATATACTGATGCCAGTACAGCAGAAGATTGTGGGGCTAGGCTATTTTAGAACTTGGCCAGAGTCCACAAACTCAGCCCTGCCACCTTAAACTGACCTTGTGTCACATCCTGCCAGTGTGAGGTGGCAAGGATATATACAACCTCTTCTTTTGGTGTATCAAAAATCAAAGTGGATCAAAGTGTAGTCTTTGTTCTTCTCAGCTTAATCTGATTCTCTCTCTTCACATCTTTCATTTTCTCACTGAAACCAAGTAAGGTCTTTTCCCCCCATCTTTTCAAACAATAGTTCATTATTTATGAGGTATTGGCAGGACGTAACGGTCGTGCAAACTAACGAAGGGAGAGACAAGCACAATAGGATGCTATTATTGCTTTAGATGTCTGGAAAGTTTAAATTCTGGTTCAGTCTGATCTTAGTGTGAAAGTGAATGCAACAATCAGGAAAAACCTATTCTCCCACAAGGTATTATTTATATACTGTTGTACACTCGATACAAGGCCCAAAAGCCACTCAAGGTAAAGGGTTACAGAATGAGGTTGTTGTAAGATGTGAATTTTACGAGGATATGTGGGATAGATAATGGTTGACACTAGAATTGAAGGGGCTAAGATCATAGTGATCGGAGAAGCATAATCTGGGGGCGTTTGTTCCACGACATAGCTGTTCTGGAGAAGCTGCAGCCCAAATGGAATTTGTTTTTTTCAACAGTTCACCCCAAGCAAGGCAATAACACCACTAAGACACAAGGCGCTAATGGGAGAGGAGGAGAAAATTTTAGAAGGGACCGGAAACCCAATAATAGTATGAATTTCAGAGTTTAGGTGGAGACGTTAAAAGTATAGATTGGAACTGGAAACCCAATCTTAAACAGGTAGCAAGGGATAAACATCTACTCTTGTTCAAAATACAACGGAGGAGTGTGAACCAGATGATAGGTGCACCTACCTACTCTTATTGTGAAGAAAATAAATAAATAAAAATTTCAGAGTTTAGGTGGAGATGTTAGAAGTAAAGAGCTAAAATAGAATTTAGAAGGAACTTTCTTCTTACTAAGAGAATGTGGATGAGTTTACATTGTGTAGCCTTGGCTGGCAGTCAGTCAAGGAGATGGATATCCAAAACTCAATAAGGCAACGAGAAACCCCTCGACTATATTTTCCAAGAAGTAACAGCATTCTCAGGCATATTAAAAGAATAAGAAACTATTTAAAAATTAACTCTTATTCACTCACTTACCGCAACAAAATGCACCGTGCAGCCAGAAATGCGCACCCCAGATTCTAACACCAATTTGTGAGCATTTGCACCTTTAAATGAAGGCAATAAGGATGGGTGAACATTCAGAATGCGACCAGTCCATTTCCTTACAAAACTTCCTGAAATGCAAACATAAAAACAATTGAAATAAACTAGGTAGATATCTATATAAAAAGATCACAGAAGTAAACTATAATGATGATGGTAAAGCATCAGATGACATAATTAATGACAAAGGGGCAATCTTTAACTTTCATGGTCACAATAAAATTGTGTGTATAAAGAAAAAGAAAAAAAAACAGACTAACTTTCAGTTTCTCGGCAATTTCTGTTGTTTTAAAAATAAACAATGATTAGAATTTTAACAAAACCCAAACATACAAAAGTGAATTTATACATTCTCTTTGTTCTTTGAGAATTTACAACAAAAATACTAAATACTGTTTATTTATAAAAAGAATTTTAAATTTACATCCTTCTAAAATTGTGAACCAACAAATGCAAAGCAATATTTATCATTTAATAAACAAAGAAATGAAAAATTTATAAAAAATGTCTGTCAAACATGAAAATTTAAATAAACCGATAACGACAAGTAACTAATTATAAATTTTGGAAAAATAAATTTTCTGAGCTTTTCTTTCATTTGATATTTTTATAAAATTGTTGTAGCATAAGTATGGATGATAATGAGCCCCATTCACATAAATACAGTAGTAAATACTGTATGTTGGTCTGCAGTTGGAAATTCATTGTGGAATTCACTTGACTCACTTCTAGCAGTTGACTACTTCTACACACCGCTGGCAAGTCTTATATGTGTTGTTCTTGTCCTAAGTATTATCATTCATTACCAACCTTCATTTGATTATTCTATTCAGTAACCTTCCCTAGGTTACAACAAAAACTATAAATAAAAAGCCTGTTTTCATAGTCATATTTATAAAATGGTAAATAATAAATATTGCATTCTAGATGGTTCACATATTTTGATAATTTTTCAAAAATTTTTGAATAAAAATATCTTTTCACATTTATTTATTTATAAAATGCCAAATAATAAATATCGTGTTTGGTTGACTATTTTTTTTTCACATTTTTATAATCTTGTAAATAAACATTGCAGAAGGAGTAAAGGTGGCACAAAATAATAGCGGTGTCAAGGGAAGAAAACGTCCTTTTGACACACAATTTTTTTTTTTTTTCTTCATGGGCCAAAGTTTGCCAATGATGATGGTGCTATACCAAGTTAAACCTGTACATGTATAGATACTGATTTCTCTATATTTTCTGCCAAAATGTGTTCATTTTTATTAATATAGGATTGAATTCATGAGATACAAGGCCTAATTGTCAAGGTGTGAAAATAAATATATCTAAAGGGAACCAGGTGTATGGATAGGCAAATGACAAATGCTGGTGATACAAAATAATGGCAGGTAGAAAAGATTAATTTATGTCTTAAAATTTTACTTATATTAAGCACATACACAGACAGACTGTTTCGCTGTATCAAAGCTCATCAGTGCGGCTAGACATCCAATTGCCTCGAAACCCGACTGATTTGGTATCAGTCAGAGATTTTACCTCAAAGCCATTGGTGCACGGCAGGGATGAAGGTGAATTTAGACGTATTTATTTTTAAACAAACATGCCAGTGACCAGAGAACTCAATTCATCTTAACGAAGAGTCTTGTATCAGCAGCAGTAATAGTCATTGTTTACAAATTAACTTTTCTCCCTGAATATATATAATGTATGTTATATTTATGGATTAAAGTGCTCAATATCAGAGATAGAATGTATGTAAATATAAAAGTGTACATTGAAGTTAACACCCAGAGGTGAGAGTCCGTTCCCTGTTAAATGCAATCATCAGGTCATATGCACTCTCCAGTATATACATATTTTTCTTATCTGCAGGTTCAAATCCTGCTGGAGAGCACTTTTTTTTTTTTTTTTGGAGAGATTTTAATGAGATTACTCTAATATTAAGGCTGGTAAACAAAAATAAATATAGTGTTTACTAAATAAATGGAGAGTGTATTTTTAGTGGATACTCATATTTGGATAATAAGGTTTAAAATGATAAAATGTCAGATTAATAAATAAAAAACCCATTACTTATTTAGAAAATATACACATTTGATAGCAGATGACAAGTGAACTGAACATTTACACAAAGGTTTGTCTACCAAACTCTGGAGTATTGGTGCTGAATATAACATCAATCAGCTAAGTGACAAATTTTATATTTGTATTAATACTACATATATATATATATATATATATATATATATAATTATTTATTTAAATATTATAACATAAATATGTTATAAAATCACTACAAAAATAGTCATTTTGTTTCAACACTTCTGGTGCCTTATCAAGTGATGATGTTGAATGCAGAATAAATGGTTTTAAAAGTTTCTATATATATATATATATATATATCTCTCTCACACACACACATTAAATTTATATACCTGATTATCAAGTTCACAAAAGATTATTTCTAAGGGAGCCATAAAAAAGAAGCTATTGAGTCAAAAGTACTTGACAAATTAAAACCTCTTAATTCTTGTAACATTTACGAGAATTGAACCCAGATGACACACATTTCGACTAATTTAGATATCACAAATGACAATTATGAAAATGATCGTTTTTGAATATGAACCTTTTTTTGTTCTTAACATAAGAACTGCTCCTCCTCCTCCTCCTCCTCCTCCCGTACTTATATTACCTGAAAGAATTCTCATGAAGCCAGCAAGACAGACCAAGTCAACATTGGCACGCACCAATTCTTCATGGACAGCATCATCAAATTCTTCACGGCTCTTGTAAAGTTTATGGTTGATTACCTGGGCAAAGAAAAAAAGAAAAAGGAAGTCATTTCTAGAACGAGGAGTTATCACTTAGATTTAGATGAATGTCTTCAGGTTTGATAACAAGAAAGATGAACATGAGGACCTCAGTCCGAATGGAAATAAGAAAAGGCAAATTTGCTTGTCATTAAATAAAAAAAAAAGTCATTAGTGAAAGTTCAATGCAATTGTATTTGAGCTGAACACTTATTATTTGAAAGCAGCAGAAAACTTATTTTTAGAAATCTGATAAAAATGCATTTCTCTGATGTCTTGACTATGTACATAGGTCAAGGATCAGAAAAATTAGATTAGATTTTATTTTACAGGTGTTCACCGAATTCAAACCTCAAGAGCCACTCAAGACAGAGGATTGCTAAATGAGGTGTGTGATATGAATGTAAGAGTAGAAAATGAGGATGATGTGGATATGGAGGATAAATAATGACTGACACTGAACTTGAAGAGGTTTGGGGAAACAAAGCAGCATTTCTCGAGGGCAAAAAAGTGGCACTTCCTCCTTACAATTGGAATACAAGGGCAAGATTATTTTATCAAAGAGGACGAAGAAGATGTGGGAGGGAGGGCTAACCAAGGTAATTCAATTTACATATTATTCTGACTAATATCCTCATCTCTTCTGCATAAGCAAGTCCAAAATATAATTCAATGTTTAGCACATAAATGTTTTAGCTGAAAATTATTCAAGTGTGGTCTTGAAACAAAGTCATATCTGACCTTCCGCCTAAATTTGTGAGAGTGTAATATTCGCCATCATGTCTTGAAGTCAAAATCTAGTCATATCAACCACTTTAAATCTAATGATAATGCACACAATCTTCATGGTGTTCCTCCAAGACCAACTGAAAAGGTGTGTGTGTGATATGTGGAAAAATCTGTAAATCTAGTCTTCATCTGAAAAGATGCCTGAAGGTCCATGAGGATGACATTACTCAATTTCATCCAATGAATCCTGTTGAGATGAGCTCTTTTGTACATTAAATATGCTTCGAGCCATGCAAATCCATTATAAGGGGAGATACCATAAAGCCAATGTTCATTTACAGGTTGACAACTAATTCAACGATAAGATGGAAACCATCTATAAAAATGGAGCATTCATCACATGTGAAAAAAGTACAAATAACTTTCGTACATGAGCAGAAGTGTTCACTAAATCGATATAAGAATAGAAATACAACATTCTGGCATTTCAAACAAGATAAATAAAAGGCCATGCTTTAAGACTTAATTTTGGCTTCCAGACAAGTGTAAAGAATGAAAGACAAGGGTAAAGAATAAAGAAAACGTAGAAAAGTGCAAAGAATAAAAATGGTAGACAAATGTACAATAAAAAAAGGTAGTGAATTGCAAAGAAAAAAGGTATCCAAGTGCAAAAAAAAAAAAGCTAGACAAGTGTAAAGAAAAAAGTCAATGAAAAATAAATAAGCTTCTGACAAGATTTGTAATTATAATTCATAAAGATCTGTCATGATAAGACAAACACAAGGGATGCAAGTTCAAATCTGGCCTGAAGAGTATTCTTCATTTCTAAGTCATGTTTATTACTTCAGGGTCAGAAAGAGAGAGAAACTCATTGTTGCAACAAAAAAAAAAAAAAAAAAAAAAAAAAAAAAAAGAAAAATCTAAAAAAACTACTTAAAATGAACGACACCAACAAAAGCACAAGTAAGTTAAGAACGAGCATTACTTCTGAAAATTTCATGGTTTTCTTATTTGCATTTTCTGATGAATCTTTATTCTTAAGTTAATGATTGAATAAGCTCCTTATAAATTCTAAGGCTGTAAAATACCTCTGGTAATTTCCCTAGTGCCTCATTAAATATTCGAGGTTTTTACAAAATATTGCAATAACAATCATAAGTATGAAAGTAAGAGGGTACAAATGAAAAAATTAAAAACTGAAAAGGTTTTCCGTTTCACTGAAGCAGACATCAAACACGTGAGAGTGTTATCTCATCCTCAAGATCTCATCAATTGACAGTTGAACTGGATAGATATAGCCATAAGTTCTATGCTAACAGTTTTTTTTTCTCACACTTCTCGCTTGTGGAACTCCCTTCTGGCCCATTGCTTCCCAGACAACTTCAATCTGCAAAAATTTAAATGCAAAGTGAATCGCTATCTACTGTGCTGCTGATTACTCTTTTAACTCATTACTAATGTTTCTGTCCCTAATTCCGCCACACCCAGTAACTCCTTGCATGTTAGTGGTTGTAGTATCTTGCTTGAGGTGATTATATATATATATATATATATATATATATATATATATATATATATATATATATATATATATATATATATATGGTTGGCTGGCTGACTAGCTAACCATTTGTATCCAAAGATATCTGCCTACCAAGGAGGCAAACCAATCCCTGTTGTAGATGCCTGCTCAGGCACATTTGTGCTTGTTCAACGCCCAAAGAGCCCACCTTTGACTTATACTGCAACTATGCTGAGTGAACATTAGTTACAGTTTCTTGGAGAGCATGCATTATCTGTCATGATTAAGTCTGAACAAAGGCCAGTATGCTCAAATCCTTACTCATGATGACTTGTGACCTTGTACTTGCACAACCATCAACAGCTCCCAAATACTTCTGTCTACCCAATTTCACTAACAAAGCTTGGGTCAATCTGTGGTATGGTTTTCAGCTATTTTCTAAAGGTGCCGCACGCTGAGATGCCTCCTCCAGACCAATAACATCAAGAAGTCACCTTCCTGATAAATCGACCATGGCGAGATTCAAACCCGGGTCTTATGGTTAGAAAGTGCATGTTTTAACTGCTCAGCCATGTGCCCATATATGTGTGTGTGTGTTTAGGCAGCAAATTCTCTTTTAGGCATGTCTGATTTAATAAAATACAAAATATTATGTCTGCTTATTTTTACATATTTTTATCATAATCCTTTCATATTGACAAATATTTTTCTGAATATTACATTTAATTCTTGCCTCATTCAGTTGTAATATATGGAAAAATATTCATCAATATGAAAGGATTATGATAAAAATAAGCAATGTTTGTATTTAATTAACACACACACACATATATATATGATGAACTCTACCGTTGATTTCAATGTATGAGGAGCCGATAACCTCATTCCGTGTCGTATGTGACACTTCAGTCCTGCTAGTGACCTGCATAGAAATCCACATATCATACAACAGTGAGGATCCCGAGACACAGTAACAGGAATATTTGCTGATACTTTTCAATATTGTCTTTTGTATGTACAATATGACCTTTTTTTTTCTTTTTTTTTCCTTTTTTTTTTTAAAATTACATTTGTGTTTAGGGGGGGGGTGTTTCGCTTAGCCTGTATGACAGAGAATCTGATTGAAACCAAAATGCTGGTATCCACAAGGAATTGCCCGCTGTTAGAATTTTTATATGCATTTATTTCTGGTAAATGGCAGTTTCATATTTTTCTCAAAATGTGGCAGCACAACCAGGCAACAATGCTGTAGTGCAAATGCCAACAAAAATAAGATGAAGGAAAAACTAGACTTAAAAATGAACAACAGCAGTGGCCATTAACCTTCGGGAGGTGATTTTGTTTGCAAAGCAAAAATGTTATCCTGCCACTGCAGGTCACTCAGATGAATGATTGATAGCATGTTTGAATTTTGCAGTTGTGTTGTCATATCCTGCTATGGCAACAGAAAATGACCATGATTGAAATTAAGTAGTGCAGTATAGCAGCCTTGAAAAACAATGCAGTGGAAAAGAAAGTAGTGAATAATGCAGAGTGTTAAAGGTTAAATTCAATCTCGTTTTTTTTTAAATGAAGATTGAAAAACTTACCAAAGAGGGAATACCTGCTTTATGAGCTCGTTCCAAACCCTTCACTTTGGCTTTGTTGGAAATGACTAGGACAATCTGGGCTGAGCTTTTATTACCTGGACACTGGGTGTGGTCAATAAGTGCTTGTAAGTTGGTACCTGAAAATAAAGTCATTTAAAAATTGTATCTTCTGCAGTTTCAAGACAAAAGCAAAAAAGATGACTTGAAGAAAATGTTAAAATTTGTAAATAAATGTATTAATCAGTCACAAACAAAAGACGAAAATAGGTTATAAAGTAGATGCTTTTTTTGAAATGTCACTTGCCAGTCTAAAAGGATAAATCGATAAGGTCAATCTACCAATGTACCGTCCTGCCTAATAGAGAATATAAAAACTAAAATTGTTTTTTTTTTATTCTGTACAAAGAGAAAAGCTTATGGAAATACTCAAGGCTGATGGAATACCAACTAAAAGAGTGTTGTTTAATGTGTCATGCACAAGAACTATCACCAGAGAGGGATATAGAATTTTTTTAAAAATCAATTGAATGATTTTTATATCTGGAATCATTGATGAACTCACAAAAAGTTAAAATTGAAAAGGCACAGGCAGACATAAAAAATCTGGTAGTTAAAAATGAAAAACAAAAAGCCTGAAAATGCAACACTTTAGGTAAATATTCATTGGCAAACATAGAATTTCATGCCCCCCCACCAAAAAAAAAAAAAAAAAAAAAAAGATAAGAATTGTAATAAAACCTAAAGATATGATGAAACTGAATTTATATATTTTTTCTTTAGAATTTACAACAAAAATATTAAACAGTATTTGCTTATTAGATTGTTTATTTACAGGAATAATTTTATATTTACAACATTCTAAAAACTAATACAATTTTCGTAAGACTAATGTAATGCAATATTTATCATTTACCAATTTATAATGAAATAGATATGAAAACAATTTGTTCATAAATTTTTAAACCTTTACTAAATCATCAAAATATGTGAACTCTTTATTATTTACTATTTTATAAATTTTGAATCAATTGGTAATTAGTTAATGTTTTGCCAACCATTCCAATAAAATAACCAAATAAATAAATAGGGTTTATTATTTTTGCGGACAATTCTCAATAACAAAAAAAAAAGTGTATAAATTCAATTTTATCATATATCTAGGTTTTATTACAATTCTAATCATTACTTTTTAAAAACAAGTTATTGATCCGAGTACTTGGTTAGTGAACAATAACAAATAAGGTTCAAAATCTTCCCAGTCAGTAGATTTATGTACTTGTAAAATCCATAATAAGCAGTAGCAGCAACTTACCAGAACCAGATATCAAAACAGCGACATTTTTCTTTTTCTCACAGTTTTCAAATTTATAACACTGTTGTAATGAAGTCTCCAAATTCTGAATTGAAACTCTTTCAAAGTCTACAAAGAAACAAGAAAAAACATCAATAAATAAAAATAGTAAGGCTGCAAATTCCAGGCGACAGTTTTTCATGATATATTTAATAGCCTTATTCTGTCAGTAACACTTACAGATTTATTGTATTAACACTGTCTATAACTTTAACCTTTAACATACTGTATTATTCACCACTTTCCTTTCCATTGTTTTTCAAGTCTCCTCTATTGCACTATACAATTTCAGTCATGGTCATTTTCTGTTGCCATAGCAGGATATGACAGCATAACTGTAAAATTCAAACACGCTATCATTCATCTGAGTCACTTGCAGTGGCAGGATAAAAATTTTGATTTTAAACAAAATGTTAACCTTTAACATCCCAAGGTTGGTTTAGAAAACTGAACTCTCCTTTATGTCCTTAATTTTTGGCTGATCTATTCTTCAGCCTCCATCAGGTGTATAATCCAGAAAAGCCCTTATTTTATGATAAAAAAACAGTGATAGAAATCATGAAATATTTTTACATGACACAATGTGGTGGGGAGTGAAAGGTTCTCAGCCCAATCAAGAAAAGATTTGAAATAAATATACAGTTCAACACTCTCATATTTGTATGTCTATATATTATAGACAAGAACTTTTAAACTGATTTAAATTTAAATGATAATGAAATTAATAAAAATATAAACAAAAAGAAACTAAATAGAATTGGTGAGACTATATATGGAAACATAAAAAAAATAAATTTAAAAGTTTAAAATTTCAGTGTCCCCTCTCCTTCATGCACATGTGTAGTTACATCAACATAAACATTTAAGAATGAAACCGTCTGTTGCTTCTAGGTATTGACTTCAATGTCCACTTTATATATATTTTAAGACATTTTTTTATGTTTATACATACTTTTTTCTTTATCCATTTCATTATATATATATATATATATATATATATATAGTGTGTATCTGTGTCGTTTGTACGTTGGTCAAAAATTTCAATTTGCTGTAAAATTTTCAGCCTGATCCACTTCCCAAAATCTTTTTTTTTTTTTTAATCCCTTCTTGTTTGGGCAAAATAAAATTGGAAACGGTAATTGGTAATAGTTACCTCCCTTGTTTACCACGGTTCCAACAATGCACCCATTTTCATCTGCTTTGCTCAAAGCCTGGGCGACAGGAACAACATTTTGCTGACTGACGATAAGAATTCCACCTAAACCACAATTGTAGGTCTTGACCATTTCACCTGCAGACACTTTACCCTGGACAAGAAAAAGAAAAAAGAAATTGAAGCAAAGTGGAAATTAGTTCAATAGCAAAAATATAATAAATAAAAATGTAATAGTAATATAAATAGTTTTCGTGAATAGAACAAAAAGAAAAAAGAAAAACGAATTATGAATCACAAGATGAGAAAGAAAAGGTTAATTAGTACATTTTAGGCATGTGCTAAAATATAATTTCAAGTTATGCTATATTTATAGGGTAAAGGTGCTCAATATCTGGGACTGACCATGTGTAAATATAAGAAATGTGGATACTGATGCAAGAACTGAGTGGCGACAGTCAGTTTCATACTTGAATACAATCTTCTGGCCATTTTCATGTGTCCACACTTCTTTACACACACATTATATATATATATATATATATATATATATATATATATATATATATGCATCACACAACTACATCTTAAAAAGACAACCATGAAAAGAAATTGACAACATTTAACAACATGCTCCTTGAAAATGGCTAAAAAAGTGGTAAAAAGTGCTTTGGACAATAGACCCTATGGACAATTTTTACACTCCCTTATTCCCACCAAATAGAAAAATTTAAGAATGCTAGAGAAACTTAATAAAAAAAACTTTCCTTGTTTGTCATATTCAACAAAACGTATTTGAAAGAAAAGTTGCTGCCCAAATGTGTGTGTGTGTGTATATATCTATACAGGCAGCATATCATCATTCAAGCAGGTTTGGTTTAATAATGTCTATTTATTTTTATTCTAATCCTCTCAAATTCACAGATCAATTTCTTAATGTTGTTATTAAACTCATTAAGGAAGACACCATAGTTTTTTTTTTTAATTTCTTTTATTTTACCCAAGTAGTTTCAATCTCATCCAAGGTCATCTTCAGGAGTGAATTGCTAAGACAAAAAAAAAAAAATTAATGTAATTCATAGTTGTGATTTTATTGTAAATGCGCATGAAACATGCTCTGCTAATTAAAAAATTAACATTATCTAAGGGAGGTAACTTAATTTATATATGTAAATTTTTTTTAAATTACAAGTATTTTAAAACTTTGCTGTTATAATTGTAATTTTTTTAAAAATTACAAATTAGGTATCTGAAAACATTGCTTTTATAGACATTTTAAAACATTATTGCTATACTCATAATTAATCTTATCTAGTGTTGGTTGTATTTCTTTATATAGAGAGCTTCAAGGATTTGAAGTGTTTCTTTTTGTATTGTCAATTAATATTTCTCTAAATTGTGGATATGAACAGCAATGTTCCATTAAATGTTGTGCAATAGAGCTTGGATCTGACATATGTATTGTAAGTCTCCTCAATACTGTCGTTGTGAAATCAACATATACATTTACTTTTTCATTAAAAGATACAATTTCCCAAAGGACATTTTAAATGATATACAATGTTTGGTGCTTTGCAAAACATTAGTTGAGAGAGAAAGGTTATTGCGGATGATTAAGTTGGTTCTATTAAATTTAGTATAGTATATAATTAGTTTTATTTTTTTACTGGGATCAGTGGGTGATATAGTAGTACTTATGAGTTTCTTTTCAGGAATTTTTCATCTTGTTTGCAGTTTGATTGTGCATTTGATTGCAGTATAGTAGGTTGATATACAGGGTGTCCATAATGTTCGTATGCATGTTAAAAAATTTATAACTTTATTTGTATTTGTGATAGAAATAATTTGCAAAAAATGTTATAAAAGTTTAATGTACCTAGTTTTAAGTATAGCTAAAATAACTAATGTGATTTCAGGCATTACTGTAAATCAGTTGGCAAATGTTTTCCGTGAACTGCAAAATCGTATTACCCTTTGTATTGCTAACGATGGAGGACATGTGGTAACTTAAACAAAATTTCAATAAAACCCCCCAAAATATAGATTTACTTCTTTCTAATCCTTTTTACAAATTATTTCTATCGCAGATACAAATAAAGGTATACATTTTTTTAAAGTGCACACAAACTTTATGGACACCCTGTATTTAGGGCTATTTGAGAAAGAATTTTTTTTGTTATTCTTGTTCGGTGTTGTTGGCTGTGATCAGTTGATTTTTTTGTTGGCTAATAGGATTTTTGCTGACTTTTTAAATTTGGTGTGATTGTCGAGTATTTGTTATAATTTTGAATTATAATCAGATTTATTTAAGACAACAGAGACATTGGTTTTATTTGCTTTTTTAAAAAATTACATGAGTATGTTCATGTAGATCCTTGGCAGTGACTTTTTTAATTGTTTTGTTACTTTTTTCTTTTGTCATGTCTGTCTTTTATTGCTTCAGCTTTGAGTAGGTCAGGAATTTCTGGTTTTATTTCTATTAGTTGTTCTTCTTTAAGGTTTCGTATGTTTTGATATAACATTTCAATTTCAGTTTTTTTATCCAATCTATTTTATTGCCTGTAAAGCTGACAGTTATGTCCAAGGTTGAGTAATGCCTTTTGCCAGTTTGTTAGTTCGTAGTTAGAGATGTTAATGAATTTATCTTTCAGAGTCTGTCTATATTTCTGAGATGAGGTATTATGTACAGTATTTACATTATTCGGACTATTGTCCTCATCTTTGTCGCCATATTTGTTACAACGTTTCGGCCGTTGTACGCTCCGGCCTTCTTCAGGTGGTTGGAATTTCTCAAGGACACATGGTACGGTGGATAAAGACGTTGGTTAGATCCAGTAACAGACCCAAAAAGAGTGTGAGTTCAATACCCGGTTCAGGCAGTGGAGAACTTTCAGAGGGAAAAATTACCAGGAGATAACTGATAACTGACATCCATCAAACATGGCTCGTGGAACTAGAACAGTCTACCCCAGTGATCGAAATAAAGGGTTCGGTTCGAAATTCCAACCACCTGAAGAAGGCCGGAGCGTACAACGGCCGAAACGTTGTGACAAATATGGCGACAAAGATGAGGACAATAGTCCGAATAATGTAAATACTGTGAATTTATCTTTATTATTTGGAAGATAAATAGTTCCTTTGTATATTATACTGCAATCAAATACACAAGATGAAAAACTACAAACAAGACGAAAATTAAAAAACAAAATTCAAATTCATGAAGCCCTGTATATATTATTACTTAAATTTTAATTACAAAAAAAAAAAAAAATTTCCAAATATGAATTAAGTTACCTCCCTTAGATAATTGTTGAACTAACAGAGCGTGTTTCATGCGCATTTACAAACAAATTCAAATATCAATTACATTAATTTTTTGTCTTAGCAATTCTCCTCTGAAGATGACCTTGAAAGTACATGGGAAAATAAAAGAAATGAAAAAACTATGGCATCTTCCTTAATGAGTCTAATAACAACATCATGAAAATGAGAGGATTAAAATAAAAATAGACATATGTCTAGATTATTAAACCAAACATGCTTGAATATATCACTTTAAACGTTTTTTTTTTTTTTAGTGGATACTCGTATTTGAGTAGACGTTCAGTTTATTTATTAAGCAGTATATTTATGTTTGCTTACCAGTCTGGATATTCAAGAAATCTTATTAAATAAAAATATGCCATAAAGCGCATATTTTTCTCTGATGAGCCACTATTACCCCCACCCACACTTGCTAATCTTTTTAATTTTTTTAATCATTTAACCCTAGGCAAGTCAATAATGCCACTAGAACGCAAGGGGTTATGAGGAGTGAAAGAGAATGAGATTATTATAATGAGAGGAAAGGACAATAAAAGAACAGGATTCAGGAAGACAGAAGATGGCAATTGGTACTGCATTTAAATATTTGAAGATTGTAGTTGGCAGGGAAGCAAGAAATAGGAAGGGAGTTCCACAAGCAAGAAGTGTGAGAAAAGAAACTATTAGAATAAAACAGATGGTTGCATCTAGCTAGTTCGACAGTAAAATGGTGAGACCTAGTTGCCAATCTAGTAGCATACTTCAATTCATGCAGTCGAGGCACCAAGGAGGAAAGTTCATTAAAACAATTCCTATGAAAATATGTAGAAAAGACAGGGGGAAGCCATGTCCCATTAATGAGAAAGTGACTGAAGTCATAATTTTTTTTATATAAAAAGAAGATTGCAACTTACATTTTTCTGAAGCCAGCCAAAAATAGGAGGGATGCTCCAGGAACTTGCATCAATTTCCACAGCCAAATGGTTTGGTAGAATCCTGACAATGTTCTCCACAAGACCTCCACCCGTAATGTGAGCAAAACCTTTAATGAGGTTTTGTTTCATTAATGGCAAAAGAGATTTGACATAGATTTTTGTTGGAATCAGTAACTCCTCACCTGAAAATAAAAATAAAATTGATTATACAGTTTGTTTTTTTTTATTTCCTATCCATTGGACAATCTCATTTTCGTTTTTTAATGATTTTCAGTGAATGATATTCTTCTTCTATGTACCTTTCAGGATATTTGCGATCATAGCTCTCCCCAATTTCCTGTCCTTTGTAGCATAATAAATTTTGTATTTTTGTTATCTCTCCTAAAACTTGCTCTGCCATCCATTTACTCAAGCTCGCTAGGATGGTCATGTTTTGTTTTCCTCTGGCTTTCAATATTTTCCAAGCTCTCTTTCCTCATTATGCACCCTAAAAATTTCAACTGTCTTTTCCTGATAATAAATATAAGTGTCCTTTTTGACATACACTTTAGGTGCTAAAATTTGCTCAAGCAAATTTTAAATTAAAAAAAAAAGTTATTCATTAATTTCTAGCCTCCAGTAATACTGCAAGAAATATTTTGTTTACCAAAAAAAAAATGGTGAAGTAGAAGTAAAAACTATGGACATTAATAAAACAAAAAAAAAAAACAAAAAAAAAAAACATAAAATAACAAAATCCTAAATATCTGCTGATTGGATACAAATAAAGTTGGCTGTAAAATACAACTCTTACTCTGCCTCCTGTGCCATCACAATTTGTCATGGCACTATTTTGGGAGAGAAAAAAAAATGAAAAAGTTTAGATAGAGTTATTTAATAAATCTTATAATACATTAAACCAGGGTTTTTCAAACTGTGGGTCCCGACCCGTCAGCAGGCAGTGAGATAATTAAAATAAGCAAGTGAGAGTAAAGTGCAGAATATAAACAACTCTAAATGTTGCACAACACTCATAAATATAAATGTTCCCTACTTTTTCACCAAGATGGTATTATATATATATATATATATATATATATAATAAAAAGACTTAAACACTAATATTCCATGGTCATAATTTATTCCATTGGAATCGTAAGAACGATCCAATTCATCAGACCTACAGATTCAAAAAGAAAACAGAAAAACAACACCGGGAAAAATTGGTGAGAGTATGTGTGAGAGTGTGGGGGGGGACCTGAGATCTATATAGAGGGGTAACAGACGAGAGAGACAGGGAGGTCCAAAGGTGGAGGGGGCATTAAAATTTAACAGAGAGAAGATTTAAAGAGGGGTTTCAGTGAGAAAAGGGTGCGTATTTTCAAACGTCCGAAGATATACCGGAAGAGTGTACATTTCTTGGCGACACACACACCCCATAGGCGATAAAATCTTATACTCCCGCCCAGACCCCTACAACGCATACATACACACACATCTATATATATATATATATATATATATATATATATATATATCTACATCTGCACGCCTAGGACAACCGATTTCAAAACCAATGCTAAATTTGCTATGAGACAATGGAAAAGTTTAGGTAAGATAACATTAGAAAGATTTTAGGATTCCCTGAAGTTAAGTGGAGACGGCGTTCGGAAACATATTGTCTAGCCGGGCCAAGCCATAAACTTAACAATATAGATAGTTCTAATATGTAACCCTGCAAATCACAACTTACTCACTGACACCCACACGGATCTATCCACGTACGCACATCATCTCATACACACTCTTTAATGAGTCAAGTGATCACACACACACACACCCACCTCAGTATACACGCTCACGCATACCCTACTCACTCCCTATTCAAGGACCAAAAACACATGCGCGCCCACCCCCACCAGCAGAGGCCCCCATAAAATTATCAGACTGGCTAAATGATTCTCGGGCGGCCTGTTTTCATCCCGCCCTCATCCCAAATAACAACCCAAACGAGACCGTTTGACCAACACAAGGAATTTTGGAGAATTCCCACTGACAAGATAAAAGACAGATGAAAAACTACAGATAAATTCCATTTTCACTTTTCGGACTTCCGGTTGATTATACATACCTGCATACATCCACACCCATATACAGCTATATGTCTACATACATATCTAACTATGCGCACACACACACACATAAACACATCTGCTTATATATCTACCTACGTATCCATACGTCCATACATGTAGGTGTACACACACACACATATTTATATATTTACCCACATACACATATATATACATATATTTATGCATATACTTATATATACACATCTACACACACACACACGCATACACCCATATGAATGCACATATACATTTCTATATTTAAACCAAATCAAAGGCCAATTAAAAAATATATAATATTCTAAAACCGCTGGGTGAGTAGCGTGTATCTATCTCTAATGTTAGAATGTATACCTAGGTGTCTAACTATTATAATGCTATCTGATTTTGCAAATCAGTTATTAGGGGAAATGTTTACCTACTTAACCACTCACACATGTATCACCACATGAATAAAGAAAAGCCAAAATTACAAAAATTAGAAATACATGGCGCATCACATGCACAATGATGCATATAGGTAATGGTCATTACATGAATGAAGCCTAAAAAAAAAAAAAAAAAAAAAAAAATATGGAATACCTGGTGCCTCACATAACCATACACAATAATACATACAAGTGATATTCAATACACAGAAAGTCATTCCCGATGTTACTGGGCTAAGGTGGAAGTGTCACACCCGACAACGTGTTACAAAATGGTGTTCATGTTTTGAACCGTTTTATGTGTCTACACTTAGAGAGGATCTCACTCCGAAGGTTTAACAGTTCATCCTGATTTTCATCTCTGATAATAAAGATCTTTTCGGCGATGCACAGATTACACCTATCACGGAGGTTATTAGGTGTGCTAGCTCTTGACAAGTATCTCCATTCGAAAAGTGAGGTTAGACCCCTATCCACCAGATCCCAGTAGTGTTTGGATAGGGACGTTTGGTTTCTGAGGTATCTGTGTCTGAAGGAGTGCCTATGGCTGTATAGACGTTGCTTCCAATCACCAGCGGATATACCTATGTACCTTTTCTTCTCGTTTCTGTTTTCTTCGGGGAAGATAGTTGCCTCGTACACTACGTTTTTATACATGCACCTACCCCCGATAGGACAAAGGTCCTTATTCCTACAACTGCAGGTGGGGTCACTCATTTGAGTTACGTTATTGTGGTAGTTTCTAAGCATTCTACAATTATGGGAAAATATAATTTTCTCTATATTATTCACACACAAGTAGCTAATTTTCAGTGTTTTCCTATTAAAAATTTTATGTAATGGATGTTTACTATGAAAGTGTTTATCTACTAATCTAAGGAAGAAACTACCTATATCAATTTTAGAGAGCTTGCAATATGGTGGGTTAAACCATATTACTTTCCTCTTTCTGTGTTTAGTTCTATTCTTAATATTTTGATTTGTTGGTTCTCTGTTAAATTTTAATTCTTGCCTAAAACCACTATTCCTGAGGGCCTGGTTGTATGTAAATTTGTTCTCTTCAAAAATTCTATGGTTAGAAGATAGCTTGTTTATTCTAGTATTCACGGTTTTGGGGATGTGTTCTATCACAGATTTAGGGTGGTTAGACTGGATGTTGATATATAGGGGTGTCTGATCCAGTTTATGGAAAGGTCTAAATGTATCATTTGATAGGTTAAGAGTAATGTCCAAAAAGTTAACAATTTTAAGGTTGGAAGATATTTGAATCTTAAGGCCTAGGTATTTGAAGGCTCTGACGACCTTCTTATGTAAGCTGGAAATTAAGGGGCCATTACTACTAGGGACTAAGATCAGACCGTCATCTCTATAAAGCCCGACTTGGTTGAGGCTAACTATTCTACTTAAGGTATCTAGGATATATATGCCCACTACATCTGCAATATGGGCGGAATCAAAAGCTCCCATAGGTACATCGAAACTTTCATTATACTTCTTCACCCAATTAGCATCATTGTATTTCAAGATGGATCTTCTTGACGCCAAAATAATTTCTAGATCACTATCCATTATTTCGGTATATCCCCTAGCAAAATTGAGGCTGTTGATTAGAAGCTCCTCCGAAATAGAAGGGTAAAAATCCAAGATGTCAAATTGGATGAAAGTGACTCTTTCTTTGTTGGGGATCTCTCGGAACCATTTGATTGTATCAGCCGAGTCTTTCCAAAGTTTGGCTGGGTGTTTATTCAGAACACATGAAGTAATCCTCTTGATAATCTTTTTGGAAATTAATCCCAACTCAGATTTGGAGGGATTGATAAGACGGGACTGCAAGTTATTGGCAAAGTTGGGCTTATGGTCCTTGAAGAGAATGTAAGCATCTTTCACATTAAATTTACCCATTCTGTCCGCAACTCCGAATTTGTTAGCAAATTTACAGATGTCCTCATTTATAGAAGATAAGGTCCTATTGTCCTTGTCTTTTTTGTAAGAGCTGGTAATTTTATCAGCGACGAGTTTGTCATATTCGGAGGGTTTCATTTTATAGAAATATATATATGTGTGTGTGTGTGTGTGTGCGTATTTGGTCATCAACATTTCTTTCATTGAAAATGGCCAACAAGGAAGTATTAATTAATCTTTTATTGAATTTTTCCCGCAATCACACATTTTTCTGGGTTTTCTTTTGTTTTTTTTTTAGTTATAATAGTTGTTGACTATGGACAATTCCAATATTCTTTAACCCTTGAAAAACGGAAAAATGTTAGATTCCTGGAATACTCAATAAAAGATTAATTAAATCTTCCTTGTTTACCATTTTTCAATGAAAGAGATATATATATATATATATATATATACACTGTTCTCATTCTGTTTATATATCTTTCTTTGTGTTAAGAACACAAGGAGAATTTCTACTACTGAGTAAAATGGCTATTTTATGACTGTTGCCTTTTACAACTCCTTATTTGATTAAACTGGGATTTTTCACATTAACTCAATTTAAGATGAAGGCCTGAAACAGGCTCAACACTGCATCTGGTAAGCGTGTAGCAATGTCTTCCTGTGTTCCCAATTGGAATCAGCTACTTATGAACAAAACAAACACATCCATCTCATTAAATGGCATTTTTGTTTCAAATATTATTTCCTTTACCATTGTGTAAGAATTTCCTTAAAATTTGTTTTTCTAAAAGTAATAATTTTATATTCATACAAATCGATAATAAAAATCGATACATGCAATTCCAATATGTGCAGATCATAAGAAATATCCATCTAAATTGCTGATGCTAAATAAATGAACCTAGTGAAGAGGTTGTCTTTGATTTATTACACGTAGGTATAATGGGTTGCAATACAAAATGTAGTTCTTGCTGTGGGTAGCAGTAAAAAAAAGTTTAAAAGACATTGGGTTAAATAACTCTTCAGTATAGTATGACACAAGGGCAACTGGTGGGAAATGGGAATCTAAAGATTGTTTTATCTGTCTTTCAAGCGGGGAGGTACAATCGGTCTAGAAATTCAGAACCCTGGCTTTTTACTGGTCAATGGCACAGCTGACCATGATGGTCAAAAGGTAAATTCAAGTTTGTCTTATTCTAACAAATTATCCGTTTGGATTTTTTCCGGTATTTTGAACCATAAATCTCTGAAACATATTTCTCTACATGAATGATCACAAGTCCTGTAACCCATTAAGATCGTAGGGACATTACATGTACTGCAGCCATAGCAGCAGCAGGTGTGTCAACAGCAATCCAAATTTTTCATCCTTCTAGATGTTATGCTTTGCTTCAAGTAGATCACTTTCAGATTCACTTTACATATTGACACATGTGAATGCTAAGAAAGCAAAACTAAAAATAAAATGTTGCCCTATGTGCAGAGGCTCAGAGCATCACACCCAGCTCACAAAACAAATCCCCTCCAAAAAAAAAAAACAAAAACCAGAAATTACAATTTAAAAGCAGCCATGCACGAATGATGCTACTAAAGCAAAAACCTAAAAAAAAAAAACCCTAAAAACAATGAGTCATGATCCACCCCATTTTCTTTTAAGAATGCTGCTCACGACACTAGTGAGTCTCAACATAGGCAAGCTGTCAATATCAGCACCAGTGATCTTGGTCAACCAAAACTCCAGGTGCTATTGCCTCTCCCCTTCCTCCAAGTCGCTTTCCTCATTGACAAAGAGACATTCCACTTTGATCCTCTCTATGGACAAGACAAAGAATTTTATCTTAACAATTCTTGTCTCCTTTTTACCTCACTGGTGGTACTTATTGTTTTGTTTGTTCTCTCGTGCCAACATACATTTATAACAGACTTGTTTCCCTACCAAAATTAAATCCAATCTACACTACTATTTAAGCCATAGTTAGAGGAAGATAATATCTTTTCCAATGGTATTAGTGCAACTGCAACACACTGAATCCATACCAATAACCATTATACTACCTACATAACCCACTGCATGAAAACGTTATTTAAAAGAAAAAAAAAAAAGGAAAATTACAAGACCTGCCTACGGCAATGGTGCACAAATCCTCTTCAGTGTACTCTTCTGAGGACCTCAAATATTTATCACAGCATCCCTCCCACTTGTCAAAACAGGATTGCCAAAAGTTGCCATAGCACACTCTCCTTCATCTTGTCCATGTCATTTCATCAGTGATTTTAGCCTCAGCATGTGTGGGAGTGCAGGTTCTGAAGCTAGTAGAGATCGGTGAGGTGGTTTTAATGAGAAACCTTACACAAGAATTTATTTGGTCAGTCATTGTGAATGTGACAGTTACACAGTAAGTATAAAAACTCAGTAGCATTACTCTGCCAAATGAATAACCCCAGGAGAGGGATCATGCATGGGCAGTAAGGTCCCTACTTATTGGGTGCATAACTACATTGTGTTATTCAAAATGTATTCATACTTTCCTGGCAGAAATTGATGCTGATTGAAATGGATCTTACCAACAATCTCGACTTACCAAGATTTGGTTTGGTTTTGTTTTGTTTTACGGCACATCAACCTTAATGGGTCATTTAATGTCTTTTTTCCTGGTAATATTTTTGTTTTGTCAAAAATCTATTTCTGTTAATATTTTTTTCCTGAAAAACGTATAGCTGGTAATAATATTTTTTCAAAAAACGTATAGCTGGTAATATTATTTTTTCAAAAAACGTATAGCTGGTAATATTATTTCTTCAAAAACGTATAGCTGGTAATATTTTTTCAAAAACATACAACTGGCAACATTATTTTTTCAAAAACATTATCAGAGGCCTTGCTGTTAGACGTAGTTTATCATCATACCCAGGACACAGATGTAGTTTATCGTCATAACCAGGACGCGACTTACCAAGAGTTTTCTCAGAAGAGACAGGAGAAAGCATGTCATATGAAAGGTTGTTGACTTCAACAATTTTACGGACAAGGCTAAAACCATTGCTGTGGATGCCACTTGATGGAAGGCCAATCACCACATCTCCAGCCATCATCTGATCCGAGCGAGGAAGAAGTCGATCCTTTTCTACAGCCCCAACAGCAAATCCAGCAACGTCATATTCTCCTGATGTGTACATGCCAGCCATTTCAGCAGTTTCACCACCTGGGAGAAAACAAGTTTTTAATATAAAAATTACCTTTAAAATCAGAATACTAAAGGACATCTCATACGTAGACACACTAGATGCGGATCAAATGTGGATCAGAATCTGACAGGATGGAAAAATAAAGATCAAATAGGAGACACATATTTCAGTCTAACATGTTTCACTTTTATTAAAGCTTCATCAGAGAATGAGAGAAAACAGACAAAAAGACAGTTGCACTGGTATTTTTAATTATGTTTGGGTCAGTTCTCATTGGTCAGGCATGTGTCATGTGCTATAAAACTGTAGATAATTCTGTGTGCATGTAAGTTTGTGCTTTAGCAACAAAAAAAATAATTAAATAAATAAACAAAAAAAAAATGTAACTCCTTCCAGCAAAGTATTTAGTTTATTGGAAATATTAAATTTAATCTATTAGCTTGAAATTAAAAATAAAATAAAAGCTTCAAGGAAGATTTTTTCATTTTTAAAAATTCATTTTAAACCTTAGGTATCGCGAATCTGTGGAAGTAACTAATTAAGTCTGTTGTAGAAAAATACAAATAAACTAATAATTTTTACAGTAAAAACAGTGTTTGAGATTTCTGTATAGAATGCAATAAAAATTACGGCTACTGTTTATAACAGGGAGAAGTTTTGGTACAAGATTCATAGACAAAATATATTTACTTTACTACTGTTGATTAAAATAAAGAAATTTCTTTTTTTTATGAGGTTTCATGGTGTGTTTTTTTTTTGTTTTTTTTTTGAGACTCAGTCTAATTTTCTTCCACTGAAAAATAAAACCTTAAATTCCATACGAGAAAAAAAAAAAAGGAATCAATTTTTATCGCTGGCCACAACCTAAATCTATATTGCATTTAATCACCATTTTGCATTCTTAATTCTGATTTATTTTTCTTTGATTTATTGAGAACAAGGTAAATGTTTCAATTTGAAAACACTTTATTAAATGGCATTTACACATTTATTTCCTATAAGGCTACAGAATTCTTTGACAAGGTTATATCTTTCACTGATCACCAGAATGAAATTCCAACAAACCAATTTTGAACCTAAACTTAATCTTTAAATGTATTTCCTCAAAAAACAGTAATGATTTTGAAAAATATATTTTGTGTCATTATTTATTATGTCAAACCCCAGCTTTCAAATTGAGTGCAATAACATGGTTCCAAAATCTACCAGTCCTACTGTGCACTATTTTATATATATGTGTATTATTGCCATAAACACAGATATGTCAAAATACATATAAAAAAAATATATATATAAGTAAAAAAATAAACAATCAACAGTGTGTGGGGGGGGGGGGGATAAAAAAAAAATTTTTTTCACACATTATATAACCTCAGTAACATGTGACTTCTGGCTCTGCCCCAATCTGACAATCACGCTGAAAAGGAAGCGATTTGAGTTGTGAGGGGAGAGTTATGAGAAAAGTGATAGCAGAGTTCTATAGCATTCCAGAAGTGTTGCCAGCAAATGGTAGAACTGCTGGGAGAAAGGTGTAAACTCCCAAGCGGACTATTTTGAAGGTGATAAAAATAAAATTTGTGTAATGTACAAAATTGAATTTTACGTCCAAAAGTCGGATACTTTTTGAACACACCAAATATTTCATTATTTGTGGCAGCAAACACATCTTGAAATTCTTTTTGGAATAAATATTCAGAAATTTACACCCATTAATAAGGAGTTCTGTGCCTTTTTACTTTAAGAAGAAAAAAAAAATCGTTTTTACATGGTGTTGTCAAATCAGACTTCTACATTTTTTTTTAAAACCCATTAAAAAGTGGCTCAGAACAAAGTTATCTCAAATCCATCCAAAATAGCAAAACAACTCATTAAAACCAGCTCCAGAATGCAGTAACTAAGAACGCTTTCTGATTGGTTAATAAACATAATAATCATATTTTCACACATTCTCAGCTATGCACATGCATATCAGTCTAATGTGTATCCTTAGTAGACACAAACTGGTGCTAACTAATTTGGAGTCTCCCACATGACCTGAAACATCAATAAATATGAAACTTCATTCAACTACAACAATGAATCTTACTAATTTATCAGCTCAACACATGAATCCACGACACATTTTCCTGGCTTAAAGTTAATTTTATTTAACATTACCACAGCCTTCAAAATACACTCACTCATGTACATAAACTCATTGAACAAGTGACGAATTCGGTCAAAGAGAGACAACTTTACACAGAACAGTAAGTCGAGCACAATATTACAAAATTCAACACCAAAAAACTGTTTAATTTTCATACAAACATACAAATACCTTATCAAACTTACCCATTTTTGCACATTTCATTGACACTTCAAACCAAGCAAGAAAGAACTTTGAAGTAATTTAAACAACTTATACAATTTTGTACCTCAATTGTGTTATATAAAAAATATTCATTGTTAACAAAAAGATTTGTTTCATGTCATTATTTCTTTTGGTGTTTGCTTGCTTTTTGTTATATTTGTTGAAGTAAACAAAAGAAGAGGGTTAATTAAATTTGCATTAATCCGCTACAGTGTCAGGAGTTTTCAATGTTTGATATCTTTTTCCTGCACAACTATTTTTATCTTTTTTTTTTTATACATTCATAAGGACACCACATTTACTAGTTCTTTAAATCTTACCCCATGTTTGTGACTTGGTGATTTCTACTGGCATATTACCCAATAAAGTAATACTGCACAAGCAGTTCCAGAAAGTTTGAAATTATTTCCAAAATTAAGGCTATACAGCATAGAATGCTGGACACCAAAGAATTCTCTTTAGAATTTGATAGTTGGCACAAACACACTGCATATGACAGGGCACAAACACACTGCATATGACAGGGCACAAACACACTGCATATGACAGGGCACAAACACACTGCATATGACAGGGCACAAACACACTGCATATGACAGGGCACAAACACACTGCATATGACAGGGCACAAAGACACTGCATATGACAGGGCACAAAGACACTGCATATGACAGGGCACAAAGACACTGCATATGACAGGGCACAAACACACTGCATATGACAGGGCACAAAGACACTGCATATGACAGGGCACAAAGACACTGCATATGACAGGGCACAAAGACACTGCATATGACAGGGCACAAAGACACTGCATATGACAGGGCACAAAGACACTGCATATGACAGGGCACAAACACACTGCATATGACAGGGCACAAACACACTGCATATGACAGGGCACAAACACACTGCATATGACAGGGCACAAAGAGAACAAAAGAACAACAATCTTCTAATTAAATATGATAATGATTGTAACACACAATATCTTTTTTTAACCATTTCACTCCAAGTAAGATTATAATGCCTCTAAGATGCAAGGGGCTACTTAGAGTGAAAGAGAATGAGAAGACTTTAGTTAGTATAATAAAAGAACAGGATTCAGAAAGACAGAAGATAGCGACTGACATTTCATTTGAATTCTTGAATAATGTAGGAAGGAAGAATCTGGAAAAGAGTTCCACAGGCGTGAATTGCAAGAAAAGAAACTATTAGAATAGAACAGACAGTTGCATTGAGGTAATTCAACAATAAAACGATGAGACCTAGTTGCCAATCTAGTAGCCAGCTTAAGTTCATGCAGTCGAGACACTAAGGAGAGCAACTGCCATTAAAATATTCATAGGAAAGACAGAGGGAAGCCACATTACAACAGTGGGGAAAGTGACTGAAGCCAGTATGCCAGGTCAGGACCAATAACATTACACTCTTCTTTGGATTTTCTCAAGAATCTTGAGATATATATTACGAGCATCAGACCAGATATGGCAGCAATATTCCATGCACGGATGAATGGTAGATTTATAAATGTGTAAAATGCATTCTGACAAGAAAAATTGTCTGGCACAACACAGTGAACCAACTTTCTTAGCAGCAGACCTAGCAATTAATTCAATGTCATCACTCTACTTCATGCAAGACCAAGAAGGCCCAATGAGTTGCTCTCCTGGAGGTTAGCATCAGCCATGCTGATGGAAGGTATAAAAGGTTCTCTATGGTGATTAAAAGATAATAGTTTTGTTGTGGAGGTAGTAAAAATTACAAGCCATTCCTTTCCCCAGTTTTTACCCCAGTTAAAAAATATGAAAAGGTTTTAACATTATTATATGATCAATTTCCAGATCTCTCTTAAATTCATTAAGCTGCTAGCAAACATCAAATGGGGCCCTGCTTTGATTCAAGAAATCCTTTGCTCTTTGTTTTTTTTCTGTTAGAGCAAAAAACAAAATAAATAAAAGATTGTCATTTTAACAACTTGACACTTAAGAAAAGAAATGGAAGTCTGGCTAAAATGAGAATGGGAATTTGAAAAACTCCCTGGTAATAATAAGAGTCAAACTCACCAACAAGGGCACAGCCAGCTTGTTTGCAACCTTGAGCTATACCTTCGATTACATCCCTTGCTTGTGCAACATCCAAATGACCACATGCAAAATAGTCAAGGAAAAAGAGTGGCTCAGCTCCATGGGCAAGAATGTCATTCACAACCATGGCAACAAGGTCGATGCCAACAGACTTATGGAAGCCAACAGCCTGAGCTATCTAGAAAGAAAAAAAAAATTCTTTGAATATTTATCATTTTAGAAACAAATTACTTATAATTGTTTTACAGTGTCAATTTTAATGACAATTCTTAGTTTTTTTGTACTTTTTAAAACTTCTTGACAGCATTGTGACTGATTTTTATTAAAAAAACAAAGCCAAAAATGAAAAACAAAAAAAACGAAAGCAACAAAAAACAAAACAACAAAAACAAAAACAGCAAAAACATTGACATTTTTTCAGAAATGGTGTTTTTGTGTGAGCAGCTTCCTTATATTTACTGTTTCAATTACAACATACAATACAACTGAGGAAGTTTGTAAAGCACACCATCCAAAACAAAATTAATGAAAAAAAAAAAATGCAAGATAAGGATGTTAATTATAATAATTTATAAAATAATTTTATCATCTTTATTACTCTTCCTTCACTGATTAGTGAGTTAGGTGCCTAATATCATGTAGCATTTCCATCCCAGTCCAAGCAAAGTGCAGCAAGTCAATGTGGCATCAATTCTACAACTGGTCAGAAGACCCACTAGAGAGAGATCTTGAGCCATACCATCTCAATAGTTGCTCACAGTTGCCTGATCTTGCATGTGAATAAATTTCTCCATTGCATCTTGTAAGTGGTCAATTGCTCTCTGTTGAATGAATGTGGCTGCCACACCATTGATCAAAAATCAGAAGTCTCCAGATGGTTCACCAATTCTGAAGAATTCTTGTCAAGACAGTGCCTCACCCATCTGGAATAGCCCATCATTGTTGGGTCTTACAAGCCTTTGACAATGCGCTTGGTTCTAAAAAAAAAGTGCTCAACAAGCCTTGTTTGAATTTATTCAACAAATATGTAAAATATAAATTTATCATTCTTTAATTCAATTTTAGATTGAATATCTAATACTATCGTTAGGTTGGTTAGGTGCCGTTTTCTTCTGTCCCTCTTGCCTTCAACATTTCATGTGAGTGTCATATTTTCCAAGCCCACTTTCCTCATTATGTGCCCTAGAAATTTCAACTCTCTCCTTCTGATGTTAAATACAAATGTCCTTATTGTTTCCATTCTATCTAAAACTGGAATTCCTCACAAGTTTAGTTTATGGTATTCTCACCATCCTTCTGTAGAATCACATTTCTCTTGCTTCAAGTCTCTACTTCATCTGTGAGGAGATTGTCCAGTTTTGGAAAACTGATATTTCGGTCCTCTTTGTTTTGAATGACATTTTCCTGTTTCTTAATACTTTTGGAAACATTCGGATTTCGGTGTCCCATTTTCCGTCCTCTGTTAAAACACTTCCTAGATATTTAAATTTTCATACTTGCTTGATTTTGGAATCTCCAATTCATAGTCCGCATGTTGGGCTGTTTCTTTTGTTGACAATTATACATTCTTTCTTTTTGCAATTGATGCTTAGTCTTTTCTTCTCCCTTTCCTTTACTGCCTTCTGTAGATCTTATAGTTTCCATTCCATGTCTGCTATCAACACTGTCTCATCTGCATATCTTATATTGTTTAGATTGTGACCGTCACTAATAAAACCTGGTATGACTTCTAATTCTTTTAAAATTGTCTCATCATCTAGGTTGAATAAGACCAGTAAGAAAAGTCATCCTTGTTTTACACCCCTATTTTTTATATTTACCGAGTTCATTTTCTATCTGTATACAATCAGTGCACTCCCAGTATAAGTTCTGGGTTACTCTAATATCTTTTCCAAACAAAAATTGGCAAACTTGGACCTTCGTGCCAGAAAAAAAATATAGTGAAGAAGACGGCGACTTACCTCGTCAAACCAAGCGACAGCGAGTCGCGTGTATCCTACGACGGAAAATGTGTCGAAAAAGAAAATTATTTACCTAAAAAAAAAGTTACGTATTCCGCATGACATGCTGAAGAAATATTTTCAAAAATAAATTAATAAAAAAAAAATAAAAAAACCAAGCCAGTCGCAGGAGCCGCTATAAGAATATTTTGATATGCAAAATAGTGAAGATCCTCTCCCAGCTGCGACGAATGAAAAAAATGGTCGGCTGATAAAAGCAGTTGGTATTCTCGAATCGGCGACTTGGTGTATTTTGGCGTCCGCGTTCGGAGAGAGAGTTATTTTTTCTGACTGGTTACACGTATTGTGCTTTGTGAGAAAGTACCGGTGAACCGAGTTTTTCGGCATTTCTTTCTGCTCCCTGATATTCAAGTCTAAACTTACAGTGATGTGGAAGTAATCTGCGACAAATACTTCCTTTGCTTTCAGAACGCTTACAAAAAAAAAAAAAAAATATATGGAGTGTCAAAATGACGGTTTTTCCATTGTCACTGCTATTATTTTAACTACCTCTCAGTAATGTTTATTGTTATAAAAAAACAATGATTACAATTGGAATAAAACCTAAACATTTGATGAAAGTGAATTTATACATTTTTTTTCTTGAGAAGTCACAAAAATTTATTAGATTGTTTATTTACAAGAATAATTTTATATTTAAAACATTATAAAAACTAATACAATTAAAACTAATGCAATGTTTATCATTTACAAATTTATACAAAAAATAGATATGAAAACATTTTTTTATTAATAAATTTATAAACATTTACTAAATTATTAAAATATATGATCCAACTGTAAGGAGATCCTTATTTACCATTTTATAAAGTTTGAATCAATTGGCAATTAGCTGATGTTTTGCTAACCATTCCAATAGACAATCGAATAAATAGTGTTTATTATTTTTGTTGTCAATTCTGAAGAACAAAAATGTATAAATTCACTTTCATATGTTTAAATTTTATTACAATTTTAATCATCGCTTTTTAAAACAATAAATATTGCTGAGGTGTGAAGGTGGTGTCAATAGAAAAACCATCTTTTTCATGCAGTTTTTTGCTGGTATGAAGGTTCAAGTTTGCCCAAAAATTATTTAAAAAATTCTATATTTGTTTTTAATAAGTGGCCAAGTTAACCTTATTAGTGCTTTCTCTTTTCTTTAAAAAAAATACCTTTAATTTGGTGCCTACTCCATCTGTAGCAGAAACAAGCAATGAATTACTGGAATAGCTGGCCTGTTGAAGATTGAAAATTGCACCAAATGAACCAAGAGCAGCATCACAGCCAGGTCGTTTAGTTGATTTGGCTAAAGGTTTGATTAATTCAACCAAAGAATTTCCTGCAGCAATATCTACCCCTGCTTCTTTGTAGGACAGACCAGTTCCAATTGAACTAAAAAAAAAAAAAAAAAAAAAAAAAAAATTCTCAAATATATCAAAAATCCAAATTGAAAAAAAAAAAAAAAAAAAAAAAAAAAGATGTTTAGTGTTCTTTTCTTTTTTTTTTGCACTGATAGTTCACCTAAGGGCCACTCAAAGTTGATGGTTGCTGAGTGAGATTGTAAGGAAGGGGAGAAGTGAAAAAGTATTAGTAGGATATATAATCAGTTGACTGTGGAATTAAGGTAACCAAGATTGTAGTTGTCAGACAAGCACTCTCTTGGGAGTTTGCTCCACAAACCAATAGTTCTATCTTAATATCAAAGCTGAATCAACAGGATTGAACGTTTTATCAACTCTGTAGTAAAAACATAGAAATAATACTAATCTCTAAATGCTAAAGTTTATAAAAAGCAAATAATTTTAAATGAAAAACTAGAACAACCAAAAATTAAAAATGGCGGCATATCTACAAATCATAATAACTGGCCACAAATGGCTAGAACTTAAAGAAAAGAGAAAAAGGAAAAAAAAAGAAAAGAAACAAGGAGTGAGTATAAAAGTGGGGGAGAAAAAAAACAACAAAGAAAAGGATAAATGATAATTACAACCTACAGAAAACCTAACACTAACCCCCTTGTATGTACACCCTAAGTCAAACCACTCTCCATCTATAATTAAGCATATACCCATATCAATAGAGAAAAGAACAAGCATGAACTCCGCAAATAAGGAAATATTCCGACAACACAGTAATTTTTATAACACAGCCCTGAAAAATAGCAGATACAAAAGCGCTGACATAAGCTATACAAACAATAGTACCAATAGTAAGAAAAACAGGAAAAGAAAGATCATATGGTATACCCCTCCGTTCAACCAAATGGTCAGTACTAAACTTGGGCATAAGTTCCTAGCTTTAATTGGAAAACACTTTCCCACAAATAGCAAACTTAGCGAGTTCTTTAATAAAAACATCTTAAGATTAAGTTACAGCTACACTGAAAATCTAGAAAGAATCATAAAAAAACATAATAATAAAATCCTGGAAAAACAAGCATGCCAAAACAGTGTCAATAAAACTCCTAAACTGCAATTAGACAAAAATAATGAAAAATTATGTGATTGTAGAAACCCTAATGACTGCCCGTTAGAAAAACAAATGCCTCATAAAATCTGTGGTATACCAATGCACCATCTCATCCATTGAGAGCCCTAACACTGACAAGATATACATTGAGTCAACGAAGAATAAATTTAAAATTAGATGGAGACAACACAAGAGTTCCTTCAACAATATCCAAAGTAGAAATCAGACATCTCTATCCCAATATTTCTGGCATTTAAAAGAAACGAATAAAACAGCGAAAGTAAAATGGAAAATAATAAATAGAACAAGAACTTGTAAAACCTGGGATGACCCATGCCCTTTATGCCTACATGAAAAACTACACATCATTAAGTTTCTAAATAATGAAAAGTTATTAAACCATAGGCAGGAGTTAACAGTTTTTTGCCGACATCAACAAATTTTCGCATTAAATAATTAAAAAAAAAAACAACATATAAACAAATAAATTCTATAGTTTAATAAAAAGAAATAACCATTTGAATAAACAAATAAATAAAGAGATTAATAGACAGATAATAATGAAACAGAATCCTCTCGACACTTAACGACCTGCCGCAAGGCCATAAAATGCCTTTAGACCAGCTAGACGGCGACGGCTACTATCAGACTTGAAATAGGGACCCCAACATAACCTGACAAACTTTCTGAAGGGGACTGGTCTGTAGATAATTAATTCTTAACTCTTCGACCACCTAACCAATATGGCCGAATCTAGCCGTTTCAATAGTAACTAATGTTGCAAGAGACCATACTTATAGACACGCGCAAACCACAAGATAGCTTATTCCCAAATTCTCACTTGACAAGGAAGCGAGACCAGATACCTTTATTCAACTTAATTTCAAAAATTATATTGAGGGTCTCGGCTCTCGCTTTTGAAACATGAGAACTCTTATGTAACGAAGGAATCATATTTAAAAAAAAAAAAATATAATTATATATATATATATATATATATATTATACATGTTATTTTCTGTTATAACTCTAGTTTATGTTCACCATTTTGCCTGATATTTGGTAAGTAATATCTCAAAGTTGTTTTAGTTGTATGTGGAAGGAAAATTAAAAACTCATGGTTGAATCCATTTTTTTTATCAAAGTTCAAAATTACCCTATGCAAAAGTATTGGATACATCAATTTAATATTTTTTTGCGTAGCCTCTGTTTTGTTTCACTGCTTCCAGTTGCTTTCTATAGTTGGCCACAAGTTTTTCAGACTGATCCACTGTTACTTTACCCCATTCTTCCTTGCATAATTCCTCTAATTGCTTGATATTTTGTGGATTCCGCTTATGAACTTTAACCATCAAAGTATTCCACAAATTCGCAATTGGATTCAAGTCAGGAGATTGACTTGGCCAATTGAGAGTACTAATACCATTATTTTCAAACCATTCCTTTGTACGTTTTGCGATATGTTTGGGATCATTGTCATGTTGAAGCACGAAATTCCGACCATGTCCTAAAGAAGCTGCAGATTTCTGAAGGTTCTTCTCTAGAATCTCCCTGTACATGCTACCATTCATTCTACCATGGATAACTTGTAACTCACCAGTGCCCTTGGGTGAAAAGCATCCCCATATCATAATGGAACCACCCCCAAACTTAACTGTGGGGATGGTATTGTGCTTGTTGAAGGCAGTGCCATTTATTTGCCAAACACTTGTTGCTGTGTTCCTTCCGAATAGTTCAACTTTCGTTTCATCCGACCAGATTACCTTTTCCTAAAACTGCATACCTTTCTTTTCATAAGATTCGACAAACTTTAATCGGTCTTTGACATGTTTGGTTTTCAGTAAAGGCACTTTTGTTGGTGATCTTGAATGAAAGCCTGTACGATATAGAGCTCTGCTAAAGGTATCCTTACTTACATTAATTCCAGCACCCTCAAGATCAGTTTTAATTTCAGAACGAGTAATGAAGGGGGTTTTTTTTGCACATTTCTGCTGATCCATCTTGAAGTACTCTCATTTATTTTTCTCGGTCTTCCATTTCTTGAAAGGTTTGCTCTACCGTCGCCATACTTCTTATACTTTCTGATGATATTTCCTACTGTACTTAGTGCTAGATTCATGTCTTTGATAATTTTTCGGTAACCTTCTCCTCCTTTGTGACGTTCAATGATTCTATCTCGCATATCTCTGGATAATTCTTTAGTTTTTGCCATTTTTAATCCTTGAATTGCAGAATGCACATCAAAGAGTCAAATGATTAGTAGCACTATCTTGTAAACAATCTGTGCTTCTCTGATTGGTCAGAGATAACATTCCAATACTATCGAAAATTTGAATATTCAAAGTCTTTTAAAATACAAAGTTTCGATTGGAAATTTGAAAAAATTCTCATGTATCCAATACTTTTGCATAGGGTAATTTTGAACTTTGATAAAAAAAAATGGATTCAACCATGAGTTTTTAATTTTCCTTCCACATACAACTAAAACAACTTTACGAGATATTACTTACCAAATATCAGGCAAAATGGCGAACATAAACTAGAGTTATAACAGAAAATAACATGTATCCAATACTTATGCGTGTCACTGTGTATATATATATATATATATATATATATATATATATATATATGTTTCTATATGTAACTGCACATCCAAGCTGACAGCACCTGTTATTCCCAAGTGGTCACTATCCAGGCTTGAAAAGGTTTAACTTTGGTGAGTGTATGAGAAACACTGTTAAAAAAAAAAAAAAAAATATGGTTGACACTTACTTAAGCATTACCAAAATATGATATACATTCTTTGTTCTTGATTAAGGAATGCTTTCTTCACAATATATTAATGCATCTCTAGTGTTTACTGTTGCCCTTCCTTGGCTAATTTTCTGCAAGTTATAGGTCCTTCCACATTTTTTTTTTTTTTTTTTTTTTAAATTGAGCAGGCTTTCTTTCACTGAATGATTTATGAACAATAAGAGTGGTAAATAGCGAGTTGAACCCTATGCATGGGATGCAGTCAGTGTATTCTAAGTCCCACCGACAGGCTTACACTAGTACAAGCATATCGGTATACAAATCTGTTTCTAAAAAGCAAGACCCTCAGGTTTTGACTATCATGTTATTCTACCTTTCTCTTAGATACTTATGCAGCAGAGATTATGCAGCAAAACATTTGTCAGCGCTTAATATTTCCAGCAATGTTTAAAATGGATCTTATAAAATTATATAATGAAAATTATGGCAGTCATTTTAATACAGCCAATACCAGGTTAACCAAGCTGGAAGTAATAGTAATTCTTTGTTTTGTAAAAAAAATCTAATTTATTAGATAAAACGATATAGGCAATTGATAATTTTTGACTCGTATTTCTTTCATTTTAATTTTTTTTATCTCGTATTATTTACTGTAATATTACCTTGAATTCTTTTATTAGATGAAGCATTGTCAACCATTATTCATTTTTTTACTTATTTCTTTCATCTTAATTTCATTCACTTTATTTCTACTAATAGTATTAGTTGTAGTTAGTATTATCTAGAATTTTTATTATTGCTTTTCATTGCAAATATTCAAGCCATTAGTATAGAGCATGAATTGGAAATAATAAATTCCAGGCAATTGAATTCACATCCGTATTTTTGACTGTGAAAGTTCCAAGTCTTACCAGGAACTTATTCTCTCTCTCTCTATATATATATATATATATATATATATATATATATATATATATATATATATATATATATATATATATATAATGTATGGCTGGCCACTCATATTCAAGGATGCCTGCCTACTAGGATGGCTCACCAATCCCTATTGCAGGCGCTTGCTCAGGCACATTTATGTTTATTCAACACCCACAGAGCCCACCTCTGGTTTATACTGTAACTATGCTGAGCAGACCTTAGTTACAGTTTCTGGGAAACAGTGTGTTATGTAGTATGATCAACAATGCCAGAATGCTCAAGCCATCAGCCACGATGACTTGTGACTTGTGCTAACATGGCTATTGATGGCACCCAAAGGTTCTGTCTACCCAATTTCACTCAACCCGTGGTATAATTTTCAGACACTTTCCAAAGGTGCCACACACTGTGATTGACCACTCCAGTCCAATAACATCAGGGTCTCCTTCCTGACAAATCAACTATGCTGAGATTCGAACCCAAGTCTCATTGTCAGAATGCGATCGTTCTAACCATTCTGGCACATGCCCATTATATATTTTTATAAATTGCCAGAGGTTAAGGGTATGAGGAGTTATAATATAAAGTTAAAAATTAATGATGGTTGACAATTTCTCTTCTAATAAAACAATTCAAGATAATATTACTATTACTTCTATGTCCTGTGCCCCTTCATGACATGGGCGATCATGGCTCTCCACAAGTTCCTAACTCTTAGGAAAGTTAGTCTTTTTGCTAAATCTCCCAATCCCAGTTCTGCCTACCATTTACAAACTCACTGGGGAGATTATGTGCTGCATTCCTCAGTTCCTCTTGCCTTCAATATGTCCAGAGTCTCAAAATTTCCAAGCACCCTTTCCTCATTATGCATATGCGCTCTGTCTTTTTTACAAATACTTTCATGGTAATTGCTCCGATGAGCTGCTTTCGCTGGTCCTTAGGCCTCATGAATTTAAACGTCCTACGAGGCTGGCATCCCGTTCCCACCCCTTCACTGTTGAAACTGTTAGATGTAGACGTCTCTTCTACTCCAATAGCTTCATGTCTCGCACATCTCGCCTGTGGAACTCCCTTCCTTATTCCTGTTTCCCTGACAAATAGAAATGTCAATTGTCTCTTTCTGATGTTAAGTATAAGTGTTCTTTTTGTTTCCATTTTCTATAAAACTTCGTCATTGCCCATGTGTTCAGTCTATAGATTAAGTGTCTGAGTAGTTGCATTGAAAAGCAAGTAAAATTAACATGAAAGAAGTCAAAAATTTGTAATTGTTGCCAAAACTTCATCTGAGAAATCCAAATAACATTACGGCAGTTATCTCCCTTGAGTTACTGCAATAGAAAAGCAACAGAAATTCAAGTGAAACATGAGCCAAAAATTTATGAGAAAAAAATTTTTTAAAAATCAAGCCTGGATTTCTTAGATGAAATATTTTCATCAATTTTTGGCTAGTTTTACTCATCTTTATTATTGCAACACTTCAACCATTTGATACTTCATGAATTACACAAAGAGCAAAAATTGAAAATAAATATTAATTTTCCAAGCATAGCTTAGATGTGGCACAAGGCCGAAAGTTGGGGGCACCCAGTGAGGATCGAACTCAGTCGCAAATGTTCTAGCGAGATAAGCTTGCTAACCATTACACCACCTCGAGGTGCCCCAAAATTGAAAATAAATAAGTACCCTATGACAAGATTTGAACGCATAATCTTTATTTCGGGGTACTGTATATACTTGTATATCGTGCAACCCCCAAATTTTCACCTAGAAAAAATGATTTATGATGTATCTCGTGTATCATGCGAGTTCCTTTTTTGAGAGACCAAATTACTATAGGCTAACCTCATTTCCTCTCTCTTTATCCCATCTCCTAGTTAAATAAGTTAAGCAAGAGAATGATAAAAGTATCGTTAATAATGCTATACTCGTGTAAATGTGTACAGCCATAAACAACCGAACAAGAAGCAGCTAAACATTTTATAAATGCAAACAATGAAAAAGATGCATATTTGCCATTTGTATTCTCTATGTAACTAATAGGCGAATATTACATGCATTATCATTGGATACACTTAAGTAAAACATCAGTTTTATCAAAATCATGTTTATTTTAAATACTGCTTCACTTTTTTTGACTACAGTAAATGGATATATAGTTTGGTCAACGGTGTAGACACGGCCAGCAGTACATATGCTAATTTTATATCTCGTGTATGATGTGACCCCCTTAAAATTAGCTTCAAAAGTCACAGGATACACAAGTATATATAATTTAAATAAAATAAGAAACTCCTAAGGCACTGCTACAGAAGCACACCAGAGTATGAGAGAGATCAATGTTATATTAACTGGCAGTCTTTAAATATATCGATGCTGAACAGTGGCCAAACACCAACCCCCTTAAAATTAGCTTCAAAGTCACAATATGCATGCATATATATATATATATATATATATATATATATATATATATATATATATATATATCTCAATTATGTAGTGCGTATTCAATTTATGTAACGTAAATCATTCAAACAAAAAACAAATACTGAAGCTTCAGTATTTGTTTTTCGTTTGAATGATTTACGTTACATAATTGATATTAAAATAACCTGATCCTAAGTGCGAATTCCTGATAACTGTGACATTTACTGTAAATATTGAACAATTTAGTTCATGCCACCTTTCTTCAGTACAAGAACGCACAATTTTCAAATTTAAAACATTTCAACCTCACCGTCGCGACAGCACGCTCCAAAATTATTCTTACATTTAAAAAATATCTCATTGCTAAAAAAAAACACTCTTTCGGACTGCACAATCTTTCGATGTCGCATTACTACTCGGAATTTAACAAAAATACACTGAATATCTACCTGATGATGGTCGTTCGAAATGACTGAAAGCCCGGCTCGTAGAAAAAATAAGACCTGATAAAACCGGAATTTATAAACAAGGATCATACCATTCATTAACGGATTCGAAGTTGATTGTATTTTATTATTAAATATTGTTTGCGAGAGTGATTCTTGGCGTATAATTAGCTTCAGTATTTGTTTTTCGTTTGAATGATTTACTGAACACTTAAAAGACTATGGTGATATTTATTTTGTTAGAATCGAAGATTTGACCCCAACTCTTCAGACCGACTTTTACACACAAATATAAATGGACAAGGATTTTAGCAGGCTTAAAAAAAAACTCAATCAGAACATAAATTACTTTAAATATGCAGATTCAAATTTGGGAGAGGGGAGGGAAAGAAAGGGTATGTATTCAGAAAGGGAGAAGGTAAAGAAGAGAAAGGAGAAAGTGTTCAAAACTTGGAAAGGAAAGAAAGAGGGATTTATTTAAGTCATTTTAAAAGATATGTTGCTCTGTTTTAGATATTGAGCTCTCTGGATTTATATCCCTTTTTGGAATTTCCATACAGATTACCAATTATATATATATGTGTGTGAAAAGTGTGTGTGTATATATATATATATATATATATATATATATATATATATGGGTAATATATTGCATATATTATTATTTATATATTATATGTGCGATACTTATTAGAAAGCGCTCAATATCAGAGAAAGAGCTAACATATTTGGTCGAATTGATGTGAGTTTGTGACCTTGGGTTTCATGCTTTTGCGATCGTCAGACAAACTCTGACGATTGCAAAAATGTGAAACCCAAGGTCACAAACTCACATCAATTCAACCAAATATAAATATATATATATATATATATATATATATATATAGTAATGCTCTGACATGCTTTCATGATCAAATAAACAGTGAGATAATGGGAGGGGGTGGCAGTGTATATTCTATTTAAATTTCTAAGTGGCACTTTTATTTACCTTCAAAGGAACAGAAATTTCCAGAGTAATTTGTAGAGAACAAATATTTTATCTAAAAATATCTGTTTGAATTTCTGGAATGAGATATTATTTACAGGCAGACTATTCTCCTTATCGTCGTTGTTGTTGTTAATGCAATGTTTCAGCCATCATACCCTCCAGCCTTCATCAGGTTGATCTGAGTAACCTACAGAGAATTTCAAAAGGCAATTTTTTGGTGGGGTTTGGTTTGGTTTGTTTTACAGCAAGTCAAACCTTTTTTGGTTGGGGAGTTAGAGCTGACATAGCAGATGTCCCAAGTGTAACCTTCCTACCCACCCAGATGAACAGGCAAAGCTCTGAATAAAACATCTACATATATAGGAAGCAGGATTAGTGTTGTTATTTCTTGACATGGCGTTTGTTTTTCATTGTGTTACCCTATTAATATGGCCTGCCCTCACTTTTAGTGCATTCCAATGAAATTGGGAATCAGAATGCAACAAGTGGTAATCATTGGCTGGTTCATGAAAAGCATGGGTGATAGTCACATTGTATGTTTACAACTCCTGTCTTAATAGTAAGCCTGATATGTCTGATAAAGTTAAATTGGTAGCGGTCCTCCAAAATCACCTTCAATCTGTTGTTAGCTGGGGAAAAAAATGATTTGTAAACCTTAACACTACCAAAACAAAATTGCTTTCTTTTACTCGTCTTAGAGAACCATTTTGGATTTCCATCCGTATGAGACCACTTGGGAATATCAAATGCTGTAAGCTTGGCAGTGCATGTAGTGTAATAAATAGCAAATCCAAATTAGAGATTGAAGAGCCAAGTTCCAATTCCAGTTGGGTTCGTTATATTCACTTACACACAAATACCCTTGAGGAAGGTATGAATCCAATTCTTCCTCCCATTTATAAGAGTTATTAGGTTGGTGCATAATTATCAGGCATTTTGTAGGCGAGTTATTTGTTAATAAAAACTACTGTTTTGTTTACTTTTTTTAAAATAAAAATATTATTTATTTTTAGGTTATAAAAAATGTGTGTCGATAATCATACTCATTTAAAAATGTTATTGTTGAATTATGTTTCTTTTTTTTTTCATAATAGTTTAAAAACGCCTGATAATTATGCACCAACCCAATAGTAAACTTTTATCAGCAAAACATTATATCCAAAAACTCCTGACAATCTAAAAATATTTTTCAGCTTTAAATAATCTGCCAAAGGTTAATAAGCCATAAAAAAAAAACATCAATGAATCAGCATTGCAACTTTTTGCTCACATTTTCCACTCACATGAAGTGGAGTGATTATATTAAATCAATTGCTATATCTTCTGCTAGGAAAGCTGGTTCACTGTGCCATGTTAGACAATTTATTTTCGCCAGAATCGATTTTTGCATGTTTACAAATCTACCATGCATTGAATATTGCTGCCACATCTGGTCTGGGACTCCTGTGATATATCTCAAGATACTTGATAAAATCCAAAGAAGGGTCTGTAATGCTATTGGTCCGCTGACTATTATCTTGACTTCAGGTATTTCTTCACCACCACCCCCATCACCAGGACATAGATTTTCTATAAAATTTTCATAGCAATTGTTCTGGTAAGCTTTCATCCTTGGTATCTTGACTGCATGATTTTAGATGAAGTACTACACTGGCTACTAAGTCATCATTTTACTGCTGAAATACATAAGTGTTATTCTAATAGTTTATTTTCTCGTACTTCTCGCTTGCAGAACTCACTTCCGGTTACTTGCATTCCTGTCACCTACAATTTTAAATGCAATATTTTCTGTCTTCTTGAATCTTGTTCTTTTAGTTTTTTTTCTCCTAATGTTTTCCTCAAGAACACTTGGCCCAGTAGATAAACGCATTGGTTGGATCCAGTGACTTGACCCAAAGAGTTGCGAGTTCAATACCTGGCTACGGCAATGGTGAACAAAATCTTGTAAAGTTGAGTTAAAGGGAGATAACCGAGACATCCAGAAGAGGCATGGCATGTGGAACTGGAAAAATCTACCCCCCAGTGGATGAAATAAAGGGTTCAGTTTGAAACTGAAACGTTGTGAACATGACAAAGACGTGGACAACAGTCCGAACAATGTAAATAACGTTTCTCTCCTTTCACATCTCAGTGGCATTATTGCATTGCTTAGGGTGAAAAATTGGGTGGGGTTGGGTGTTGAGGGAGAAATACACTGAGGGACAATGCTAATTTTGATCTGAATATATCATGAGCATACAGATGTATGCATAATGTAGCAGATATCGATTCAGAAAGTGGGATCGACGTATCGATTTTAAATTCCAGCCAAGGCCATTGCATTCACTTTCACACAAGTACCCTGGGAAAGGTATACATCAATCTCTTTAAATGCTTGGGGTTAATAGCAAGGCAGATTGAGACTTTGTTTGGCAGAACCAGTTGTATGCAGCTCTAGCAACATCACCCTATTTGTTACAGAAACCACCATAACAATTAACGTGGTGAGACTGTGGCCCAATACTCTACAGAGAAATCCACAGGATTAGTATATAAACATAGTAAGTGTATATTATTGAGTAGTTTTATGAACATACAACAGGATACCTGTCTTTCATAGACTAAAATCAATTCCCATATTGAGTTTTGCCTGCCTCTTCTTTCTGCTGGTGTGTACAGACTGGAAAAGGCTCATAGGAAATACATTCACGAGAAACGGAAGATGAAACCAATATGGCATTTATTTCAATTCAGTTCCCTGATCAGACTCTGTATTCTGTTTGTATATAGGTCGCATATAGGTACCTTCAAGACTTCTTAGTTCAGCCAAGCAATTGCTACCGACATGACCGGTTGGACAGATGGCTCCCTTGTCTGCCAGCCCTAACTGGGACTCTACTAATATAGGGCTCCCAGCAGAAACATCTGGTTTCCAACAAAGTGCCACTTGATCTCCTTTTCCATTTATTTTCTTTTATTCAAGTGGGCTGCCATTTTGAACCATAAACTTCAAAGCCAGTAAAAAAAAAAAAAAAAAAAAAAATTTCCAAACACTTCTGATTCCAATAACAATGCAAGTTCAGCTGGTCTTATGGGAGACCTATTGTGCCAAAGTTGATATTTTGATAAAGTTTTCAGGATTTTTTACGATCCTGTAACCTAAACTATAAATAGATAAAAAATTTTCAGGGAAAAGTGCCACTTGCCCGGAAGTTAGTAAGTTCCATTCACAGGCTTATATAAACAGTCCCAGTTAGAATTGAACGTAGTTCCAATACTACCCATCAGAGAGTTTGAATGCTGCCTGTTAGAGAGTAGTTTCATACCTCACCTGTGGGTGAGTTGTGAGAGATGGGTAAAACAGTGGTAGGTGAGGGAGTTCTCACTGGCTGAAGGGAAAAGCTGTCACGACAGAAGTAGAAGTTATTCAAAGTGTCACTTACCTACTTACCCCTGAGACTGCGCAAGTGAATCCCTGAACTTGCAACCAAATATTTTTGAAACAGGATTCACGTCTTCGTTTTTCATGCATTAAATTACCATCTTTCGTTTCCTTGTGAACACAGATTCCCAAGTTTTTGTGCACACCATCATGAAAGTGAATTCAGACACAACATGGGGGGGGGATTTGTCCAGTCAGTGAAAAGCCGAGAAATTTGGATTTATTCCACTGACAGGAAATTGAACAATTATATCTAATCGATTACAAGGTCTGCTTGCTAGGAAAGTTGGTCCGCTGGGTCATGCAAGACAATTTTTTTCCGCCAGATTCTGAACCAGCACATAGTGCAAGCATTTGCAAAAATCAATTCCTTCTAAGGACAGGTAGAGCAACATGCACAATAGAGCACAAAGCAAATATAACTGCAGCAAATGTAAACACTGATCATTGGTATTCATTTACTTGCAGTAGACTATGGCTATGTCCTCATCATATATGTCTCTACAATATTCTAGAACCCTCCTCAGTATTTTTTATTATTATTATTAGTAGTAGTAGTAGTAGATGAATTTTCAAACCAATGTCTGGTCACTTTCAATGGAGATCAAGTGAAAGAAAGTCTCCTTAAAACTCCAGAACCCTCCACAGTATTCTTTATCATCATTATTATTATTATTATAATAATATGAATTTTCAAGCTAATGATGCCCGTTTCCACAGAATCCTTGTCTCTAATTTGAAAGATTTTGAGTATCACAGAAATCCCAAAGGAACAAATTAAAGACTCTGCAAATAATTTTATTCAAGATTTTATAAGCTTTTTATAAAAGCCAGTGTTTCTAAACCGGTGCACCCAGGTACACTAATGCACCCTCAAAAGTTACCAGGTGCAACCTAATTTAACAGAAGAGTAATTTATTAATTATTTTTATATGAAAAAAAAATAAATAAATAAATAAATAAAAAAAATCTTTAAAAAGCAAGTGACAAGCACATGACTTCCATGTCTAAATCTTTGTCATTTGATATTTTAAACTGAATGCAAAATTCCTTAATCTTTAAGGAGTGGATAATCCTTTCCCTTTGACAGATTTAAATCCGTCATTATTGGTCTCTCTTAAAAGAAAAATAGCACATTCTTCATAAATCCATTTAAATGAAAACTACCGCTTAAATATACAATGTAATGTCTTAAATATAAATGCTTATTTCAGGAGACTTCTTTATTATTTTCTTTTTTCAAATTTCATGACTAATTTTTCCTTCCGGTCTTTCTTCCAGTCGAATCTACTTACGTGCTAATATACTTGGGAAAGATATGAATCCTTTTCTTCTCCCCCCAGTTATGGGTAAATAACAGGACAGATTGGGGTTCTATAGCCTTGGATGGCGACTGGTCTACTGCAGAAAGAAATGGCAACCTAGTGCAGGAAAAAATCTGCCTCATCAGTCATGTATGGAAAGATACATGATCACCTAAGCGTGTATCACGCATGGCACATAACTGATTGAATTATTGACGTTTATAAAAAAAAAATGAGCAGATTCTTCATAAATCCCTTTAAATGAAAAATGTACCACTAATCCTCTTTGGGGATGCTAAGCCAAAACCGATAACCATTAAAGGTAATTTTCATCATTGCCAAAACACCTGAAGCGGGTTTTTCATACAAGAATATTTAAATATACAATGTAATGTCTTAAAAATAAATGCTTATTTCAGGAGACTTCTTTATTATTTTCCTGTTTTCAAATTTCATGGTTTTCCCTTTTGCCTTCCTCAAGGCATAACAATAACATATAGGGCCTATCATTTAAAAAATTGCCAAAACACATCAAAAACAGTTTTCACACAAGCATACTTAAATATACAATGTAATGTCTTAAAAATAAATGCTTATTTCAGGAGACTTCTTTATTATTTTCCTGTTTTCAAATTTCATGGCTAATTTCAAATTTAAAGTGCACCCCAGAGTTTGAGTTATTTTACATGTGTGCCCTGAATTAAAAATGGTTGAGAAACAATGATATAAGCTGTGATATCACATGTTGGAGTAATTAAACAAATATAAAATTTCCCAGCAATTTTTTGTTAAGGAAATCGTAAGTGGCTTTGAATTTTGTATTGCATTTGTGAAATGTAAGTGCCACTCAAGCTGTTTCTTCCCCACAAACTGCTTTGTGGAACTCCCAAGGGGATGCTTCCCCAATCATTACACTCTTAACCTGCTCAAGTTTAGGATTAACCATTATCTTCCCCCACATAACCCCATAAACTGTGCCTCTTACTCTGTGATCTTCGACCTTGAGTAGTGATTGGTGAACATCATTGTTAGAAAAAAAAAAACAGCTTCCTTTTGAAATCACTAATCAGAAGTGTACCATTTAAAATACTTAGGAAAAATTAGGAAGTTAGAAAAATAAATTCCACAAGGAGAGGAACAATAGTCAGCATTGCCTTTTTTTTTTAAATCATTTCACCTTCTACAAGGCAATAAAGCCACTAAGACACATGAAATTACTGAGAGTGAAAGAAGATGAGAAAACAGTGAGAATAAGAGAACAGGAGCAAATATGGATCTTTATGCCCACGGTAAAAGTGAGTCTCAAAAGGATGGTTTTGACCACTTTTCTTTTTAACTGCCTTCAATTTTCAGCAATGTTTATTATTTTAAAAAGCAATAATTAGAATTATAGTAAAACACAAATATATGAAAGCAAATTTATACATTTCTTTTTTTTGTTCTTGATAATTGACAACAAAAATAATAAATAAACATTATTTAGTTATGAGATTGTTTATTGGAATGATTAGCAAAAACACTGTGATTTCACAAGGATTTCCTTATAGTTGGGATTTGCGTAGGTCCTTACTTTCTGTACAAACAATTATTTTCATTTCAGGGGTGACTTTCACTGGATTTTGCAATTAACTTCGATTATTCACAAATTTATTTCCAAGTTATAAAAATTATCATAAAAAAAAATTTGTCACAAAAAGAAAATTCACCTGAAACAATCGCAGTAATGAAAACTTGGGAATCCAAAATTTCAGGATTGCATGTTCAAATCTGGTGCAGAATGTTTTTAATTTGTTTATGGAGTTGGCCTGATTCCAAAATGGTATATGTTGAGCTATGACCTCTAAGTGTAAAGTTGAAAAAGTGTGACAAAGTGACACACTGACATTCACCTTTATTATAGAGATTTAGTAAATGTTTATAATTTTATGAATAAAAAATTGTTTTCATATTTTTCTTTATAAATTTGTAAATGATAAATATTGCATTGCATTAGTTTTTAGAAGATTTTAAATATAAAATTATTCTCATAAATTAAAAAAAAAAAAAAAATGTAATAAATAGAGTCTAATATTTTTGTTGGAAATTCTCAAGAACAAAAAAAAAAAAAATAACTTCACTTTCATATGTTTAGGTTTTATTCAAATTCTAATCATTGCTTTTTAAAATAAACATTGCCAAAGTGTGAAGGTAGTTAAAATAATAGCAGTGTCATAGGAAATATTATCCTTTTGACATTACATCTTATTGCAGGCATGAAGGTCCTTATTTGCCAGAACAGGTTTCAAAAAGACAGAAGGCGGCGACTGGCATTAATTTTAAATCTTTAAGTTTGTAGTTTACAAGAAAGCAAGAAGCTAGAAGAGATTTCCACAGGCGAAAAAAGAAACTATTAAAATAGAACTTACAGTTACATCTCACTATTTCAACAGTAAAACGAGGAGACCTAATTGCCAATCAAGTAGTACACTTAAATTCACGTTGTCGAGGTACCAAGCTGAAGTAAAATGCCATTTGAATCCTGTTTCAAATTTCTTGGCAAGCAACTCTAAATAATTTTGGAAGCTGACACTACACAATCTTTATATCACTGTACTAATCAGTACATTCTGAACAGAAAAGAGACTTGAAGCGACAGAGATGTATTTCTGATGAATGCTTAGAATATCATAGACAGAACATGTGACTAATGCGGAAAATTTAACATAGATAGAAATACCAAGGAAACTTATCCTTGCAATCAGAAACAGATGGTTGAAAGTTCTGGAACACATAATTAGGAAAGAAAGCCTAGAGAATTTAAGACTCCCAGGGCATAATGAAGCTAAGAGGAGTGGGGGGGGAGTAAACAGAAAGTAACCTTGTGTGAATGGATGGTAGAAAAGGAACCGAGAGGGATGGTAAAAGAAATTACTTAGAGCAACACAAATTAGGACGTTGCGGAGAGCTATGATCGCCTATGCCCTGTATAGAATTAGCAGATATGCAAAGAAACTCAAGACGCTGGTTATAGATCCTTGCTAAATCTTTAATAGGCAGAAGTTATTCTGCAACAAAGCTATCTGGAAAAGTAAGAAGATCGAGTTACGTGAAAACCGAAGAGAGATTGCCTAATTTTCAATTTATCGATATTACTGATATGAGAGAAGAATAAAAGAAAAAGATTCATTGGAGATGGAATATGATGATTGATGTTGCATTTAAACTGTTGAAGATAGTAGTTAACCGGAAAGCAAGAAGCCAGAAGAGCGTTCCACAGGCGAGAAGTGTGAGAGAAGAAACTATTAACATAGAACTTACGTTTCCATCTTGCAAATTTCAACAGTAAAATACAGAGCAACCTCGGTTCTTAAACATCTCGCATGTCGAACAATTTGGTTTTTGAACAGAAAATTCAAGATGAACATGCTTCCATTATCAAACAAAATTTTGGCTCTGAAACAACATAGCTGAACCAAGGTAACGCGAACGGAATAATTTCTGAGCCAACCACCGTGTTGTATACCTTCAAGTGTTGTGCGGTGCTTTTCATTTCCAATTTTATTGTACTGTGGTTTTTTTTCTCTATATCGATTGCTATTGGAAAAATAGTTTCAGTTTACAAACGGCCTTCAGAAACAAATTAAATTTGTGAACCAAGTTTCCACTGTATATTATGGACACTATTGTCTCAAGAAAATTTTTCAATGAATAATGAACTTTTACAGGAATTATTTTAATTTTTCTTTTAATTATGATCATTTTTAAACTTTCAAATTTTTTGTATTAATTTGTACTGGTCAAGTAATATTGTTATTAAATAAAAACTATATTTACTAATCATAAATAGAAAAGCTTACTACAATTCAACAACCACCAATATTTTAAAAATAATTTTGAATTTTTATATAACCATAATTATATAGACATGCCAATTTGTGTAAATACGGATGTCCATACACAATCAGGAGAGCAATAACAATAGTAAATTTAAAATTTATTCGTAATTTTCCAACATTTCCTCAACAAGTGTCTTTGTAATAAGACTATAAAACCAAGGTACTTAAAATTGAATATTAGAATTCTTAAAGTATTTAAAATTTTTCAAGATCACTAGGTAGTTAAAAAAGAACAAAAAAAATCATTTACATTGTATTCATTGTCATTATGCTTTCATTACTCCACCCTTATATAAAATATAAATCACGTAAACATTAGGTTATTGATAGATGTGCAAACACCTCATAAAAGCACACACCTCCATGTTAAATAAATCCTTTTCTGAGCTATGTTAAACTAAAATACTTGTTTTAATTCAGATTATTTAAATTTTGATCAGTTAATTTTCTTCAGTTTAAGAAAAGTTTATTTTAATTTTTAATGTTTTTTTTTGTTTTTTTTTAAATAAAAGAGAATTATGTTGTGTTTATAGATTTGTCACTATGGCTGATAAGAAAAAAAGTTTCCAATCAATTTAAATTCAGTTTGAAATACAGCAAAGTATTTTGCTTATTGGAAATATTAAATTTAATCTATTAGCTTGAAAGTAAAACTAGGATAAAAGCTTCAAGATTTTGCATTTTAAAACCTTAGATGCCACTTTTTTTGGGGAGGCACCTCTCTCTCTCTTGTGTGTGTGTGTGTGTGTGTGTGTGTGTGTGTGTGTGTGTGCGCATACAAGTTAATACTGTATGATGATAATCAATTTCATGCCTTCAGTGATCATCAGACCAGACATAAAACAACAGAGCAATTGAGAAGAATTTAGCTTACTAGACAAATATTGCTAATCGTTGCTTTGGAGGGCACAAGACTACAAGAGGAGGGGAGCAAACACGGAAAATCATTATAAAGGTTTATTAGGCCCACTCAATAACCATTGCTCCATGGTAATGTAAACTGTTTTTAAGATGGAGATGCTGGGGTGGAGATGTGATAAATGGAAATTTAAACAAGAAAATAAAACAAAGACAGAAATGACTTTTTAAAGGAAAAAACAATTTATTGGTCATTTTTTTTTGTTTGGTTTTTGGAAGTGATGGGTTGGTTAGAAAATGAGATTTAAATTTCCATTTTAAGATCTAGCAAAAATCAAAAAAAATTCTCCCAAGACAAAATATGAGAAAAATACACAAACAGAAACAAGGACGATAAATTTTGATCGATTATATTTCAGGTTTATCAAAATGGAATAACATAAACAATCCAAAGAGATTTTATGTCCCAAGTTGCATCAAAAACAATATCTCTATGCAGAAAAAAAAAAAAAAAAAAAAAAAACAACTTTAAAATAAAATAAAAAAAACATAGGGCTTTTATGGACAAAAAACACACCCTTCTATAGTCAGTACTATAACTACAGCAGAGTTTATAACCTTATAATATAAATGACCTACAGTTTGTGTCTTAACTACTTGAATCTTCAGTAAAACAATCAATGTACATGTGTACATGTGTGTGTGTGTGTGTGTGCATGATGGCTGGTTACTTGTTGCATGTAGATGGTCAAAAAGATATCACCGGTAGGATTTATTAAACACTAGCTTTTAAGCTAGCTACTGCGGAGGGTTCTTGATTGAGCCTTTGGCTTGTTCAGCATTTTGTGAGTCCCTAAGTCTTTGCATATTCTCAGCATTGGAAGCTCTCATGGCTACCATTTGATCTGGGTTTTCATTTGCACAGGGCTTTCTTTTCCTTGCTGCAGCCTTGGCTATTTTGATTGCAATCTGGTCCTCTGTTGATAAAGATTTCTTTTTGCAAGACATAATGCTGCCGTATAAACAAACTACAGAACTCAAAATTGACCACTACATTTAAGTATGGCATTAATATTTAAGCTTACCTTTTAAAAGTTCAATAATTCTTCTGCTGCCACTTAATTTAAAGCCATTTTTATGGACCTAGGTCCTTACTTTATGTACAGACAATTACTTCTATTATTCCCAAATTTATTCCAAAGTTATAAAAATTATCGTACAAAAAAAAAAAAAAAAAAATCCACAGTAACAATTGCAGTAATGAAAATTTGGAATCCAAAATTTCTGTTGTAACATGAACTATTGAAAGTTACAAAGTACAGAGTTGTATCCCTTTAATTGAAAAAACTGTGGCACACTGACATTAGAATTTATTATATACACATCAATTCTTATTTTATTTATAAGGTAAAAATTTTTGATAAGTTAGACTTTGTATTTGAGGAACAGTTGCAGTTAAACCTGGTAATATGGCGAATATATAAGAAAATCTAGTAAGATTTATTTTACACGTTTTGCTGACCAAAACAGTCAAGAAAAATGGATTTTATTTCAACTAAATAATTGGTTTGTGTTTTCTATGTTGACAATTTGATTTAAAATGGTCTTATATATTTATGAATCCATCAGATTCTGATTAAAGTTTAAATTAAATTGTTGACATGGAAAACACAAAACAATGTACGTCTAATCAGAAGCTATATATATGGTCTCATTTGGTTAAAATAAAATCCATTTTTTTCATAACAATCTTTGATCAGGAAAAATGTCAAAATAAGTTTTCAAAATTGTTTTATATATTTACTATTCTGTTGGATTTTCAACTAAATGTTAATCACCTGGTAATATGTAGGTATGGTTACAACTTTTGCTATTGCTACCCACTACACCCTCTTTTGTGATTGTTTTTTTTTTTGTTTTTTTGTAAATTGTCCAAATAGTTCTACATGCAAAGAGAATGAAAACTCAAAAGAAAGCAAAATGTTTTGTTTTTTTTACTAAAATAATAAAATGGTATGTGGGGTCTGACAAATGACCAGAGTGTCAAAAAGGATGACAAATTACCTGGTCAGAACTTTGTAGCCAATGTCTTTCCTGTAGAAAGCATCTGTAAATTGGATAAGAGCAGCACCTTGTTGAGCTTTGTCGTAAGCAGTTTGGAAATCTTTCTCTTTTGCCACCACTGCCAAGACACGGCCACCAGAAGACACCAACTGATTGTCTTTCATAGCAGTCCCAGCATGGAAGACAGTCAAGCCAGCATCATCAGCCTGCTTTAAGCCTGGAAGAGGAAAATAAAATCATTTGCAATGAGTAAAAAGACACATCAATAAAATCAGTCATTATCAAAGTTATAATGGCAGTATGCACAGTCAATATGCAATGTTGATCCCTATGTCTGTACTGCATGTGTACATGTATACATGATAGGATAAAAAATGAAGAAATTCTGGTATTTTTATTTGTGTTGATTTTCATTGATTAGTCAGGCTTCACGTGTATATGACGTGTTATGCAACGTTAGTATAATTTATGGCATTATAAACTCCAGAAGAGACAACAAGCCCTTTTGAGGCTCTTTTTTAAATGACTGTAATGAACTCGACTGGAATTCAAACTTGGCTCAGATTCCTCAGTCAGAGCCACTAACAATTACTCCCTTGTGACTCCTTCAAAGGGATACCAAGATAATTGTGAGGCATCCAAATGGAAGTGTTTCGACAGGAACTAAAGTACCATGAGTTCTAGATGAGCCTTTTATCATAAATATTCAATACCTGCATATTTTCCAAACTGACATCACAGACACACACAATGTATTTTCATGCTCATAAAGACAGAATGGGGCCTTTTCAATGTGGCAACCAACATACTTCTGTATAATAAGTCTCTAGAAATTGGTCACTTCCATCAGCTTTTAATATTGGGAGGAGAGAGAGAGATAGTAAGAGAGAGTATATGCACTTGGATACTGGAATTGGAAGACAGATCTCTAGGAACAAACCTAATTATTGGTCTCCAGCCACTGTCTAGCACAAAATAATTTAGCGTACTTTCCTAACTCATGAAGGAGAACATTTGTGCCAAATTTCAAGTAATTCGGTGGTGAATTGACATGGCATGAACCACTGGCAGATTGGTTTTCTGTCCATCATATGAGACAGACATCTTTTTAGATTGTCTTCTGTAGCAAGTTTTTTGGGGTTTTTTTTTCTCCACAAATGGACCCAAGGTTCAGCCATGCAGTTGACCTTACAAGAGGGTATCTATAAGAGGAGACTTTGCCAAAAGTTTCTCAATAATGATAAACATAGTCTTTGCTGCAAGCAAACAAAACAGATCTTTTTGCTCACATTTCCCTTCTCGGATAAATTTTGCATTGCTGAAAATATAATACTGTTTATTATAAACAGAGCATTTACTAAAATACTTCTAAGAGAAAGAAAAAAAAAAAAAGGAGAAAGAAAAAAAAAAAAGGAGAAAGAAAAAAAAAAAAGGAGAAAGAAAAAAAAAAAAAAGGAGAAAGAAAAAAAAAAAAGGAGAAAGAAAAAAAAAAAAAGGAGAGAGAAGAAAAAAAGGAGAGAGAAGAAAAAAAGGAGAGAGAAGAAAAAAAGGAGAGAGAAGAAAAAAAGGAGAGAGAAGAAAAAAAGGAGAGAGAAGAAAAAAGGAGAGAGAAGAAAAAAAGGAGAGAGAAGAAAAAAAGGAGAGAGAAGAAAAAAAGGAGAGAGAAGAAAAAAAGGAGAGAGAAGAAAAAAAGGAGAGAGAAGAAAAAAAGGGGAAAGAAGAAAAAAAGGAGAAAGAAGAAAAAAAGGAGAAAGAAGAAAAAAAGGAGAAAGAAGAAAAAAAGGAGAAAGAAGAAAAAAAGGAGAAAGAAGAAAAAAAGGAGAAAGAAAAAAAGGAGAAAGAAAAAAAGGAGAAAGAAAAAAAGGAGAAAGAAAAAAAGGAGAAAGAAAAAAAGGAGAAAGAAAAAAAGGAGAAAGAAAAAAAGGAGAAAGAAAAAAAGGAGAAAGAAAAAAAGGAGAAAGAAAAAAAGGAGAAAGAAAAAAAGGAGAAAGAAAAAAAGGAGAAAGAAAAAAAGGAGAAAGAAAAAAAGGAGAAAGAAAAAAAGGAGAAAGAAAAAAAGGAGAAAGAAAAAAAGGAGAAAGAAAAAAAGGAGAAAGAAAAAAAGGAGAAAGAAAAAAAGGAGAAAGAAAAAAAGGAGAAAGAAAAAAAGGAGAAAGAAAAAAAGGAGAAAGAAAAAAAGGAGAAAGAAAAAAAGGAGAAAGAAAAAAAGGAGAAAGAAAAAAAGGAGAAAGAAAAAAAGGAGAAAGAAAAAAAGGAGAAAGAAAAAAAGGAGAAAGAAAAAAAGGAGAAAGAAAAAAAGGAGAAAGAAAAAAAGGAGAAAGAAAAAAAGGAGAAAGAAAAAAAGGAGAAAGAAAAAAAGGAGAAAGAAAAAAAGGAGAAAGAAAAAAAGGAGAAAGAAAAAAAGGAGAAAGAAAAAAAGGAGAAAGAAAAAAAGGAGAAAGAAAAAAAGGAGAAAGAAAAAAAGGAGAAAGAAAAAAAGGAGAAAGAAAAAAAGGAGAAAGAAAAAAAGGAGAAAGAAAAAAAGGAGAAAGAAAAAAAGGAGAAAGAAAAAAAGGAGAAAGAAAAAAAGGAGAAAGAAAAAAAGGAGAAAGAAAAAAAGGAGAAAGAAAAAAAGGAGAAAGAAAAAAAGGAGAAAGAAAAAAAGGAGAAAGAAAAAAAGGAGAAAGAAAAAAAGGAGAAAGAAAAAAAGGAGAAAGAAAAAAAGGAGAAAGAAAAAAAGGAGAAAGAAAAAAAGGAGAAAGAAAAAAAGGAGAAAGAAAAAAAGGAGAAAGAAAAAAAGGAGAAAGAAAAAAAGGAGAAAGAAAAAAAGGAGAAAGAAAAAAAGGAGAAAGGAAAAGACAGGGAAAAGGAAAAGACAGGGAAAAGGAAAAGACAGGGAAAAGGAAAAGACAGGGAAAAGGAAAAGACAGGGAAAAGGAAAAGACAGGGAAAAGGAAAAGACAGGGAAAAGGAAAAGACAGGGAAAAGGAAAAGACAGGGAAAAGGAAAAGACAGGGAAAAGGAAAAGACAAAAAAAAAGAAAAAAAGCGAAAATGAAGAAAAGAAAGAAACAAGAAAAAGAAAACAAGAGGAGAAGAAAGAGCAAGCAAAAAGAAAACAAGAAAAAAGAAAAGGGGGAGAAGAAAAAGAAGAAGGAAAAAAAAAGAGAAACGTTAACTCACCAGTAATAGGAATCCCTTTCTTGTAGGAGCCAGGATAACCACCACTTACAACCACCACACCTAAAACCTTACTCTCTTGATCAAATTCTGGCATATTATCATGCAGGGTTCCTTCCACACAAGCTTTTCCGACAACAAAAAGATCCGATTTTAGTAGAGGGAGGATTGACTGAAAGACAAAATAATTTTTAAGATTTTTGAAAAAAAAAAGAAAATAAACAAAAATTGATTTCTATTATGATGAATTATAAGTTTTCTATGTTATTCTGTTGCTGATTAATTATTCAAGGAAAAATCTACTCATGTCAACAGAGTCATTTCTCCTTATATATGGCAGATATGTTGAAATCCACCAACAGTTGAAATGATGGTGTGTGCCAAATCACACACACACATATATGTGTGTGTGTGTGTGTGTGTGTGTGTGTGTGTATGTGAGAAAGGAGAGAGGAGAAAAAAGGAGAGAGAGGAGAAAAAAGGAGAGAGAGGAGAAAAAAGGAGAGAGAGGAGAAAAAAGGAGAAAAAAGGAGAAAAAAGGAGAAAAAAGGAGAGAGAGGAGAAAAAAGGAGAGAGAGGAGAAAAAAGGAGAGAGAGGAGAAAAAAGGAGAGAGAGGAGAAAAAGGAAAAGTGAGATACGGGATATATTAGGAAAAAAATAAAATAAAATAAAAAAGTTACTTGTGTTTCCGGGTCCCCAAAACGGCAGTTGAATTCTAAAACACGTGGTCCATCATCAGTGATCATTAGACCAGCATATAATACACCTGAAAGAAACAGAAAAATCATAGTTAAAAAGAAAGCTTCGACACTGGTGCAAATGAATACAACTTGTAACATGCAACAGAGACAAGGATGGACACCAGCAGCAACTCATCTTTACAGCTACAGGAGTTGCCCTGAAGACTTGACAGGATATCCTGACAATCAGCAAGGTCATGTAAGAATTTGATTGCTTTATTATCATGATATTGATGAAGTTCGATATAAAGTAAATTACTCAGCAATGAGAAAGATAAAGAAAAGACTCACCCACATATGGCATGCCTTCTGCTTTCATTCCATCAACAGCTTTTTGAAGAACATCCTGTTTAATAGCAACAAGTTTCTCCTCAGAAATCTAAAATAAAGAAATAAAAATAAAATAAAGAAATAAAAATAAAATAAAGAAATAAAAATAAAATAAAGAAATAAAAATAAAATAAAGAAATAAAAATAAAATAAAGAAATAAAAATAAAATAAAGAAATAAAAATAAAATAAAGAAATAAAAATAAAATAAAGAAATAAAAATAAAATAAAGAAATAAAAATAAAATAAAGAAATAAAAATAAAATAAAGAAATAAAAATAAAATAAAGAAATAAAAATAAAATAAAGAAATAAAAATAAAATAAAGAAATAAAAATAAAATAAAGAAATAAAAATAAAATAAAGAAATAAAAATAAAATAAAGAAATAAAAATAAAATAAAGAAATAAAAATAAAATAAAGAAATAAAAATAAAATAAAGAAATAAAAATAAAATAAAGAAATAAAAATAAAATAAAGAAATAAAAATAAAATAAATTAAAAAAATAAGTAAATAAAAAATAAATAAATTCATTGTTAATATAAGTTAGAAAAAAAAGTTTTGACAAATTCAGTGTTAAAAAAACAAAAAACTGCATATGGCCAGTTGCGAGGTCACTTCCTGTCCATGTTGGAAAATGTCAGCTTCTTCATTTCTTAACACTCACTTAATAGCAATAATAATCTCCTTGATAAAATCCAAAGAGGAATCAGCAATATTATTGTCCCTGACTCGGCATCTCAGCTTCAGTCATTTTCCCACTAGCATGAGGCTGGCTCCCTTTTCTATAAACATTTTCATGGTAATTGTTTGGATGAGCTCTTTGCTATGGTACCCAGATTCTTTGAATTTCAGTGCAATACTAGACTGGCGACAAGGTCTCACTGATTTATGATCGGGTTAGCCCCATGTAACCGTAAATTCTATGCTAACACTTTCTTTTCTCACAGTTCTTACTTGTGGAACTCTCATCCAGCCCCATGCTTTCTGACCAATTTTAATCTGCAAAAATTTAAATGCAATGTCAATCGCTAACACCTGTCCCCCTGATGACTCCTTTCTCTTCCTGCTCATTATTAAATATTTCTGTTCCTAATTCCTCCACACCCTGTCAACCCCTGGTGCCTTTACTGCCTTGTATGGGGTGATACCAATAAAAAAAAAAGCAAAAAGGGTTGAACATTTTTTTATAACTGGAGGGCTTTTACAGCACAAAGATCAGCAGTTGGCACATTCGTGCATTTTTGACAATAAAATCTTTTGATTATTTATAATGGTTAGAAAACAACAAAGACAAAGCAAATATTTTTTTTAATGCACTTATGTTAAACTAGCAGTATAACCCGTCTTTGACCAGGACTTTCATTACTGGGAATTTTTACCGTTCAATTGGAGCAGTTTAAGTTTAAAGTTAGCCCACCCGAAAATCAATATTAGCAACGACAATTGGTTCAACCGAGGTACATCCCCAAATGGGGGCAATATGAATGGGGGCGGCCTTGAAAAGGGCCGTTTTTGTGTTTCTTGTTTCAGCCTCACGCACAGCAGTAGTTGAAGAGGAGTTTCTCCTCAGCCGTTGAATCCTTTGAGCAGCAGTTTAAGCCTCACGCACAGAAGCGTTCAGGTATGCTCTTCTGGAAAGCTTTTTTTCTCACTCTCTCTCTGTGTGTGGAACTCCTATATCTGATCTGTTGCTAAAAAGGTGCTGAAAAGATTGTTGGTTCACTGCACCACTCCAGTAAGTATCTGATTCCCCTTGCTATACTCTATCTTTACAAGAGCCAGAAATCAGACCAAAAATGGAGTCTTGCTGTCATATCTGGGCTGGAGCTGCCCAGTCCTCACTTGTCTGTCTTGATAGAGTCTAAAAGTGTCTACACAGCCTTGTAGGGGATGAATTATTCTCCATCCCACAATCCCGTTGATTGACCGACTGACGTCAATACACTGGTTAATTCTCTATATTTTTACCAACATCAAGATACGACTATAGCAAATATCATTACAGCTCACTAAGAAACAGTCTTTCTAACATTCTTGAAATTTAAAAGTTACTTTATGTGTACTGACCTTTGGGTATGGACAATAAGCTCCCATTCCTCCAGTGTTTGGGCCCTTGTCACCATCATTTAGGCGTTTGTGATCCTGTGCAGGAGGCATCATAGCTACTGTGGTTCCATCAGAAA
>OZ038500.1:91320381-91395381 GCA_964036315.1 Acanthosepion esculentum | reverse complement strand
TTTTCTTTTAATTTCCACACATGGGTTAACTAGTCTGGTAGAGTTCCTAAGACATCCCAGCTTGAATGATGACCTGTGATTGTACCATCTTCCTTTGAAACCACCTTCAGTACATCCTACATATGTTTTGTTCTGGCCATCTGTATCTCTTCTGCTTTATAAATTACTGATTTGGTTTTGCAAACTCCATTTAATGGACATCTATTTTTATTTCTGCAGTTGCATAACTCGCTAGTGTTAACTAAATTTTGCTACACGTTAGTTTTTAAATTTCTGGTGTTTTGTCTTTTTGTTATTGTTTCTAAATTACTAGTACAGCTGTAGCTTAATTTAACAGCTTTTATTAAAAGACGGTTAAATGTTAAGTATTCTTGAAAATGTGATAATAAAATAATAATAATAAAAAATAATTAAGTAATCAATAATAAATAAGGAGTAAAAGTAACAACATTATAAAATATCTACATATAACTGCATTTGGATCCACAATTATTTCCACTCGATAGCCTCTAAAATAATTTGAAATATAACCATACCCAATAACCATCAGGATAATACAATAGATCTTACTACCCATAATGCACCACTAACATATATAAATAGCCAAGTCAACACACATGGCCTGAAGATTGCATTCAAGCATGAAACACACTGTCACCACTTGATGTTCACTCCAGTGTCTCCACACACACAGAGAATAAAGAGAGACAAAAGGGGAAACTATTCTTAGCTGACGTGTTTCATCCTCTGAAGGACTTTATCGATGTGTCAGCTAAGAATAATTTTTCCTTTTGTTTCTTTTTATTCATTTTGCCTCCTGGACAGATACACTATCTGAGAATAAGCGATTGTCCAGAAGAGCTGCAGGAGATTTTGAAGCTTTCTGGAGGCCTTGGTTGAAGTCAATAGCAATTTTATTGGATAAATTTACTCTTTAATATTTTAAGATATTTGTGTGATTTTGGTAAATATGAAATGTCAGTGTTATTTTCAGTCATGTATAATTTAGATGACAATTTATTCATTGTGTGTGTGTGTGTGTGTGTGTGTATTTTTTATACCTTTCCTTTTTATCTGAATTTGTGAGATGAGGAATTATACATGTGCGAGAACTATTTTCCTCATCTTTGTTGTTATTATGACATTTGAGCTGTTGCGCATCAGGTGTATGTTGATCGGTGTCACCTCCAGGGGTATGAGGGGTAGGGTTAGGTTGTTGTTGACCCACTGCTCATGTCTAGGGATATCTTATCTAGTTAAGAAGAAATCCCTAGACACGAGCAGTGGAACAAGAACAATCTACCCTCTGGATTAAATAAAGGGTTCAGTTTGTAATTCCCTGTAGGTCACCATGATCAAAATGCATCTTGATGAAGGCCGCACGACACAACAGTCAAAACATTGTGATAAAGATTAGGATAATGATATGCACATATTTTTTCATTACTTATCTACTATTTTTATTTTTTTTTTTGTTCTTATTTATAAAATTATTTTAGAAGTTATAATTTCTAACTTATATGCAATTGTAACAATTTGCATTAATGAAATATCCCAGTTAATTTCCAATGTAAAAAATTTACACTTTTGTACCAGTCCTTGACAAAAGTTGCAAGAACAACCAGAAATTTGGTGATTTTGCAATTCTATTGTTCTCCTAAAATATAGTTTCAAGATATACTATATTCATAGCATAAGAGAGATCAACATCTGGAATAGACAGTCTGGAAAGAGAAGTCTTTTTAGTTTATTTTTTTTAATCTTCAGGCCATGTGAGTTAGTTCAACCCACATGGCTTGAAGATTACACATGTCTTGAACAATAAAAAAAAAAATGTTAAATTAAAAATTTCAGACACACTGGGTTGTATATTAATATTTTTGATTTATTATTTAAATTAAAGTTCGGCTTGGAAGTTCATAAGCTGACCAAGATATAAATGTAAGTAGACACACCAGTTGGTAGATTAAAAGACATGCAAGATGTACTAGAATACAACTGGTTGACCAGTTGTTGTATTCTAGTACACTTATATATCTTGGTAAGCCTTTGAACTTTTCAGCTGACTCTAATATATAATAGTAAAGAAAGATTGTTCACACATGCTATTCATAATATGTAGATATAGGCGGCTGATGAAAATTCACAATAGAATATTCAGCCACTTTAATTTTGTTTATGGATGTACTGATACATCTAAATAACAACCATGTCTCCACATCACGATACAATAAACCCACAGACGGTCATTTCTATCTAAATTTTACCAGCTGCCACCCTAAAAAATAATAATAGTGTATACATATAAAATGTGTCTATTTTGACACTGGGGATTATAAAAAACACACAGGGTAACAAATCAATTATTTTCTCAATAGAAATTGCTTTCAATCAATTATCACCTTAAAAGTATTAGAAAAAAAATAATCAATCAACAAGGCTTCCAAGACACTCTTCTCACCTACAAAACAAATAAGAAAATTTCCTGAATTCCTATGGTTTTCTGATCACCAATACAGAGTCGGAATAAAGAGTCAAAATAAGCCTAAACTTTTCAAATTGGTTGGCTACTCAATACTGAAAAGGAAATACTTGTAAAATCCAAGAAAGTACTTAATTTTTCTGTCTTTCACTTTTGTAGATTCGATTATTTGCAATCAATAAACAAAGGGGAAATTTGTTCTTTTAGTTTTGTGACGGACCGCAAATGAGAGATTGTGGGGGGGGGGGTACTAAAATCTAAGAAAGTATTCAAGTTGTACTTACCCCTAAAATCTCTTTTGCTGCAGCACAAGCTTCTTCAACAGAGTCGGCAACAATAACACCTTTACCTGCGGCTAACCCACTGGCTTTTACCACGAGAGCCTTGTAAGGAGCTCTGGAGAAATAAAAGATAAACAATACAATGAGACTAAGAATTAATTTTATCCATTCCTCAATTAATTATGTACATTTGGATCTCCTTTCACTTGGGTAATTATTCTAAGGTAAAAAAAAATAGAGATTCATTATTCATTTTAGATTCATTTTTGTTCAACCTTTTATTTATACACCCGAGCAATAAATGTAATAGTCTTAAGTTGTGTGAATTTCTTAGATGAAGCATTGTCATTATTATTAATTTTTGACTCGTTTTTCTTTTCATCTTATTTTAGTTGCTTTCTATCGTAACACTCAGCTTGTTAAAACACGCTCCTCAAAATCTCCTGATCACGGGCCTTGCTGTTGGACGTAGTTTATCGTCTTATCCAGGACTCGGATGCAGTTTAACATCATATGCAGGACGACATGATGGTTAAGCAAGTAGCATTGATTTGTAAACAAACTAAGTAGCCTCTGATAAAATTTGATCTTCTATGATCTATTTTTGAGGAGCTTATCTGGCATGAATAATACCTTACCACATATCTGGTTTAAAAATCCACAAAAGTAAGATGAATGAAAAAAAAAAAAAAAAAAAAAAAAAAACTTGTCAAATATTAATGACAATTGCTCATGTAAGAAATTCAAAATCTGAAAACTAAGATTTCACCCAATAAAATCATTCAATTTTCCCAGAACTGTCACTTTGTGAAACAGATTCATGAGGGGATGCCTCCCCAATCATGACATTTAACCTCTCCAAGTGCTATCTACCCTATTCATAATACGCACTCCTTGTTCCCACCACTGTACATTCTTGCAAATTCATTCAGTAACCCTCTACCTCTCTCTGTATTTTATATAAGTGGACATGGAAGTCAGCACTTAGAGGCGACAGTCTGTTTCATGCTAGTGCAATCGTCAGGCGACTAGTGCTGTTATTTTTCTCAGCTATTTATATATATGGGTCAGTGGTGCATTATGGGTAGTCTATTTTGGTGGTTAATTTTACCGGAAGTCGCTTATTTGTTTATTTATCTATGTCAAATTATTTTGCTTGTTTTTTGGGGTTTTTTTTTTTTATTTTATTTTTAATCTTATATATTTATTTATTTATTTTGATCGGTGTTTTTTGTTAACGTAGTAAAAATTTGTTTATATAGCTTATTGTTGGTAGTCTATTATGGCGGCCATTTACCGGAAGTTGGTTGTTTGCTTATTTTATTTGCCTTTTCTGTTAGATGTTACCTTCAACCTAAGAAAAGGCACACACAAACCATACAGAAAACCGAATGATAAACCACAGTACATACACATATACTCCTACCACCCGCCTTCTATAATCAAACAGATACCAAAATCGATTAACCACAGGCTTTCCGACAATTCTTCCGATGAATCTATATTTAACAAAGCTAAGAAAGACTACAAAACAGCCCTAAAAGATAGCGGATTTCCAGCAACACTCACATACTCACCACAGAACACAAAAAAGACCAACAGGAAAAGAAATATCATATGGTTCAACCCACCGTACAGTAAAAACAAACATAGGAAAAATATTCTTCAAACTTTTACAGAAACACTTCCCGGAATCAAGCACCCTACACAAAATATTCAACAAAAACACAGTAAAAATCAGCTACAGTTGCACCGAGAACATGGCACAAATAATAAAAAAGCACAACAGGAAAATTATCAACAAACCACGCAAACAAATTAAACCCACATGCAACTGCAGAATAAAAAACGAATGTCCCTTAAACGGTAATTGTTTACAAAACAACGTAATCTACCAAGCCACGACAAAATCAACAGATAATGAAGAAAAAGTATACATAGGAGTAACCGAAGGACCATGGAAAGAAAGAAATTATGTACACAAAATGTCTTTCACAAATAGTAAATATGCGAACAGCACAATGCTTTCTAAGTATATCTGGGAAATAAAAAACAAAACACACACCACACCAAAAATATCTTGGAAAATAAGGAAAAAATCATCAGCCTACAACAAACTATCAAAAACTTGCAAACTTTGCTTGGAGGAAAAAATAGCTATCATTACCTTCCCAGATCAAAATAAATTATTAAATAAAAGATCCGAGCTAATCTCAAAATGCAGACATGAAAACAAATTTTTACTACGTAACTTAAAATAGAAAAATAAATAAATATATAAACAAACAAAACAACAATAAAATAAGCAAAATAAATAAGATAAAAAATAAAAATAAAATTAAAAAAAAACAAACCAAAAAACAAGCAAAATAATTTGACAGATAAATAAACAAATAAGCGACTTCCGGTAAAATTAACCACCAAAATAGACTACCCATAATGCACCACTGACCCATATATATAAATAGCTGAGAAAAATAACAGCACTAGTCGCCTGACGATTGCACTAGCATGAAACAGACTGTCGCCTCTAAGTGCTGACTTCCATGTCCACTTTTATATTTACACACGCTCTATCTCTGATATTGAGCACTTTATCCCATAAATATAGCACACTTTAAGACTATATTTCTTCATATATATATATATATATATATATATATATATATATATATATATATATATGGAGAGAGAGAGAACAAACAACCAAATAAGAATGCTAAGGCCTTACGTGCGAATGTGTTCACATGCTTCTTCTACATTGGTAAACGACTTGAAGCGAGCAGTAGGAATATTGTGGCGGACCATGAAATTTTTGGCAAAATCTTTGCTGGCTTCAATTTGAGCTGCTTTTGCTGAGGGGCCAAAACATGGGATGCCTGCAAGAGAGATGAACAAATAATCAGAAAAAAAACGTTATATAGGAGACAGAAGCAAAGATGATAAATGTTTGCCAATAAAATTAAATATATACAATCTCTCTGCACCCAAAGTGACAATTTATAAGTTTTCATTTGCATCAAATCCTTTTTTGTTTTTGTCATCAAGTATATATTGCAAAAAAAAAAAAAAAAAAAACAAACGAAGCTCCTACTCTCAAATTGTCATTAATAGCTACCATATCAATATATATGAGGAGATGCTACAAAGTTCTTAGCACAACCAAGATGCACTTCTAAAAAAAAATAAGTCTAATGCAAATCATTTCGTCAGATTTGGTTGAACATTTTCAGCACTCCACCCACACTAGTAATATTATTAGTATATTTAATACTCCTCCCACTTCTCTGAACAGGAGTAGAGGCTCATCCCTCGTTTCCTGTTTAGGAAGGAGTCCCTGGTTCCTTTCCTTTACCCTGGCCTTAATAGTGGTGCTGTCATTAATCTTTTGTGATAAGCGTGGATGGTAGCTACATCTCTTCATACTGGGGGTACCGTGTTGGCAGTTTTCTAGTTGCTGTTTCCGAGTGGTAGTTAGGAGCCCAAACTCTTGTGTAACATCTAGAGAGGCTGCTCCAATTAGCAGTTGCATAATATCAGGGTTCTTATAGTGCAATGTAACACATGGAAGGAACACCTGCAAGCACCTCTGGTGGGCAACCCCATGGCCACACTATGTTGTAGTCCGTGCCAGTTCCCTTCCTGCACATGTTACTTTAGATGTCCAACTGCTACAACTACCCTTGGCCAGTCCTTACCAAAATAACACATGACTATAAACAAAAAATATAAACCTAAACCAGCTCAACAAAATCACCTAAACCCCTTAAACTTTCTTTCTCCAATGTTTGTGGTATTCATACTAACGTCTGTAGTGTGGAATCATTCCTCTTCAAAAAGTCTGTGGACATGCTAGCTCTCTACGAAACTAATCTAAACTATTTAATGCCCTTTTCTGATTTCTTGATTCTTGGCTACCTTCCACTCTTTAGAAAGGACTAAGGTCCACAGGCATTGTTAGATTATTTTGTGTACTTCTATACTAGTGATCAAACCAAAATGAGCTGACTCATTTTATAGTACACCCATAGAAGATTAACCAATCAGAAGACTAGAAATATTTGACCCGATGTGTATAAAGGCAGCCATTTTGTTTTCTTTTTTGGAAGATCTACTGCTAACCTGTCAGCTGAGGAGACCTGCAGAACTACATTTTCCTACTCTCTCCGAATATTCACTGCCAACCTCTGATATGGAAGACCTTAAGAATTCCTGAATCGCTCCTTCGAGACATTGGTGCTGTTACATTGGACAAATTACTTCCTCTGTCAGATTGCTACATTCAAACTACATTAAACATGTATTACAGGCATGGCCTGGGAGTTTATGTCTGCATACATCTCCCACTGGCTAGGGAACTCTCTATTTAATCTCCAGACCATTCCGACATGTACCTCCATCTCTCTCTACTTAACTCAGTCAGCTTCTTTCTCTACCGTTACTCTTCCTATCAAGACCATCTCCCTATACCTGTTTGCAAATATTTGTGTTTGGTGACTTTAATCTCAATTAGACTAGGTGACAAACACTGTCACTGACATCCAAACCCTGAAATTCTCAATCACTCATGCTGGTCTACTACGCAAGATTCAGGGCTACGGTATTACAGGACAATTGTTTGATTTAATCCAATCATTGCTAGCAAATCATGAAATGGAGGTCGTTCTGAACAGGCTCACTTCCAGATACTTTCACGCGAACACAGGTGTCCCACGAGGCTCTATCCTGGGTCCTCTGCAATTTATCTTCCTGATGTCATCAGTTCCCAAGTAGGCATTTATGTAGATGACGCTACCATTTACTCCCGTCTCAATAGCAAATCCAAAGCTGACAAAGTTAACCTGCCTGCTGCTCTTGAAAAAGAACTCCAATCAGTGGTTAACTGGAGCAAGAAATGGCTTGTAAACTGCCTTCATTTAACCATCATAGAGAAACTTCCCTGCTCATCATCAGAATGGCTGATGCTCGACGTTTGGAGAGCATCTTGTTGCACCTTCTTGGCCTCATGTTTTAACTGACTTGAAGTGGAACAACTACATTGAATCAATAGCTGTATCTACTGCAAGGAAAGTTGGTTTATTATGTTGTACCAAAAGGTTTTTCACGTCAGAATCCCTCTTGCACATTGACAAATCTACCATTCAGCCATGCATATCTGGTCTGGTGCTTGTGCTATTCATCTCAAGGTTCTTGTCAAAATCCAAAGAAGGATCTGCAATGTAATTGATCCTGCCTTGGCATCTCGACTTTGGTCACTTTCTCACCGATGTGATGTGGCTTCCCTTTCTTTTCTACAAATATTTTCATGGCAACCTGCTCTGACAAACTTTTTTTTTTCTGGTGTCCCTACTACATGAATTTAAGCGTGCTACTAGATTGGCCCTTTTACTGTTGAAATAGTACAATGTAACTGCCAATTCTACTCCAACAGTTTCTTTTCTTGCACTTCCTGACAGTGGAACTCTCTCCCGTTTACTTGCTTCCCTGAAAACTACAATCTTCAAAAATTTAAATGCAACCTCAATTACCATCTTCTGTTGTCTTGAAACCTGTTCATCTTTTATCCTCTCCTCAATCCCCCAGTCTTTTCTCTTAAGAGTAAAAGTCACTCGCTGTAACCCCCTGCATACTAGTGGCAGTAAAAAAAAAAATTATATTTAAAAGTATTCTTAGCATAATATATTTAGATATTATTGTATTAATAATATATTAAATACATCCATACATATACACCCCCCCCAGAAAAAGAAACAAAGTTTAAAGGACTACTTGAGTTGTCGCAATGACCTGATGATCATGATAGCACAAAACTAGAGTGACAATCTGAAATTTTGGCCCCTTTTTGCATAGTGTCTCCATCTTGCTCACTTCAACGTAGAGCACTGTTTAAGCAGGTATCTGTCTTTGTTTAGGTCTCCATCAGCCATTTTGCAGGCTTTGTGCTCATTTTACCAATATTTTAGTTTGATTTAGGAATGGGTGTGCTATATATATATATATATATATATATATATATATATATATGCACATCCAATTGAATATGACAAACAAGGTGCTATGATTTAGTTTTTTATGCAACTTCTCATGTGATATAAGATCACATGAGAAATTGTATAGAAAACTAAATTAAAGCACCATTTCTGTCATATCCAATGAAACGTGCATGAAAGAAGGATTGTTGCCTAAATGCACAATTATATATATATATATATATATATATATATATATATATATATATATATATATGGTGTAATGGATAGCGGCTTGGACTGAGGAACCCGAGAGCCAAGTTCAAATTCCAGTCGAATCCATTACATTCACTTATGTGCTAATACCCTTGGGAAAGGTGTGAATCCTCTTCTTCTCCCTCCAGCTATGGGTAAATAGCAGGACAAACTGGGTTCTATAGCCTTGGATGGCAACTGGTCTAAGAGAAGAACAACTCTGAATTCAAAACCTGCAGATGGTCGTTTGGGGACCCTGTGGCACGTAGTGCTCCAAGTCTCTGTATTCGGCCCTTCAAAAAGTGTGGATGGTTCTGCACAAAACCTTCACTACTATAATCAAATCACATGTGCTGATGTCTGACTGTCGGTTCCTAGGTACTGATATGCTTGACGGGAGAGTCGAGTATACATACATACATTACGCAAACATTACATGCATGCATACATTACGCAAATATTACATGCATGCATACATTACGCAAATATATATATATTTTGAAATTTAAACTTAATTCAATAACGTTAACTGTAAAATTTAATATGTATAAAGATGGATGCATGTGGAAATATGTATATGTATATATTTCTGTATCTACCGATGTGTATCAATACATGTGTATGTGGTTATATATGTAATTGTACATGTATACGAATATATGTGTATTTACGTAAATATGTATGTGCTGTGTGTATGTAAAAACAGTAAATTCTTTTATTACCTTCAAATCTTACTTCATCTTGATTTGAAACTTAAGCTTTAAGAAATATTACTCATGTAAAAATAGCTTCAAATTGATGAATTAGACTAACTAAAAAAGATTTTACCATAACCACCATTCACAATATTAAAATATTACTATTAGTACCTTTTTATTTTTATATTTGTTTATTAATATAATATTCAGTTTATATTAAATCCCTAACTTATTTGTGGAGAAGTTAAAAATTTTAAATTACAATCAAGCATTAAATCTAGTTTATTTGTGGAGTATTTAAACATTTAAATTACTATCAAATGTTAAACTGTGTTTTTTCTAAATTGCCCAAACATCAAGTTATACCACCCCTCTCCTTCCTTCAAAACCCTACGTCCATCTCTTATTTCTTATCTCTTTACTTCCCCACCTTTTTTCTTTACCCCCCATATCATTTCAGGTGAGTTGACCGATTAAATAAGGCAATGTCTGATCCTAACCACCCCCCCTTTTCCACAATATTAAGTATTGTAATAAAAATAAATTTTAAAACTCTCCCTTCTCTAATTTCAACCATGTCTCTCTCACTATCCCTCACCACCCTCTATGTCACCTTATATAAGCTTAATACTGCTCTTCAAAAGTGTAAATTTTAAATTCATTTTTCACCCTTGAAAGTGAAGTCTGAAGATTCAGATAAAAATAAAATCTATGGTGAAATAAATTATAACAAAGGAACCTTAAAGTGGTCTGTTTTTTTCTTTAAATTAAAATATATATACACACACACACTATTTGTGTATTTAGGCAACAATCCTTCTTTACACCATGAATTCAGGTATTGGGCCAGTGTTTTGTGGGCAAATATACTGTGGAAGTTATCACCCATGCAAACAATAATCACTTGCATGAACTGTTCTCATCACAGAACACTACAGGATGTCATTAATCCCTCAGATGACTCAGGTCACCACTGAAGACATGCCCAGTGGTGCTGTCGTCCAAGGAGAATGCAGCTTTGCTGCAAGTAAACTATTCTTAATTGTATTTACCAAGATGTTTGGGGCCACATTTGTTTTGATTAGTGCTGTAGACACTATGCAGGTTAACATTGCTATACTGACAATGTTTCAGTACTGTTGAGCATACATGCTATATGACCATCCAGAACCTGGTCTACAAATAAAGGAATATTCCTTTGACTACTGTCGCTAACACTGAAGTCACACTGACCCATCACAATATCATTAATTAGTATTCAAGCCCAAATGAACATAATTTTTTTAATATTAACTTTCAAGTCCGGTAGGTACCCCCTCAAACCCCTCATTAGGGAACTTGGCACAAAATCTTCCTATCCCCAATTGGTCATCTGTTAGACTAACCTCAATTTTGGAAACATTAAAGCATTCAATTTAAACCCTCTTACAATTATTTCTTTTTAAAGATTTTAAAAATAAAAATTTAGAAAAAGTGAGTGGTAATATTTCAATATTTTCACTCACTTTTTTTAAATTTTTATTTTCAAAATCTTTTACAGTATTTTGTTTGTTGAATCATATCAGTGTTCGAACTCTATATCAGATGCCATGATGGGATTTCATTTGCTACCAGCATAGTTGGCAAATGAATATCTTAAATAGGTATGAATACAAAAAAAATAAAAATAAAAGCAAACAAACATACCTTCCTTTGTCAAGTGGTCAGAAATGCCATTAGCTAAAGGATCCTCTGGTCCAACAATGACCAAACTGATTCCCATCTTCTTGCACCAAGAACATACCTCATCAAAATCTTTTATATTGATATCTAAAAAAAAAAAAAAAAAAAAAAAAAAATTAAAAAAAATAAATAAATTGAGAGATAAAAAATAAAACACACAAAACAAAGATTAGCAAAAAGTGAATCGCTTTTTAATAGATACAAGTAAAACAATTAAAATTGCTTCACAACTACACCTTCCATGCCGACATTTTCTTAATAGACTAGGCAAAAAATAATGGGATTTCTCCAGAGATGAGCATTTGTTTGTTATACTAGTGTTCACATAGTACAAGAGCCTCTCAAGGTAGATGGTTACTGTATGGTGTTGTATGAGTGTAAGAGAATTAGAAGTAGTTCAGTTCATGGGGTCACGCAGAAAAGATAATGATTGACCCAAGAATTAAGAGAGATCAAGATTTTAGCGATTAGGAAAACATCCTACCAGGAGTCTGTTCCACAAAGATTCAGTTCTTGGGAAGAAACTGTCCAAATGGAACCTACTTCTTACTATTGGAGTACAAAGGGAATGGAGATGATTTACTCTTATGTACACAGGTCCCAGGTAAAGGTTAGGGATGGTGGGACTAAGGAATGTAGCTCAATAGAACACATACCATGGAAATAACAATAGAACAGCAAAAGGTTTGCAATGTTTCATCTGTGGAAAATAATTCATCACCCACAAGGCTACATAGACACTTTTGAACCCTATCAATACAGACCAAGTGAGGACTGAACTGCTCCAGCCTAAATATGAGTGTAATACTTCATTTTTGGTCTGATTTGGCTCTTATAAAGATAGAGTATAGCAGAGGGAATCAGATACTTACTGGCGTGGTACAATGAACCAACCATTTTTCCAGCATCTTTAGCAACAGATCGGAAAGACAAGTTCCACTTGAGGTCTTGGGCGAGCTGAAGTCGCAATAGACGTTCAATACAAGGAGTCTCCTTTAAAGAACACCCATCCTCAAGATAGGCAGGTCTGGCACCTGGTCGGTGATGCTGGTGGAATGTATTGAACTTTACAAGCCAGTCCTGTCCCAATTGTGTCACCTGGGCTAGGTAAAAGATGATGAACTGCTGTTCTAGTCTCCCAGGTTTTAGGTGGTACACTTGTAAGGTGTTGTATGATCTGCATAGATACTCATAACGATCAGTTCTTACTCAGTTCTTTAATATACAATAGAAAGGGGTTAGGACTCAAGAGAGAACTCTCAAGAAATGCAGACATTGATCTTAAGGGCTTCCGATAACTGGCTGTTAACAATGGCATTCAGGGACTTACCAGTTAGGAAAGTGTTTATAAGTGAGAGAGCCCTTCCAGAGATTCCATAGATGGAGAGTTTATGTAGCAGCCTCCAATGCCACATCTTGTCAAAAGCCTTTGATATATCTAGGCAAATGTTCTTAGTGATGAATTTATTGTCTACTGCCTTGCCAATTCTGTGAGCAATGACAGTTAACGACATCAGCTGTGGATCTAGCAAGGCAAAATCCATAATGGTTATCACTGGGGAGGTTGCTCAGCAACTACTTTGCTGATTATGGATCCAAAGAAATTGCTTAGAGTTATGACCCCTAGAAAGCTTATTTTATAGGATTTTATTTAAACTTTTTGTTTTTCGTGCAATGTAACATAGCATAGTAGGAATTTCATGCCTGCATTTGAAAAAGAATTCTGATTTTTTTTGTTTTAGAGTTTATCCTGTTCTTGAAAGGGGAGTATGGCTATTTTCTCCTTAAGGCAGCGGTTATATTATTTTGAGTTCTAAAAAGTTTTTTTTTATTTTCCAGGTTATTTTGAGTTTTTTTTGTTCATATTGTTAAGTTTTCACATATTTTGACATGTTTGTGCAGTTTAGCATAACCTTTTGTTAAATGATGTTTTGTGTAAGTAGCTTATGGTTTCCAGAGCCTTCTATTTTTATATATATTATATTATATATATATATATATTATATATATATATATATATATATATATTATATATATTATATATATTATATATAAAGTATCTCTACATTCAACACCATCACTTGATAAGACACCAGAAGTGATGAAACAAAATGGCTATTTTTGTAGTGATTTTATAACATTTTTATGTTATAATTTTCATTTTTCGTCACCAGTCACAAGTCTATCCAAAAAAGGTGAAACAAGTTGGTGAGAATGGAGAGAAGAGCAGATGTCTACTCGGGATTTAAGGTTGTTTTCAGACAATTCATGAGGCACCCATTTTCCAAGTTGTTGAAGATGACGATGAACAGTTGTATGGTTTGAACTGAGAACCACTGCCAATTCCTCAACTGATAAAGCAGTATTTTCTTCAAGGGCTGCTTCAAGAAGCTTTTCATCAAACATAAAAATAATGTTCAGCTCCATTAGACATTATAAAATACTCTTTAAATTTCGTTCATTTTAACAAAAAGTTAAAATTCAGACAGAACTTATGAGATGACCTTTATAAAAAACACACACACACACACACAATATTCAGAAGTAGGCAATGTCCTAAACTACTCTAACATGAAGGTATCATAGGGTAGGAATACCAATTCCTGAGGAACTGTGCAAACAATTTGAATAAACTACAGGTTGAGAATCCTTTATTCGAAATTCTTGGGACCAGATGTGCTTTGGTTTTCAGATTTTTGGGGGAATGGAGCCCAAGCATAAGTATGATATCCCTTTACATTTCATAACACAGCTTATACATATACTCTGAAAGTAGTTTTACATAAAATATAATAAATTTTGTGTACATAGAGATACGGGCAATGACATTAGTCATGTAATGCATGATTATTAAGTGGTGAAATTAAGATGTCACGTAAAAATAATGTTTTGTACTTTCTGTATGTGTAAAAAAAAAAAAGAAAAAAAAAGATCACTACTTACAATATATAAATGCAGGACTTTGACATGATAAATAATATCTTTACTGAGCATGAAACACCTGGTAAGTAATCCAAGAAAGAAAGTGTTGCCGTGACAAAAGCTGGCGCCAATGTAGGCTATGCAGCTGGGCTTTCTGAAATTTTCTATTTGTGGCAGATCATATCAGCACCTGAAAAACTTTCAGATTTTGCAATTTCAGATAAAGAATACTCAACCTATATAAGAGAAAACAAAATGGTACAGAAGTATCAAATAGAAGTTTCTTTCAAATATAAAAAGCAGACATTTCTGCCAACCCTTAAAATCTAGTTCCATATCTCTCAAATCACCATTTTACTTTGTGTTCTGCAAGGTAATATATTAATACCTGAAAAAGAGGGTGGGGTGGGGGTCATAACTCAATAGATCTCAACTGAAACAGCAGTACTGGATAGATACTTACCTACATTGGTCATTTTACCACTGCTGTGTGTTCCTGCATTGCCTGGGGCAACAAACACATCTTGGACATGACTGGACTGAGAAATTTTCCAAGCAAGAACATGTTCCCTGCCTCCACTGCCCAAAATGAGAACCTTCTCTTGGGATTTCACTGAAAAAAAAAAAAAAAAAATAAATAAATTTATGCCTACGTAAAGAATAAAGTGGTTTCTCCATCCATCTGTTATTTATTTCTACAATTAAAAAAAAACAAAAAAACAGATAGATTAAACTTCACAATTATTCAGAGATTCAATATAAGAAAGGTTTATAACGTGTTTTTTATGGATGCAAAACAGGCTGCCTTTAATCTACACCTCGTTTAATAGTTCATTTCAAAACCTCAGACAATCCAAAATACTGTATTTGATACAAGATAAATTTTTGTTTTAACCCAAAAATAAGCTAGAAAAAAAAAATGAAAAAAAACCAGCTTGCAGTATCTGGTAGGTTATGGCTAACCTAGATGCCTTTTACTTCCAGTAGTTGTACCTGACCATAGGTTTTCTAGATACAAGTGATTATGAATTTCCAGAGATTTTCTTTTTATCATCTGAACTGCCTATGCATTCTTGCAAAGGAAAAGGGAAGTTTTCTATTACCTTCTTCATGGTTTGGAATTCAGTGTTTTCTTTCAAGACAGGTTGCCATGCAAAGCTAGAGAACTTGGTTTACTGTGTTATTTAACCCATAGCTGGTGCAAAGAAGGGACAAATTCACACCTTTCCCAAGGACATTTGGGCAAAAAGTGAATGCAGAAGACAAGCATGGGATTTGTATTGACTGCAATACAAAATGCAAATTTGTGTTATGCCTTAAGATATGGTACTAATATTATCACCAGCTGTTTATATAACTGACAATATAACAATTTATTAAATAAATCAAATCTTTCTTTCACTCTAATAATTACATATACAGATTATTATTACAGTCCAATTCTCACTGCTGTCCCATATCATATTTTTTTTTTATTTTTTTAATCATTTCACTCCAAGCAAGGCAATAAAGTCACTAAGGCACAAGGCATTACTGAGAATGAAAGAAACTTTTATTGCCCTTTCTGCTCAGTAACATTTTCTCAGTTAAATTCAACATCATGTCTTTTTGAAATTTTTGTAGACTGTAGTTGACAAAATAAGATGAAGAGAGTTCCATAGGTAGGACATACGAGAGAAAAAAGTTATTAGAATAAAACTCATTGTTACATTTAGCAATTTCAACAGTAAAGTGACGAGAACTTGTTACCAAATCTAGTACTACGATTAAATTCATATTACAGTACCAATGAGGAAAGCTCATCCAGAACAATTGCCATGAAAATATTTGTAGAAAAATGTACAGAAATGTCCCGTTACAGTTGTGGGAAAGTAATTGAAGCCAAGATTCGAGGACAGGCAAATATTGCAGATTTTGTTCAGAATCTCTATATGCATAGCAGAAGCATCAGACCAAGTTTTAATGAAAGGAGAAGTAAAAAAAAGAAATATTATGAGAACATGTTGGATAGATATTGGTTAACCCTGGACTTAAAGAAACCAAGATTATAGTTGTTAGGGAAGCAACTAATCAGGAGTCTATTCTACAATGTAACAGTTCTTGGGAAGAAGCTGTTTGAGTAGAACTTGCTCCTTATCAAAGAGACACAACAAGAATGGGGATGGTTTGCAACCCCAAACATGGCATGGCCGGTGCTAGCTATGGCGGTCTGAGCTGGTGGAACAAAGGAATGTTACTCATTCGAATATTTGCCATAGTAATAGAGATAAAGTAATGAGAGTCTAGCAACATTTTTCATCTGTGGGATAATAAGGTTTGCAGGGTGAAAAATAATTCATCACCCACAAGGCCATGTAAGCACTTTTGAACTGTCGAGGCTGGACAGTGAAGATTTGGCAGCAATACTTCTTTGTTGGTCTGATCTGACTCTATATACGAAACTCCTGATTTTTATAAAAGACCGAGCATAGCAGCAGGAGTTTTGTATTTTCTGGGGCAATACATGGAACTGACCATTCTTCAGATATCTTTTACATGTTCCATTTGAGGCCAGTGAGCTTTAATTCCAGTAGGCATTAATAGCAAGGAGCCTCTCTGGAGGGGGCTATGACCACTCATCAGGATTGGTGCAGGTTCAGGGTAATCTTCTGTTTTGCACAAATTCAACTTCTTTTTGCGAGGGTATTAACATGATAGATTTTTTTTTTTTAAATTTTTGCTAAAAAAAAAAATTTTAAAAAATAAAATAAAATAAATAATAATCATGATTGTAGCTGGTGGGGAGGCATTCTCTTGGGAGTTTGTTCCACAAAGTAACAATTCTGAAGAAGTTGTCTGGGTAGAATTTGATTTTTATCAAAGGAATACAAGGAGGATGGGGGGACGGTTTGCCACCATGAACATGGTATGGTTGGTGGATTCCTAGCTGTGAAGGTCTGAACATCTGTCATGGGAATAGCAATAGAGTAGTGAGAGGCTAGTAATGTTTCATCTGCGGGATAGAGGTTGCAGGGTGAAAAATAATCCATCACCCACAAGGCCATGTAAGCACTTTTGAACTGACAATAAGAATTTTACACCTCCAGTCCAAAGATGGCGGCAATATACCATTCCTAGTCTGATCCGACTTAGGAAGATAGAGCAAGGCAGCAGGAGTTTGGTATTTTCTGAAGCAATACCAGAAACTGACCATTCTTTAGGTACCTTTTACAACTACATTAATATATAAGCGTTCCATTCGAGGTTGGGAAATGAGCTTTCAACCCAGTAGACATTTGATGTAATGGAATAACCAGTCACCCCCATGAATGATTACACTATAGGTAGTAAGTATCTATAAAGTCAACTGTCTACGAGACTCGAGGAAGAGTGAGAGAGAGAAGATGCAAGCATGTCCGACCTTCCAATTAGTGGCACTCACTACTAGATTGACCTGTGTGTATAACTGTACCGTATTTCATATTGTACTGATTTGTGTACAATAAACCTTTCTTCTATTATCCACCTGGTGTTAAGTATTTATTCCCTTAGCACAGAATAGAACAGTATTCAAAGCAAGGAGCCTGTTTGAGAGTAGGACCACTCAGAATTTGTGCAGTTTTAGAATCTGCTTGGTGGTGATGAAATGTTATTAGTTTAGTTTTTGATATATTGAATGATACAAACTAGTCCCTATCCCATTGAGATGTGAGAGAGAGAGGTCAGCTGCCAGACACTTATCAAGATATTTTGAGGTGCACCAATACATTGTGGTATCATCAGTATATATATTTATTTAATAATGATCTGAGGGTATTTTTAGGCAGATTATTAATATAAGGTGGAATGAGGGTAGGACTGAGGAGAGAACATTGGGAAACACCAGCATCGATCTCACATGTCTCAAAGGATTGCCCATTAATGATGATCTTCAAAGACTTACAAAACCAATTTGTACAGCAATATCCCTTATAAAAGACCTTTGAAATATCTAAGGTGACCAAAATTTTTTTATTATCAAGTGCTTCACTGTGATAATATTTAGCATATCAGCAGTGGATCAAAAAGAGTAAAAACCATACTGTTTGTCACCTGCGATTTTGTTTTAGTTGAGGTGTTCAACAACTTTCTTGTTTATAAGCACTTCAAAGATTTTGCTAATAACACTTAGGAGGCTGAGGTGTGGGGGGTTATCATGATGGGGACGAAGACTCACTTGCATTCTTGCACACACTAGACACCTAGCATGGGTTTGGGAAACACATCTTAAGTTTGATGTTAAACAGCTTCACCAAGATTGGAGACATTTCTGAGTCAAGGTTCTTGAGAACAACAGAGATCTTATCAAGGCCAGTTGCCTTCGCAGGGTCAAGGCTTTTGATAAACCTAGAAACGTCCGAAGCTGATATTGAGAAATCACAAAACTTGTGCTCCATGAAGTGGGGGGATGATGTTTTTCATCTAACCTACACTTAGAGGCAAAGTTCATAGCAAAGAGCTTAGCCATATCCGACAAGGATGAGATAACCTGAATGTTATGATTGGCCAGCAACTTTTTGCAGGTTTTATCTTTTTCCTCAATAACATCCTTATAACTTTTCCTCTCAGTGTTCAATCAGAGGAAAAAAAACAGGACCTCACCCAAAGAGAATCCAATGTGAGCATCACAAAAATCATAGCCATCATTCAAAGAAATTTCACCAGCTCTAAATTTAAAACATGTTGGATTGGGATGAAAAAAAAGTAAATATTTTTCTAATGTCTGTAAAATAAAAGGATTTAACTTGGGGGGAGGGGGTTCTTTCATTTTTATATGCCCTCACCACCCACACAGATCTTGATCTCTCATTTCTTTCTGGTTAGAAACACATTGACTGAAAAGACCACAGAGAAAGGGGAAATAGAAGGGGGGGATACATTTTTATTGCCTAGGAGATTGTAAAATATCGACGAAGAGTGACAAGTTCTCTATGTTCTTCTGTGATGGCAAATTTCAATTTTCCATTTTTGTTTCAGAAGTGTAAAAACACATAAACAGAAACTTCTTTGTAAACAGTCAAATATGCAAATATATATCGCCTACTTATATAGGCATCTTTTATTTTTTTTGCGCTTCAGCGATTTCTGATGATCCACAAGCATATCCCTCTGAATCCAATTTATGGTGTGTTGACAAAAACTACAAAATAATTTATCTCCATCATGATAAAAATCATTGCAGAAAGCTGGCTCTTCAGCTCTGTATTTTGCCGAAAGTGTGCACCCACCAAGCTTGCTGGCTTTTTGTTTGCTCATTATGAAATATAAATCAAACTGGCATTTAAAAATCTAATTACTAAACAAACAACTACTTTTATTTTATTACCCTTAACGGCATGTGTCACACTATTCATATACTGATATTGCACGTGGGTATTTTTCCCTGTGGCGACCAGCAATGAAGGGTTTTGGCCAGGTTAATATCATAAATTAGGTTATGGCACTTGTGCAGTACTGGGATCAGCAGTGGAAAATACCGCATGTTATTTATAGAATGACATGTTGCAACAATATAGGTCATAGCGCTTGCACATAAGTCACCGACCTCAGTGTGTATTGCAAGTTTATGCAAATAATGATTCTGTCAAGTTCCAACTCTGGAATTTTACATTTTACCATCAGAATATTTTATTTTTTAGTATCAAAAATCCAGTTTTCTGCGATTTTTCATTTTCTACTTTAATTCTGTTCACCTGGAACACATTTTAAATTGTTTATAATAATACATTCCTCACGAAAATTTTGTCAGTTTCAAACTTCAGCATAAAAACAATTAAAATTTAAATATTTATTTCCATTCTTGGCCAGTAGCTAGGTTTGAAACCAGGAAAAATGTCACTACTAGCCTGTTACATTTCCACCTATCATGCTAACTGGAACAGACACTACAACATTAAGTATTTTATTACAGCCAATCATTATAGTCAACAACCCAAATGCACAGTGTCATGGTGCCAATGTAACTTCAATGACCTGGAGCTGTCACTAAAGAACTGGGAGGGAGGGAGATAAGAGAAAGAAAATGTCCAGTTTTTAAAACTGCTCAAGAGCACCCTCTGGTGACCTCTTGGCAAAACTGGTGAAGTTATGTGGGAGTAACCCACACTTTATATAATCAATAGTAATTCAAAATTGTAGAATTATTCCGTTTGATGTTCCATAATAAAAAATGATCTAATAGTTGTGTAAAATAAATAAAATTCATGAAGCAAAAATGGCATCAAACTTCACATACACTTTTCTATTCAAACTTCTTTAATTTACAGATCATGACAGCTAGAGAGATGTGAAAAAAATTTATTCAGTATTATTATTGTTTACGTAATAAGCATTATAACATAGCACAAATAGCTGAAATTGACCACCACCAAAAATATTTCTACAAAGTTTTACAATTTATTCAAAATGACTAAATTCTGAAATTTTCATTTAAATGAAATCGGATAAAAAAAAAAAAAAAATATCGTTTTTGCTTTTTCGGGAAAGAAAAAGATGCACACGCATCCATTTTGGAGGTAACTAAATAAATCACTTTTAAATGCTATGCCCTGGGGTACCAGAATCTAAATTGTTTTTTTGGACATTAATAAATGTGGCCTAATGACCAGAGCACACTGTTTTCGCCGTCGGTCTGTGGTAGTTCAGGTCCATAAAGAAACGACCTCTGGGAATCTGTCACTTAGTGTATTTTTAAAAACAGAAACTTTTTGTAAGGATACATGTTCCCTAACTTTGTCGTAGGACGGATGGTAAATAATAAATCTTGTCTTGCTATTTCTCCACAAAGTCAACCCAATTTTTAATGGAGCGGCTCTGTACTTTTCTTTTTAACATACATGTTCTGTCCAAGTAATACTACACGACATTATTTTTCATTAAAATATATTTTGGTGGTCTAATAATTTAAGATTAAAAAGATAATTTACTTAAAAAAAAAAAAAAAAATAAAATAAAAATTGTATTTTTTTACGGTGATAAAAAACTTAAAACATGTGATGTGGCGAAAAATGTCAACGAGAAGCGACGACCTCAAAATGAAAAGGTCAGAGTTTACTTAAGAAGCATTGGAAGGGTGGGACAAAAAATAACCGAAAGTTTTACTGTAGAGATTCAAACAGGAATAAATATTTTTTTAAAATGTATAATTAGAAAGTCAGAAAAAAGGAAAAAAAAAAAATTCTTTTAAAGCCAAACTCAAAATTAATAAAATGTATTTCTTTAAAAAAAAAATAAATAAATAAAAGCTCCGATATTTTTGTCTAATTTACAAGACAGAAAAGGATTAAATAAGAAAACAAACAAGAAAGAAAAATTTTTAAAGTATTAAAAAAATTGACTGTGACATGAATAACAATGGAATTAGTGAGATGAAAATTAAATAGACAGGTGCACAGTGCAGTCAAGAAATATCTCTGCTGTCCGTAAAAGAGATTTTTTTTTATTCAAATTCATAAAAATAAGTTCATATTGTGAATTACGTTAAAAAAAAAAAAAAAAAAAAGAAAAAAAAAGTTAAATTAGTTTTTCTTTCTTTCTTTTTTTTTTTTTTTTGAACCGGTAAAAATTCACTTAAACAATTATATCAAAATAAAAGAAGTTAATTTTTAATTAATTCTAATTTTGGAAAATATCAAGAAAGAAAGGAATTATAAAATAAAAATACAATTGTGGTAAAACTTTACTGAAAGAAGGTGATATGGAACTTTTCAATACGTTTTTTTTTAAACTAAAAAAAGAAAGAAAAAAAATTTAATCGAATTAAAATAAAAAGATTTGATTGTCGCCGGGTTCAAACAAGTTTTTTTTTTTTTTTTAAGTTAAAGTAAGTTGATTTTATTTTTATTTTTTAAGGTAAACCTAAAGTATTAATTTATTTTTAAACTTTAATTTTTTTTTTTTTTTTTACAAAATGTATTTAAAATTTTAAAACACACTGAAAATTAATTTAAGAGTTTCTTATTAATTAATAAACAGAAAATATCTTTAGACGGTGTTACTGTTGTGTTCGTATAACATTCTTCTTAATTTTATTTTATTTTTATCTTCAGAAATTAGCAAGTTCCCTTCGCAATGTCAAAACAAAAAGGCATTGAGGATAAAGAAAAGAGAATTTAGTTTTTATTCATTTGAATATCAAATTTTAAGTTTAATTTTTACATTAGAATTATTTTTAAGCTGTAATTATTATATTTTTACTGCAATTAAGAATATTTTTATTTAACAGGAGTTAAAACTAGAGAACAGAATGACACGCATAAAATAATAAGTACAATAAACGATTTTCAACAACTGTTTTTGTTTCTTTTGTAACTCTTTTGTCATCACATGATTGACCACACTTCTTTGCCCATGAAGAAGGTAAATAGTCAGCTATTAGATTAAATAACTATTTTAAAAATTTAAACCAAATATTCGTTTACATATCACTACTACTGTCTGTGTAACGTATTCGGATACGTTTTTTTTTTAAAGACCGGAGTTAAGTATTTTACTTCGTCGATTACGTTTTTGTTAATTACATCAAAATCTTAAATCAGGTATCCGTTTAAAAAATTATTAGTGAAGCAAATTTGCGCAACGAATCTTATTAAATGATATTAATTAAATAAGCAAAAAAAAATACATAAAAAATAAAAATACTTAAGAAATGCGAACGGGGGCAAACCAATTTCGTAATATAAATAAAAATTATTAAACAAGAAATTGTAGCAAGTAAATAGTTCATTCACATTTTTCAATGGATACAAAAGAAAACAGGAAAAAAATAATTAAAAAAAGATAAAAATTGCTGGAATTAAATTAAAGTTATTTAATTGCATAACGATTAGAAGTGGCGCCAAGAGAAAGTCCACGTGGGCCATCACATTGCCAAAAAAAAAAAAAAATACAATTATACAATCAGTAAGACAAAAATAAATATTAATTTTTTAATATTCTTTAAGCATAAAAGAACACTAAGAAATACTAAACAATCGTTTGTCTTTCAACTATAAAATATATATTACAAAGATATAAAATAAAATAAAAACTTTAAAACTTACTTTTTTTCGGATCGGACATGGAGATAGAAAAACTTTTCTAGCGGTCTCTATTCGCCTATGGGGAGATAACTTCTTACAACTAAAGGGAGCTTACTCTTGCTTGTTGCTATGACAACTGTACTTTAAACAATCATGGAGCCAGAAGCGAAGACACATTTGGAGGAAAATGCCTTAGAGTATCTGAAAAAACACAAAATCGTCGAACTTTTCCAGAATATGACAGCCATACTGGTGTTTCACCGACCAAAAAAGCCCAAAACGTTTTTGGTGGAATATCTGGAAGGTCTAAATGAGGCAAAAATAAGCGGAACTGGAATACCTTGTTTCATGGATGAAACAAATATCAAATCATTGTTTAATTTATTGGACCCTACATCCAAGGGTTACATTTCACTGTCAAAGTATCAACAAGCTATGAAAACTCTTTTGATTAAAAAGTGTAACCTATATCCCACTGGATATGAAGAAAACCACATCGAATTTGAAGTTTTTCAGCAACATGTGGAACAAGGACTTAAAGAGACTTGGGCAACTTTCGTGGATTCAGATTCTATTTTCGCATAAACAATTTTCTTCTGATCTGAAACTACTGGATTATGCAAGAAAACTTAAAAAAAAAAAAGAAGAAGTTATTAATGTGTGAAATCTAATTACAGTTCACTTTCTGAGTTTTCAAACAATGACAGTTTTTTAAAAAGAATTCAAAAAAGTTCTTGCTATTCTCCGGATTTTAAATTCAGTTAAAAAACATATGAACTAAAGCTTAAATGAAACTTAAAATTTGTAGTAGGTTTAATTTATATTTCTACAAATTTTTTATTTTTGCTTGTTCTTTTCAATTTTAAACATTTTTTCTACTTTTGTGCTAACTCTTCTATTTACACAAAAAACTCTGTTGTTGTGATCTTATGCCAACCTAAACTGAGCTTGAGAATATATCTACATTTAAATAAAAGTTATTAAAGCCTACACAAAACCTACACAACTCCTTTTTAGTAAATGGGCTATTTTTGAAGTTTAGTTTCAAGACGGATGGAGAGTATTGGTGCACTGTTCCAAGTTTGACTAAAAGCAGTTGCAACAATATTTTGCACATGTAAATGACGTGTAAGATAATGGAAGACAATTTCAACAAAGCGATATTTTATATTCTTGTTTTTATATAACTGAGTAAAAAAGAGAGAAAATACACGAGTATTATGCATGCAAAAGAAAGAATATAATTTACAATACAAGTTAGGAATTGTGTGTTACCCCACTTGGCATTGCCAAAACCGCTCCTAGGGGGGGGGCACTCTTTAAGCCTATAAATAGGCGATCATATTCTTATTCCTTATTTTTTTAAGCCACTTTTTCCGCGTCTAGTTATTTGGTCGAACTCTCTGCCCGAGGGCAGAGAGGAACCCGGACGAGGCTATGCCGAAGGGCAGAGTCTCGTTCGGGGTGGTAGACTATCCCTGAATCCGTTTTTACGGGTTCCAATAGGGAATATTTTTGGCCGAGCCTACGGGCCCGGAAAACCCACATTAAACCCGGCCTTGTGCCACATGTAACCCTTGTGGGGGGTGGCTAAATATTACTTTTATCTCTGGCTTTCAAATGTAGTTACATATGTGTAAAAAAAAAAGTGTCCCCCTCCCGCTGGAGGACATTCAATTTTTTGATTTTCTCTCTCTTGATTTTTGTTCTCTCTCTCTCACACACACACACAAACAAGCACATTTGTCTTATGTTTTTTCCATTCATACAACTGTCTTCACATGTTTCCTTTTAGTTTTGTTAATCTATGCATTGTCTTTTGTTTTATATTTATTTATTTATTGTTTTGTGCTACACATTTTTTATTTGAACTCACATTGTGTCACCGAATATCGTTTGCGGAATAAATTTTCCAGCAGTCCGTAAATATTTACTCTTCTTGAAGGTGTTGATTCCCGTAACATAATGTTTTTATTTACCCAAACATACTAGCATTCTGCTACACAGAAGTATATGGGTGTTACATGTGTATGTGTGTGAAAGAGTTCAGTTACTAAAAAGGGGAATATATCCTCCACCCTATGCCTAGGGAGGTCCCTATGGAGTTACCTAACCACTTCTATCGCTTCTTGCTAGAAAGAAAAAGAGAGACAAGATAGAGAGAGAACAGAAAGTAATCCATTTTTTAGTTGCTAGACAGCGCCATCTAACGACTTCTTGGCAAAACTAGAAAAAAGCTATGTGGAGGAGTTAGAACAATAACTTTTATTTAAACTTAGAATAAAATTAAAAAATGAATGAACAGAAAATAGAAGAACTTATGTTTTTGATGAATGACTAAAAATCCAATAAATTGATTTGTTTTTTTTTTGTTTTTGGAAGGCCAGTAGTGAATGTTTTCAAACATTGAAAATTAATCTCTTTTTTTCTCTTGATGTCTATCTTCTATACAAATAAATGCGAATGTTAGTGTGTCACTGTGTCACACTTTTTCAACTTTACTACTAGAGACTGTAGCATAACATATCATACTATTTTGGAATCAGGCCGACTCCATGAGCAAATTAAAAACATTCCAGGCTGGAGCTGGATCCACAATCCTGAAATTTGGGATTCTCAATTTTTCATTAATGATTTTTTTAAACAATAATAATTGTTATAACTTGGAAATAAATTTTGGAATAATTGAAATTAATTGTGAAATCCAGCGAAAGTCACCGATGAAATAAAAATAATTGTTTGTACAGAAAGTAAGGACCTACATACATCAAACTGTCTTTGAAGTAAGTGTCATCAGAAAAATTATCATTGAATTTATAAAAGGTAAGCTTAAACATTAATGCAATACTTAAATGAAGTGATCAATGTTGAGTTCTTCAGTAGTTTATTGTTGCATATCGCATAAAGCCTCGCAAAAAGAAATCTCTGCCAACAGAGGATCAGATTGCAATCAAAAGAGTGAAGTCTGCAATGAGGAAAAAAAGCCACATGCAAATGAAAGCCCAGATTAACTCAACCAGGAGAGCTTCCAATGTTGAGAATATGCCAAGACTTAGGGACTCTCAAATTCCTGAACAAGCCAAAGGCCCAACCAAGAGCCCTTTGCAGGAGCTAGCTTAATTGCCGCCCTATCGGGTGCCTTTTATGCTAGTTTATAAATATATCACATAGAATTAGTTGTAAGCATATGATATGGCTTGCAATTGTTTTTTTAAAATAGTTTTAATTTCTAAATTTGTTAGTTGAAAGGTATTAAAATTTAAATAACTTCATTATTATAGAATATAGATGTTAGAAAAATTAAACTTTGCAACATGATAATTTGATATTTTTGTTTCTTATTGCTATAAACGTTATTTTAGTGGGTACATGTGTTTAAATTGCTACCCCTGTTTTTTTGTTTTAGTAATGAAGTTCATAACAACTAAATAAAGATGTATGTATTGAATTTATTTATTTTGAAAATGTTGAGACATTTAACCAAATGCCATTACAATTGATAATCTTCTGACATGTTTTGAACATGCAGGTACAACTAAAGTTACCGCCATTACAACTGGTGACTCCAGTGTAATTTGAACATGCAACCATAACAAAAATTCATCTCATTATTATTAATAATGGTGAGATGATTTGAATTCACAGCCACAATTAAAGACCCCCACATCAAACCTATTATAATTTTTCCAATCTGCGGTAAGTATTGTGGAATTTGTAAAATCCATGTATGTGTTGAATATATTTATTGTTAAAAATTTTGGCAATGTTTAACAAATTGTTATGGTGAAACACACCTAGTCTATAGATAATAGACTCTCCCATCTAATGGTGAAACACACCTAGTCTATAGATAATAGACTCTCCCACCTAATATAAGTAGGAGTCAGTGGGGGTCGACGGGAGTCGAATACGAAAGTAGTCAGCTACCATAACTAGATTACTCTGCGTAATACTTATTATAACAAGTTCCTAACATTTTTGTACGTTGAACCTATTTAGGACCGAATTTAGTCCAAATACAGTTTCCACTGCGGAAAGTAACTCTACAACACAAATGTACCCACAAAAAAGTGTGTGTTAAAAAAAAGTTTTTTCTCTTTACATCACTAATTCTGTAGACTCCTTCATCAATTTGTTTTATTTTAAAAAGCTATTTTTAGAATTTTAATAAAACCCAAACATATGAAACTGGATTTATACATTTTTTCTGTGCTCTTTACCTATTTTGCTCAATTTATGTAGCAAAAGCAAATGAAAGAAAATGTGTGGAAAATACATTTTCTCATAATTGATAATTAGTTCCTAAACATTAAATGTTTATCTAAATTTTCTTCTTCACAGATATTTTTATAAATTTATGAATAAAAAAAATTGTTTTCATAGTTATTTCAGCAAACTTAACTTTGGACCCACAAAAAAATGGAGTATCAAAGGACACTTTTTCCCTTAACACTACTATTATTTTAACTATCTTCACTCTTCGTAAATGCTTGATTTAAAAAGCGATGATAAGAATTGTAATAAAAGCTAAACATGATGAAAGGGAATTTATACATTTTTACTTTTGTTTTTGAGAATGCATGATTGTAGGAGTAGATAGGTTTGCCTCTTGTCCAGTTCCCAATCCTCCCCAATCTTTTGAAAAGAAGTAGATGTTTATCCCTTGTTTCCTTTTTAGGATTGGGTTTCCAGTTCCTTTTGAAGTCTTTTTCTTCTTTTCCACTTCTGGTGACCCCTTGCATCATGTTGGCATCTTGCTTGCTTGGGGTGGTGTGTCTTACTCTGTAACTCTCTACCACGAGTGGCTCTTGGGCCTTGTACAGGATGAACATCATTAGAAAAAAAAAAGAAAGGAGACATTAAAAGTTAGGACTTGCGTGTTTGAGAGAGAAAGATACATGTATGTGTCTGTGTGTGTGTTCAGTCAGTAAGGGGAAAGATGCCCAGCATGAGGTCTACAACATGCTAGAAGGAAAAGAGAGAAAAGAAAAAGAAGACAGGAAGTGTCCCATTTTTATAGCTGATTAACTGGATTCTTGGCAAAACTGGCATGTGGATCCATTTTGCTCAGGTTTCCAATGTGCACCATACAGACCGATGACTGAGACTTGTTCAAATACATTTTCAATAGAAAATTGCAAAATATAGTACTTAATCAAGAAGTTTTTTCTTACAAACACATCTTTTAGTAATATTAGTATATTTAGTATTTGTTATTATAACTTAGTATTTGATATTAGTATCTACTATTTCATTTTAATATTTAGCATTTAACATTAGTATTTAATATTAATATTTAGTATTTGTTATTATAACTTAGTATTTAATATTAGTATTTGATATTAGTATCTAGTATTTCATTTTAATATTTAGCATTTAACATTAGTATTTAATATTAATATTTAGTATTTGATACATGTTAAATTCATTTATTTTGAAAATTTTGAGGCATTCATGTGAATGCCATTACAATTAGTAACCTTTTTTCTTTACAATATTATATAAAAGACAATATCAATTCTTTTTTTTGTTTGATGTTTTTTTCACATTAAAGCAGATATATAAAATTAAGTAGATGTTGCCTCGATTCAAACCTCTGATCTTTTAGTTGTGGATGTGCAGGTGGTGTGCTGGATAACAGCATGGAATGAGAAATTGAAGCGCCAAGTTCAAATTCCAGTCGAGTTCGTTGCATTCACTTACACAAAAATATCTTTGGAAAAGGTATAAATTCATCTCCAGCTATGTATTAAATAGTAGGACTTGTATTTTTTTTAACCAATTCACCCCAAGCAAGGCAATAATACCACTAAGATTCAAGGGGCTACTGGGAGTGAAAGAGAATGAAAAAAAACTTTAGAAGTAACAAGAGATAAACTTCTACTCCTGTTCAAAAGACTGGGGAGGAGTGTGAACTGGACGGTAAGCAAAGCTATCTACTCATATATGTAATGAAAATATACGAAACAGATTTGAAAAAGAACTTATACAATTTTTGTTTTAATTTTTGATCCAATGAGTAGAAAATGTGAGCAATAAATACAAAATTTTTTTTTAATCAATTCACCCCAAGCAAGGTGATAATGCCACTAAGATGCAAGGGTCTACTGGGAGTGAAAGAGAATGAGAAGACTTTAGAAGGCACTGGAAACCTAATCCTAAACAGGAAACCAGGAATAAACTTCTACTCCCGTTCAAAAGACCTGGAAGAAGTGTGAACCGGACGATAGGAGAACCTATCTAATCCTATTGAGGAAAAAAAAAGCAAATAGTAAATAAAATTTCAGGGGTATAGGCAGAGATGTTAGAAGTATAGTGTGGAAGTAAACTTTAGAAGGAACTGGAAGCCCAATCCTAAACAGGACACAAGGGATAAAGCTCTAATCCTGTTCAAAATGCCAGGGAGGGCTGTGAAACTGTTCTCTAAAAGTTGTTAATGCAATATTCACTCTCAAAAAAAGTAAACATTTTTACAATCCAAAATATGTTTCAGATTTTTAAAAATCCACAAAGGATTGATAAGCCATTAAAAATAAATCAATCTGTCAGAGTTATCTCATCCTTAATTTGCTAATTTTTGAAACCGCTACTTGGGGATGCTCTCCATTTCTATAAATACTTGATGATATCTCTTCCGCGCCTTCTTTTTCTTCTGACTTTTCAGCAAACACTACCACAATGTAAATCTCTTGTGGAGATTTGTGTTTTTCTCTTAGGGGAAAAACTTTTGTTGTTAATATGTTATTTGTCTGTACATATCTATTCGGTTCTTGTTATTTCATTACATTTCTTTTGGTGGACTCAATCTGCAAGTCCGCCATGTTTTGTTGTGGGCCATTTCAGGAGACACACATGTTTAACGCACAACGCATACACAACAGCTCGCAACAAATCCTTTAGTTTCTATATTTTTTTCTTTTCTTTTTTTTGTTGAATATTTGTAATTATTTGAATAAATCTTTTCAATACATTAACTTCCCATAAAATTAATAAATTAACAATGAAAACTAAATTTGACATTATCTTTGAATTTTTGTTTGGAGAAGATTTTGTAAACTTCAAAGTCAAAATGACAAGAAATTTCATTTCTAATCCAAAGGTTTATTAATGAAAATTAAGAAACACACATTGAAAAAAAAAAAATTAAACTGGATTGATTTATATGGACAAATAAAGGGTGTTCCAATAACTTGAACCAATTTTAAATGTGAATTAAGTTTAAGCATCTAATGATTTTTTCTTTTTCTTTCAGATTTAACAACTTAAGTCTTTGGCAATTTCAGTCATGGAAAGATTAACAATCAAACAATGTGATAAAGTTATCAAAGCCTATTACAAAAATGCACGTTCAAACAGAAATGCATTTCCTGCACTTTTTTGGTTGGTCAATATAATTGACCAACCGAGAGTGCAATTGGAAATGATGTAATGTTGTTGTGGAGAGGTTCAATTCCTGCACGTGATGATGAATAGAGGGGTCTGGATTTTCGGCCACATTCTTGTGCACTGCAGCAATGTTTTCAGCTGAACGGCGTAAACAAGCACGCAGTGGTGTTTTCACATCTGCCACCGACCCAGTTTGTTTGAATTTACGAACAAATTTTTCCAAATGCGCTCTTGAAACTTTAACACATTGTTCGATTGTTAATCTTTTCATGGTTGAAATTGCGAAAGACTTAAGTTGTTAAATCTGAAAGAAAAAGAAAAAATCATTAGGCTCTTAAACTTAATTCACATTTAAAATCAGTCCAAGTTATTGGAACACCCTTTAGAAGATGATTATGGTCAGGCTAAATTCACTTGTAACAAAGGGGTCCTACAAATTGCAATGGATGAGGTTGCTGTTGGTTAGTACTTTGTAGCAAGAGTAGTTACAATTTATTGCTGCTAAAGAAGAAGATTTCAAAGTAAATAAATTCAATATTATCAAAAGGAATGAATTATATTTACGTGTATCCAGGTAGTTAAATGAAAGGAAAGAAAATATGTACTTAGCTGTTGTGTGTGTGCATGATGTACACATGGTTTGTTTGAAATTAAGTTTTGGTTTGGTAGATTACTTTTCTCAGAGGGGATGACTGGACACATGCATTTTCTGAATGAGCAGAGTATTGACAGAGAGAGAGAGAGTTTATACCCTTCCTTTTATAGTCCTGAATAGAATGACACCTAGTAGGCACACATTAAATCCAGCTTCTTTCCAAAGAGTGTTTACCTCACAGATTTATTGCAATAAAGGATTTATTTGGAATATACAGGGTGAGGCAAAAGTCACACACTATAGGGTTTAATTAATTAATCATGTTTTAAATGTCTAATTTCTTTTGATAGGTCCATTTGAATGACCACCGAGGTCACCAGACCTCACACCCTTGGGGTTTTTTTATGAGGCCATTTGAAATAAGAGTATTGAGGAATGTAAAGAAAGAATTAAATATGAGTTCAGGAAAATGACAGAGGAAACTCTCTGATGTGTTAATGAATCATGAAGGCACAGAATTGAAATGTGTTTTGAAAAAGAACGAAGACATTTTGAACAGCACACATAACAATTAACTAGTAAATAAAATTTTTGTGTGTAATTATACTTTTAATAAATTATCCCTATGGTGTGTGACTTTTGCCTCACCCTGTATTTTATTTATACTACAATTCTTGTTAAATTTGTCTATACATAAAATAATCTTCTCAGATACGACACTAATGTAAGTTTTTGTCAGAATTTTGTTAAACAGGTGGCAGCTTTAATTTATTTGTCTTTTTTGTTTGCTATTTAAGGAATTTACCCACATATTCTGCTCAGATAAATTGATAAGCAAACCAAGTATCGAGATTAGAAGCAACAGGCAATGGACTTGAGACCCAATCAGATCTACATTGAAGTTGTGGGATACAACTCTAGGAACGAGGAGATGCAAGAACCAGACATGACTCGTGTAGAGGGAGATGCGCTCCCAGAGCAAGTTTCTGGAACACAGTAAATACCTAAGAAAGGTCAGAGTGTAAATAAGCAAAATGTTGTCAAAAAAGAAAATATAAAGGTCAGGAAAGTTGTCTGCCAAAACCTGTGCAGGGATACAGAAGGCAATTACCTCCCTTTGGTGGAGATAGGTCACATGGGTCATGTGATGTCTGCTTAGTGATGTCATTTCATATGATGATGAAAGCAGCAGTCAATTTTAGTTTGTTTACAGCAGCCACCATGTGAGATTGCTTTCTTTTAGCCTGGGCCAAACCTAAATCTGCCTCCCCAGCAGCTTACAAGTCCATGGTTCTGTTTCTCTTTGGGAATATATTTTTCCCAATTATAGAAAGAAGCTCCAGCTTGCAGTCATTTTGGGAAAACCCAAGACTCACCGTTTCCCATTCATGATATATGTCTTTACCTGGAGGAATCTGGCATCCTAAACATGGCTTCTCCAGATACAGCAATATCTCCATATTATATGTAAGATGCTTCCTTTTTGTTTCTCCTTACACTCTGCTTTGCTGTGTATGTAACAAAGTATTCTCTGCATTAGACATGTGTATATGTTGTGGCCTTGTTAGGGCCAGAAATAAAGACACAAGAGAGGAATTGAGTTAAACAAATATATTAACAGAAACTAATACAAACATATAAAACGAGAGTGTTACAGCAAGAATGTTCGGTCTATAAGAGCTGACTACTGGAAACTTCCTTCTACAAAGGTACCTGCTCCTATTTATAGCTGGGAGAGTCCATGCGTGCATGGGTAAATTACCATAACAATATATATGTATTTTTGTGTATATCTTAGTAGTATAAAAGTCTCTCTGAGAACAAAGTATGTTTGTTATTCCTTTTCCTTTCAGCCATTTTGTTCTATCCGGTGTTATTATATCACGGATATGATAATGCCTATAACAGGGAAAACATAAATGGGAGAATAAATCTTTCTACCATAGCTGTCTTCCATTACACCGGCATGCAACCAGTATGGTAATAGTTTTAATCCAATTTAAAACGGTCTAGATTAGATTTGTTGCAAAACATGTAGGGATTACCCTACCTTGTTTGTCAATGAACTGCACTTAATGCTGTTATTCGGGACTGTAAAAACAAGGGGTATAAACATTCTCATTTTTGGCTCTAGGATATAGTAGTGATAATATGGGACTGACTCTGGCACCACACTCCCCCAGCAGCCAACTACTTAATTTCAAACAAACCACGTGAACAACACATTTTACCACTAATACCAATGTTTTTCTTCCTTTTTTCAACAATAAAATCTTTAGAAAATCAGTGCCTATTTAAAAAAAAAAAAAGAAGCCATTTTTATTGGTCACTGGGTGAAGACTGTCTTCAGTATAAAAATGATTTTTGAGGAGTGTGAAACCACCTTAATTATTGTTGTTCCCAGTTCCGTCCTGTCCTGGGGTAATAGCATGTGTTAGGGCCCCAGCTATGGGCAAATAGTTAACACCCCAAACTGGGGTTCTAACGTAAAACACCCTGCCTCCTGCAGCTATGTCCTGTCTCCCCGATGGTTCTGACCGAAAAAGAAATCCACCCGATCTTCCCCCGGTGAACTGAAGGAACCACCACTATTCGCCACGTTGTGAATTCTTGATTTGAACAGCAGTGTATCAGTCTCCCCAGAACGGTCCGGTAGGAAGGGGAGGAAATGGCTGGGTATTACGCTGAAAGGAAATCACTATTCATGCAGAAAAGGTTCTTGTCGTAGCCGCAAAGACATGAAAAAGAAAAAATAAGCAACTCTTTCGGTTCCTGTACAAAGAGCCCTTTTAAGGCCATTGTTTTTATGTCACTACTGAAGAATTTACACAAGTACAAAATGTCGTAACGAGGTTCACTCGCTTGGGGTCGGAACTGACAGAGAGAGAGTAGGAAAAATTCTGCCTAAATAGTTTCAGCTGATCTAAGGGAAGTAATTCGGGGATCTTCATTGGAGCGTGTAATTATAGCAGTTTGCTTTCTCAGCTTTGTTGGCAAAATTAACTGGTTTACTTCAGGGTCTATTTCTACTTCTGGCTACGGATCGGACCTTTCTGGCATGTGACAGCCAACCAACCAGGCCAGCAAATTCCAACAAGCCGTCTCTTCCACGTTCTGCCGCGTCATAAGAACCACTCTGTTCTCTCCCCGGTTCTTCGATCTGATCTGGTCTCTGATCCCCACTGTCTAACTCAAGCGCGCAGGCCGCTTATATAGAGAGAGGCGGAGCTAAACAACTAGGCATCGCCAACAATATACAAATCACCTTGACCACCATGCAAGTCTTTCTGGTCTCCAAAACTCCGCGGGAAACCACTTCTCAAATGGTACTAAAAATGAATTCGGGCTCCCTGCTGGGTTTTCCGTAGACATCATCCACTTGAGTTTTGCCAAAACCACTTATCCCGTCTGGTTGAAGTCTGTGTGTTAGACCACCCAAAAGTCCAATTCGCCATTTATCATAAACTTTACTTTAACGAACCTGTCTCTTAATCACTCTGGAATTATTACATTTAATTAACTAATAACTCAACCCGAGAAACAATTATAAAGAAAAAAAAAAACAACTTATTTCTGGAATTACTCCAGAATCCCTTCTACCTAAGTAATTAGCACCTTCATCCTAATTCTTTAGCACTGTTGATTACTAAATCCATCTCGCAGGGTGGGGGATCTCTTTGTCACAGGGTCAATACACTATAAAAGCATAAAAATAGATCTAAAAACAAATTTACCAGCAATACATTTTTTTAAAAATATATTACCAGCAATATATTTAACTTTCCTTCTTTAAAAACCTTCTTTACATATATACGTTAAGGAAACCTGATCTACAAAGTATACATATTCATAAACCTATCCTAAAAATCTTACCAGCATTAAATAACCCATTAAGGTGTTGATATGCCATAAAACAAAATAAACCAAACCAATCAAATATCTTAAGAACTGGTTGTGAAGCCTTGATTTAACTTGGCAACCACTTCTTACTTAGAAGACCTTACTGCACATATACGAATAGATACTCTTTTGTGGGCACTATTCGGTTGGCAAGGAAATTCCTTTGAGTCAGCATGTGTATAGATGATTACATTTACAATGACCAAGTTAGTAAATCAGGGAAGTCTTGTGTACGTCCTTTTCTAGGATAAAAGAATCACATTACCAAGGCCTTTCATCTCGTCCAATACACTCTTGATTTGGGCTGTCAACATTGAGATGAAAATGATTCTAGGCCGTGGATGAGATTAAAGAGAATGTGATAAGGCAGTTGATGTCAATCATGAAAGAAGAAGTTGCAAACTGTTTTGAAAAGTTGGAGAGACACTGGGGTAAGTGTATGAGGTCCCAGCAACAGGGAGTACTTTGATGGATATTAAGGTACCACTACTCTAGGTAGGATAATTTTCCATTAATAATAAATAACTGGGTCAGATCTTATACCATATCAAGTTATTTTACATAGAAAATACACCTTCAGACTAATTCTTTTTTACCCTTTCTGCTTGCTTTAAAATAAATTTTTGAAAATTCTTTTTCTTTTGTTATGCTATAGTATGCCAGCAGTTAGAATTCAGTTTTAATAATTTTCCAAAATTAAATGTGGTGAGGGTGGTGGTGGCTGGAATTTCCTTGATGGCTATGGCATTTAAAAGAAAAAAAAGAAAGATTTCTTCAAGACTATTATTTGTGACCTTGTGTCAAACTTACCACTGGATGTGAGTAGGCCGAAACAGCTTCCCTGCTATCTGAAAGAAGAGCATTTCTATGAAATGTCTCAGAATCCCCCCCCCCAAAATAAAGTAAAGCAGCAACTGCCATTAATTTTTAAGCAAAATATTTTCGAACATTCCCAGAACTCTGGAATAACCTTCTATGTCAACCTGTCCGAAAAGAATAGACATTATTTTTCTTACATTATTCGGACTATTGTCCTCATCTTTGTCACCATATTTATTACTATTATTATTGTAATAAATATGGCGACAAAGATGAGGACAATAGTCTGAATAATGTCCATAATACCTCATCTCAGAAATATAGACAGATTTTTTTTTTCTTTTAATCATTTCACTCCAAGCAAGGCAATAAAGCCACTAAGCTGCAAGCAGTTACTGAGCATTAAAGAAACTGAGAAAACAGAGAAAGGACAAAAAAAAAAAAAAGGATTCAAGGAGACAGAAGATGGCAACTGAAATTGCAGTTAAATTTTTCAAGATCAATGTTGACAGGAAAGCAAGGAGGGAGAAAAGAGTTCCATAGGCAAGAAGTGTGAGAAAAAAAAATCTATTCGAATACGACAGTTACATCTAGCAATTTCAACAGTAAAATGATGAGACCTCTCTGCCAATCTAGTGCTACAATTAAATTCATGAAGATTAAAGTCCCAAAGAGGAAAGCTTGTGGGTTACCTCACTTGGTTTTACCAAAAACGCTTGTTAGTGTGCAATCTTTAAGTCTATAAAAAGGTAACAGATTCTCTCGCATTCTCTTTTTAACTCTTGCTTTCAGAGGAGGCACGGTGGAGTAGTGGATAGTGGCTTGGATTGAGGAATCGGAGAGCCAAGTTTGAATTTCAGTCGAATCCATTACATTCACTTATGTGATGATAGCCTTGGGAAAGGTATGAATCCTTTTCTTTTCCCACCAGATATGGGTAAATAGCAGGACAGACCGGGTTCTATAGCCTTGGATGGCATCAAGTCTACCACAGAAAGAAATGGCAACCTACTGTGGGAAAAAATCTGCCTCAAAAGATACATGGTCGCCTAAGCATGTATCATACATGGCACATAACTGACTGACTTTCAGATGTAGTCAAACGTAAATAAAGAATGCTGCCACAGAGGCACATTCCCTTCCTTGGTCCTCTGTTGACTTTTAAACCCTTTCACATACACACGTCTATCGTGCATGCTTGCTTCACACACAAGCTCATTCTTATAGCTACTTTCAATGTCTTTTCTTTAGTTTTCAATTAAGTACTTTTGTTAATACGTCCATATAATTCACTATTTATATTATTTGGACTATTGTCCTCATCTTTGTCGCCATATTTATTACAATGTTTCGGCCGTTGTACGCTCCAGCCTCCTTCAGTTGGTTTGAATGTTGAACTGAATCCTTTATTTCGCACACTGGGGTAGACTGTTCTAGTTCCACATGCCATGTTTAATGGATGTCAGTTAAAGGGTTCAGTTTGACATTCCAACCACCTGAAGAAGGCCAGAGCGTACAATGTAAATAGTGTACATAATACCTCATCTCAGAAATATAGACATATACTGAAGGGCCGAAACGTAATAAATATGGCGACAAAGATGAGGACAATAGTCTGAATAATGTAAATAGTGTACATAATACCTCATCTCAGAAATATAGAGAGATACTGAAGGGCCGAAACGTTGTAATAAATATGGCGACAAAGATGAGGACAATAGTCTGAATAATGTAAATAGTATACATAATACCTCATCTCAGAAATATAGACAGATACTGAAGGGCCGAAACGTTGTAATAAATATGGCGACAAAGATTAGGACAATAGTCTGAATAATGTAAATAGTGTACATAATACCTCATCTCAGAAATATAGACAGATACTGAAGGGCCGAAACGTAATAAATATGGCGACAAAGATGAGGACAATAGTCTGAATAATGTAAATAGTGTACATAATACCTCATCTCAGAAATATAGACAGATACTGAAGGGCCGAAACGTAATAAATATGGCGACAAAGATGAGGACAATAGTCTGAATAATGTAAATAGTGTACATAATACCTCATCTCAGAAATATAGACAGATACTGAAGGGCCGAAACGTAATAAATATGGCGACAAAGATGAGGACAATAGTCTGAATAATGTAAATAGTGTACATAATACCTCATCTCAGAAATATAGACAGATACTGAAGGGCCGAAACGTAATAAATATGGCGACAAAGATGAGGACAATAGTCTGAATAATGTAAATAGTGTACATAATACCTCATCTCAGAAATATAGACAGATACTGAAGGGCCGAAACGTTGTAATAAATATGGCGACAAAGATGAGGACAATAGTCTGAATAATGTAAATAGTGTACATAATACCTCATCTCAGAAATATAGACAGATACTGAAGGGCCGAAACGTAATAAATATGGCGACAAAGATGAGGACAATAGTCTGAATAATGTAAATAGTGTACATAATACCTCATCTCAGAAATATAGACATATACTGAAGGGCCGAAACGTAATAAATATGGCGACAAAGATGAGGACAATAGTCTGAATAATGTAAATAGTGTACATAATACCTCATCTCAGAAATATAGACATATACTGAAGGGCCGAAACGTAATAAATATGGCGACAAAGATGAGGACAATAGTCTGAATAATGTAAATAGTGTACATAATACCTCATCTCAGAAATATAGACAGATATTGAAGGGCCAAAATGTTGTAATAAATATGGAGACAAAGATGAGGACAATAGTCTGAATAATGTAAATAGTGTACATAATACCTCATCTCAGAAATATAGACATATACTGAAGGGCCGAAATGTTGTAATAAAAATGGCGACAAAGATGAGCATAATAGTCTGAATAATGTAAATAGTGTACATAATACTCAGAAATTTAGACAGGTCCATATAATTATTTGTTTTATATTCATTGTTTTATGTTTTTTATTTTTAACCAGACTATCAGTCGACCAATATAGTTCGTGGGTCAAATGTGCCAGGTGTTCATAAATATTTACTATACAACATATACGCACTTGTATCAATAGTGTAAAATTTCACAATAAAATGGTGATTTAGTTTTATCCAAACATCCTAGGAAACTTGCAAGAAGCTCTTGATGTGAAAATATTTATAGAAAATGTACAGGGAATCTTTGTTACATCAGTGGGTAAGTGACCGAAGCCAAATTGCAAAGGCAGGACTGATTCTTCTTTGGATTTTGTCAAGAATTTTGAGACATATATCTGAAGCACGCCTGGTTTAAGGATAAGCAGCCATAGTTGCTAATCTGACCAGCTGTGTGTTGTTTTAGCAGAAATTGTTGTCTTCTCAATTATTTTGAAAATACCAGATTAAAGATCGAGTGTAATGAGCAGAAAACGTGTCAGTAAACAAAGGATATTGACAAAATAGATTTTTGTTTTACTTTAATGGAAGAGAATCATCAGGGACAGTGTATACTAATCACCCCCACCACCCCAATCCTGACCAGTGGGGACCCTTGATTGGGGGTACCAGAATATGCTTTGTGGCTCTCACTATTTTTTTCTACCTACATTTATAGACTTTAAAAATTAAACTAAGCACAACTGACTATTAAAGGGTGAAAAAAATTTTCACAGATTTTGATGTCATTCTGGGAGCATTTTTTTTTTTTTAATTTAATCTTTTCACCCCAAGCAAGGCAATAAAGTCACTAAGAGACAAAGGAAAGAATAAGAAAAAGAAAAGCATTATTAAGAAGTAAGAACAATAAAAGAAGAGGAATCAAGAAGACAGTAGATAACGATTGATATTGCATCTCAATTTTTGAAGATCAAAGTTGACTGGAAAGCATGGAGCTGGAAGAGAGTTCCACAAGCGAGAAGTGCAAGAAAAGAAACTGTTAGCATAGAATTTACAGTTACATCTGGACAACTCAGCTATAAAATGATGAGATCTTGATGCCAGTCTAGTACTGCCCTTAAATTCATAGAGTCTAGGTACCATAAAGTAAAATTTATCAGAACAATTACCATGGAAGTATTTATAGAAAAGGCACAGGGAAGCTACATTATGGCTGTAAGAATGTGATTGATGCCAGGTTAGAACCAATAACTTTGCAGATTCTTCTTTGGATCTCGTCAAGAATCTTTAAATCTATAACAGAACCACCAGATCAGATGTGGCAACAATATTCAATGCATAAATGAATGGTAGACTTATAAAGATGCAAGATAAAATTCTAGTGAGAAAAATTATCTAGCATGATACAATAAACCAATTTTCCTAGCACCAAACTTAACAATTAAATCGATAAAATCATACAAATTCATATCAGTGAAAAACATTAGACCAAGAAGGTTCAATGAGTTATTCTTCTGGAGGTTAGCATCAGCCATGCTGATGGAAAGCAAAAACAATAATTTTCAAGATTCTTGTCTCTATGTAAATTGCATAAATTGTAGATACAACCAGTTTTATACCAAGTGTAACACCCCTACAAGCTTTCTGACATTCTTAGGAGACCAGAGGACACATTTGAACAATGAATAAAAGACTTCTTTTCATTAATTCTCCAATCTTTTTTTTCAGCAGGCTTCCAATGACAAGCCTATTTAATGTTGCTAAGTACATTCACTTTCCTTTACTTGTATCCAGTAACCAATCTTAATCTACATTCACTGATACAGATTTACAAGCAGCCAGTCACACATATATTCCCAGAACTTGGCTGACAAAATGCTATTTTATGTTAGTAATACAAGGCTAAATTTTTAATTCATAAAATAATTCTCTCTTCACTTCTGGACTCAAATTAACATTCCTCAAATAGAGGGCATGTGGTTTCTGGTACTTCTTCAAACATTTGATCTTGTGAGGATGGGAAGGATTCTATCCTCTCTTTTGTAGAGTGGGTTTTTATATGACTTCCTGTTATCTGGTTGTCTTCTGTGTGTATTGCTTATGTTCAGCTGGATTCACTTTCTTGTTTATATTGATACACTCACTGACACCCTGAGACCTGATTTTGCACATAGTGGCTTTGTGATCTCCATCTACATCAAACTTCAAGGTTCCTATATTGTTTGACTTTCTGAAGTGACACTGAATACAAAACATATTTTAGTATCTCTTAGGGTGAACTCTGACAATATTGGGTTTACTACAGATCAACTCTTAAATCAAAGTTTTTGATCAGACCACAAAAGCATGACAAAAAAATTCTGAGTCATGTATCCACCCTGACTGCATAAAAGGACCTGCTCAGTGACACACAGTTTACAAGTGGCTGCCCAGTCAACAAACCCAACACAAGCTCATACACAACCAACCCTCCCATCTTCCAGGTTGCTTCCCTTGCCTACAAGGAGACATTCTGCTTGATCCATTATACTGGCAATACAGACCATTTTTTATTTTAACATATTTTGTCTTTATTGGCAATACTTTACTGTTTTTGTTTATTATTCTTGCAATCATATGTGGTATATAGGAAAAACTATCTTGAGGGGCTATTGAGCTTTGCATTCTAGTATTTAATAAACAAAAAAAAAATCAGACACTACAGTAATAATAGTCTGGACGAAAAGCTGTCCTTGTAGTGGTGCTCTAGCATGAAGAATGTATTTACTTAGTCTGGCACAAGGCCCCAATGTCCTTGTAAGGATCAAAATTTATTTAGTAATGATCTGCAAAGAGTAGCAAGGAACCTTAAATCATTGTCTATTTGAAAAGACCTCTGTTTTGGGTATGACGATAAACTACATCTGTGCCCTGGGTAAGACAATAAACTATGTCCAACAGCAAGGCCTCTGATCAGGAGGTTTTGAGGAGCGTGAAACTACCTCTTAATTGCCAGTGTTCCCAGATCCACCCTGACCTGGGGTGGTAGCACCTGTTAGGGTCCTAGCTATGGGCAAATAGTTGACCCCAAACTTGTGTAAAAATAGGCTTTAATACCCGAAATACTTTGTATTACTAGCAAAAATTTTTGAAGGAAAAATTATTAGTAATACTTTAAAAAATACCAATAATACAAACAGCTACATTTTTAAGAAGTTGGATTGTACTCAAAAATATGAGTAATTGAAAAATGATTCAAATATGTATTCATACACAATTTTTTTTCCAAACTATTGCTATGAATCTATTTCAAAAATTTTGTTGGCATTAAATGACCGACTGAGGTTTTGATATGCCATAAAACAAGACAACCAACCATGCATTGAAAAGACATAAGATGTGGATAAAAAGAGTGGAAACTTGCTTTCTGGGACTGTATTTAGCATCCTGCCACTGAAGCGAGAAAAATCAATTTCAAATTAGTGATTAGTGGGTGGAGAAAAATCCAGGTAAAAAAATGCTTTCAAAATTGGAGTTACTGATTTAAATACAGGTCAGTGTCATAGGTTTAAATTACAGTAATAGATAATCAATTATTACTATTGGGTAAAAAAAAATGATCTGTTAGGTCTGCATGGTAGCAAAAGTAGTTGGGCATTCTTGCTCTAGTTAGTATTTAAACCTTGTATAAAAATAAGGAAGAGAGCATTTTGAATGCCGATTTACATGGTTTCTCTCAACTGAAAGATTGTTTCGACACTATCTGCATCACTTGCATTATTTACATTATTCAGACTGTTATCTTCATTGCCATATTCACAACGTTTCGGCCATTGTATTCTCCAGTCTTCTATAGGTGATTGGATCTCTGAGATGAGGTATTATGATTACTTGTATTATTTACATTATTCAGACTGTTATCCTCATCTTTATTGCCATATTCACAACGTTTCGGCTGTTGTGCACTCTGGCCTTCTTCAGGTAATTGAAATTTTGAACCAAACCCTTTATTTTGTTTTCCAGGGTAGATTGATCTAGTTACACATGCCATGCCTCTTCCAAATGTCCCAGTTATTTTCCATTAACTCAACTCTCCAAGTTTTGGTTCACCACTGCTGTAGCCTGGTATTGAACTCCCATCTCTTTGGGTCTAGTCACTGGATCTAACGCCTTTATCCACTGGGCAATGTGTCCTTGATTCCAATCACCTGAAGAAGGCTGGAGAGTACAACGGTCGAAATGCGAATATGGCAATGAAGATGAGGATAACAGTCTGAATAATGCAAGTAATCATAATACCTCATCTCAGAGATATAGACAGACTATCTGCATCACTCACTTCCATCTGGTTACAACATTGGGGTCTTACACATACATAGGGCTACAGATTAAAAATAGTTCTTTTTAAGATAGTAATTAATTTACAAAGGCCAATATTAAAGAACATTTATTCATATAAGACATGACTAACATTTTTAATCATTGAAAATGATTAAGGTGTCATTGGAGTTAGCATCATGCTGACAAAAGAGAGTGACTCATTGTGTCTTCTCAGGATAACATTTTCCACTGACATGAAGTGAAAAGATTACACTGAATCAATTGCTAGGAAAGTTGGTTCACTGTGTCATGCTAGACAGTTTTTCTCACCAGAATCTATCTTAGATATTTATAAGTCTACCATTCATCCATGCATTGAATGTTGCTGCCGAATCTGGTTATGCATTTAGAGATTCTCGGCCAATGTATCTACTCCTATTTGTAATGAAAATATACAAAAAAGATTCGAAAAAGAACTAAAACAATTTTTGTCTGAATTTCTGATGAGTAAAAAAAAACAAAAAACAAAACAAAACAAAAAAAAGCAAGCAATAAATACAAAGAAAAAAAAAAAACTTGTCCTTTTCAAAACAGTCTGATTTTTACGAAAAATTTTAATTCAGGCAGACAATTTAAGAAATACAGTAGAATCCCTCATATCCGGAATCCCGCATATCCGGACGTGATTTTGATGTGTATATTTGAACTATTTGGGTGATATGTAACCGATTTAAAATTTCTGTTCTTCAGGAAATTTACTTTGGATAATTGCTTATGCTTATTTCACCCCAATGACTTGTATTTGTGAAAAAGACGATGGGAATAAGAGGACAAGAACAATGTTGGAGTTATCGCAAAAAGTGGAAATTTTAAACAGCCTAGACGCTGGTGAAAGTTCATTCTAACTAATGGCCGAGTTCAACATAGGAAAGTCAACATTGTATGATATAAAATCTTCCAAAGAAACTATTCTCCAGCGTTCACATTGTCACAATGAAATAAAAAACATAATTGTGATGAAACTTGGACTGAAATTGAAAAAGCTATTGAAAAGGTTATCAGTTTTATGGAAAGAAGCCAGCATTCAGCTTTGACGATTGCAATAACGCACGCAAAGTTAAAAAGTGTCTTTCGTTTTAAAAATTTCATGAAGAAAAGCAAACCAAAATGCAGAAAAAGTTGAGAATGACATTAGACGAGAAAGAATCATCGTGCAACAGTGATTAAAATATCCTTGTTACATTATTTGTTTTGCATACGTGGCATAATTAAATTTAATGAATTTTCATTAGTATTACATAATTTATTTCTTTTTCCTTAAAATCAATTTCGTTATATTTCACTCACCATTCGCTTATTTTGTTTACTATAAAACATTGAAAATAAATGTTAAACCTGATTTCAGTTCTTTTATTTTAATCTAAATATAATCCCTCAAATCCGGACTTTGTAACCAATTCCTCATATCCAGAAGGTCTTCTTAGTCTGGCTGTCAGGGATTTTACTGTATTTATAAAGAAAAGAAAAAAAAGATTATCATTTTATTATTTTTTTATTTTTTTTATTTATTTAATGAATGTAGTTTACAAAGAAATTTCAGTTTTATATTCTGAAAAATGACAACAAAAATAACAAAGACATTTTAAATATACAAATGTTTACTTTTCATTCCACCACTCCAGAATATACAAAGTTTTTTTGTTTTTTTTAGTTTTTTTTTTTAAATCGTGTGTCTACAAACTTTGGAAAAAAAAAAAACAACAAGACGAAACAATCTATCCACCCACCCCAATGAAATTTTTCCTCTTTCTTCTTTGTTCCACTATCCACTAGTGGAGAGTCATTCTAGGGGACATCTTTGCTCGGGTGACCGAGTTTCTACATGGCTACACTTGGCTTTCTTACTAGTTGATAAATAAAAAAAATGGTGTGGCCACGTCATGTGGACATTAAACTTAGCAACAAGGTTTGATGTTGTCCTGGTGAACATCAGTCTTGGCCACATTTTCTGGAATGAATTGAGAGAAGAAAGAGGTAAACGAATCAAAGGGAGAGTTATGTAAGTGGGTGGGGATGGGGAGGAAACAGGCGGAAGGAATGGAAATTGAAAAAGAGAGACTGGGTGGTGGGGATGAAGTTGTTAAGTTTTAACACCTAAGGCTGAACACTAAGGAAAGAAATTCTTCGTATGTGATCTGGATAATACCATCATGGTCTCGATCATGAGTTTGGAATGCATTCGTCAGTGTCTGAAAGATAAAAAAAAGAAAAGAAATGAAGAATAAAACTTATACAAGAAATCACACTGTTAAATTATCGCATCATGGGAAATGGATCGCATCATGGAAAATGGATCGCATCATGGAAAATGGATCGCATCATGGAAAATGGATCGCATCATGGAAAATGGATCGCATCATGGAAAATGGATCGCATCATGGAAAATGGATCGCATCATGGAAAATGGATCGCATCATGGAAAATGGATCGCATCATGGAAAATGGATCGCATCATGGAAAATGGATCGCATCATGGAAAATGGATCGCATCATGGAAAATGGATCGCATCATGGAAAATGGATCGCATCATGGAAAATGGATCGCATCATGGAAAATGGATCGCATTGTCAGTTTTTTTTTGTTTTTTTTGTTTTTAAAACAAAATAGATTTTTTTCTTTACTGTATACTATTATTGTTATTGTTGTTGCTAATGCAGTGGGTCACACAGTCTCACCATGATAGTTTGTATACAGTTAGACTGCTTATCTGTACATAAAACATTCACTTTTTCTACTTAGGATCAGAGTGTAGTATCTGCCTGATCACTGATCCTTACTGACTGAGGAAATGACATAAGTGGGAAGGAATTGTGAAAAGCACTGAAACCAAGGAGAACGAACAAACGAAACGAAAGAGGAAAGGTAAAAAGTAGAAAAAAGCAAAAAGCAAACCAGGTGAAGGGAACGAATAAACATATATAAACAAAGTGGAGGCAGATGGAAATAAAGAGAGACGGATTTGTTAGCTGAATACCAAGGAAAACTTAGCAACAGACAGGTAAGGATGGAAAGACATGAAACTTGCGATTCATTGAAATTCTTTATGAAGATAGAGTAAAAGACAGATAAAAGAGAAGATGCAGTAGAAAATATTTGCACTGCATTCCCTATTCTTTTTTTTGCATGTGAAAAGCTAAATAAAAGAAAACCAGGTGAAAGGAAAAAGTAATTACTTATACATTTTTTTTTTTTTTTTGCATAGGAAACTAATCTGTGTTTGTGAAAAGAGAGTCAATTTAAAAGCACTTGAGATTTCAAATGCTGCTTGATAGCTTAATCTGTTAACTATGCTTATGGAGCCGTTTCAAAATTTAAATTCTATGTTCAACATAGAATTTAAAAATCAAAACAATATCTTATTCCACTTCCCCCAAATTTCTGATACCCCTGAATAAATAGTAAAACATGTTAAATTTATAAAAAGTTTTCTTAATTGTTCCTTATTCAATCATTTTCTTGGATTTAATGCCCCATTTTCAAACTAATCCAGACTATGGAATATAATATTTGAAAAACCTGACAATTTAAAAAGAAATGAATGACATTTCAACAGAATCCAAACATCCCTCAATTAAAATCAAACACATTCTCTTGGACTTTGGTTTCATTATATATATATATATATATATTATGTCATTCACAGACAGTACTGTTTCGCCCCTCAGTGCAACTAGGCTTCCGAATGCTTCAAGCCAGGATTGAAACACAACTAATTTGGTGTCAGCCAGAGCTATCTTCACTCGGTAGAGCTACACAACTAAATCTAGCGTATTGTTTTTACAAATGTAAACAAATGCCCATCAACCAGAGTGCTCCATTCATTTTACTGAAGAGCTTTGCATTAGTGCAGGTGGCTGTTGTTTATAGAATTAGCTTATCACTCAACAGTGCTCAATTGTGTATGTGTGTATATATATATATATATATATATATATATATATATATATATATATATATATATAGAAAGAGAGAGAGAGAGAGAGGGGGTAAGAATGAATAGGGTACAATTCCAACATTCGTAACATTTAATTTAACAGAGGGCTCAATACAAAGTAGAGCAAGTCTTTAATTTAGGATATTACATCAAAAACAAAAAAACATAAAAAACCCAAAAAAATGCTACACAATTGCAGACATATTTTGATGCAAATGGCCGCATCTCATCAGGCAATTGTAAATGAGTCATTTACAGTCACCTGATGAGATGCATTGATTTGCATCATAACACAACTGCAACTGTGTAATATCTTTTGATATGTTTCGATGTAATAACCTAAAATAAAGTGTGTGTGTGTATATATATATATATATATATATATATATATATATACAGTGTAACCCGGATATAAGAGAGATTTTCTCTGGTCCCAAATTAGAGACTGTGTTAATGTATATACAGTGTAACCCGGATATAAGAGGGTTGTCGGGACCGGAGAAGAAGTCTCTTATATCCGGGTTTGGTCTATTTTGTTTAGGTAAGTATGGCTCTAATTTGGGACCAGAGAAAATTTCTCTTATATCCGGGTTACACTATATATATATATATATATATATATATATATATATATATATAGAGATAGATAGATAGATAGATAGATAGATAGATAGATAGATAGAGAGAGATGGATAAGATAAAGACCAAATAGGGAACATTTATAAATTTAACATGTTTTGCTTTTATTAAAGCTTCATCAGAGAATGACATATGGAAAAAAATTCTAATGATATTTTCATTTTTGCATTGTTTGACTTTCATTGGTTAAGCAGGCTTCACATGCATTAAACAAGTCAAGCCGTGTTCGTTTATATAAGTATATCATAATTCTAGTTTGTCTTTTCGGGATTTGGATGATAATTTATATATGTGTGTGTCTAATAGGCATTAAGTTTGGAGGTTGTAAGCATGTTGATTTGGCCATGTTTTTGACGTCAACACTTGCCGTGGTAGTTAAATATACGTTAGATTCTTTAAGAATAGATAAGTAATTATCATTGTCTGATTTTGATCTGGATTTGGTCCCAATTCATATACATATTTGACAAATTGGAAAACTGCTTTGTTGGTTGACTGTGCGTTTCACCTTCATTAGGAGTCTTCAGATCATAATGAAAGAAAGCTGTGTGAGTGTGTATGCTTCCATATTAAACCGTTAATATCTTTCCGCTAAGCTGCCCCCCCCCCCACTTTGCCTGGAATGAAAGTATAAAATTGTATGATTTTTGTTCTAAAGCTGTTATTTTAATTTGTCATGTAGATTATCGATTTGTTTGTTTTATACTATTTATAGTTTGGCATAGATGATCCGACATTATTTTGTTGAAGTTCCAGCCCAATTTTTCTTGCTTTGTTGAAAGTTTTTTTCTATTTTCTCTCAACTCTTCTGCAGTGAATTTAAGGTAAATTTTTCTCTATTTTTGTCAGAATGGGTCGAAAGCAAGGGATTCTTGTATTTTCCTATCAAGTATGAGCATGACTTCACGTTTTCCGTATTGACAGGACGCGTGTCACATTCTGTCAGCATCAAAAGCACACAATAGGATAAGGAACAAATAGAAAACGGATATAAATCTGACATGTTTTGCTTTTAATAAATAAAAATGCCTACTTGAAACACAAACATACACTAACGAATCTACATTATCACCTGAATCCTGCAAAGACAAACTAGAATCCAGATAAGCTTAGACACATGAATTATACACATGAACACAGCTTGACAAGACAGATGCATGTAAAATAAGCTGTTAAATGAGGCATGGAACGACTTGTTAATTTTAACGTCTCCAAAATAAAAATGCTTTCTATTAATCATCTGAGAGACCTTCTTTCTGCCTTTCGTCAGCATGGCTGATGCTAACCTCCAAGAGAGTGACCCGTTAAACCTTCTTGGGCTAACGTTCTCTGCTGACATGAACTGGAAAGATTACATTGAATCAATTGCTTGGTCTGCTGCTAGGAAAGTTGATTCCTTGTGCTGTGATAGACAATTTTTCTCTCCAGAATACATCTTACATATTTATAAGTCTACCATTTGTCCATGCATTAAATATTGTAGCCACATCTGGTCTCGTGCTTCTGTTATAGATTTAGAAATTCTTGATGAGCTCCAAAGAAGAATCTGCAATGTTATTGGTTCTGACCTGGCATCAATCACATTCTCACAGCCATAATGTAGCTTCCCTGTGCCTTTTCTATAAATACTTCCATGGTAATTGTTCTGATAAATTTTACTTTATGGTACCTAGACTCTATGAATTTAAGGGCAGTACTAGACTGGCATCAAGATCTCATCATTTTATAGCTGAGTTGTCCAGATGTAACTGTAAATTCTATGCTAACAGTTTCTTTTCTTGCACTTCTCGCTTGTGAAACTCTCTTCCAGCTCCATGCTTTCCAGTCAACTTTGATCTTCAAAAATTGAAATGCAATATCAATCATTATCTACTGTCTTCTTGATTCCTCTTCTTTTATTGTTCTTACTTCTTAATGCTTTTCTTTTTCTTATTCTTTCCTTTGTCTCTTAGTGACTTTATTGCCTTGCTTGGGGTGAACATTTTTTCACCCTTTAATAGTTGTGCTTAGTTTAATTTTTAAAGTCTATAAATGTAGGTAGAAAAAAATAGTGAGAGCCACAAAGCATATTCTGGTACCCCCAATCAAGGGTCCCCACTGGTCAGGATTGGGGTGGTGGGGGTGATTAGTATACACTGTCCCTGATGATTCTCTTCCATTAAAGTAAAACAAAAATCTATTTTGTCAATATCATTTGTTTACTGACACATTTTCTGCTCTTTACACTCGATCTTTAATCTGATATTTTCAAAATAATTGAGAAAACAACAATTTCTGCTAAAACAACACACAGCTGGTCAGATTAGCAACTATGGCTGCTTATCCTTAAACAAGGTGTGCCGGAATCAGAAAGGATAAGCCTAATCAGCAATTTATAGATTAGAGCATGTGGAAATGAAAATTATTTTGATATAAATACAAATGTAAACAGTCTTCACCTAACGGTGCTTAACATGTAAAAATTAAATGAAAAGTCCCATGTATGAAAGAAAAAGAAAAGAAAAAACGGTTAAAAAAAGAAGAAGAAAAGAAAAAACGGTTAAAAAAAGAAGAAGAAAAGAAAAAACGGTTAAAAAAAGAAGAAGAAAAGAAAAAACGGTTAAAAAAAGAAGAAGAAGAGAAAAAACGGTTAAAAAAAGAAGAAAAAAAACGGTTAAAAAAAGAAGAAGAGAAAAAACGGTTAAAAAAAGAAGAAAAGAAAAAACGAAGAAGAAAAAATGAAAAAAAGGTGAAAAGAAAAAATGAAAAAAAGAAGAAAAGAAAAAATGAAAAAAAGAAGAAAAGAAAAAATGAAAAAAAGAAGAAAAGAAAAAATGAAAAAAAGAAGAAAAGAAAAAATGAAAAAAAGAAGAAAAGAAAAAATGAAAAAAGAAGAAAAGAAAAAATGAAAAAAAGAAGAAAAGAAAAAATGAAAAAAAGAAAAAATGAAAAAAAAAGAAAAAATGAAAAAAAGAAGAAAAGAAAAAATGAAAAAAAGAAGAAAAAGAAAAAAAGAAAAGAAAAAATGAAAAAAGAAAAAATGAAAAAAAGAAGAAAAGAAAAGAAAAAATGAAAAAAAGAAGAAAAGAAAAAAAGAAGAAAAGAAAAAAAGAAAAGAAAAAATGAAAAAAAGAAGAAAAGAAAAAATGAAAAAAAGAAGTAAAAATGAAAAAAAGAAAAGAAAAAATGAAAAGAAAAAAAAAAAGAAGAAAAGAAAAAATGAAAAAAAGAAGAAAAGAAAAAATGAAAAAAAGAAGAAAAGAAAAAATGAAAAAAGAAAAGAAAAAATGAAAAAAAGAAAAGAAAAAATGAAAAAAAGAAGAAAAGAAAAAATGAAAAAAGAAGAAAAGAAAAAATGAAAAAAAGAAGAAAAGAAAAAATGAAAAAAAGAAGAAAAGAAAAAATGAAAAAAAGAAGAAAAGAAAAAATAAAAAAAAGAAGAAAAGAAAAAATGAAAAAAGAAAAGAAAAAAGAAGAAAAGAAAAAAAGAAAAGAAAAAATGAAAAAAAGAAAAATAGAAAAGAAAAAATGTAGAAAAAAATGAAAAAAAAGAAAAAATGAAAAAAAGAAGAAATGAAAAAAAGAAGAAAAGAAAAAATGAAAAAAAGAAGAAAAGAAAAAATGAAAAAAAGAAGAAAAGAAAAAATGAAAAAAAGAAGAAAAGAAAAAATGAAAAAAAGAAGAAAAGAAAAATGAAAAAAGAAAAATGAAAAAAGAAGAAAAGAAAAATGAAAAAGAAAAATGAAAAAAGAAAAATGAAAAAAGAAAAATGAAAAAAGAAAAATGAAAAAAGAAAAATGAAAAAAGAAAAATGAAAAAAGAAAAATGAAAAAAGAAAAATGAAAAAAGAAAAATGAAAAAAGAAAAATGAAAAAAGAAAAATGAAAAAAGAAAAATGAAAAAAGAAAAATGAAAAAAGAAAAATGAAAAAAGAAAAATGAAAAAAGAAAAATGAAAAAAGAAAAATGAAAAAAGAAAAAAGAAAAAAGAAAAATGAAAAAAGAAAAATGAAAAAAGAAAAATGAAAAAAGAAAAATGAAAAAAGAAAAAAGAAAAATGAAAAAAGAAAAATGAAAAAAGAAAAATGAAGAAAAGAAAAATGAAGAAAAGATAAATGAAGAAAAGAAAAATGAAGAAAAGAAAAAAAAGAAGAAAAGAAATTGAAAAAAGAAGAAAAGAAAAAAAGAAGAAAAGAAATTGAAAAAAGAAGAAAAGAAATTGAAAAAAGAAGAAAAGAAATTGAAAAAAGAAGAAAAGAAATTGAAAAAAGAAGAAAAGAAAAATGAAAAAAAGAAGAAAAGAAAAAAGAAGAAAAGAAAAAGAAAGAAAAAGAGAAAACTCAATTAGGAAAGAGAGAAGTAATGGATGATCAGTTCTCAACACCTTAGACCAAAGATTGTTACCGCATAATATTTGTTTTTACATTCAAAATGAATGAACCCTGAATGAATGTTGTTTTGGAACAGTGATTCTCAACTGATGTGCAGTAGCACACTAGTGTGCCTTTAAATATTGTCATGGTATGCATGCATGTGTGTGTGTGTGCGTGTGTGCGCACGCACACACGCACAGGTTGTAATGGTACAGCGTTAATATTTGAATAAATGAATAAGTTTTTTTTACTATGTTCCTTCTAGTACTGGACTTATGTGAAGAAGAATTGGCCACCATTTCTAGTGATCGAGGGCCAAAAAATAAAACATTTGACGGTAGCCATTGATACATTTTGGATGTCCATACAAAAGGAATATCCCGCATTAGCTAAAATGGCTTTATCAGTTTTATTGCAATGTTCTACTTTTTATTTAGGCTTGAGAAACCTAATTCCCATAAATAACATAAAAAATAAGAAGCGAGAAAAACTTTTCTGCAACAGTTTGTAGCTCACATTATGTTGAGAAAGAGAGAGAAAGCAAGACTTCTCCTCCTTTGTAGTATTTCAATTTACAGTTGAAATGGCTAAATGTATCTTTAAGTTCTATGTTAATAATTTCTTTTATTACACATCTACTTGTGGAACTCTCTTCTGGCTTCTCACTCAACTTTGTTCTTCAAAAATTTAAATGCAATGTCAGTTGTTATCTTGTCTTCTTCATTTTTGTTCTTTTGTCCTCTCTTCTTAATAGTATATTTTTCTTATATTCTTTACACTCAGTCATTGCTTGTGTGTTAGTCGCCTTGCTTGGGGTGAATTCTTTGATAGAGGAGTGGATCACCCTGCTGGGCTTTCTGGCGAAAGAGTATAGATAACTGACCTCAAAGCCCCATTTTCCTAGGTTTATATCGAGGTCAGTAGGTAGTCAGTGAGTGCTTTAGGATCGTCCTTTGCTTTGGTATAAAGTCTTTTGATCTTTCGTTTTGCCTATCCAAGCATCTGGTTTCTGGGCCTGTCCTTAAGAACGCTGGTGTTAATATTAATGAGATGATAAGTAGGTGATACTTTTCATGGGATTTCAGAAATATATTTATTTTATTCTATTTATTCAAATTTGCCTACTATATAATGGCTTAGCCAAACAAACATCTACCTGATTGCTGAAACTTCAAGAGTAAAGAAATGCTGTACCGAGTTTGTGGATTGATACCGCAGTACTGATAACCCTCATAGCACCTGCACATTCTATGTATGGGTCATTTGAGATTTGAAACTGACAGCTGCAATAGTGTTGATTCTATGTCCACACTGTCTATAGCTAAACATCTCTGGTATTGAGCACTCTTCTTCATATAAATATAGCACATTTTCAAGTATTATATATATGATAAATATATATATGATAAATATATAAATACCAAGATTTTATTTTGTGACTTGTGTTTATACATATGCGTTGTGGTGTAATGGATATTGGCTCGGAGGGAGAACTCAGAGAGCCAAGTTTGAATTCCAGTTGAGTCTGTTAGATTCACTTACGCACAAATACTCTTGGGAAAGGTATGAGTCCATCTCTTCTCCCCAGCTATGAGGTGAATAGCTGTGGGTTCTTTAGCCTTGGTTGGCAACCAGTCTACCACAGAAAGAAATGGCAACCTACTACGGGAAAAAATCTGCTTCGTCAGTCACATATCGAAAGATACACGATCACCCAAGCATGTATCATGTATGGCACATAACAGACTGCTTTATACACAGAAGTAATGTGGAGGAAAAATATTGTTAAGCTTTCAAATTTTGAATTTGAGAATGCTCCGAAATATTCTTAATGCTTTTTTCTGTATGAGGAAAGGTAAATTATATAGAGGAGACAGAGTGATGTAATCTATTGCCTAACAATGATGCAGCTAGGTGCACTTGTGTCTGACACATAAAAATTTAAACGGATTTCAAATACAAGTATCCACTATAATTATCTGGTTTGGCTTCTTTTGTTTTATGTTTGTTTTTGCTTGAAAGAAAAAAAAAGAAAGAAAAAGAAAGAAAAAAGAAAAGAAAAAAGAAAAGAAAAAAGAAAAGAAAAAAGAAAAGAAAAAAGAAAAGAAAAAAGAAAAGAAAAAAGAAAAGAAAAAAGAAAAGAAAAAAGAAAAGAAAAAAGAAAAGAAAAAAGAAAAGAAAAAAGAAAAGAAAAAAGAAAAGAAAAAAGAAAAAGAGAAAAAGAAACGAAAAAAGAAAAAGAGAAAAAGAAAAAAGAAAAAGAAGACATATATATATATATTATTTAAAGACATTTATGATATGTTTAACGTTCTTTTTATAGATACAAGTATTTAAGCAAATGCTCCGTTTTATAATAAACAGTATTAAATAACATTTACCGGCCTGAATGTCCGAGAAATTTTCATTTTCCGACAGGAATCGAACCTGTATCCTATACGGAACCGTCATTTCGCGTGACGTGCCTTAAGCGTCTTAAATGTCTTTAAATAAATTGTCGGGCTTTGTCCAATTCAAAAATATATATATATATATATATATATATATATATATATATATATATATATATATATATAAAATAAGGAAAAAAAACTTAAAAATCCATTTTTGGTAATAAATTTATTTCAATGAATACAGGTATATTTATTTCATCAGACCGATTACATTTTCGGAAATTTTCAGAAAATGAAATTGGTCTGATGAGATATACCTGTATTCAATCAAACAAATTTATTACTGAAAATAGATTTTTAAGGTTTTTTTCCTAATTATTATTATAATTCTCTCTGTATCTTTTGTAATGCTTGTTTTTAGGAGAGACTTTGTAAATCACAAATACAATAATAGTAACATCTTCGAACAATACTAAGTCAGACACCACTAATTCCTATATATATATATATTTTTTTTCCTTTAACTGTCACATGATCTAATTATTTCAAGATGAGATTGACTGTGCTTGCTCTCCGGTGATCCATGTTCAAACCCAAGTGTTGGCAGCGACACATTATTCCTATATGACTATCATACAATGAGTTCTCATATGAACTAAAAGTCCTCTTTGAAATAACCCCTACCAATCACAATATATATATATACATACACACAGTGCAATATACACACACACACACACACATTATACAAATTGTGAACGGAAATACCTCCCACATAATGGTAAGACATTAGTAGCTTTGGTGTCATATCTTGGCATTTGTGGGAGATATTTCTGCCACACCATCAGTCTACAAAACTTTAGAGTCGGGTTGCTGAAGATAACATCAATCAGCTAAGTGACAAACTTTTTACTTGTATTAATTCTCTCTCTCTCTCTCTCTCTATATATATATATTATATTATATTATATTATATATACATACATACATACATACATACACACACACACACACACACACACACAAGCAGTTTTTTTTCTTGCATGAACAGTTAAATGAAAAATATTCTTTGCTATCATTCCAAGGCATGAACCAGTCAAACTTACATGGATGGTGACCAAAGTGCAATAGATAGATAAAGTTTACCTGAAGCACCACACAGCACTGAATGAAATCATCAAATGCGATGACTCCCCTGCCTTGACGATCAAACTTCACAACCAAGATATCATAAAATCGGTCAGAAAGCTGAAAGCCTGGAAAAAAAAAAAAAAAAAAAAAAAAAAAAAAAAAAAAATGAAATAAAATAAAACTATATTGACATGCATATAAAATCCTGTTTCATTTGGAAGTTTTTGCAGACACATCAAGGATCAGTTATAACACTACAGGAAAATATTTTCTACAAGCTAAGTCCCAAAAAGTAAGGTACAGACTGGCATAAAACAACCAAGATAAAAACATTGTGTAAGCCGTAAATATTTGGTGGGAAAGAAAATTCTCAGTTTATAGAATAGCAACTTTTTTTTTAATACAAAGCAATGGGGGTTATGCAATAATGGAAGGAGTGCACATATGTGACGTCACAAGAAAGATGATTTTATGCGGATTGATTTTTTTGTTTTCTTTTTACAGCTCATCAAAACTTTGTTGGTTATTTAAAACTGAAACATTTTAGATTATAAGAATAATATTTTTTTGCACATGAATATTGCATTAACAATTTTCTTTGAGAACAATAGTTTTACCAGATAGAACTCCTACTATTTAACCCATAGCTGAGAGGAGTAGATGGATTTATACCTAACCCAAAAATATTTGCATGTAAATGAATATAACAAACTAAACTGGAATCTGAACTCAGCTATCCAATTTCTTCTTCTGAGCTGTTATCAATTACACCACCCACACGCCCTAAGGAAGGTGATTAAACAGTGGGTAAACATAAATGTGTGAGGTGTAACAAGATTTTTATATACCGAGGGTAAAAATCAAACTTTGAAATTGACTTGAGGACATAACTTCCATCATATAAGCATTTTGGATGATATAGGTGAAATGATGAGCACTTTTGGAAGCACTTGATCATGGATGGCAAGACCTGGCAAGATCACGTTACTATGGAGACAATTCTCTGTTCTAGAAGCATCTGTTGCGGGCACTGCTTCTAGTTAGACTTTTAGCAGTGGCAAACAATATTTACATGTAAAAAACACATGGGTAAGGAAATAGAAGAAAATTTCAACAAGGAGATATTTTATGATTTTTGTTTTTATATGACTGAATAAAAAGACTGAAAATGCAAACAAAAAAAAACAAAAAAAAATGTTGAAATTGTGTGGGTGATAATCACATTAAAAAAAAAAAAAAAGGTTCCATAATTCCCCATGTATAATATACTTATTTAAAAAAAAAAAAAAATATAATAAGCAAACTTAGGAGTGCGTATTATACATAGTTAAAAAGAAAAATCTTAAAAAAATTGCCATTTCATAGGTCGACTTCAGTTGTGAAATGACTACTCACAACAAACATATGACAATTTGACACTAATATTCGGCGATTATGACTCCATAAAGATGTCAAATACAATTATATGTACCTAACAATATTTAAAAATGTAAAATAAAATAAGAATTATCATAAAACTAAATTAAATTAATATTATTCTATGTTTAAAATCTTTTTAGGAAATGCTGGCTGCAATGAAATTGGAGAGGTACAATTTATAGGGTTTGATTACCAAACAAGAGGTGTGTATTATGGATGAAGGCATATTATACATGGAGAATTACGGTATTTTATGAAGGTGTTCTTGCATTTGTACATGTGACTTCTTTTCTAGAGTGTGTAAAAACTGTCCAAATGTTCTGTAGATCTGAGCATTTCTTGCTAATCTGTTAGCCATTATCAAGGATGTTTTTTGTTTAATGAAAAAAAAAAACAAAAAAAACACACACATATATATATATATATATATATATATATATATATATATGGGAATGTTTTTAATTTTCAAACACAGTCATTACGTTGTGGGCCTGTTCATAATTGATATTGAATTGACTCCTTTTGTACTATTTATTCCCCTTCTCCGTTATTTGCAGGTGGATGGTTCTATCATGTCTGTATTTTCCACAGGTATCTGTCCTAAAGACCCCCCCAAAAAAAACTCATTGTCTATTAGCCGCTTAAGGGTGTGTGTACATGCGCATATATATATATATATATATATATATATATATATTGGTTTCTATTGTAATAGAGGAAGATTATCAATAATTGAACAAGAGTTGCTATGAAATTGATACCTTCTGTTATGTTGGCTCACAACAATGCCATAGTGTATTTTACTGGTATGGTAGTAAAAATTAAACCTTTCTACCAAATAACCGATAATTTATTTTTTGTCTTACATATAGTAGACATGTGGAAAGGTAGCAAAATGGCATCTGAACATGCATATAAAGCTGAGTCCATTGAATAACTCAATGCAGAATATTTATGGAGACCAAACAGTGGATGCAAGCACAGTAATGTGATTCAGCGGTGATGTCTGATAATTCATATTCTGGGCAGCCCTCTACAGCTGTTAATCCAGGCTTCACCAGTTATAATAACCAGAGAAATAGATAAAGAAAAGCAATCATAAAAGCCAAATGTATTCTTGAAATAACAGCATTAAAGAAAATAAAGATCATAGTTACAAGGGTCTTACCAAAAGTCAGTAATGCATTCTTGAGTTCATGCCTGTCTATGCTTCCAGATCCATCTTGGTCAAACTGGCGGAAAGTGTTTTGCCAGTCAGTCACATACTTCCACAACTGGGTAAACTCCTGGTAGTTGATTGTTCCTGAAAAATCTCTGTCAAACATCCCTGAAAAAGATGTTAGCATATGATGATTGTCAAAGCTGGCGACCAAAAGACAAAGCTAGATAGCAAGCGGAAAAATACAATTATTTTGCAACAACCTAAATTCATAATCATCAATCCATTAAATACAACAAAATGTTACCAATTTCCAGCTGAGCTGCAGAACTGCAATGAAAATCTCTTCCAGACGTGAGGAGTTAACAAGTTAATGGCCTAAAAACATTTAGAATAAGGAAGATTATTTTTATTACTTTTGGCATCACACAGTACGTGGATCAATAACATGGCTGAGGTTAACCCAAGGGGAGTAACTCATTGCAACTTCTTGGTCTAACATTTTCCACTAATATGAATTGAATGATTATATTAAGTCAACTACTAAATCTACTGCAAAGAAATTTGGTTTACTGTGTTGTGCGAGACAATTTCTCTCACCCAAATGTGTCTTGTACTTTTATAAGTCTTACCATATGTCTGTTCATTGAATATCTTGCCACATGCTTTTTCTATGTATATTGAAATTCTTGATAAAACCCAAAGAATCTGCAATGCTATTGGTCCTGACCTGGCATCTTGGCTTCAGTCACTTTCCCAAAACCATAATGTAGCATCCCAGTGTCTTCTTTACAAATAATTTCATGGCAACTGTTTTCATGAGCTTCCCTCTTTGGCAACTTGACTTCATGAATTTAAACAGTACGAGATCGGTAGCTAGGTCTCATCATTTTACTGTTAAAATTGCTCAATGTAACCTAAGTTCTATTCTAATAGTTTGTTCTCTTGCACCTCTTGCCTGTGGAACTCTTCTAGAGTCTTGCCTTTTTGTCAACTTTGATCTTCAAACATTTAAATGCAACATTGTTATCTTCTGTCTCCTTGAATTCCGTTTTTTTTATTGTCAGTTCTCCCCAGTAACATTTCCTCGGTTTCTTTGCGGCTTTATTGCCTTGCTTGGTGGTGAAATGATTAAAAAAAAACAAAAAAATAAGTAGATAGAATAGAATAGAAAGAAAGAAAGAAAGAAAAGCTTTCTATTGTTCTCTCTTTTAGAAACAGAGAGAATGTATCTCTCAACAAAGTGTGGTGAGAAATAATATTTATCAGGCCCCAAAATAAAAGTTACAAGTAGAATTCAAATTTCAGTTCACATTATCATTTTGGGAAAGGCATGAATCAAACTCTCCTTATGAGTGGTTCCATATTCCATAATTTTGTCCCTGGCATGTCATAATGGTTGACAGAGAAAAAAAAAGAACACAAATAATCATATATCCATTGTCAGAGAGTTTCAAGTGTGGAGTGGAGAGGTCTTTAAAAGGGTTTGGGAGTGAAAGTGCTTTATGCTGATATAGCTGTAAATTCTAATCCCCAATTTGGGGGGGGGGGGTCATAGTGACTGATTCCCAGATTGGAAAAAGTATTAAATAAAAAGAAACAATATCTTTTTTATTTAAAGATTTAAAATGAAATATTTTTTTCTTGACAAATATGTAAGGTGTAAAGTGAAACAGTATTAAGTGTTGGAAATGTATTCAATGAAGAACTTACATTGTAAGAATTAACACACTGAAATCAATTCACATCATTTTAACAGCAGGGAATGATTTTCTGGGGGATGGGAAATAAATTGGATTTATAATTCAGTTGGCCATGTAAGAAGCTGTCAGCCAGAATCTTTGACTACAGACCAAAAATGATATCGAGTGAACATCTCCAACTTGATTTTGCAGTATAGGAATCCCTCGATTAATATGCTGAAATGAATCTAAAAAAAAGATATTGTTTCTTTTTATTTAATACTTTTTCCAATCTGGGAATCAGTCACTACGACCCTAAATGCTCTGAAATGAATCCCTCGAATACTTTTTCCCAGTATAGGAATCCCTCGATTAATGCTCTGAAATTTTTATACCAAAATTCGATTAGTGCATCCATAATATTTGGTTAGTGCAGTAATAAATTCTTCAGTCAAAATTGCTTTTTATCATAGTTACCAATTAATTAAAAAAATTTTTAAAATTTAAAAATGGGTAACTATTTTTTTTATTAAGTATTATGTTATCGAAGTAATAATTACAGTAGTGTTAAAAAAAAAAAATTTTTTTTTTAAATTGCAGATATAAATAGATACATCTTATAAGCTGATAATAAAAATACATATTTGAATATTTGTCTATTAAAATTTTTTTAATATTTTGATTTTTTTTCATGTTTATTTTGAAGGTCTTAAAAGGAAATTTCCAATTTATTAACAAAAAAAAAAGTAAAAAAAAAAAATTTACGATTTAATTAGATACAGAAATTTAAATTTATTAAAAAGTATCTAAATATAAAAAAAAATTGGGGGTTAAAATACTGATTATATTTTTTTTTTTTTTTTTTAAAGCTTTTCACCCCAAGCAAGGCACTAGCACGCAAGGGGTTACAGAAGGTTTGGAGGAAGAGCAGATAGGAGTGGTAAAGGAGAGGATGTGGAGAAAGATAGTGGATCGATCAAGGCAAGGGGGTTACAGAAGATTTGGAGCGAGAGCAGATAGGAATGAAAGGTGAAAGGATGTGGAGAAGGGAAGTGGATAGATCAAGGCAACTGGAGATGTTGATTGACATTACACTTAAATAGTTGGAGATTATATTTGTCAGGGAAACAGGAATAAGGAAGGGAGTTCCACAGGCGAGATGTGCGAGACATGAAGCTATTGGAGTAGAAGAGACGTCTACATCTAACAGTTTCAATGGTGAAGGGGTGGGAACGGGATGCCAGCCTCGTAGGACGTTTAAATTCATGAGGCCTGGGAACCAGCAAAAGCAGCTCATCGGAGCAATTACCGTGAAAGTATTTGTAAAAAAGACAGAGCGAGGCAACGGCGCGTCTGTGAGAGAGCGACTGCAGACGAGATGACAGATCAGGGCCAATTACATTACATATCCGTCTCTGGATCTTATCAAGAACCCTGAGGCAAACAGCAGGGGCTCCAGACCATATATGGCAGCAATACTCCATGCAAGGGTGAATGGTTGATTTATAGATTTGTTTGGAAAATTTACAAAAATAAAATAAATAAATATATATATAAAAGATTGTTTTTTTTTTTTTTTAAATTGAATTGAATTTTTTTGCTTTAGATTTTAATATTTACCTACCCACAGTATAAGAAGATGAAAAAGAAGGAATTAGAATTTTTAAGGACATTGAAGAATTTAGAGGGAAATGTTCAGAAGCAGGACCTGATGAAGACAGAAGCCGACAAATTTGCAAAAAAATTGAAAAGACAATTTCTCAGTACCGCCATTTATATGAAAAACAAGAATACCACACAGCAGACCACTCTAAATAAGTTTTTCATAAAAAAATCAGATTAATAAATAGTAATTCATAGCATTTTTATTGTATTATCTTATATGTAGCTATATTTTAATTAAAAAGTATGCAAATTAAAAATTGTGAATGAGATTAAAATTTGAGGTACAAATTACATCATTTCATATAAGTTATTATATTAAATTAATGCGTTTGATTAGTGTGTATCGTTTAATGTACACATAAACCGCACTAATCAAGGGACCCTTGTATTTTCAGTTATCTAGTAATCATTTTTGAGAATGAATTTTGCTACTGATGAAACAGTTACACCACTATGATCAAACAATAGTTCATGCACTGGTGCAAATTAGCTGAAGAAATGAAAGACTCAAAAATCCACAAGAAATTATTTTTTTGAATAAGGAAGGTATGTTGATAACAGATTACCTTCAGATAATATCTTGCTGCTTATTTACGAGTATGAGCCATTGGTATATATGTGCTTATAGTTTGGGTGCTTCTGTAAAATATTATCAACTAGCAGCCATAACCAGTTTGCCGATCACAAAAAGTGTTCAATTACATATGGAGCAAAAACAGCATCATGTTTAGATGTAACAGAGTCTATCTTCTTCAATTACTTTAAAGTACTTTCATTAAAAAACATTTTGAATTAATGCAGTTATTGATATAACAGAAGTAGTCTGTATATATTCAATCAAAGTTAGCCGAGGATACGAAGGGGTAAAACAGGCAACATGAAGACTCACTTCAGACCACAATTATTTTGGAGTTTTTGAATTTCAATTTGTCAATGTGCTACCAGGGATGTAAAAAAGGATACATTTATAAAGCAATTGTTAAGTTTGATGAAAATTGGTTGAAAGATCAACGAAAAATAAGAAACCAGTAAAAAAAAAAAAAAAAAAAAAAAAAATCACCATTTTTTGCTATTTACGCAGGTTTTCACTATATGAGTGGATTCAATTATCAAGTTAAATGACTTTTAAACAGTCAACTTATTGTTGGCTACAATTGAGTGAAGTTTGTATTAGATTGCTTGAAAATTGAGGGAGGTTTTAGTTTAAAATTTGTGTTGAAATCGATTTTTTACATTTTTTGCAGTTTTTTGGTAAACACAGTGGTGTAAAAATAAAAATGAGATATCATTGAGCTCGTCATGATGTAAGTAACCAACATACCAAGTTTTAATGAAATTGGAGAAATAAAGTGGAATTTATCGATTTTTGATCGACTCTATTGATTATTGATTTTTTTTAAATTATTGGCTTTTTACACTAAGAACCTATCTCCTACAGTGTAGAATGTATGTGGCAAGTTTGGTCAAAATCGGTTGGATGGATCTCAAGTGAAACGGTATCACAGACAGACATCCTCCGTATATATATATATATATATATATATATATATATATATATAAATAAATAAATAAAAGTGGACATGGAAGTCAGCACTTAGAGGCGACAGTCTGTTTCATGCTAGTGCAATCGTCAGGCGACTAGTCCTAGACACACGCTCTATCCCTGATATTGAGCACTTTATCCCATAAATATAGCACACTTTAAAACTATATTTCTTCATATATATATATATATATATATATATATATATATATATATATCTCTTCTAAAAGGGTAGATAGACATTAGAATGTCTTTTGGAAAAGATATAGAAATTTGAGGAATAATGTCCATGTGTTGAAGTGAGGAGTGAATATGTGAAATAGCTTCAATGCTGTCAGTCATTCCTCTCTTGGTCAATTTTTTACCACTTTTGTATTTTTCTCCGATCTGTTGCACAATGTGTCCTTTCCAGGCTGAACACACACAAAGTCATGTGTGCCCTAAATAATGCTGTCAGAGTTTTTAATGGCTGAAAGATAAAGTCATTAAAGTCTCGTGTTCAAAGCAGCAACCCATTTGAGCAGAGGGGAAGAAAAGAATAAACAAATAAGTGAAAATGTGGGGTCAAGTGACACAGTGTCGGAAACATATGCTTCCATATGAAGCCTTATATAAACAGATTCTCATTTAGGGTAGGACAGAAAGAGGAATGATTCATCTAACCAGTCACATTGGTAGGAATCAGGGTAAGAAGGGATGAAGGGACTTATGTATCACCTACCTAATGCCAGAGAGAATACTAAGTCCGACTTGGAACACAAAATTATTGAGAATTGGATTCAGGTTTTCATGTCTTGCTGTTGATTTCATCTTTCATTCCTTGTGAATGTGGAGCAAGTCTTTTCTTGTCTTTGTGGACAGGGGTGGAACGAGAAGCAAAACAACGTGGGGATTGATTTATGAAACACTGAGCGCACCCACCACCCGTATGTTCATAGATATGCTTTGACAGAATCTGACCTTTGTTTCTGGTAATATTAGGTTGGTGCAAAAATAATGTTGTTTTCTCACATGAAGTTGAACGTCAAAAAAACAACATTATTTTTGCACCAACCTAATATTTTTCCTGTTAGATGAAAATTAACTTTTAAAGTTGAAACAAATGAAATCAGTTGAAATTTGATTTATAGTATCTTTAGGAATTTGAGAACAGCTAGCTACTGTAAGTGTTTTCAATTGAATGCTCTGTACACCAGACATCAGGAGGTTCTTGGGATCATCAAGAGATACTGCATTCTGTTTCTGAGGCTATCTCTAGATAGACTTTACAGCACTCCCACCTCAACATATTAGGCCCAGCCACCTGTTTCGACTGGTTTACTGCCTGTTGACTTCTTTGTATTTTTTTTTGAGGGACCATTTCTCTTGCCAACTTTCATTATTTCTTTTGAGCCAGATCAAACATCCTGCATTTGCAGTTGTTGCTTGGATATCCTTTAGGTTTGCGTTTCCTTTTCTCTGCTTGATTCCAATGAATCCTAACCATCTCCCCAAGTGCACATCTATGTATCCTCTATGTATAATGCAAAGATTGACCCTTGTTAAGGGCTTACAAATGGGTGTAAGTCTGAGGTTTTATGCATTTGCTGGGTCATGTGACATACCTGTAAAATTTTGTTTAATTCAATTCTGCAGTTTACAGTATGCATAAAGTTTTAGCAGGTGGCAAAATTATGCATGTCTATCCTATGATCAATACCCAAGCTTTAGGCATCCTGGGTGTGACAATAAACTACATCCGTGTCCAGGGAAAGACAATAAACTACGTCCAACAGCATGGCCTCTAATCAGGAGGCTTTGAGGAGCGTGGAACCACCTCTTAATTGCTGGTGTTCCCAGGTCCACCCTGACCCAGGGTGGTAGCACCTGTTAGGGTCCTAGCTATGGGTAAATAGTTAACCCAGAAACTGAGGTAAAGGGCATTATAAAAGTGTAAAAATAGGTTTTAATACCAGAAATACTTTGTAAAAAATTATTACCAGAAATAAATTTTTGAAGAAAAAAAATATTACCAGCAATACGTTTTTGAAAAAATAATATTACTAGTTATATGTTTTTGATGAAAAAAATATTAACAGAAATAGATTTTTGACAAAACAAAATAGTTGTCGGCATTAAATGACCCATTGAGGTTGATATGCTGCAAAACAAACCAAACTTTAGTCGCTTCCCTTGAATGAAATACTTAGTCAATGTCTAGATATATAATTCCATATTTGAACCTGAAAAAAAAAACAAAAAAAACTATTTACTAACCTGACTGCTGAAAAGAAACAGAACTCTTAAAAAAAAAAAAAAAAAAAAAAAAAAAAGTGATAAGCTTAAAATTGGCAGAAACAAAAAACCTAATAAGCAGGTGTTAGAATAGCAAATAATGAGCATTTACAATTTATCCCCTTTGTAGATGGGGGGGGGTGTCTGCAAGTAAAAAGGAAGCAAAAAGCTGAGAACTTAGAGATCAGTGGTTCTCAACCGTTTTTTTTTTTAATTTTACCCATGCATTTAAAGAAGAATCTATAATATAGTTCCTGTCCCACCATCTCAGCATCAGTCATTTTCCCACAGTCATAACGTAGCTTCCCTGTGCCTTTTCTATAAATATTTTCATGGTAATTCTTCTAATGAGCTTTCCTCTTTGATACCTTGACTTTATGTATTTAAGTGGAGTACTAGATTGGAAGCTAGGTTTAATCATTTTATAGTTGAGATGGCTAGATGTAACTATAACAATTGCAAATGAAACTTTTTTCTTTGTTCATTTGCGGGAATTCTCAAGCAAATCTAACATGTGGAGTTTTGGTGTGCTGCTTTGGGAAATATATTCATTTGGCAGAGTGCCTTATCCTCGCATTGTGAGTACCATTTCACAGTGTCGTTCAAGACACTTGTTCTCATCTGAATCTATCTTACACATTTACAAACCTACCATTCATTGAATATTGTTGTCACCTCTGGCTTGTGCTATATATCTAGAGATTCTAGACAAAATTCAAAGAAGAATCTGCAATCTTATTAGCCCTAACCTGGCAGCTCAGCTTCAGTCACTTTCCCACCACTGTAACGTAGCTTCCCTCTGCCTTTTCTATTGATATTTTTATGGTAATTGTTCTGATGAGCTTTCCTCTTTGGGACCTCTACTTTACAAATTTAAGCACAGTACTAGATTGGCTGCTAGGTCTCATTATTTTACAGTTTAAACTGCTAGATGTAAGTGTAAGTTCTGTGTTAACAGTTTTTTTTCCTCTCACACTTCTTGCTTATAGAGCGCTCTTCTGGACTCTTACTTGTCCTGGCATGTCCTTGTTGAAAAGGTCTGAACTGGTAGAAGTAAATGGAGCTCACCCAAAACATCTTGGAAGTTGGAAAAGTAGCAATACATTTGCAACACTGCATCCATAAGAAAGAAGCTGCAGGGGGGAGAATGGGTCTTCCCTCACAAGTCCAGGTAAGCGATTTTTGCACTCTATCAAGGTTAGAAAGTTAGGATTGTGTAGCTCCATCCCAGATATGACAGCAATACTTCAATTTTACTCTAATCTGATGTATAATATTGGACAAAAAAATGGAGTATTGCTGCGATAGCTGGGCTGGAGCTATGGTCCTAATTCCACATTGAGGCTCAAAAATATCCCAAAGGGTTGATTCTCTTCTAGTTGTGAACCACTGACTAAGCAAAATATAAGTTTTAAAGGAAGCTAAAATAAGAAATAGAAAGACTGAATTTTTCAGGGGTTGGGTTTTACCACTTGACTTTATATCCTTCCCTGCTTGAAAGAGCTCTGAAATGAAGGAACAGTCAATGTAGAATTTTTTTTTTTACTGCAATAAAATTGTTATCTTATAGCAAAAATAATATAAACTTTAAAAATGCCACCAATTTCATTATTATTATTATATATCATGTTTATTTTAATATTATTCAGAAGTTATTTCCTGTTGTGTTTGGATATATCCAGCTGCCATGTTATAAATATGTCAGCGGTACAAGCCATTTCCCACAATTCCTCAATTTTCCAGCATGTATATTCATCTGATGTCCTACATAGCTCAAGATTTAATCAGAATCTCAAAATGGTTGCAACTAGTCGCTAGAAAAATTCTACAGAGTGTGTTATGCCAACTTTGCTCTTATAATGGCATTGGAAACCAGGGAAAAAGTAATCACCATTAAATTTAATTTTCCAATGACCTTGGAACATTTAATGGCAGGGAGTGTTTCTTCATTTATCTGAGCATTTTGGAATAACTGAATATCTAAATTATAAAAAAAAGTCACTATTTACATTATTTGGATTATTGTCCTCAATCTTTGTTGCCATATTTATCATAACATTTCAGCCGTTGTACACTCTGGCCTTAACTTTTCAATATATGACCGGTTCTCAAAATTTATAAGTCTCAGAAATTCATACACAGATGTCCTTACGTACACATGGCACAGTGGAGAAAGGCATTGGTTAGATCCAGTGACAGGACCCAAAGAATTGTGAGTTCAATACCTGGTTAAGGCAGTGGAGAACTTGGAGAGGTGAATTAACAGGAGGTAACTGATAACTGACATCCATTAAGCATGGCACGTGGAACTAGAACAGTCTACCCCAGCAAGTGAAATAAAGGGTTCAGTTCGACATTCCAACCACCTGAAGAAGGATAAATATGGCAACAAAGATGAGGTCTGAATAATGTAAATAGTGTACATAATACCTCATCTCAGAAATATAAAGATGAAAGTCAATTTTCTGAAGGAAATCTAACATTCATATCATCAAATAATATGTTCAGGATTTTGTCCAGTTTATTTTTGAACCAGTCATATATTTCTGCTTCATTTATATCAAAATGTTTAACACTGCAAGTGGATCAATCTTCCATCGTCATGGTGATTGGATTTACAGCATTAATATGGAAGTCATAGAATTCTAATCTTTAAATTAAAAATAAAAGTGAGGAGTCATTTTCCATTAGAAGGAACTTTTCCCATGACTTACAAATCGTTTCTGGTGATATCTGGCCTCACACAAGGCCTAACCTTTCAATGACTTTGAGCATATAATTTTCTTTAAATGATGTAAGAATATACACGTCATCAGTGGAAATTAACTGCCACAAAATTTGCATAAAAGCAACAGGGAACAGATTTTATCAGCGTTTTAATCAAATGTTGAGTATGGTTTTCTAAATTCTCAAAATATGAAATATGGGTTTTGTTTGAATATTTTCAAAAATGTTCAGATGATTAATTTTTCTCATTTTGAGCCTGCAAAGTTCAGAAAAATCAAGGTCAAGGAAGTACTATAAATTTTAAGTAGGTTAGCATACTTCAAATTTATCCTTAACAGCTAAATGTGATTAGTAGTGTTGGTTTCAAACCAATTGGGAATGTATGTTTATTATTGTGATAATACAATAATTGTGACACAAGGCCGAAAGGGAAGTGGGGAAATGCTGGTTTTCACTGAATATCCTAGTCCTAGTTTATCACGATCATAGCCCATTCATTCATGACAATGTACACAATCACCACAAGAATTTGTCCATCACCACTCAATCCTACATATACCACATATTTACAGGTGACCTACGAAATACCCCAGGATGTAAAAATTTGATGACTTTTTCCCCCCCTATAATATATATATATATATATATATATATATATATATATATATATATATATATATGTGTGTGTGTGTGTGTGTGTGTGTGTGTGTGTGTGTGTGTGTGTGTGTGTACAAGTATAGGATTGGTGTATACGGAATAAATTCCAATAACCAACAATTACTATTCTTAAAAGAGTGCTCAATACAGAGTAGAGCAGATATAATTATTTAAAAATTATAACATAAATATGTTATAAAATCACTACAAAAATAGCCATTTTGTTTTAACACCTCCGGTGTCTTATCAAGTGATGATGTTGAATGTAGAATCAACATTCAACATCATCACTTGATAAGACACCGGAGGTGTTGAAACAAAATGGCTATTTTTGTAGTGATTTTATAACATATTTATGTTATAATTTTTAAATAAATAATTTATATATATATATATATATATATATACACAGTGTAACCTGGATATAAAAGAGTTGTGGGGACCGGAGAAGAAGCCTCTTATATCCGGGTTTGTTTGGTCCATTATATATACATTAACACAGGCTCTAATTTGGGACCAGAGAAAATCTCTCTTATATACGGGTTTCTCAGGGTCTCTTATATCCGGGTTACACTATATATATATATATATATATATATATATATATATGGGTCATTCCATGTCAATTCACCAGGGCATTACACCCACCGACACCGAATTGCTTGAAATTTGGCACAAATGTTCCCCTTCATGAGTTAGGAAAGTGTGCCAAATTATTTTGTGCTAGACTTTACCGTTCCAATTTTAGGGAGGGGGGATACAATTTTCCTATTTTGCCTCTAAATTAAGGCTGCGCAACATCGCCGAATTTCAATGATACTTCCATACCTTCAATATTTCTGAAATTTGGTATGTAAGGCAAATAAGAAGTGTAGAATCCAAATATTTAACTAAGCCTACACTTATTAGAAAATTTTATTTTGCTCACCCAAATACAGGAGTCCAAAATCAAAAACTTTTCCCCTATGTAGCTTATGGTCAGTCTATTGAAAATACATCCTCTTCAATTTTCATAATATTTTATGCCTAATATCTTCAATGCTTGTTCAAGTTCACTAAAAAATTTTGTGAGGGTTTTAAGTCTACTTTAGAAGATATGACCCTGCCAAGTTGGAGTTTTTTCCTACGTATGTGCAGGATTTCCGAGAAAGATTATAATTAAAGACAATAATCCTAATGCTCCATGACCTCTAAAATGTTGATAGTGTGCTAAATAACTTCTTAAACTATTCAATAAGATTGTTTTTATTAATTTAAAAAAAAAAATTATTTAAATATATTTTGCAGATATTACTTTTTGTACAGATAGATTGTCTTTAAAAAGCGGTAAACATTGCCTCATGTATGATAATCAACAGTGCATAGAAAATTTGTAAATGGCACTTACCAAATGAAGTTAAAAGAGATTCTTTCTGTTTGTGTTTCTTTTAATTTTATTTTGGTAAATTATTTTCATGAAACAAAAAAACATTTGATTTTTTTCCATTCTCAAAAAAGTCATAAGATAAATGTGAATCTTTAAAAAATAATATTTGTAGTTGGCACTTAACATATTTATGGAGTTGAAGGAAATGCTTTCATTACTTTTTTAAATTTTTATTTTTATTTTTTAAATAATTTTTCAAAATTATTTTCCTGAAACAAAAATATTTGATTTTGTTTTAATCAGAAAATAGTCATAATAAAATTGAATATAAAAGATTCCTTAAAAGATTACATTTAAACTACACTATGCACTGCCTGGTCCTGAAACATCTGTCACTTACCATCCAGTATCCAAGGAGAAAGGTGATATTTTTCTAATTACTTGGATTTTTTTACTTGCACACTGGATTTGAAGTACAGTAGTTTCTTATTTCAGTTAAAGTTGAATTGTTCTATTTGTACTGAGCTAACAGTTGAAACATGTCATGGTTTATTCAATGATAAACACGTTGGATTGATTTCAGTTGATCAGTTGGATGCAAAGCTTATTGCCTAGAGAACAGGACTTGACAAGGATAAAATACAGACTGTTACCATGACAAGCAGACCATGTTGACTAACTATGAATGGCTTGAAAAAGATGTAATCCATTTAAAAATCTTAAAAGGCAAATCAAAGGTGGTTTGAACCAATTTCATTGGATATGGCAGAAAAGGCAAAGGCTAAGTTGGTATTAATCCCAGGCAAGAAACTCTGCCCCAATTGTCGAATACAAATCCACAAACTACTTCCCGATCAAGAACCAAGACATGTATCGGATGAGGAAATACAAGAACTTGAAGCAGAATCAGAAAAGAGTAGAAATAATGAAGAACCAAGACGTGTATCGGATGAGGAAATGAAAGAGCTTGATACAAGTACTTCTGCAGAAACAGAGAAGAGAAATATCAATGCTCCACTGAAAACAAAAGGACTTCATTACTCAGGAAAAGCTACTTTAGGTAAGAGAAAAAATTTTTCTGCAATGTAATGTGTAAAGACCAAAGTAGCAAAGTCATTAAAGGTTGACTATGAGCTGTTGAATGATGAGGCTTTAAAAATCAAAAAGGAGATTTTAGATAAAGCTAAGTGCTTTGATAAAATGATAGAGCTTCTTGTAGCAAAAGTGAAGATAGTGGAATCAACTAAAATCAAAATACAGATCTTGACACTTGCCCCTACTGACTGGTCACACAAAAAAGTCATGGATGTGTTTGGTGTTTCAGAACACATTGTATGCAAGGCTTGCAAATTGTGTTTGGAAAGAGGTATTTTAGCTGTGCCAGAACCAAAAAGGGGGCAAGTCTTTGCCTGCTGATATTGCACAGTTAGTGGAAGCATTTTACCAAGATGATGAATATACTCGACTGATGCCAGGCAGGAAAGACTATGTTAGTATTAAACGTAATATTCTTTAATATATTATATTTATCCTAAATCATCAGGGCAGCTTGAAAAATTTCTTTATGACACCATGGAAGGATATATTGATAATGCTGAATCAATAGAGTTCTCTGAATGGACAACTGACCGATCGACTTTGACAACAAAAAAGGAATCCTGTCAAGCTTACATTGATTTAGTTGTTTTGCAACTGAATAAATTAGCACCTCATTCTTACTTGGCTAAATCACAATCAAGGTACTTAAAGAACAGAGGAGATTAGTGATAGTGAAATTTTGTTCCTGGGAGATTTTGCCAAGAACTACAAATTTATAGTTCAAGATGAGATCCAGAGTTATCATTGGAATACTTCACAATGTACTTTACATCCAGTGGTACTCGACTTTGAGCTTGAAGATGCAATGCAAAGTGAATGTTTCTGCATTATGTCAAGTGACAACTCACATGATGTAGCATTTGTTTATATGGTACAGAAAAAAAATTGAGGTAATCAAAGCTACTTTGAGTATTTTACTGATGGTTGTGCAGCACAATACAAGAATTCTAAGAACTTTGCCAATTTGTGCAACCATCAGAAAGATTTTTGGCTCAATGCAAAATGAAATTTCCTTGCAACAAGTCATGGTAAACAACCGTGAGATAGCATAGGTGGGACAGTGAAAAGGATAGTGTCAAAAGAAAGTCACTGAAGACCAACTGCCAAACAAATCCTTTCCACAGAATGTATGTTTGAATATTGTAAATCTGCAACTGAAGGTATCGAATTCATTCTGGTTGAAAAAGAAGAAGTTGAGGAAGTGAGGAGGAGGCTCACCATGAGATTCAAAAATGCATTCAGTCCCAGGAACAAGAAGTTTTCATCAATTTATTCAAATAGCTATGAAACAATGTAGTGAAGATGAAAACTATTAATGAATATTCTGTGCATTGTTGATGTTCCTACAACATCAAATGGTAGAGTCCATCATTTGATCAAGATAAATTGTCTTTGCAAAAAATTATATCCAAAACAATTTAGTCTATATGCACAACAAAATTTAGTGCATAGTGTAGTTTAAAATGTAATCTTTTAAAGACTCTTTTTATATTCATTTTTATTATGATTTTCTCCTGAAGGAAACAAAATTCAAATATTTGTTTCATGAAAATAATTTTGAAAAAGTAATGAAAGCATTTCCTTCAACTATATAAATATGTTAAGTGCCAACTACAAATATTCTGTTTTAAAAATTCACATTTATCTTATGACTTTTTTGAGAATGAAAAAAAAAAAAAAAAAAAAAAAAAAAAAAATCAAATCTTTTTTTTCATGAAAATAATTTATCAAAATAAAATTAAAAGAAACACAAACAAAAAGAATTTCTTTTAACTTCATTTAAGTGCCATTTACAAATTTTCTATGCACTGTTGATTATCATACATGAGGCAATGTTTACCGCTTTTTAAAGACAATCTATCTGTACAAAAAGTAATATCTGCAAAATATATTTAAATAATTTTTTTAAAATTAATAAAAACAATCTTATTGAATAGTTTAAGAAGTTACTTAGCACAATATCAACATTTTAGAGGTCATGGAGCATTAGGATTATTGTCTTTAATTATAATCTTTCTCGGAAATCCTGCACATACGTCGGAAAAAACTCCAACTTGGCAGGGTCATATCTTCTAAAGTAGACTTAAAACCCTCACAAAATTTGTTGGTGAACTTGAGCAGGCATTGTACATGTTAGGCATAAAATATTATGAAAATTGAAGAGGATGTATTTTCGATAGACTAACCGTAAGCTAGATAGGTGAAAAGTTGTTGATTTTGGGGTCATGTATTTGGATGAGCTAAATAAAATTTTCTAATATGTGTAGGCTTGAAATAGTTAAATATTTGGATTCTACACTTCTTATTTGCCTTACATACCAAATTTCAGAAATATTGAAGGTATGAAAGTATTTTTCTTTAATTTCTAAAAAAACACTGAAATTCGGCAATGTTGTGCAGCCTTAATTTAGAGGCAAAATAGGAAAATTATACACCACCCCCTTAAAATTGGAACGGTAAAGTCTAGCACAAAATAATCTGGCACAGTTTCCTAACTCATGAAGAGGAACATTTGTGCCAAATTTCAAGTAATTCGGTGTCGGTGGGTGCAGATTTCAACTTTTTGCTGGTGTTTTGACATGGAATGACCCATATATATATATATATATATATATATATATATATATATATATATATATATATATATATTCTATTTTAAAAACAGGGTTCCATCACTACACAGGAATTACCATGTTTCAAAACAGTAAAATTTTAAATTTAATTATAAAATTAAATTTAAAATCCATAGCTCCATTCCATTGTCAAGTGATTTTTGGAATAACTCATTAAGATATTTACTTCACTTATAAGCACAATCTTAATATTTTAAATTGTTATGGTTATGGAAAAATTCAATCATTTTGATAAGGGGTGGTTGGGTTTTAATTTCCCTAGACAATTTATGTATCAAATATAAGTTACTTTCAAAATCAGGTTACGTAAAGGTGGGGGTAGGGGTGCCTGCTCACAAACAATGACATCTGTTTTTCGTGTGTCGTCTGCGTTTTTCAATGATAAAATGTTTTGGGCATTTTTATTTGTCTGCTTAATTTATAATTTTATACACAAAGATTTCTTAAAAAGGGTCATCTGAAGTCCTACAAATTTAAAGTACTTTTCTACTTCTAATAATTAATAGACTATACATTTTTTTAAAATTTTTTTTTACAAATGAACATATTAGAATTACATTGATATTTTTAAAAAATTATTAATCAAAGATCAAGTATAAATATGTATGTTTTATCTTTCATCTCTTTTTCAAAATTAAACATTATTTAAGGAAAATATTTGACAGCATCTACAAAAAATAACTATTTAATTTCTTTGATTAAGTAAATTTTTATTTTTTTTAGAAACTTATTAATACATTTTTGAATTGGACAGAGTCTGACAATTTATAAAAAAGAACGTTAAACATATCAAAAATGTCTTTAAATAAACTTATTAATGTATAATTTTTCATGTATGCACAAAGGACATGGGTCATTTAATGATCACAAAGGACTAGCTCTTATTATTAATTTCCATTTTATTATCTGTCTATATTTCTGAGATGAGATGAGGTATTATGTACACTATTTACATTGCTCAGACTATCATCCTCATCTGTTGCCATATTTATCCTCAAGGACACATGGCACAGTGGATAAAGGCGTTAGTTAG
>OZ038500.1:91312881-91315381 GCA_964036315.1 Acanthosepion esculentum | reverse complement strand
TTGTGAACTTTTCGCCATATTACTGTTAATTTTCCTTGCATATATTGTTTGCTTGCTTTATATTATTTTTTGCCTTGTTCTTTTTGTTATTGCAAACTTTATCAATTCCGTTACTTATTTTGTATCTGACCACGGCTACCCACTCCACGAGTAGTTTAAGACGATACAGTCATCTTATCAATTGGTTCCTGAAAATGGAAATTACTTCCGACTCAACTTAATATACAGGGTGTCCATAAAGTTCGTGTACACTTTAAAAAATTTATAACTTTATTTGTATTTGCGATAGAAATAATCTGTAAAAAACTGTTATAAAGTTTAATGTACCTAGTTTTAAGTATAGCTAAAATAACTAATGTGATTTCAGGCATTACTGTAAATCAGTTGGCAAATGTTTTCCGTGAACTGCAAAATCGTATTAACCCTTTGTATTGCTAATGATGGAGGACATGTTGAAACTTAAATAAAATTTCAATAAAACCTTAAAAAATATAGATTTACTTCTTTCTAATCCTTTTTACAAATTATTTCTATCGCAAATAAAGTTATAAATTTTTTAAAGTGCACACACACTTCATGGACACCCTGTATAGTGTTCCACTGAGAAGTCAGTACAAATCAAGGATGTATAAATGAACCTTTGTTTCACATGTTTGGATAATTGAAAATTCTGAATAATACTTAAATTACCCCCCCCCCACACACACACACACACAAAAAAATGGTTCATTTTCTGAAAGAAATATAACATTTATATAATCAAATAACATTTTCAAATGTTTTGTTCAAGGTTTTCTCCAGTTTATTTTTTATGAAAAATGAAAAAAAAAAAAAAAAAAAAAAAAAAAAAGGATCAATTTTATTTCTCACTGAAGCATGGTTCAACTAAATAAATTTTAAATTGCTTTGATAAAGCCCCCCAGAGGATGAAAACTGTCGACTAAGAATAGTTTTTTCCTCTTGCCTCTTTTTATTCATTTTGTTCCTTTACATTTACACTATCTGAAAATAATTTAGAGACACACACATTATATATCTCACATACATACAAATAGTTGGTAAGTGGTAAAGTTTTTTTTTTTTTTTTTTTTTTTTTTTAATTCCAAGCAATTTGTTCTCATTGCAATCTAATGTCATTTTGTTAGTTTTTTATTTGCCAAACAAGATTAGAATTAAAATCAAGATCAGCACAAATGCACCGATTAACATGTTCACTCAAGAAGAGCAGAAAACAAAATGGCTAAAAGATAAAGAATCAAAATTTATTAGACACTAAGTTTTTGAACTTGTGTCCTCATCTTGGTTGTTATTGTCGAAAGGTTTCTGAAAAACTAATATAACAATAAAGATAAGGACACCGCTCCAAAGAAATCAGTGCATAATAATAATAATAATAATGGTAATTCTTCATTTAAAAAAAAAAAAAAACATTATTTAAATATTACAAAGGACTCATTCAGAAACATTCAAAAAATAAAATTTGGCAGTTTATTCTTTGGCCTGGGCATAACTGCATAAGTAAATATCTCTTTCTTTTGTTCATCTGTTTGACCTCCCAACCCCACCTGGGGAGGGGGATACCATAAAAAAAAAAAAAAAAAAAAAAAAAATTAGATAAGGACACCAGTCAAAACAAAAAAATCAGAAAGATACTTCCTCTTAAATTGATGCCAACTTGACAGAAAAATTAAATTCCCAGTCCTATTTTCTTGACAAGACGTTCTACAGTAGAGATAAAATTTGCTGTTGACATGTCACAGCCAAGGATATTTGCAGAGCCTCAAAATCCATGTCCAACAAAACTTTTTTTAAGCATTTCACCCCAAGCAAGGTGGGAAGCCACTAGCATGCAATGGGTTACAGAGAGTTGGAGCGGGAGCAAAGATGAGTGTAGAGGAAAGGATGAAGAGAAGGATAGCGGATAGATCAAGGAATCTGGAGATGTCAATTGACGTTACATTTGAATAGTTGGAGATTATAGCTATTAGGAAAATAAGAAATGGGGAAGGAGTTCCATCGGTGAGAAGTGCGAGACATGAAACTTTTGGAGTAGGAGAGACAGCTACATTTAACAATTTTGACAGTGAAAGGGTGAGAGCGAGATGCCAGCCTAGTTGAACGCTTAAATTCATGAAGTCTGGGAACCTGCGAAAGCAGCTCATCGGAGCAGTTACTGTGAAAGTATTTGTAAAAAAGACAGAGGGAGGAGATGGCATGTCTGTGAGAGAGCGACTGCAGACGAGATGCCATATCAGGGACTTTTTTCTTATTTGTAATTATGAATAAATAAATCTCACAATATATGTATATTTTAATTTGCCATAATATGGAATGCATTTTGTCATCATTTGATAACATTACATTATGTCAGTTATTAGATGATCTGTTACCTTCATGCTCTACTGTAGACTCCAATGGGGTGCATCGGACCACAGATCTCAACAAGCAATGCATTATTGCTGTTGTCTCCATAGCAACTTAGATGTTGCAGGAATGAGTT
>OZ038500.1:91170381-91307881 GCA_964036315.1 Acanthosepion esculentum | reverse complement strand
CCTTTAAAAAAAGAAAAAAAAAAAAAAAGAAGTTGAGATGAATTTCTTTAAAGTCATTTTATTTTTGTTCTGTACTTTTTATTTGCAAATATATAGGGTGACCCAAAATAACGGGAATTTTTGAAGTGCATATTGCCAGACATGAGCAAGTGGCAACACAGCGAGACAGCGACATTGAACAAGTAAACATTTCGCCATTTTAGTAACGAGAATGAAATTCACAGTATCCCAGCTGAGATGTTGCAGCAGTCAATGAGGAATTTCGACAGCAGATTTCAAGAATGCATTCGTACAGGAGGACGCCATCTACAGGACGTAATTTAAAAAAAATGTAAATTCCATCATTGTTTCTTAAATGGCATGTTTTAAGGTTTCAATTACTATGAATTAAATATTTTTCTTCCATCACTCTTGAATTTATTGGATTGTTAAAAAGTTCCCGTTTTTTGGGGATCACCCTGTATATGTAAAAAGTTTTACATTATAGCATTTTTATTGTTATTTCTTCTATATTCTTTCAAAGATTTAGTCTAATTTTGTTAGAAAGTATTGAAGAATAAATAGGTATGATATAAAAGCCACAATATCTTTATTGTTTGATATAAACCAGTTGTAATATAGGCCTACTCAAGTTAGGCGTACATGCATAGGCTTTGAGATTTGTAGGCCATAATCACTTAATTACATAAAGAGGAGTTGGAGGAGCCAAAAATATAGTCATCAGAGTCAAAGGTTTTGTATTCCGATTCCACAGCCCTAAATTAAAGATTTAAAAATTTCACTTGTTAATTTTGCTAGAAAAGAAAAAGAACCAAAGTTTTATCAAACAAATTCATCATGATATCGAATTAAATTGTTATAAAGCCAGTGTTTACTTTAACCATCAATGAATTTTACTGTATATCATAAACCCAATATCTGTCTATATTTCTGAGATGAGGTATTATGTACATTATTCGAACTATTGTCCTCATCTTTGTCGCCATATTTATTACAACATTTCGTCCGTTGTACGCTCCGGCCTTCTTCAGGTAGTTGGAATGTCGAACTGAACCCTTTATTTCGCTCACTGGGGTAGACTGTTCTAGTTCCACGTGCCATGTTTAATGGATGTCAGTTATCAGTTATCTCCTGTTAATTTTTCCCTCTGAAGGTTCTCCACTGCCTTAACCGGGTATTGAACTCACACTCTTTGAGTCCTGTCACTGGATCTAACTAACGCCTTTATCCACTGTGCCATGTGTCCTTGAGGACATGGTTAAGGCAGTGGAGAACTTTCAGAGGGAAAAATTAACAGGAGATAACTGATAACTGACATCCATTAGACATGGCACTTGGAACTAGAACAGTCTACCCCAGTGAGTGAAATAAATGGTTCATTCTGACATTCCAACCTGAATTTTAAGAAGGCCGGAGTGTACAATGGCCAAAACGTTGTAATAAATATGGCGACAAAGCTGAGGACAATAGTCCGAATAATGTAAATAATGTATCATAAACCCATTTGCTAACAGAGGAGGCACAACTCCAGATATTGCAAAAAATGTATTTGATTTTGTATAAAAATGTAGACAAAAATATTTCAATTTTTTTGTTTTGTCGCTCTTCCTTTCATGACCTGAGGACTCGGGTTTTAAGGATACTGAAATTAATTTATTATTTTGACATTAATTTTATTTTTAAAAACTGAGGTATATGTCTTTTTTGCTTATATTTTACTATTTTGAAATATATTTTTAGTTTTATGAAACATTTTTGCAAAATAATTTAAAAAAAAAAAAATATTGTGGTCTTTTCCTCTCAAGATCAGATGATACACACTTTGAGGACATTACATTTTTTGCAAAGTAGTTTTAGTTTAATAAAAATTTGAAAATTAAGATCTTCCTGAGTGGGTCAACTGTAGGTAAGTAGAACTATGCTTGGCAAATTCTACAATACAATATTTTCCCTTTTAAGGAAAGCACATTTCCCCAATCAAATTATTTTTCTTGAAAAATTATTTAGAAATTGCTTTGTTTGTGTTTTGGATATGAAATTGAGAATGCAGGCTTTCGGGTAAAATAATCTGAATGAAGATATGTGCTTTCCTTAAGAGGGGAAATAGAACCTTACTGGGCAATTCGCGCTTTGTAGCTGAGTAGTTTAAGGCAAACCAAATCACAAAGTGGTTTCTCAGTAGTAAATTTATAAACAATTATTTTCAGAATAACACCTTCACTGTTTAACTGCTTATCGTAAATACAGTAAGTCCTTTTCTGGGTTTCAGTTCCAGATTGTGTCAGTGTGCACAAAAAAATGGTAAAAAGGAGATGTGATCGAAAAGTCTTGAGACTGGTGCTATAAAAAGAAAACTATAACGCATATCAATTCAGCATTTAATCTCCTTTGAAGTAGTTCCTTTCTAAGACACACACTTTATCTATCCAGTATCGTTTCCATTGATGAAACTCTTTTCTGGGATAGCGAGCAGCTGCCTTGTTGCATCCACTTGGATTTCCTTGATGTCTTGAAATCTTTTTCTTTTTAATTGGGATTTAATTTTTGTATAAGAAAAAGTTGCAATGAGTGACATCTGAGGAATATGGTGATTGTTGAACCTGAGTAATGCTGTGCTTGGTGAGACAACCACACTTTCCTTTTAAGCATTGCTAGAAATGACATGAGTGAGAACGTTATAACTTAGTGTGTATGTGTGTCAGAGTTCAAGATCAATCCGAGACAAGGAGCTTTACTCTGTGTACTTAGTGCAATTACCATAGCAACAGTCCCGATACTTTTTGATCAAACCAAGGTTACAAAAGGTAAAATAACACTACATCAAAAAAATGAAGTTGCAAATCCTGTTTTCAATATATTGGTTATTTATTCACAGATTCACTTGGAATGGTCAAAGGCAGGTGACACTTGGGAATATCCTTGCTGCCATTTTGTTTCAACAGACTAAGAGACCAGATTTTCCCTTTGGCCAGTGCTCACTCCTAGCAGCCCTCTGCCCATTTTTGCATCATGGAACTACTGATAATTCTAACTGTGAATCTGCTTATATAAGCATGTGACTGGAATCACTTAACTTCTGGCTAAGTGGCACTTGATCCTGAAAGTTTTTTTTTTGTTTTTTTATTTCTCTATTTCCTTTCAATAAATAGGTGGCCACTTTGAAGCCCTTATTTCTACTGTTTACTGTCTATGCAGTCATAAAACCTAGTCCATATAAAATCATTTAGGGCCCCACTTGATTTTAAATATATTCTAGTCATGGTCAGGTCTTATTGTGTAACAAATACACTGATATATTTAACATCAAAATGTCCTGATGGTGATGCAAATACACATTGAAGTATTGGGTAAATGGAAAAATTAAGGCTGACATACTGTTTTGTTCCACTATCAGCTGCCATTTTTTAGGCAACTTCCTCATTCCATACTTCCAGAACATTTTATCTTATTCTCAGTAGGTCTTCTGGGGGGGGAACTGAATTTTCTTCCCCTGAAAAAGGAATTCTGTAAACACTACAAAAGTCATCTGAAAGAGCATGCAGTATCTGAAAATAAGGTAGATGTGAATAAACTTTGAGAGCTCAGCTGTAATAATTTTTGCCTGGCTACCCAAGAATCATGCAGTCTAGTCAGAATTTTATTCCCTTTCTCTTAACTGATTCTAGACATCTTTTCATCAGTTGCCATCTTTGAATGGTTTTGTTAGGATCAATACTTGATTGAATGATTTGGGTCTTTGAAGAAAGAAAAAAAAAACCTATGTTGTTAATTGGTTCCAGAAGTTATGACCTAAGTTGAAATAACCATACAATAAACCACAAATAAGCACTCCCCATTGCCTATTATAGTATTTATGATATGTACATACAGTAATCTGAATAAAAACAATTTCCACATTATCTTCCAGTAATATAGCCTTATGCTTAGCATTAGCACTGGGACTTTTCTTCAGAGCCATGGACAAAAATGTATTCTAAATCACGATTGAAATGTAATTGAAAGAATGTCAACAGCAGAGCACAGATGTAAACAAGTCTGAATTCAAAATTGGTTTTGGAGTGTAAATCAACACGAGTGCCACCTATCGACAGGAACTTGAAATAAGAAACATCTGCTGAACATACTTTATTATGCTATTTTTTTTTTGTTTTTGATGATTATATATATTTTAAACTTTATTTAAATATGATTTTATATGTGTTTACTGTTATTTCAGTGTTTTGATGTTTGTAATATTTTTAATGGCCAGCGTAAACTTAAGTAAAACAACCTAAGGTGAGTTTTATTTTGCTATATAATATTTAAGAAAAACTGATGTATCTTTGAAAATGACTTAACTCAAAATTACTTAAGCCGAGGTATCACTGTACACAGTATCATTTTGGATGAATGAAGATTGATCTTTGATACAATCAGCAGTGATTATTTTAATTGTCCCATGATTTATTACATTGTGTGTTGTAAAGGACCTACTTTTCATTGCTTGTAACAATTTTTTTTAATAAAAAAACAATTAAAATATAATTACCCTCTCCCATGTGGTGTAAGTGATATTCAGCATTTTATTTTGGTATTTTATGTCTACCTACTCGTAGGTCATATAATGCCGATTATCCTAACGCCTTGATTTGGTTCCCATTAATTTCAAATAGTCTACCCAATCATGAAGCATTGTCAAAAAAGATAATTCAACAGCACAAACCATTTTTGACATACTTGATCATTCACAGTACTTCCTCCATGTATCGACTTCACATGCATATAAAAAGAGAGAGAGAAATATTCCTTCTTTTCATCTTTAGTGTTAGGATGAATAAACAAATACACACCAATTTTGAGTAAAATTTTTAAAATAACTACAATCTGGCATAACAGCTGGCACAATGCCATAAAAAAAATAAAAATTAATAAAATCTTTCAAACAAAGTTAAAATTAAAATGTTCCTGATACCATCTAAGCAAAAACAAAAGAGACATTTTGGCAAACTTAGAAGTAACAAAAATACAAATTGTTAAATAGTGGGGAGGAGTTGGGGAATAAATAAAGGGAGGTTTTTTTTTTTTCCCTCTGTAAAAAGAGAAACATGCATTTTTTTTTTTTTTTTTACCATCATGGAATTTTAATTAGACAATGATGGGGATATCAAATTGTGTGTAGAGTTTTTTTTTTTTTTTTTTTTTGAAAAGATGGAATATCATTTTTTATATACAGTGTAACCCGGATATAAGAGAAACCCGGATATAAGATATATTTTATCTGGTCCCAAATTAGAGCCTGTGTTGATGTATATATATAATAGACCAAACCCGGATATAAGAGAAACCCGGATATAAGATACTTATTCTACGGTCCCGACAACTCTTATATCCGGGTTACACTGTACAAAATTATATTCATTTTTTTTTTTTTAAATATTTGTTAATAAAGTAAGGGTACTCTGTAATTCTTCTATATGTGCGTCTCTTCAGGCCATTGGTGATCATGGCTCTGCACAATTTCCTGTACTTTGTAGCTCTTAATAAATTTTGTATTTTTATCTCTCCCAAACCTTGCTCAGCCATCCATTTACTCAAGTTCTCTAGGTAGGTTATGCAGTTATTCCCGACTTCAATCTGTCCTGTGAATATCAAATTTCTATAGCCCTCTTTCCTCATTAAGTGCCCTAGAAATATCAAGTCTCTTCCCGATGTTAAGTATAAGAGTCCTTTTCGTTTCTATTTTCTCTAGAACTTTGTTGTTGCTCACATGTTCAGTAAATAATACTTTCAGCATCCTTCCATAGAATCACATTTCTGTTGCTTCTTCATCTTTGAGGAAATTGTCCAGCATTCACTACCAGAGGACTGATAGTATGTAACAGTACAGTACTCTTTTCTTTGTTAATATTAATTTTTTTTCTGTTTCTTAATATGTCGCTTAGCTTTTGGAAAGCATCTTTCATTATCCCAATGTGCCTTTGGATTTCAGTGTTGCATTTTCCATCCTCTGTTTCCTAGATATTTAAATTATGTAATTAGTTAAATTTTAATTCAATGTAAAAAAAAAAAAAAAAAAAAAAAAAAGAATGAAATCATTTTCTCTTTACAGAATTTATGATTATTTTCTAAGAAAAGGAGACAAATCTGTAATTAGTAATTAAATTTTAAATTCTATGTAAAAATTATTATTTTACTAAATAAAAGATAGATATCATTTGTTTATATAGCAATTAATAATGTTCCCATTTTTATTTTCCTTTTTCAATGTTGATATGATTTTCTTTTTAGCTTCTGTAACCATCACACAAACCACTATACAAAAATTGGGATCCTTATCAGGTGTGTGCGTGCAAATAATGACCCCACACTTGTAAGTTGCAAATTGAACAGAAAATGTTTTTTTTTTATTAAAGTTTTCTTAATAGTAGTGCCCAATTTTTTCATGAATTAAGAGTTTGAGCAATTGGTTTATAAGGTCTGGTTAAAATCATTCTAGGCATCCCCAATTCTTAAATTGAAAGTCATATCAAGCAATGCTTTTGCTTATATCAAATATGTCTTAATTAAACAGGGTATCTCCAGTAACAGCCATCTACAGTGGATTTTAGAGGGTTTTATATTAGGGTGAAGAATAGGATTTGGTAAAGATTAAACATTGAAAAGGTCAGAGAAAGAAAAGTAAATTGTACTACTACTGTCACATTGTAGTTGTTAGATTTAGTGTATGAAATTATAGTAAGTTCTCTGGGTAGATGGGTCCCAATCAAAGATGGTAAAATCCCGGGATAACACAGAATTATATATACAAGACATATCCAGATAAATTTTCATTGGAATATCCTATTTTTAAAAAAATATTAAAATTTTCCGGGGTGGTTAAAAGTAAAAATAAAATAGAAATAAAAAAAATAGCTAAACATTTTTGTCTTGAAAGAAAAAAAAAAACAAAACAAAACAAAACAAAAAAAACCCCACTTTCATTACCTATAATATACAATTGGCTATTACAAAGTCGGTCAGTGATAGATTTATATAAATGTACAATATATAGTGTAACCCGGATATAAGAGAAACCCGGATATAAGAGATTTTCTCTGGTCCCAAATTAGAGCCTGTGTTAATGTATATATAATAGACCAAACTCGGATATAAGAGAAACCCGGATATAAGAGACATCTTCTCCGGTCCCGACAACTCTCTTATATCCGGGTTACACTGTATAACCTCCTCAGTAGCATTACTGTGGAGAATAGGGCCACACCCTTACCATGCTAGGTGTGGTTTGCGTAGCAAGGAGGTATGTCATCCCCATACCTAGCTGGTTTTGAATTCAAAACTTCTAGACTGGCTGTTGCCAATCAAGTCTGTCCTGTTATTTAACCTATAGCTGGAGGGTAGAAGAGAGATTCATACTTTTCCCCAAGAGTATTAGTGTGAAAATGAATGCAATGGCCTCGGCACACTAATATCACTTTCCACAGAGAACTGCTGTATTATGCGTACATCGCAAAATAGGAAGACAGTTTAATTAAAACAAAAAATATACATGGCTGAGGATCCTTGGGAGTTGAAGTTGTTTTTAGTGAGATCTTTTGGAAAAAGAAAACAAAAACAAACAAACATTGTAACTGGAAAATTTTTTTTTTTCAACTCTTCAGATTATTCTTGCAGAGGTTCAAGTTTCTCAGTCATGGGTAACTTTGTTTTATATGAAGGTTGTATTCAATATTTTCCTTTGCCTCTCGAATACTTTTAAAGACCTCAGGAAATTTCTGCAATGTCCACATTCCTGTTTCAAATTCCTACTTTTCCCCAAGAGTATGCGAGAAAGTGGCACACTCATCTCACTTTCCACAGATAAGTTCCAATTTATCACTTTCCAGAATTCTTCAATTCGTGCTTCCACTTAACCTTTAGCACTCTGCATTTTTAATATTACTTCCCTTTCCACCGCATTCTTTTTCAATGCCTGACAATTGCAGTAACCTTATTGCTAATGTCACTCAAAGTTGTTTCCTGTTGCCATAGCAGGATATGACAACACAACTATAAAATTCAAATCCAGAGATCAAAGTCACCTTCAGTGGCATGATGAACTTTTTGTACAGCAAATGAAGCTGCATACAGAGTGATAAAGGTGAGTCAGACAAATCAATGAATCCTCCTCCACCAACTTCATTTGATGTGCCAATGATTAAAAAAAAAAAAAAAAAAAAAAAACAACTTCTCCATTCATTTCAGGAAAGTCTTTAACCTTTAATGACCCCCCCCCCATCTATATGTTCTTCTAATAGGCATTAATGGTTTCTGGTTTGCACCTTCAATGTTATTGCACTTGCAATAGTAAAATGTTTTCTAGGACTGTAAAATGTCAAGATCAAATTCTGCTCATCAATTGCTACCTCAAATCCAGTCAAATGCCAAAGCAGGTGTATCGAAACACTGAACGATGACCTGGTCAAAAGGCTTGAGCAAGTGAGGCTGTCAAAAGACAACCTTGACATTTTTATTTTCATAGCAAACAGACTCAGGTTGTCCAGCTATATTGTCTATTATTAGAATTGCAAATCTTTCCTCTTTCACATATTTCTTTCCACTTGTGGGATGAGGCACTGTTGCAGACATTTCATCGACAGGTGTCACCCATGTTAACAAAACATTGGTATTTTTTGTTTGACTTTGTTTACAAACAGCAATATAACCTTTATGGATTATTTAATGCTGGAACTTAAATATTTTAAATACGATTTTATGGCTTCAACTAAATATATTTTGGATACAATTGTATGCCTTCAATTACAGATAAAATGTATTGTTGGTCATTTTACAATAATTTGATTTGGTTTATGATATATCAGCCCATTGGGTCATTTAATGCCAAAATTTAATATTTTCTAATTAAAATCTTGCATTTAAACAGTAAAAAAAAAAAAAAAAAAAAAAAAAAAAAAAAGAGAAAAAAAAAAAAGAAGAAGTAGTTATCTTCCATCATCAGACTGCTGTTACTTATGTTCATATTTTCTCCTTTTAATTATATTTTTGAAATCAGTTTAATTTCCTTAAAAAACTGAAATATGTAAAGTGGATCAGTATTTTGAAAAAGTTCTTTTTATGTTTGTTGTTTGGTAGTATTTTAATGCCATTCTCCTATACTTGGTTTAATTTTGTACACTTTATTGTTCAGGAAGGAGTTCCATAAATTTTGTCACTCCTCACTAATCATTTTACTATAAATAGATACTGATGGTAATTTTGCTGTAGTTATAGTATTTTTATATTTTCATAGTATTTGGGGGCTCACTATTTGTCCATAGTTAGGAACTAACAGGTACAACCACCCCAGGTCAGGGTGGACATGGGAACAGCAGCAATTAAGAGTTTCACTCCTTGAAACCCCCCAATCTCCTGATCAGAGACCTTGCTGCTAGATGGAGTTCATCATCATACCCAGAACTACAAAACAGTAGCAGTGGATAAGTCTTGTTCTTACTTTTTCAGAGAATACACACACACATTTTATTTATATATATATATATATATATATATATATATATATATATATATATATATATATATATATATATCTCAGTGGCAACTCTAGGTCATCAGTGTTTATTGGGCTCATTAAAATCTTGAACAAAATATCCTATAACTTAGGTCTTTTCACTACTTTGCTAAAAAAGAATATACTCTGATGAAAAAGGGCCCAATAATTGATAAACAATTTTATCAGCTAAATGTTTGTTATTATTAAGAGGAATGACCAAAGTATTTAAATTTTTAATACTTCCGAGCACGTCCAAAATTTTAGTTAAAATTTTTTTTTCTTCGAGTCAGCAAAATTGACATAAAAATCATGTCAGCCATTTTTGATAACTTTGTAAACAAAAGTGAAATTCTGTTTAAAAATCTTGTAAAATTCAATTATACTTTTGAAAAAAAAAGTTATTTTGGGAAAATTAGAAAATTTAAAGTACTTAATATAATTGGAAACAAATATTACTTGATTTTTTATCAGAAAAAAATTAGTTGAAAATAAGAGTCTAATCATGGGGATTGGTTTTTGGAGGCGTGAATTGATATTTACATCAATGTATTGGCTAACATCAGGGCAATTTATCAGACAGAAGTGACTATTTTCAAATTTTAAGTGAACCAGCTTATTTAACTATAAACTTAGAGTAAAGGAATCATTTTATCATCTAACTAAAATATATAATTCTTAAAAATCTGTGCATGAAATAAAAAAATTGGTATTTTAATATTAATTGTAATAATTCTATAAAACTTATCATTTATTTAAAAAACATTTTCTAGACATGTAAGAAAAAAAAGAGGGAAGATTGTTTTATAGACTGGTTATCAAGTCACTTATGGTAGAGATAACAATAGTTGTTGTAAGATCAGAAAGTAGAAATGTATATTTTACTCACTGAGGGCTAAGGGTGTGGATAGAGTATTTTTTTTTGTTTTTTTTTTTTAAGTCAGGAACATTGTATGTGGGTCAGTGTGCATAGGGGGGACATGCACATAAACCTAAATTTGTGTTTATGTATCTCTGAATTTTTAGTATAATTTTTTGTATCTTTATGATCAGTACTGCGGACTGATATATTTCCTCAACACTACCCCAATCACACTCACCCCAATCCTCCAGTCAATAAGTTAAGGCTGCCACTTTCTTTGATTTTTGCCAACTTGAAGCTAGGCTAAATTTCATTTGTCCAACTTTTCAATTGATACATTCCACTAAAAAACCTTATACTGTATGGAATAAATTATTTAAAAATGGACATTTGAAAACAATAAGTTGAAATAAAAATGTATTCTTTGAAAAACAGGGCATACATTAGTGATTATTAAATTATTTATAAAATTAAAGCAAGAAATACATTGCCTATTAAGTATATCACAAGCTTTGATAGGACTCAGATCTACACAGACCGACTAGCCACATTAATTTTATTTCATTCTTTTTTTATTTGCTTTCTTCATCTTTATTATGAACAATATCGATGAAATGTATTTCAGTCAATGTCTTGAGGTATGGAGTTAAAAGCATTAATTTGGGATCCAGCTGAAGTCAAGAATGGGAACAATGCACTATGAAAGATTTTTGGTGCTTCAAAATAGATATACTTGAATGTTGACCCACTCAAGCCTGGAGTCACCACTGATATGTGTGTGTGTGTGTGTGTAAAAATCAAGAAGTAATGTTAATTTCAATACAATACCTTTATTTCCACTAATGAAGACCAAATACATATGTGACTACAATGTTTTCTGCTACCACTCCCTTGCAGGGTGGTGCACTTCCATCGTTTGACAAGCTTCTTCATCCCTTCTGAAAAGAAGCTTTTTCAGGTGCTCATGAAGCCATGCCTGCACCAGTTGCCGCTGCAAGAGCGTTGCTATAAATAAACATTTGTCAACTGTTATTTCAAGCTGGAAATATAGCCTACTACTGCTTTGGAACAAGGCTAAGTTTTTGTTTTCTGATGCCATTTTTAATTCGTCGCACTCTACACGAGGTGTAACATCGATTAAACCCGTGTTAAATATTTTGTGATTTTTGTAAACAAAAATGGCTATATCAACATCCAATGAAGACCTTATCCAGAAGTTTTTCTTTGATTCAGACTCCGATAACGATTGTGAAGACTTTACTCAAGTGAATATTGATGGTGAAATGGTCAGGACAATAACCACACTTGTGACGTGGAGGAAAGCAATGATGACTACTGGGTGGTGAGTGGTTACTATCTAACATGGCTGACTAATTTTATGGAAACTACTTACCCCCATGGATGTACACAATTGCCTTTCTGAAGGTAAATTATTTTGTCTATTTATAAAACAAAAAAAAAAAATAACTTTATTTGTCAACGAGACAAATAAATATGCTAGCCAGGTGGAAGAATGAGCAAACAAATGCCGGTGTCTACTTGTATGTAAACATGAGGAAGGACGTCACTTTTGATGAAATGAAAGCTTTCTTAGCCATTTTGATTATTATTGCACCCCCCCCCAAAAAAAAAATTTCACAAGGAGTAATATGTTAAATTGTTAATGTTTTTTTATTTTGTGTTTCAATTTTTTTGTTTTGTTTTCAACGTCAAAACATGCATGCAAAATGTAATGTATTACATGAAAATGTTGTTCATCCATTCTTATTAGTGCAGAAAAAAATAAAATCTATACACACAATACAAAGAAAGTTATAACAATTTTAAAACAGTAGGTGCTCATGGCTTTGTGCTCTTTGGGGAAAAAAAAAATTAAAAAAAAAAAAAAAAAAAAAGCAATGGCAGGGGTAGTGTTCTAGAAAGAATTTTGGGGGATAAAGTTTAACGAGTTCTACCCACTCATTTACATTTTGTTGATTCATGATGTATGCTCCATATTGCACCATTTGCACTTGATGGGGGCAATTGTTGAGTGGAGCACCAGTACCTCTAACCCCATTGTTCTTTGTCTGAATGATGGAATGCTGTACTTTGTATCGCATCTCAATGCATCCCTGTTGCTTTTACCACAATCTCAAAATTACCTCTACTTTCTGAGTTACCCTCGTACAATGGCTGACTGTTTCCAAGTATACATGTCGGTTAGGGCAGCTAGACATCCCTATTGCAGGTACATTTGTTCAGCACCCACAGAGCCCGCCTGTGGTTTATACTGCAACTATGCTGAGTAGGCTTTAGTTGCAGTTTCTAAGAGAGAGAACATCATCTGGTATGATCAGCAGTTTGAATGACGCCAGTATGCAGAAACCGCTGGTCATGATGACTTGCGACTGTGCTCGCACAACCATTGATGAACAGTTCTACCTACCAAATATGATTATTATTAAAAACTTGTCATGTCAGGCATTTTACTTTTCTGAAGTAAATGTTGCAAAGTAGTTTTATTTTTTAATGGGTCAAAACTGAAAGACATTTTGGATTCTAAGAATAATTACTTTTTTTCTGAGTGAATACTTCATTAAGAATTTTTTTTTTTTTTTGAATACCCCTCTACAAGTCCTACTATTTTATCCATAGCTTGGGGAGGAAATTGGTTCATACCTTTCACAGGATATTTGCACAAAAGCGAATGTAATGAACTCAACTGGAATTTGAACTTGGCTCTCTGATTTCTCATTCCTAGCTGCAATCTATTATGCCACCTGCACATCCATTTTCAAAATAATGAAAGTTTGGTGATTCTGAGCATGGTGAGGTCTTACTAGTTATGCAAAAATAACAGTTATTATAGGACAGAGGTATTGTAACAACATTTTTGAAAACAACAACAAAACAACAACAACAACAAACCAAAACCATGGTTAAAGAAGGGGAAAAAGAGGGGGAAAAAGAGGGGGAAAAAGAATTAAAACAAAAACAAATTTTTTGGCATAAATAAATATCATGTAAGGATATAAGCTTTTAAGCTTTTCAGGATTATTTGTCATTTGGCAATTTAACCCACCTTCCAATGGTTAATCTGTCTTCACCCTAACCCTACCACAGATTATCTTTCAAGAAGATTCAAGTTGGTGGTTTGTCCAAAGATTACATTGCCATACAGCAAGTGGCACATTTCACAAAACAGAAAACAAAGAGTCCATTTGCAAAGTGTATTTATCAAAATCAATTATATAAAATTGAATGAATATCTGTGTGTATTCTATTCAGACTGAATATGGCTTAGGTCAGTGCTTCACAAACTATCTGATATGGTGACCCGGCCTTTTCTTCCCCCTCAATGTGTCACATACCTGTAATATTTGTGGTGGTATTAATTTTTACCGGAAATGATATATATGAATATAATAAAAGTTGACTATTTTTTATCTTCCATTTATTTTGCAAAAAATAATATCAAAACATAAAATAAAATAAAAAAATAAGCAGTTTATTCACACAAAAACAAATTATATAACTTTAATTTTTACAAATGATTCCTTAGTATGGCCTGGACACTGGCTACGTACCAGTAGCTGATGGTTTGCGTACTGGCACTGTCTGCAGACCACCACTTTGAGAAGTACTGGCTTAGGTAATACAAAGTTACACAACAAAGATTTCCAAAATAATTTTATAGTGAGCTAAATGCGTTGGATTGTGGGAAGAAGCCGCTCGAGTGGAACTTACATCCGACCAATGGAATATAAAGGAAACGAGGGTGGTTCTCTACAATGTGCATGGCACAGCGGGCATTAGCTGCGAAGGTTAGAACTGGCGGAACTAAGAAATGTAGTTCATCTGATTGGAAACAGTGATAGGGCAATATGAGGTTTTCAATGTTTCATCTGTGAGAAAGAGGCTGTAGATTCTCACAGAAATCAGGAAGTGCTAAGAAGCAAAATAATGTCTGACTGAATTGTGCCTCCAAAGTGTTTAATATCGGTAACTTGCCCCTTAAAATAAAGGTCAGAAATGGATGGCTATAAGTTGTTGATTATGATAATTTAAAGTGTAAAATCAAATATAACAGTTGTTATTAATATTAATAATAATACTAATAGTATACCCAGGGGACTGATAATCCAACATCATTGGACAGATGGTTTCTAAGACTAAAGTCAATGGCTAGAGCAGAGCATTTCTTTGATGGAATCAATGGCCATGTGTCTGTGACCGAAGTGAGCCTTCAAGTTAGAGAACAAAGGCTGTGGTCTGAGAGGGATGGGTTATGTCAGGTCTACTTGCCCAAGACATGCTATGTATGAATGAATACCTCATCAATTTTTAGCCTAGATATTGGTATGCAACCGAGGCATTGCGCTCGGTCGCACAAAAATTTTATGACCACACCCAGTCATGGGACTGACAATGAAAATGTAAAATAGGAGAACCTAACTACTGGCTCTTGGAAACTATCAGAAGATCTACAATCATCGAAAGATAGCATACATAGGACATTATTTAAGTTTCAGAAAATATTGTTAAAAAAGTGAAAATACTTTTGATGCACCCAACACAAAACAAAACCGCAAGCAAACAGACCATTGCATTTCTTGAACCAATCAAACCAAAATTCTCAGAAAAAGAGCCAAGAAACTTATGAATTCTACAGAATGGCTTACCATTTGATAATGACCGCTGTAACTCAATGGCAGACAACTCTCCAGTTCGGTTGACATCAATCCTAAGAAGACAGGGAAGGAAGGAAAGAAACTAAATAATTGCTATTGATGGTAATGCATACAGATAAGGGGTAAATGGCCAACTGGGAAGAGAGCAGGTGGGTAAGTGCTGATGGAAATGTAACAAAAGAAAAAAATGTTTTTGCAACACTGGTCTACATCATCTGTAGCTTCAAAAATAAAACAAGTCATTAAAGATGTTAAAAAGATGAATGCTCCTTTTTTGATGCCACCAAGAACAAATAGCAATAGAACTTTGTTCCAGGTTCTCTTTGAAAAATACTTCATACCAAAAGAGGTAGTAGTACATTAATTCAATTTTAGAGTTTATATTAGTTAAAAAAAAAAAAAAATTTTTTTTTAGGAGAACATTTGCAATAAGCAATGCATTCTAATTAAATGCTAAGGAATAGTTGCAAAGAAGACCTGATTATGCAAGAACAGAAACGGAATAAAGAAAAAAGGCTTTTCAACCTTTTCTGGGTAAGTTAAAGCTAAAACATCTTGAATTGGAAGAATATATATATATATATATATATATATATATATATTTTTTTTTTTTTTTTGCTGCAAGTGAATGTTACATTGGCATTTTTTTTTTTTTTTTTTTTTTTTTTTTTTTTTAGATACCAGTTCTACTATAACTGGAGGGAGATGGATTCCTACCTTTCTCAAGAATATTTGCATAAGTGAATGTAACGAAGCTGACTGAAATTTGAAGTTGGCTCTCTAATTTCTCATTCCAAGTCACTATCCATTGCACCAGCTGCACATCATTTTAAAAATCAAATTTTTCTTTTTAGACATAATCTATTGTATATTAAACAAGTTCCAGAGAAATTTTTATAGGGTCATTTTAATTTTCATGGTCGTTTGTCACAAAAAAAAAAAAAAAAAAAAAAAAAAGATATAGTAGCCATTTTAGCAGCTGTAGGCTGGGCAGATAATTATGGAAAGTAATTATTTTGTAGCCACTACCTTTTTTCCAATGAGAAAATGAAACGGTCAGAGATCAACTGTAATGAAAAAGTAGAGAGAAAACTGTATTCATGGCTTTTTTAAAGTGCAGCATTATTAGATTTTTTTTTTAACTTGTTTGTGAGACAAAATGCAAAACACACAAACTGGTATGCAAGACATATAATAATTGGTCCCATTTGAAATCTATTCAACACTGGATTCAACAAATGAATGTTTCACTTTTCTCCTTAATTATTAAACTTAATTCTTGATTAATAAAATGCAAAGTGATTCTTTGTTAAGCTTTATTTTTTCTAAGTTTATTCATTAAGATTGATAGCATGTAGATCAGTGGAAAAGAGTTAAGTTGGTGTTTAGTTTTCCAGAGTTGAATTTGGGTTAAAATTGAGTTTATTTTTTTCCCTTCTTCCTGAAGACAAGAATAAGTTGATTAGTTCTGTAAAAAAAAATAAATAAAAAAATAAAAAATAAAAAAAAGATCCAAGAGATAAAAGATTAATTTGATTGAATCACTGCATTCATATCTTTCAAAAATTAAGACGAATATATTGGTCCAAATTGCAAAGCATATAGTACACTTCTGTTATCAAAAACTATAAACCCAACAAGACAGAATACAAAAAAAGAAAATTGATAGAAATACTGACAACTAGATAAGCATATACCCCTACCAATTTTAACAGAGATTAAAGGCAGAATAAACATCAGTTTAATAATAAATTCAATAGATTTATCAAACATCTGAGCCTGATGAGCGTTTCAACATAGAACTTTTGAGTTGGCTAACCAGATAAAATCACTTGAACTTTTAATTTATTAAATAAACATCAATTTATATATAAAAAGCAGGGGAGCTAACTGTGCAAGTTTAAATTGTACATATTCCCATCTAATGTTTTAACCCTTTAACATACTCAAACCCTCCCCGTAAATATTGGTTCTCAATGTTCAACTTACACTAACCCACTCCATAAATACTCTGCCATAATATATGCTGACATATATGACACAGGAAGTCACAGAAACAGTGAGACTTTGACCATGTGCTACTTCTGCCATCTTATTTTTGTTCAATTAGCAGAGAGAATACAAGTCTTATGATTTTTTTTTTCATCTTTTTTGATGACGAGAAATCAAGCATCACAAAAAATGGTTCAGAGGGTTCATTCTAGAATCAGAAGAAAAAAAAAAAAAAAGAGAAAAACGATTCAGATGAGGATAATGATGTGGACATGTGTCAGAAATTGAGTAACAAACGACTTTTACGATGGCAATTTGCCAGCATTTTTGGAACCTAATGGATATGTGCCGTCATTGTCGAAGGGTGCCAGGCAAGTCGACGATTTTGTTTTGACAGATTTCACTTGTAATTCACTCATTTTATGTGAATGTATGGATATATATATCAAGTATGTGGTGCAGTTTAATTTACATTACATGAATCATTCATACAAAAAGCAGTGAAGTTAACGATATAAATGGCAAGAATCACTCTTGCAAACAATTTTTAATAAAATATATTAACTTCGATATTAAAATAACTGATCCGATGTGCAAATTTCTTATAATAACGGTAACATTACTCTATTTATTGAACAATTTAGTTCATGCCATGTTGACTGGAAAAAAAAAAAAAAAAAAAAAAAAAAAAACCTACCTCTACAAAAGAATTCTCATATTACTATATTTAGTACAAAAACGCACAATTCACAATTTAAAAAAAAAAAAAAAAAAGTCAACCTCAGCGTTGTGACTGCATGCTCCAAAAATTTTTTCACAGTTAACAATAACACATTTCCAAAAAAACATATTTCGGAGTACATCTTAACTTTCGTTGTCCTGTTATTACCTGGATGTAAAAAAGACGTATCTATTTCTATACCTGATGATGATTGTATGAACAATCGAAAGCTTGTAGTAAAAAAAGGCCGTATACAACTGGAATTTATAAACAGGGGTCATAACATTCATCAACGGGTTCGAGGTTAATGTAATAAAAATGTCAGATTAAAAAACATTAATTCCTTAGAAAGTGAAGTGTAGAACAGTGAATTGCGTAAAAAAATTTTTCTGTAGAACTAACATATGATGAAAAAGTATCAGGACTGTTGCTATATTAACAGAGCTAAAGTACACAGATCAAAGTTTTGATGTTTTTTTTTTTATCAGACTTCATATTTTCTGATTCAAGTTAATGTCTTAGCAGTTCCTAGCTTATCACATTTACAACTGCAATTAAAATAACAGATAAGCAGACAATTTAGAAATATTGCTTGTAAAACATGATAGCTGATTTTTCTTACATGGAAAATACAAATTTGATGATTTACATTATTCGGACTGTTATCTTCATTGCCAAATTCATAACCGAGACATTCGAAAGAGATATGGCACGTGGAACTAGAACAATCTACTCTAGTGGATAAAATAAAGGGCTCGGTTCAAAATTCCAATCACCTGAAGAAGGCCGGAATGTACAACAGCCGAAACGTTGTGAATATAGCAATGAAGATGAGGATAAGTCTGAATAATGTAAATAATCATATCTCAGAGATATAGACAGATATTGATGGTTTCCTGTTCAAAATATTAAATACAGTATAATCCACATGCGTGTTTTTAAGTACCATATTTGCAAGGAAAAATAGTTTATTTGATGGGGAGCTGATCGCTTCTGGTTGGATCACTTGGGAGATGGGCCGATGTTTTGAGATGCTTAAATGATACCAGGAATAAACTTCCTGGCATATAGTAAAGAGGAAGTGAGATTACCAATGAGAAATTTTAAAAAAAACAATGAAAATATTAATTTAGAAAAATTTATTTTTGTGTGGTACACAATATTTTTAAAGACGCTTCAGCATTTTGGATTGATTAAAACAGACCCCACCCCGGCCACTTAATATTTTGTTACTGTGACTTGGGATCTTCAAAAATCAAGCAGATAAATAGAAGGGGGTAGTCTACAAGCAGAAGTGGAAAATGAAAAAAAAAAAACAAAAAAAAAAATAAATAAAGTGTATTTTGGGTTTACAGTAAGCAGCTTTAAGAAAAGATAATATAACCATCGATCACTATTTAAGCTAAAATGTTATGATCATAATACAAAACTGGATAGTCATGTGTGAAACCAGGGAAAAAGCCCTAATATATGTCCGAGTATTTTAAAAAAAAAAGCCAAGTTATATAGTATTGGAAATATTATGTGCAGATTGTGTCAGGAAGAAAAGCTGGCAATTATATCCAGAGCAAGGCAACTTGATAAGAGAACTGAAATAATGGCTACTTGCAAACATAACAAAAAAGATCTACTGGAAGAATATGAACACAGATGAGAGTTTCAAAAATTTTTATTCCCCCTCCTTGCACCCTTTTCTCTACTCTTGCCTTCTCCCTGCCCTACCATTAAATTTACCATTAATACCATAAAGGTTACTGTAATATTTTATATATTAACTGGCTCTACACTTTTTCAATTCTTTGAACTGTGTATTGAGCACTTTTTAAAAATATAACCCTTTCCTGGGCAATATAAGTCTTGTCTGTAAAAACAATTTATATATATATATATATATATATATATATATATTTGTGTTGAAATAAAATGGCTATTTTTGTAGTGATTTTATAACTTATTTATGTTATAATTTTTGAATATATATATACGTATGTATGTGTGTGGACCAAAACAGCAAAACAGTCTGTCGGATGACGATATTAGCTCCCCAAAAATTACTAATTTGGTCGAGCACTGCGTGGAGGAAAGCACGATTTGTAAACAGTCACTATTACTGCTGATAATGTAAGACTATCCAAACTGGATTGAGTTCTCTAGGTCACTGGTGTGTCTATAAAAAAAAAAATAAAAATAAAACAAACTGCAAAAATTTGACCCCCCCCCCCCCAAGATGGGTGGGGGAAGCCTAGGGTTAGAATCTCCAACTGATGACAAATCAGTCTAGTTTTGGTCCCAGCTTGAAGCGATTGGATGTCTAGCTACACTGATGAGCTGTGAAAGTCTGTATGTGGATGATGACACATATTATATATATATTATATATATATATATTATACACACACACACACACATTGATGCTCATTGCTTTGGAATATGCAACACATCACTGTGCTTTCAGTTTTCTGTACCCATGTGATGAAAATCTGCTTAAATTTGGGAGTGTCTCAAAACAACTGAAAGACGATGATCAAAGATGACAAAACTTGATGAGCCACAATGACAAACAGATAATCATGACAATGTTTTATTGCTAGTAGACAATATTCTAGTAAGGAATTAGATTTATTGAGAATGCATCATCCGTGATCAACTAACATTTCACCTGGCAGAACCTTAGCAGAAAGAATCAATTTTATAAAAGCTTTCTATCCAAACAACTTATTCTTTCCTTTGAAAGTATGCTTAATGTCCAATGAATGACAAAAGTAACAGAAATAGGATGAAAGACATACAAGCTAAAGATGAACAACGCTTCATCTAAGGAATTTGAATGACTTAATAACAGTGTAAAATGTAGGCTGTAGCATAGTTCAAATTCTGGGCTAGTCTACTGCATTCACTTGTACACTAATACTCTTGGAAATGGCATGAATCTGTCTCTTATGTTAAATTGTAGGGTAGACTGGGCTCTCTAGCCTTAGATGGCAGCCAGTCTAAAAGAAGACAATTACTCTCTTTCCCAAGAATGCATGACAAATCATAGATAATAAAGAAAAGGAATATGTGGAGACACATGATCACCTATATCCTGAAGAGATACACAAGTCCTGTAGACTCGCTGGAGAGTATCAGACCATAGATCTCAACAATAGGCATTGATGCTGTGGTTCCCATAGCAAGTAGGTTTTTACAGGATGAAGTTGCTCGCTCCATGCCCGACAAGTTTTAAATTCAGAGTTGCCGTCCCCATAAGACTGCCCTGCTATTTTACCAATGTTAGAGAGAGAGAGATCCAAAGGTATTTGCACAGAACTGAATGTAATAAAATCAAGTGGAATTCAAATAGAGCCCTCCAATTTCTTATTGGAAGCAGATACCCATTGAACAACACAGAAAAAAAAAAAAAAAACTGGAAATATTAAAAAAAAAAAAAAAAAAAAAAAGGACAGGAAATAAAAAAAAAAAGAGACAGGAAATAATAAAAAAAAAGTTAAACAGTGCTTGCTCTCTGTTCAAACCCAAGTGTTGGCAATGACACTTTATTCTTATATAACAGATCAACATTAATTGGATGTGATGTCTCCTTATTGTTTTGCTAGCTCGGACCAACAGCTGGTGTGTGGAAAAGGGTGCTGGCCTTGGGGGCCCCCAAGGACTAAGAGACCACCCCAGAGAGCAGGAACACCTACCCATCACTGAAAGTTCTGGGTCTGCAAAATGAAAAAGAGATAGTGGTGTATGGAGAAGTGAAAACTACATCTATACGGCTAAATTTGATTAACTGCAACTGTGTGACCTTCATAGTGTAATCAGTAAGTGGCTGCCATAAAAAGACGGGTTCCCAAAGAAAAGGGATACAAATTCAAGTTTTTGTTGGAGACAAGCTTGAGAGGTATAACTACCTATTGGACATTATAATGTGAGTGACAGAACAATGAAGAAAATTAAATTCAGTGAATTAAAGAAAAAAAAAAAAAAAAAAAAAAAGAAAAAAAAAGAAATAAAAAAAGAAGAATGTTTTCATTAACGGAAAACAAATTTCAATAGGAGAGGAAACAGAATGTAATCTTCTTATTGTCTAATAGTTCATCTCATAATTCCATGTCATTACTGCATTATTTGCTTAAATGAGCCTAACAAGAGAAAGACACTTAATTTAGCAAGGTACTATTAACACAGAATGGTTGAGTAAAATCCATTATTGATAATTACTTGATCACAAACAAGTGTCCTTTCATCACCTCTTGACACAAAGGAAGGTATTCCAACAGTTTGAGTAGAATTTACATGAGAAATAATGGTTTTAAAGAAAAGGCAGGAAGCATGATAGACCAAAAAGGGTAGATAATTTCCTTGCATAAAGAATTGGTCTGGTAGCCATACCTTTGTGCTAAAGACATTGCCTACTGCTATGGGAAGAAAAAGGTTATAATTCAATTAAAATATCCATCCTGAATATCTAATATATAAAGCTCCAAATGTCTGTGTCTGCTTAAAATCAAATAAGGTAAAATTTTCACAGCAATAAGATTAGAACCTGTGCTTCCAATGAAAATAGTAGCTAAACTTACTATTTGGCTACCTTTGAGTACTGTTGGGTATTTTATTTGCTTTTTATAATTTAACAAGCTCAAGCAACATCAAGCGTCATTACACTTATTAGAATTTCACAAACTTAAAAAGGAAATGAAAGTCATTTTTATATAGTCCTTTAAAAAGCTATTTTGATCTGGATTGGTAAGAAAAATGGGTTTATTTAGGAAAGTATAGCAAAGAAAACTGCGAATAACCTTGTTAAACCAAGTGACATTGTGTTGTGTGTATCCTATGATTGGAACTGTGGCAAAAAAGAAAGTTACTTGCAAAAAAAAAAAAAAAAGAAGAAAGGGGGGCACATATTCTGCATGATATGCAGAAGACAGAATATTCAAATTAGAAACAAGCCAGTCATAGGAGTCACCATAAAAGTATTTTGTTATGCTAATATTGTGCGTCTTCTCACAGTTGTCAACAAATGACGAAAAAAAAAAAAAAAAATGCTCAGTCAATAAAAGCAGTTGGTTTTCTCGAATCGGGGAGAAAAATAAAAGAAAACTACCATGGTCATCATTGTCATGGGTGAGCGAGTTATTGTTGACTGGTTACGTGCATTGTGATTTGTGACACAGTACCTGCAAGTTGAGATTGACATTTTCTTTCTGCCCCTGATCTTTGAATCTGAACTTACAGTGATTTGTTCTCTTCATTGTGGAAGTAATCTGCGACAAATATTTTCCTTTGCCATCCAAGAATTCTTACAGAAAGATATTACAATAATCCATAACTTTAATTCAAAATAAAAATTTAACTAACAAATACTCTGCAATGTTATTCCTCCTGACCTGTCATCCCGATTTCAGTCACTTTCTCCATTGGCGTAATGTAGCTTCCCTGTATCTTTTCTATAAATATTTTCATGGTAATTGTCCTGATGAGCTTGCCTCTTGGCCCTGGGGGTCGAGTTGTTTGGTCGAACTCTCTGCCTTTGGGCAGAGAGGAACCCGGACGAGGCTATGCTGAAGGGCAGAGTCTCGTTCGGGGAGGTAAACTGTCCCTGAACCCATTTTTACGGGTTCCAATAGGGAATATTTTGACCGGAAAACCCACATTAAACCCGGCATTGTGCCACATGTAACCGGGGGGGGGGACTAAATATTGCTTGCCTCTTTGGTATGTCGCCTTTACAAATTTAAGCACCATACCAATGTAAGTTCTATGATAACAGTTCCTTCTCTCACACTTCTTACTTGTGGAACTCTCTTCCGGGCACTTGTTTTTCAATCAACTTTGATATTCAAAAATTTAAAATGCAAGGTCAATCTTAATATTATGTTTTCTTAATTCCTGTTCTTTATTGTCCTCTCTCAATGTTTTTTTTTTCTTCTCAGATTCTTTCATACTCAGTAACCCCTTGCTTGGGACTGAAATTTTTAAAAAAATAACTGGGGAAAAACCACTTGCATGTAGACAAATGCATCATCTCACCATATTTATTCAACTTATACAGCAAAGTGATCTTTAACAGAACTAGAAGACCTATCAGGATTTATTATTGGTGGACATGCTCTTAACATAAAATATGCAGATTAAAATGTAAAGATGACAGACTCAGAAAAGAAACTCCAAGAACTCCTGGGCAAGAAGTAAGTTTGGTTGTTTTTGTTTGGTGGCATATCAACACCTCTATGGGTTATTTAATGCTGAAATCTAAATGTTTTGTATGCAGTTTTATGCCTTCAGCTATATATTTCGTACATAATGTTATACTTTCAGAGTAAATATCTGTTTTATGGATATATAGTTTGTCGTTGATCTATTATAGGTGTTAGATAATTTGGTAGTTGGTAATTTTACTATAAAAATGTAATATTGTTAAATTTTTTTTTATGAAAATGTATTGCTGGTATTTTTATATTTTCCTAGTGTTTTGATTTTTGTTTGGGGGTTCACTATTTGTCCATAGCCAGGACCCTAACAGGTGCTACCACCCTGGATCAGAGTGGGCCGGGGAACAACAGTAATTAAAAGGCTCAAAATCTTCAGTTTTTAAATCAAAGGCTTTGCTACGTGATGTAGTTTATCATCAGCAAGAAGAAATGACCAACTATTAAGAAGAAAACAAAATTTATGGTGATCAGCAAAACAGACAGCCCAAGGTGTGAGTTACAATATCTGAAATGTCAAAATGTCAAGTAGATACAGAAATTTAAGTACCTGGGTAGTGCTTTAATAGACAATAGAAAATGTGACATAAAATTTGGAAGGTGCCCTGGAATAGTGGAAGATGCTTTCCAGAAACTAAAAGCATTAAAGGATAGGAAAATGTTGATAGAAACAAAAGAAAAGATTACTGAACTGCTATGTAATATCTATCCCTCCTATATGGCAGTGAATGCTGGACAATTTTCTCACAGATGAAGAGGAAGCTTTAGGCAATAGATGCATGGCTCTATAGAAAGATGCTGAGAATACCATGGGCAGAACATGTGAAAGGAAGATGTAAGGACAATTGGTCATTTATACTTACAATCAGAGAGAGCAGATATTTATGTGATATACGAGAAAGTAGGGCTTGGAGAATTTGACACTCAGATGGCCTATTGAAGGGGAAAGGGGCAGTGAGTAACCTATGTAATTTGTGTAAATGAATGGCAGATTAGGGATTGAGAGAGATAGTAAATGGACAAATGTTGCTTGGGGCTACAAAGGACAAAGCTGTGGGATCATGTCTGCCCAAGGCTTGAACAGATATTATACATAAAGAAAGAAAGGAAAGAGGAAAAGAAAGGAAAGAGGAAAAGAAAGAGAGAGGAAGAGAAAGAGAGAGGAAGAGAAAGAGAGAGGAAGAGAAAGAGAGAGGAAGAGAAAGAGAGAGGAAGAGAAAGAGAGAGGAAGAGAAAGAGAGAGGAAGAGAAAGAGAGAGGAAGAGAAAGAGAGAGGAAGAGAAAGAGAGAGGAAGAGAAAGAGAGAGGAAGAGAAAGAGAGAGGAAGAGAAAGAGAGAGGAAGAGAAAGAGAGAGGAAGAGAAAGAGAGAGGAAGAGAAAGAGAGAGGAAGAGAAAGAGAGAGGAAGAGAAAGAGAGAGGAAGAGAAAGAGAGAGGAAGAGAAAGAGAGAGGAAGAGAAAGAGAGAGGAAGAGAAAGAGAGAGGAAGAGAAAGAGAGAGGAAGAGAAAGAGAGAGGAAGAGAAAGAGAGAGGAAGAGAAAGAGAGAGGAAGAGAAAGAGAGAGGAAGAGAAAGAGAGAGGAAGAGAAAGAGAGAGGAAGAGAAAGAGAGAGGAAGAGAAAGAGAGAGGAAGAGAAAGAGAGAGGAAGAGAAAGAGAGAGGAAGAGAAAGAGAGAGGAAGAGAAAGAGAGAGGAAGAGAAAGAGAGAGGAAGAGAAAGAGAGAGGAAGAGAAAGAGAGAGGAAGAGAAAGAGAGAGGAAGAGAAAGAGAGAGGAAGAGAAAGAGAGAGGAAGAGAAAGAGAGAGGAAGAGAAAGAGAGAGGAAGAGAAAGAGAGAGGAAGAGAAAGAGAGAGGAAGAGAAAGAGAGAGGAAGAGAAAGAGAGAGGAAGAGAAAGAGAGAGGAAGAGAAAGAGAGAGGAAGAGAAAGAGAGCGGAAGAGAAAGAGAGCGGAAGAGAAAGAGAGCGGAAGAGAAAGAGAGCGGAAGAGAAAGAGAGCGGAAGAGAAAGAGAGCGGAAGAGAAAGAGAGCGGAAGAGAAAGAGAGCGGAAGAGAAAGAGAGCGGAAGAGAAAGAGAAGAGGAAGAGAAAGAGAAGAGGAAGAGAAAGAGAAGAGGAAGAGAAAGAGAAGAGGAAGAGAAAGAGAAGAGGAAGAGAAAGAGAAGAGGAAGAGAAAGAAAAGAGGAAGAGAAAGAGAAGAGGAAGAGAAAGAAAAGAGGAAGAGAAAGAAAAGAGGAAGAGAAAGAAAAGAGGAAGAGAAAGAAAAGAGGAAGAGAAAGAAAAGAGGAAGAGAAAGAAAAGAGGAAGAGAAAGAAAAGAGGAAAAGAAAGAAAAGAGGAAAAGAAAGAAAAGAGGAAAAGAAAGAAAAGAGGAAAAGAAAGAAAAGAGGAAAAGAAAGAAAAGAGGAAAAGAAAGAAAAGAGGAAAAGAAAGAAAAGAGGAAAAGAAAATGCCTTAGCACAAAAATATTGTTAACCAACTCACAACTTATTGTAGAAACTCAGACTACCCTGACATTTTTTTCTGCTACTTTAGCAAAACCAATTATTTATAATGCTTTCATTAAAAACAAAGAGCACTGAATATGATATCGGCCTTCCTATATGGCAGTGAATGCTGGATAATCTCCTTATAGATGAACAAGAGACTTGAAGCAGCAGAAATGTGTTTCTACAGAAGGATGCTGAGAATACCATGGATCAAACATGTAACAACAAAGTTTATGAAAAAAAAGAAAAAAAAAAAAAAGAAGACATACTTAACATCAGTAAGAGAGAATTGAAATTTCAAGGCCACATTTGATACTCACAGGACAGAATGAAGCAAAGAGGGACAGAGGAAAACAACGCATGACCTACCCAGCAAGCTTGAGTAAATCGATAGAAGAGTAGAGATAAAAAGACAAAATTTATCAAGAGCAAGACAGGAAATTGTGGAGAGCCATGATTGCCAACATCCTGAAGGAACACAGCAAATAGAAGCTAATGCTTACAGAGGGACAGAGGAAAAAATGCATAACCTACTTAGGGAGCTTGAATAAATGGAAGACGGAGAAAGGTTTTGGGGAGATAACAAAAGACAAAATTTAAGGAGAGGTGCCATGAATGCATATGCCCTGAAGAACAACGTAATGCACAATATATGAAAAACTATTGGATGTAAAGAAAAGAAAAAAAAATATATCCTGGCTGTATTGGGTTATCTTGCTGGGAAGAACATACAAATCTTATACTCTTTTTCTTAGAGTAATTTTGACAAATAAACTCATAAGCAAAGCTTAGACTGATTCAATAATTTTTTTATTTTTTTTTCAATCCCATATCAATTTCAAAAATAGGCAATCATAATTCTCCAGATTGCATTATTATTATTATTATGTATGAATTGTCATACATTTTTAGGAAAGATAGTGTAGTAGTTTTCCATAGTCATCTCTATGGATGGGAATTCAGAGTTTTCCTTCTCATTGACTGGTCAAGAGAACCCAGTCTATCCTGCTATGTAATGCATATCTAGCTGAGGTGAGAAGTGAGAGATTCATGCCTTTCTAAGGGCATCAGTATGAAAGTGAATGCAACAGACTAGCCTGTAATTTAAATTTGACTTGCTGCTTCCACTTTCCACACCGATATCAATTACACTAACTGCACATCCTCAATTAAAGAAAAAAAGAAAAAAAGAAAAAAAGAAAAGAGATATAGTTGTTTTGTGATTAACAACATTATCAAAAATTGGACCTTGATGACAATCTATAAGACGAGCTTAACAGATAATCCCTGTGCCTGGATAAAAACAGATTTTTAAATGCCACAGGCAAAGGGTAGACTAAGTTTTGTTCTATCTTCAGGCTATAAAAATTAAATCATGCATCAAATCAACAGTTCTGACAACACTGATGAGCAAATTGAACTGAACTTACAGAATTCAGATCACGAATAACATTCACTTGGTACTTCTGCTTTTCATTTTTTTATGTTTTTAGCTGAACAGCCATAATATTACAGAATAAATAGTTTGTAGATCCACTTGAGCAGATAACAATTTTGATTTAGAAAGCATTCAATCCTACTAAAAACATGAAGAGCTGATTTAAAAAACTTCGTCCTCATCACGAAAAACATCAACTCGAGTGGGGTGATGGATTAATGAGAAACAAGGATATTTTAAGGACAACAGTATTTGCAAAGAAAACTGTAACAAACAGCTGAAGAAAGAAGTCTTGGAGATTTTGACACTCACAAGGTATAGTGATGTCAAGAGAAGCAGGAGCAAAGAATGAGCAACCTACTTGAGAAATATGGATGGTAGAACAGAGACCATAAAGCCAAGAAGAGATGGTGAAGGTCAAATTTTGCTTAGCCTAACAAAAGACAGGAAGGTCGCCTATGTCCTCAAAAGACATGGCATATGAATGAAGATCCTCTTTGGGTAAAGCTGGAAAAATATATATATATTATTATTATTATTATTATTATTATTATTATTATTGTTGTTGTTGTTGTTGACCTCTGCTGTGACCATATATTAAACTCACAACTCTCTGGGTCAAGTCACTAGATTACTTCAGCAAAAGTTTTTATCCACTGGGTCATGTGTTCTGTTCTTGGAGAAGGCCAGGGCGTACAATGTCTGAAACATTGTGAATATAACAATAAAGATGAGGACAATAGTCCGAAAAATGTAAACAGTGTAAATAGTTACAATAGCTTATCTCAGAAATATAGCCAGGTGTTTTCAAATCATATTTTTTTTTATTATTTCAGATTTCCAGATGTAGAAGTCTTTTCTTTATGAACACGATAGACAGCAATATTCTTCCCACCTTCATCGGTTAGATGACAAGTGAGGAAATTAATTACCCATGGTTTTAACAGGACAGTGCTACTGCCCACACATCTCACAGATCCATGCAGTTTTTGGAGAAAATTTTTACAGACTGCATTATCTCCAAAGATGGGGGACCTCTAATATCCACCAGACTTATCTATAAGGGGCAGTAAAAGTGTATCAAGGTAGTCCGTGCACACTGAGGACTTGAAAGCAGTGATAACAGTGTTCCTTTAGTCTATTTCAAGTGAGCAACTGATAGCAGTGTTTAGAAACAAAATAAGATGGATTCAATCCTGTGATGATGCTAACCGGAATCACTTTCAACAGGGTTTATAATTTTTCATATTCTTGTCTTGTATTGTATTCTGTATGTCTGTTAATAAAATATATAAGTGCATGGTGACTTTGCGAACAAATAATAGAAAATGACCTTGTGATGAAATATAACAAAAGGATTTATGAAATCCATTAAGATGTAAACATTATGTAATGCTATAAACACAGTCTCAAAAGCGTAAATAAGTACATGCCATTATAACAGGTATGGCATTTTAGAATTACCAGATAATAATCTGGCAAGTGTTATAAAAGGCGACTTGAAACGTGGCATAGAAATCCGAACGCACTTTGGTATAGTAAGATTCAATCCTGTATTAATTTCAACAATGTTTATAATTTTCATTCATAGTATCCTGCATTCTATATTGAAACAGGTCTGCTAATAAAATTGTAAGTGCATAGAGACTTTATGAACACACATTATTTACGGTAGCTAGATGCAAATAATTATGTGCAGGATGAATTCACTATATGAAAAATTAAACACCATATTTCTGCTGTAATTCCTGAAAAACATGTAAGACTTATATTACAGAAAATGGATAACTGCAAAACCTTGTCACTAATCAAAATAAACCCATCAAATTTAAACTAGTGATGAACAATATAGTGTACCAATTTCACTGCCAAGTACAAGACTGTGTTTCTTGTAATAAATCAATTACCTATATTGGACAAACTACTACTGCACTATAAAGAAAGGCCCTGTACATCAAACATCTCTTCACCACCAATCTCACTTTGTTTGACAATAGGAATGTTGTGTTGAAAGCCTTTTAAAAATAGAAAGTTGTTCATTCAATCCCAGCCATGCCCAACACACAAAGGCTTGGAATAAACGCTCCTACTAGGATTTCTAAAACCACACAAATAATACATCTCACACAGTCAAAACATGAAAAAAAAAAAACTAACACCACCAAAGATAAATTGATCATCTTTATATCATATATATTAAATATAACAGACAATGAATGTCTATTATGTTTGATCATGAGCCGTTCTAATCTTTATATGTTTGCTTTAATTTCAGGTGAGAATAAAGACAAAAATTGTTCAACATTTGGATATACGGACATTTTAACAAAGATATTCGCCATCAAAGAGGATCTTCTGTTATGAGGACATAACAGATTGTTATGCGATGATAATGGCTGTAGAATAGTAGACGCAGGTCGTAAATTCATGATGAGGTTCTATGACATTGCACAATGTGAGAATTCAAATATTAACAACAGAAGTACATGTCTAAATGCAATGTAATGTGTTGTGACTAGCTTGAAATGTAATTTTGTTGAGTGCAGTATATATATGTTTGCCTGTCACATTGAACCCGCCTGGTAGTATATAGGGTACCCATTCTAGAAGCTACAGCCACTTGCTGCCTGATGATTGCATGCAAATGCATGAAACTAGAATTTGTAGCCAGTCATTGCCTACCGGGATATATATATATATATATATATATATATATATATATATATATATATATATATATATGCAGAAATATAGTCTTAAAGTGTGCTATATTTATGGGATAAAGTGCTCAATATCAGAGATAGAGCGTGTGTAAATATAAAAGTGGACATGGAAGTCAGCACTTAGAGGCGACAGTGTTTCATGCTAGTGCAATCGTCAGGCGACTAGTGCTGTTATTTTACTCGGCTATTTATATAAGGGTCAGTGGTGCATTATGGGTAGTCGATTTTGGCGGTTACTTTTACCGGAAGTCGCTTATTTGTTTATTTATTTATGTCAAATTATTTTGCTTGTTTTTTGTTTGTTTTTTTTTGTTTTTTTATATTTTCATTTTTATTTTTTATCTTATATATTTATTTATTTATTCTTTTATTTTGATCTGTGTTTTTGGTTAACATAGTAAAAATTTGTTTATATAGCTTATTGTTGGTAGTCTATAATGGCTGTCATTTACCGGAAGTCGCTTGTTCGCTTATTTATTTGGGTCAAATTGTTTTGCTTGTTTTTATTTATTTTCATTTTTATTTTTTATCTTATATATTTGTTTATTTGTCATTGATTAAATCTGTTTGTTGAATTTTGGGGTGTGATGTTGTGGTTTTTTCTGACTATTATTTAGGTGGGAACAGTTTTTAATTTATCTATTTAGGTTGGTTATCTTTATTTGTTTTTTTAAACGGCTAGTTTATCGTAATCGGTTGTTAGTTTATTTATATATTTGGATGTATTTAGATCGATTTATTATACTTGTTATTTATTTGTTACACTATATATTTTTGGCTTTCGGTTTTTAAGTAACGTAGTATATTATCTTTTATTAATGTTTTTTTTTTTTTTTTGTATAACAGTTATAACTTTCGTCCGTTCTTTTGTTTTGATTTTATTTCGCATATTCTAATAGGTGTGGTTTTGTGATTTGTTTGGAGTAATTTATTTTGCTTATTTTATTGTTGTTTGTTTATATATTTATTTATTTTTCTATTTTAAGTTACGTAGTAAAAATTTGTTTTCATGTCTACATTTTGAGATTAGCTCGGATCTTTTATTTAATAATTTATTTTGATCTGGGAAGGTAATGATAGCTATTTTTTCCTCCAAGCAAAGTTTGCAAGTTTTTGATAGGTTGTTGTAGGCTGATGATTTTTTCCTTATTTTCCAAGATATTTTTGGTGTGGTGTGTGTTCTGTTCTTTATTTCCCAGATATACTTAGAAAGCATTGTGCTGTTCGCATATTTACTATTTGTGAAAGACATTTTGTGTACATAATTTCTTTGTTTCCATGGCCCTTCGGCTACTCCTATATATACTTTTTCTTCATTATCTGCTGATTTTGTCGTGGCTTATATATGTGTGTGTGTGTGTGTGTGTAATATACTAATGTGTGTGTGTGTGTGTGTGCGTGTGTGTAATATACTAGTGTGTGTGTGTGTGTGTGTGTGTAATATACTAGTGTGTGTGTGTGTGTGTGTGTGTGTGTGTGTAATATACTAGTGTGTGTGTGTGTGTAATATACTAGTGTGTGTGTGTAATATACTAATGTGTGTGTGTGTGTGTGTAATATACTAATGTGTGTGTGTGTGTGTGTGTGTAATATACTAATGTGTGTGTGTGTAATATACTAATGTGTGTGTGTGTGTGTAATATACTAATGTGTGTGTGTGTGTGTAATATACTAATGTGTGTGTGTGTGTGTGTAATATACTAATGTGTGTGTGTGTGTAATATACTAATGTGTGTGTGTGTGTGTGTGTAATATACTAATGTGTGTGTGTGTGTGTGTGTGTGTAATATACTAATGTGTGTGTGTAATATACTAATGTGTGTGTGTGTGTGTAATATACTAATGTGTGTGTGTGTGTGTAATATACTAATGTGTGTGTGTGTGTGTAATATACTAATGTGTGTGTGTGTGTGTAATATACTAATGTGTGTGTGTGTGTAATATACTAATGTGTGTGTGTGTGTGTGTGTAATATACTAATGTGTGTGTGTGTGTGTGTGTGTGTGTGTAATATACTAATGTGTGTGTGTGTGTGTGTGTGTGTGTGTGTGTAATATACTAATGTGTGTGTGTGTGTGTAATATACTAATGTGTGTGTGTGTAATATACTAATGTGTGTGTGTGTGTGTAATATACTAATGTGTGTGTGTGTGTGTAATATACTAATGTGTGTGTGTGTGTGTGTAAGTAATCTGAGAAAAATATTCACAAAACTGGCCATTCAGGAGAAAAGTTGAAATTTTTTAATACTCTAAGAATAAATTAAAATTATTTGAAAGCAGTTAATCCTTGGATTAAATCCCCTCGTGTCAAGCCTCCTAGCAATGCGTGTGTAACACGAGTGGTTACATATTTTAGAGAGAGTATAGCGCAGCAATCCGCTTCTACTAAGAATTGCACATCACTTTCGCCTTATCTCTGCCTGCAGCAAATTCACCTGACATAATTCCTTTTATTAAGAAATTCAGTCATTACAAGTGGAGAACTGGTGCTCTGACTGAGTGACCATCTCTCAATAGACATTCGTTCGCTTTGGTTAGCAATCTATCTGCCCACTAAGTAAGGACTTAGTTCCAGTACAACCATTGATGGCTTCGGAACAGAATACTGGCCTTATTTTGGAAGTCTATCAGTGCAGTAGATCACTCACAAGTTCTTGTTTTGTTCACCAGCAGTGTCCTGCAAAATGCATTCATATAAGAAATATCAAGAATACGCCCATAGAGCTGTGATTTAGTTGGACGTCGCTTCCAAGAGATGTTACGTGTAGCTCTCAGGATCTGAGTCTAGGTTCTATCATGCTTAGACTCTAGGTTTCTTAGGCATGCATTAAAACTGCCTCTACAGCAGCCATTCTCAACCTTCCCTCCATCATTGACACCCCCTCGGCTTTATGTATTGCTCCATTTACCCCCTACTCCCATACAAAAAATTCATAGCCATCATAAAGCATTGATGTACAATTTTGTGACTAAATGAATGAATGGTTTTTACATTCAAAATACTAAGGTTTTTTTTAGTCAAAATACTGTGACTAAAAAAAAAAAAACAAAAAAAAACTAAGCGACACTAAAAATACTGATTTCTTATTTAGTACTAATCTACTAATTTTTTTGCATAATTTAGTACTCTGTATAAAATTCAGTATTTTTATTAACGTTTGTAGTCATTAATAAAAAAATTATTCATTTTATCTGCTGTATTAGTAGATCTACAAATTAATACTAATCATTAAAAAAAAAAAAAAATTTTTTTTTTAGTATTTTTGTTTTTGGCAATTTAAAAAATTTTTGAAAATACCAAGAAAAATTTTTTTTTGAATGAATGATTATGATTAGTACTGACTAATTTGTGACTAAAAATTGAGTAAAAATACCAAAACAGAAATAAAAAATACTGACAAATACTAAAAATTAGTAAAAATTCAGTATTCTGATCAAAAAATTAGTAATCCATCATTCATTTGTACAATGTCATAAAGTGACAGAATAACAAGGTCAGAAAGAACCTTTTTATTGTTTCGGACTTTAGGTTTTGTATAAAAATAGTACTATACATTCGTATATAAAAAAAAAAAGAAGAAAATCAAACCTTTTCTAAATAGAAAATTATGAAGTTAATTTGTATTACAAAAAATAATGAACAGAAACACCAGAAGCATTATCAGTGGGAACACTGCTGATTCATTGAGTCAATCAGTTTGTTTATGCGAGGAGCTGTTTCTGATGATGCTACTCTATCATCATCATCGGCTTTCAGGCAGATTTTCTGGCCTTTGTCTTTATTGCTACTAAACTTGAGAACCCCGATTCACATAAGTACGTAGTGACAAAAGGAACAAGCACTTGGAAGGCACGCTAAAAAATTTAATTTAATTGAATAATTTTTTAAATTATCAGGTACTTCAATTATTTACCGCCGGCTATATAATTTTTTACCCCCAGGGGTAAATTTACCCCTGGTTGAGAACCCCTGCTCTACAGTGTCTCAAAAGAATCTCCACTTGAGGTTGTCCGCTAGATCAAATTTCCAGATTACATCCATTTTATTCAAGGTAGCCCAGGCTTTAGCTATGCAAATTTTCACATCCTTTTCAATAGAATTTATCTCGCTTCCTAGGTATATAAAAGATTTGACAGATTTTATTGATTCACCCGAGACAATCTGTATTGAGCCTTGCTGGTTGAAGCCCATGAATTCAGTTTTAGAGGCATTGACAGAGTCCAATATGGTTGACAGCATTTTCTAGATGTAGGAGAACTGTGGGATTGGGAATAGCGTCTGCGGGCCTGAAGTGCAACAGTATTCTGAAGCTTTCAGTTCTTCCACCCTTTTGTCTAACTGGATTAGATCCAAAAATGAGGTCAGTAGCCTGGTCAGAATTGAAGAAAGGAAGTCTATTCCCTAGTCTCTCAGGGATGTATAATCAACATTCAGCAAATCATATGTAGCATATTTGTATATTAATACGTACTCAGGTGGATTATATTTTCTTATTTTGTACAAAGAGTTTTGTTCATTAATAGAAAACATTGCAGGTGAAAACTAATTAAACATTAGATATTTGTTTTCTGTATAACTCTCCGTAAGAATGATTGATTTTTTTTTTATGGTTATATAACCTTTTGCTGGTTATTTAAAAACAGAAAATATTTTTAGAATGTAAAAATTTTTTTGAGACCTACCAATTAACTCATATGATAAGAAATTTTTGTCACATGATTGCATATGTGGGAACACCAGCAATTAAGAGCTGGTTCCATGCTCCTCAAAACCTGATCAGCGGCCTGTTGGACGTAGTTTATCGTCTTACCCAGGAAGACCTGATGAATCACATTTTGAATATTAGAGCAGGTGTTGTCATGCCACAAATTCTCCAATCAATTTTCTTGACAAGAAAGAATAATGGTTATTTTCCTTTCCAATATATCCCTTAAGCAAATCAAATATAATACAATAAAAATTTAACCAGAATCTAGCAATTGATTGTAAAGAATTCACTTAGAATCGCAAACAGAGAACTCTGCACTTCCAGTAAATTCCATTTAGGTTGGGCTGTTGAAGGCCCTACATCTAGCACAGATTTTTGTATTAAATCTATTTTTGATTGCTCACAAGTATTTGGATCTAAAATGACTTTCAGCTAAACAAGAGAAAGGCAAGCGTTTAAATACTAACAGATTTTTTTTTTTTTTTTTTTAATAAGTTCCTGTAGAAGTCATTTTCCTGAAGCTGACTGCAGAAATAATAAAGAGCTGAGTAAACTTCAGACATTTAAGATTTCTCTAAAATTTTTCAAAACAAAGTGCTGGAAATATTTGCATCAACCCAGTAGTAATTTTTTGTTGGTCAATTTAGGTATGTGTGCACAGACTATATGAGGTGGGCACTGAAACGTTATTCACTCAAATTTGTGCCTAATTATAGGTGGACAAAAAAAAAAAAAAAAAAAAAAAAAAGGTCAGATTGGTGAGTTTTGAGAACAGTGAGAGAAAAAGAAAAAAATAATCCAATACAGAAGTTGGCTAACATTTTGGGAAGGAGGCCTAGATAGGCAGTGTTTTGTGGACTTGCAAGCAAAGACAAAAATAATGTATTCATGAAACTCAGAAAAGCCTTTGGATTATAAATGAAGCTCTTTTAGTGGTTGTGCTAAAAACACGGAATCAATGAGAATGAGAGAGTTAATTTTCTGCAAGACAAAAATCAGTCAAACTCTAGTGAAAAACGTGTGCCACTAATCAAAATTGATTTTAAATGCCAATCATTTCAAACCAATTTAAATGTAGATTTATCAGGTTTTATCTTTGAAAATGTCTTCTCACAAACTGTGCCAAATACTAAAATTGTCAGGCAAAATCTTAAAGTAGAAAGTCCTTTATTTGGAAGGGATTTGTAATAGTTACTTAACTTTCTCCTCACTCCTATCAACAAACCTGCAGGTCGTTTATTCATTGCATATCTGATAAGGAGATGCAAAATGATTGATAGACAAAACAAAAGACATTGCTTTTTAATCTTATACATATCAAAAGAAAAAAAATGACCGTTTTAGAATAAGAACATATTCTATTTGTGTTTCGTCAACAACTTGGAACGGGTGAAGATATTTTGCAAGATATTTCTTACTGCCTGAATTTCTGGGTTGAGGATCTATGTACGGTGAGATTAATGTCCTTATCTTTGTTATGTTTCAATTGCTATGCTCTCCAGGTGTCTGTCAATCTAGGCAACTTTCAGAAAATTTCAGACTGACCGCTTTATTAATCAACAAGGCTAGAGTTCCCTTTCAACTGTCGAGTTCCTTTTCAGTACTACTCAGTTATTGCTCACCCTATTTCAACTGTGTCTGAACTACCCACCCTAAGAATTGTACACAATTACAAAAAAAAAAAAAAAAAAAAAAAAAAAAAAAAGAGAAAATTAATGAAGCAATTCTAGCCATTGATTTCGGGAAGGATCATTGAAAGCAAATTTTCTGAAATTACCAGTCACTCAGCATCCAGATACTTATATACATGTGTGACCGAGGTCAACACCAATAGTTGATGACATCAGTATCTACTTTATATACTTTTAATCAAACAAACCCTTTTAACTCATATGGGAAATAGGCTATTTTGGCAAACGATGAAAGTGGTCATTTATTTTTCCAAGCCTATTCCCCATATGAGGTAAAAGGAATCGTTTGATTATTAATTATAATGCTCTGTATAAATAAAATACATCAAGCTCTTTTTTGTGGATCAGTTCTAATGTTTTTACATTACTCGGATCCACTTGGATTATGTGCCAAAGGATTTTTTTTTTGCCTTATTACGTATGTATGAATAATAATAATAAAAAAATCTTTCTATCCCATATATTTTGGCAGACGATGAAAGTGATCATCTGTCTTCTCAACCTCGATGGAGAAAGAAGTTCACGTCCGTAGAGGGAAGTCAGAGTTAACTATAAGGAGGTGATATTAGAAGCTAAAGGGTTAACATAAAATTTAACTTACCAAAGATACTTAATATAGTGTTCATGCTTTTCACTGTTTAAGTCAGACAATAGGCACCAGACAGGCATCAAGGCGGGTGGTAACTATCTATCTTAAAAGGGGAGAAGGTGTATTAAATAGGTCACAGAATATTAACCCTATCAAGGCAAATTGTGGGTATTGGAAATAGGAAAGAAATTTAAATTTAAAATTAAAAATGGATTTAAAATTAATTTTAAAACATATTGTAAGGAGGACATAAAGGATTAACGGAAAGAGAATTGGGGAAAATTCAAAGTAGAGGAAAGATTATAAATTATAATTAATATAGCATAAAAAAGTTTTAAAAGATGTGAGAGTTGGGGGGGGGGACTTAAGTTAGCTGAAAAGGCAAAATTACACTATAGAAATTTGAATTTGTTATGTTGACATTTGAAGATTTAGAGGGGGTGGGAGATGAGGGGGTGATTTAGAGTAGCTAATTAAGGTGAAATTATATTATGGGAATTTGAATTTGTTTTTATGTCAACATTTAAACACTAATAATTCATTCCTCTGATTCAATAGTTGGCTTTCATTATTGTATTTTAATTTTTTCTTCTAAGCATAAATTACACCTACCTCTGAAGCTGTTGGGAGTTTTTGCAAAGCCTAAAATTTTCCAAACTATTTGTGGGTTTAAATTTTTGTCCTTTAATTCCAAATTTTTTTGAAAGAGCTGTTTAAGTTTAGGGTTAGAGAATGAGTGCTTATGGGTATAAAATCTTTGCTTCCACTCCTCTGTGGAAACTCCAATGTAAATGTTTTTTTTTTTATTTTCCATATTTCCTTTTGGGGAAAGGGTTGCTTGATATATAAACCTGGTAGATTTACATTTGCCCTCTACTGGACAATTATCTTTAGATCTACAACTACAGGAGGGTTCAATACCAAGTTTGTTGTTGGTCTCATAGAATTTCCTTAAAATTTGGTAATTGTGTGAGCTAATAATTTTATACATGTTGTTAGTACAAGAGTAGCTAATCTTAATTATTTTCCTATTGGAAATCTTAGCGTTATTTTTTTGGAAGTGCTTATTGATTAACTTTAGGAAATACTGTCTAATGTTAATATTGGACAGTTTGCAGTTTTTCTGTGTCTACATTTAATCTCAGTGTTATTTATTATTAAAGACAATTGTAAATAAATTGTCCTACATAATCCCTACAAAGGTTGCCGTAGCCTCTCAAAACTAACTCTAGTTCCAAGCCAGAGAAGGGGCACTCCTGGTGCCTCCTAACCAGCTGCTTCAGGTAGATGAAGTTCCTCATCCTGGGAAGGAAGCCCATTTAGGGGAAGGGAAAAAATGCTTCTTTGTGACCATATCCAAACATAAAAAAGCTATAAAAGTAAATATGGGCAGAAAATTTGGAGTGGAGTCCCAAAGTTGGCTGTCAAAGAAACTTCTGGCAACTCCTGCAGCCATGCTGGTCCCAAATGTATTTAATGCTAAATGAAGAAAAATAAACTTTTATGTGCTTGTTTTTTAAGGACATGCAAGATAATGGATTGCCACAACTGTCTTGCTGCTCAAGTAATTTTTAACTTATTCCATTTCTGTTCAGACACCCATTCACTCAAACTTGTTAAGTAGATTACACAGTATTTCCCCACCTCTTTCTCTTGTTTTCAATATATCTTGTGAGCGTTAGATTCTCTAGGCTCTCTCTCCATATATGTTCCAAAAATTTCATCTCTTTCTTATCACAAAAGACAATTTTAAAAGAATTTTTTTTCCTGTTTATTTTTAAGATTTCACATGTTCTGTTCATGGTTTTCACTTTCGTTGGTAGAAATATATCTGTTGTGTCAGTAAATCTTTTTAATTTGTGAGGAAATTGCCCAACATTCACTGCTGTATAGGAGAATTCAATTCCTTTTATTCTGTGTACCGTCTAGTGCAGTGATTCTCAACTATTATGTGGCACACTAGTGTGTACACAATCCTCTTAAGTTCCCCCACCCAAAAGAAAGAAAAAACAACAAGAGGCATAGGTTTCATACTAAATAAGCTGCACAAATAATTGAATAGAAACATTGAAATAAAGTGTGTGTGTGCACGTGCATGTTAAAAAAAAAAAAAAAAAAAAAGAAAAAAGACTTCATAGCATTTAAATGTATACCCTTTAATTTTGCTACGTGTGCTGTGATATTTTCATTTGCTCCTAGGGGTGGCACTGGTCCAGGGGATAGATAATTAAATTTACATCATAGATAGAACTGCTAGATTTACCAAACAGAAATGCAGAACATTCTGCTCAAATATAAGGACATGATTTCTGATATTTTGGGGTATGTAAGTTTACCACACACATTAATATTATTTTATTTAAAAGTTAAATCAGAATATATCAATGATAATTTGAAAATGATAAATAAAAAAAAAACCCAAAAAACAAAAACAACAAACTAAAAAAACAACAAAAAACATAAGGACTTGACAAAATGCCAATTTGGATAGTCTTTAAATGCCAATTTCATATATGTAGTCATTTTTGCCAATATGGGTAAACATTAAGAAAATGCTGAGTAAAAAAAAGTTTAATCTTTTATAAATACAATGCTACTGCAAAATTACCGATACAAGGTATGTCTGAAAAGTAACAGGACTAGTGCAAAAAATAATTCCAAATAAACTACATAGTTTCCTCTTCAAAGTAATCTCCCCTCGAGTCTAATGCATTTTTTTTTTTTTTTAACTCTTCTCTGCCATGCTTTTATGGACTGCTGGAAGTATTTTTTGGGATGTCCTTCAGAATTGTCACTACATCCCTCTTGATAGCCTCCATTTATTCAAAATGGATTCCCTTGAGCTTGGGGAAAGAAAAATGTCACATGGAGCAAAATCAGGTGAATAGGGAGGTTGTTCCAGTACAGTGAGGTTCTTCCTGGCCAGGAACTGCTGGATGCTCAGAGCATTTTGAACAGGTGCATTGTGGTGAAGCAACCACAATTTGCCTTACAACAATTTTATGTGAGGGAGCTGGGGGGGGGGGGGAGAAAATGCAATGGTTGCAGAAAGCTAAGATTACAGTTATATATTCCCAAGATATCATGTTAGATAAGAACACAATCTGCTTGTCCCTCTTTCGTCCATAACTCACACAGCACACCCAGCCCCATTACTTTTCAGACAGACCTTGTATATTTTTTGAGGGCTCAAGTAAATGAGTCAAACTATCACGACTAATATCACTGGCAATTATCAGCTCAAACAACCAATTTAATCCTACTTAGGATTTTGTTTGTAAATCTCAAGTATTAAATACATAAAAATACGAAAAAGTATGTATGAGTAACAATTATAAAGTAGTTATGCTAAAAATAAATAAAAACAACTTAAAATATGCTTACAAGTTGCGGTCAAAATCTCTAGAGACTTAGAACAGTTTACAGGCGATCATGTTGTTGTAGATGAAGCCCGGTGATATTTAAGCAATAAGAATATTTCTACATACGAATCAACAGATACCTATTCTCATAGTATGCATTTCTTACTTCCTCCTGCATTTCTCTTACAAGAATCTCACTAAGAAAACTTTACCTTGAGTGGACCTTAGGTTTTGTCTTGATCTGAAGTAAAACAAAAACAGAAAATGCTAATGACAACAGGTGATGCTTAAACCTGCTACATATAGGAGTGGGGTTGGTGTCTAAACCAGCTTCCCAACTTGGTTTACTGCTGGTAAGGAGGGCAGCATGTCACCCCAAATAACAAAAAAACATAACCTGGCGAGGTGTGCATAAGGTTTTTTTGGAGGGGCTAATAGCCAATATGAGGTTTCAAGCTTTGAATGGCAACCTTTGTTGATATGGTGTCTCAATAAAAAACACTGTGTACTAGGACTACCATTGGCATTGGGCCTCAGGAAGAGCTTTCAGTCTTGCAAAAACTTGCCTCAAATCATCATGATAAATCCACTGTCAGGAAGGACCCACACTTTGTATAAGATTAATCCTTGTCCTGCCTCACAAGATAGCAGTTGCCACCCAACCGTTTTCTTATGAAAGCAAGCAAAAAAAAAAAAAAAAAAAATTTTAAGTCGCTACAAAAACATCCATTCTAACTTATTGGAAAATTGACACTTCTTGATCTTACTAATAACAAAAAGTTTTTATTGTAACACACAAATACAATCACTATGTTTACAACTCTTGTCCAGTAGTAGTAGTCAGCAAGCAAGTCTTGTAGACCATTATTGTAGTGAGAATGACCAATTGCTCCATATTTATGACCACATGCCAGACCAAGTTAAGCTTAATAATAATAATTATCAATGCCATACAGGATATATGCTTCAATAATGAGAGAGAGAGAAAAAAAGAAAAAGAAAAAAAAAATTTTCAATTAACCCCACACCGATAAATTCATAACACTTTTGCTGATCTTCTCTTCCCCCTTCTTTTCCGCATCCTCCTCCTCCTCTCTTTCCATGACACCCAATGCCATGCATTTCTTTATTTTTTGAAAATAATAATGTAGTGTTCATCAATTTAAAAAAAAAAACAAAAACAAAAAACAACTTTGATAAAAATTGCCCCATGATACTGTAAGGTTGAAACTAAGATAACGGATTCAACTGAGCTCCTGATTTTTAAGGATATATATATATATATATATGATAGGAGAAAGAACAAGTAGGAAACAGATCTTAATCTAACATGTTTCACTTTATTAAAGCTTCATCAGAGATCTTGATAAAAAATGATAAAAAGCAAAGAGATGCAAATTATTAATGGTAGGTTGTGTTTGGTTATTTCTTATTGGTTAGGTGCACAGCATGTAATGAAGTAACAGATGACATTTAAATATGTTCATATTTAAATGTCATCTGTTACTTCATTACACGCAATGGTAAACATTCTCGACACTAAAGTGTGTAAAAGTTAGTGAGATGCAGTAGGATATTTTGAAAAATTATATTTTGTTTCAATTTTTCATTAAAGAATATCTGGTGCATATTTTGTATACATCTTCATTGATTTTTATGTATTAGACAGACATAAGTTAGATTCATGAATAATGTAGATCTTTTTTTAAAACATGTTAACAGTTAGTAGTATTGCTATAAATATATTTTCATGATACTCTCTCTTTAAAAGGATTATGTTCTTTTTTAAATAAGCCTAGCATTAGTGAAATTAAAATCATATCTCGCATCATTGTGGTGTAAGACGAGAGAGATTGAATGTCTATCTAATTGCAAGTCTCTGTGTTCCTGGATGTGGGTTTTTAGATCGTGTGAGGTCTCCTCAATCTAACTGTAACTGCACTATAGACATTTGATTTGATAAATAGGCATTTGAATGTGTGTTTTATTTTTCATCCTGATTATACTTCTGATAGGGTTGGAGGTGATGGTAACAATACTCGTGTTAGGGTTGGCTAACTCATTTTCAAGTTTAGTTGAAGTGTTGGAGGGTAGGGTTATGAATTTTGTATAATTATTGTTGGAAGTATTTTTGGTTTTATGGATTTTGTGAGCTTGTTCTTTTGTGTTTAAGATGAAATGGTATGGGCAGTGTAGAAATTTGAATTTGTACTCAATATGATCCTACAGGGCTACATATTCATGCATGAATTCAATGGTTGGCTCAACCTTATTGAGTTTAGCAATGTTTTAAAAATCTTGGGGATAAAGTAAGAGGATGTTTTCAATGTATGTTAGGTAAGTAGAGCTGTTAGATATAAGTTTAAATAGGTGGATTCTAAAATTCTCTCTCTCTCTATATATATATATATATTATATATATATATATATATATATTATATCATAATATGCCATATTATATCATTATATCATATTATATCATTGTCATATTATATCATAGCATATCATATATTATATTACATATTATATCATATCATATATTATATCATAGCATATCATATATTATATCATATCATAGCATATCATATATTATATCATAGCATATATTATATCATAGCATATCATATATTATATCATAGCATATATTATATCATAGCATATCATATATTATATCATAGCATATATTATATCATAGCATATATTATATCATAGCATATCATATATTATATCATAGCATATATTATATCATAGCATATCATATATTATATCATAGCATATATTATATCATAGCATATCATATATTATATCATAGCATATATTATATCATAGCATATCATATATTATATCATAGCATATATTATATCATAGCATATATTATATCATAGCATATCATATATCATATCTTATATTACATATTATATCATATATCATATCATATCATATATACATATATACACACACACAGCTCGTATGCATAATTTAAATCATGGAATTATTTTCTTTACTTCAATGTAGTTAGATTGTTGGATGCAAGTTAGTTTTTAGTTTATCCATTGTAGTGATTTGGTTCCCATCTGACTGTCAGTTCACCTCATTTGCAGGAGAAATCCCTCCTCCCATATCGAGCTCAATGAAGCAAAGCCTAAAATTAATAAATGTTTAAGATCAATGCTGAATGAATGCAAGCATGGGGACAGGTATACTGTTATTTTGAGCAAGAAGCTGGAGCAGCTGAAGATGAAGTTATTAAAAAAAAAAAAAAAAAAACACCAAAAGAAAAGAAAAAACAACACAAGGGAGGAGAGAAAAAAAAAAAAAAAAGCCAGGAAGACAACAACTTAGTCAAACTGTTGGTGGTGATAAAGAAAAACTAAAAAAAAAACATGCATGCATACACACAAGTTTGTATTGAATAATTATATCCACCTTATTTGCTTAGGAAGAGGAAGGAAGACACTCAAAAATTTGCAATTCTGATACATAATATTCAATTTACTTTGCGTGAACTACCATAAAATTTCTAATTGAAAGTGGGTATAGTCAATATTTTATATACATACATTATATATATATATATATATATATATATATATATATATATATATATATATATATATATACAAAAACTTAAAACATTACTGGAATAATCAGTAAATGTAAAAGGCTGAACAGAAATAAAACTGTTCAAAACGTCACAGGGTAGAATAAACATCATGAGTAGATATCCTGTTTTATTTTGTTTTTTTTCTTCTAAATATTGAATTTGATATGTGCCGGCCTGGGCAATTGAAAGTCTTATTAAAGAAAATAAGACTTGTGAGGGATTGAACTTGTATTCATTTTATACTGGGAAACCACTTTTAAGCTGGGTATGTTTAGCTATTCAGCCACAAGAGACATCACAGCAAAGGTGTAAAACTGGGTCACTTATAACAACATTGTCTACATCCATATGCACCAACTCCAATATAGAGCACACTTCCTCTATAAATATAGAAATTTTTTAAAATATATTTCTGTTAAGTAAATAAACCAATTATTCTACATACAGAGAAAATATGTAAAATAGGCTATTATGGATCATCACAGATTTTATTTAAATATCTAAACTATGTAATAACATAATTGTTCTTGGGAAAAATAGAAGAGTGATTCCATTCTGCCAGCTGCACAATTTCTAATATAGAGTCATCCTTCTCCAAGACCAGTTACTCTGCAGAGGCTAAAAAGCTCAGTTTACCTTACTATTTAACAGAGCTGAGTTTTTTTTTTAAGGAGGGGGAGGAGGAGAGATGGTTCATGCCAAGACCCTAAATGTTAAGTGGATCAAACCTGCCTCAGTTGTTATTTGAACATTTCCCTTCCCCATGCTGTTGATTGTGCCATGTCCCATAAGGATGTAGGTGATCATGGCTCTCCACAACTTTCTGGCTTTTGTAGCTTCGAGTAAGGTTTATTTTTTTATTTTTCAGTTGCTTTTCTCTGTACCACTTGCTTTTAATTATCCAAGCCCGCTTTCCCCATTATTTTTTTTTTTTTTTTAAACCTGTAACTTTAGGATTGTAGGGTCATCTCATATATTGCCACAGACCGACCCTTTCCAGGCTGCTATCCATTACTCCACTGTGCCTCTTACATAACCTGCCCCAGAAATTTTAATTGTCTCATACTAAAAAAAAAAAAAATCAATGTCTCTGGTGGGATTTCCTATAGTAGAAAAAAAGCACATACTAACTGGGTGAGGAATTTCTTGCATAGAAATATGACGGGAAGTCTTTGTCATGTGATTGCATATGACATCTACAAGGATGCACAGTGTGACGAAGAGAGTTGCCTTCCTCCAAACTTACCATTTGACAAAGCATCTTGTAATTCCTTTGCTGTGACCTGACCACTGCGATCTTTGTCCACCCTAGAAACCATCATAACATTTTTTACAAATAAAAAAATCAAACAAAAAAAAAAAAACAACACATTTTTAATATGAAACTGAATGAATTTAATCCTTTTGAATCCAGAGGTAATTTTAAAAGCTCATAATTTTGTTGTCAGCACAAAGCATATCAAAGCAACGATGGACAGGGCGACCTGAGAAGTAACATCAAGTTTGTTTACAGCATTAGGATATATTATAATCAAGAGGTGTACCTATAAAAAATACTGTTTATGAAGAGCTTTGAAATTGCGACCATGTTTAAACACCAAACACAATTGTGTTTTTTTTTTTGGCTTATCAACCTTTTGCAGGTTACTTAAAAACCAGAAAATATTTCTAGATTCTAAGAATTTTTTGGGTGATGATAATAATTTAATTATGCAAGTTCTACTAATTAACTCATAGCTGGAGGGAAGAGGTGGATTCATACTTCTCCCAAAGGTATTTGCATGTAAATGAATATAACAAACCCAACTGGAATTGGAACTCCGCTCTTTGATTTCAATTACACCATCCATAATCCAAGCTTACAGCACATGGTATTCCCAAGAGGTCATCCATTTAAGTACTGACCAAGTTAGATGTTGCCTAACTTATCAAGAACTGGTGTTCCAACATAATATGGCTAAGCCTATCTAACAATGACACCCATATTTCTGATGTCTTTATATGATCTGCTCAAAAATACAAGTTTAAGCCTTCAATTAAATTATGGGACGAGCTGATAATTACATCTCTTCTGGTTTTCATTTTTTCAAATTGGTTCCTGATGTCAAAATTTTTTTTTTTTTCATATTCACCTCTTTCTACAGTTAGCATAGTAAGATCATAGAGTCTGCTTTAATTCATGTCTTTTTATTGGAATTTATGATGGGTTGTGGTCTAACAATATCAGTTATGTGCCATGTGTGATACACGCTTAGGCGATCATGTATCTTTCGATTCATGACTGATGAGGCAGATTTTTTCGCCACAGGAGTTTGCCATTTTTTTCTGCAGCAGACCAGTTGCCATCGAAGGCTATAGAACCCAGTCTGTCCTGCTATTTACCCATAGCTGGAGAGAGAAGAGGATTCATACCTTTCCCAAGGGTATTAGTGCATAAGTGATTGTAATGGATTCGACTGGAATTTGAACTCTGATTCATCAATCTGAGCTGCTATCCATTACTCCACCGTACAATATAGCCACCCTAATTATTCTTACCCATGATATATATATATAAAAGAAATGGGTTGTACATCTGAAGAAATTTTTGTTTTCATTGCAGATGGTTTGGCAAACAAGCCATATGACATACCTACAACCATTTTTTTTTTTTTTTCCCTTTAATCATTTCACCCCAAGCAAGGCAATAAAGCCACTAAAAACACTGAAGGTTACTGAGAGTGGAAGTGAATAAGAATGAGAAAACTGAGAATGGGGAGGATTGTGGAAAAAGGAACAGGGTTCAAGAAAATGGCTATTGACGCTGCAATTAAAATTTTGAAGACTGTGGTTATCAGGGAAGCAAGTAAATGGAAAATAGTTCCACAGGTGGGTAGTGCCAGAAAAAAAAAAAAAAAAAAAAAAAAAAAAGTAAAAGTAGTAGTTACATCTAGCTAGTTCAACAGTAAAACAGTGAGACCTAGTTATCAATCTAGTGGCATGCTTAAATTCATGTAGGTGGGGCACTAGGAAAAAGAAAAAAAAGCTCATCAGAGCATTTGCCATGGAAATGCTTGTAGAAAGAACAGAGGGGAGCCATATCATGTTGTCGAGAAAGTGACTAAAGTCGAGATACCTGGTCAGGGTAGATTACTTATATTACATTTTCCACTGACATGAAATGGAACGATTATATGGAATCTTTCTCACTATAATCTATCTTACACATTTATAAATCTATCATTTGTTTATGCATTGAACGTGGCTGTCACATCTGGTCTGGTGCTTCTGTTATGTATCTAGAGATTCTTAATAAGATCCAAAGTATCTGCAATGGTCCTGACATCTTGATTTCAGTCACTTTCTTGCCAAGGTAATGTAGCTTCCCTGTGCCTTTTCATAGTAATTGTTCTCATGAGGTTTCCCCTTTGGCATTTCAACTTTATGAATTTAAGTGCAGTACTAGATTGGCAGTAAGGTCTCATCATTTTACAGTTGAAATGGCTTGATATAACTAAGTTGTATGTAAACAGTTTCTTCTCTCTCAGTTCTCATTTGTGGAACTCTTCTGGGCTCTTGCTTTCCAAAAATTTAAATGCAATGTCAGTTATTTTTTGTCTTCTGAATTCCTGCTCTGTTTTTCTCTTATTATTTCAAACTCAGTAACCCCTCTTGCATCTTAGTGGCTTTATTGCCTTACTTAGAATGAAATGATTAAAAATGGTTTAGGCACACCACCGATTATAATGTATAGAAATTGCCATAGAGAGACTTAAAAGATGCCCTGGAAAACATGGGCTAAAGTTGTGAAATAATTTTAGTATGGCTAGACAATGTAGATAAATTAATTGTTTTTTTTTTTTCAAAAGCAAAAAAAAAAAAAAAAAAAAAAGAAAAAAGCCATACTTTCTTGCTAGCAATTACAATCATGAGAAAAGACTGACTATTTTGTTTTCTTTTTTTGTGTGCAATGCAAGGTGTAATTCAGAGAATAGAACCCCTGTGCTAATGCAAAGAATTGATGGTTGTCAGTAGAGGATTAATGTTCATACCAGTGTCAGAAATGTTTCACATTGAACAAACATGCAGATAAAAATCCTTTTAAACATGTATTGTTAAAAACAATAGACATTTTGTGTTTATTATATTTAATGAGCTTTTTTCTAAAATACAAATATCCTTTTTCAGATCTGATTGCTGTGTGTGGATGAAATGGCCAAGACCTGTATCCCTTAAAGGAATTCCAATGCCCATTTATAGAAAAGACTTTCAGGATTGTTTTATGCAAAGTATCTTAAAATTTGTTCTTTTCCTATAAGTTCTTGAATCTATTGCATTCATATTATTTGGTAAAACAATTCCTTCCACTGTCAGAAATCAAAAGGTTTCATCCTTAACATCTGTGAATGAATATCATTCAAAATAAGAGACTTCATACAGCCAAGTCTGATTATAAGACACCGACTTAAAAGCATAAATGAAACACGATTTTCCAACATAGAATTCAAGTAATTCTTTTTTTTTTTAATGTGTAGATATATTTATATAAAAATGATGCCATGTGCATCTGTATATATTTTTTGTGCATAACACTTTTCAGAGTGCACAGATACTACACTTTAATCCAGGATCAAAGTCCTGATCCAGGCATATCAGTCATCTTCCATAAGTACAGGGTGTCCATAAAGTTTGTGCGCACTTTAAAAAAATTTATATCTTTATTTGTATTTGCGATAGAAATAATTTGTAAAAAGGATTAGAAAGAAGTAAATCTATATTTTTTTAAGGTTTTATTGAAATTTTATTTAAGTTTCCACATGTCCTCCATCATTAGCAATACAAAGGGTAATACGATTTTTCAGTTCACGGAAAACATTTGCCAACTGATTTACAATAATGTCTGAAATCACATTAGTTATTTTAGCTATACTTAAAACTAGGTACATTTAACTTTATAACATTTTTTACAGATTATTTCTATCGCAAATACAAATAAAGTTATACATTTTTTAAAGTGCACATGAACTTTATGGGCACCCTGTACTTAAGTAGATTTTTCAGTATGCTCTCATTGCTATGAAGTGTGACACGTAGTCAACGTTTAAAGTGGGTTGAACAGCAATACTGCAGAAAAATTGCTCAAGCCTCCTCACCACTTCCTTTGGGGGGGGGGAGCTAAGGCATGAGCTTAATTTTATTTGTATTATTTATAGATAAATGATGACAAACATATTCTTTGTATATTTTTTACTTTTTAGTTGATATGTGGGAGCAAAATAACATTTTTTTTTGGGGAAATCACAAAATCTTCAGCTGCTCTTGCAGCCTTAATAAGTGTTTGATAATGTATAGTGATTCCTGAACTGGACTAAATTTAAAACCCAGTGGACCTCAATGTGAGAATCATCAACCACTGGATAGTGGCACTTGATAAAGTTTTTTTATTGCTTCTTCACTCACATGGGTCTGCCTCACACCAGACAGATAACACCAACTATTCCTCTCTCTCACCTATCCACACACAACAACAGTGGTGTTTCTTCAAGCTCAAAATACCAACCACATAAACTGAAATTTGGTTTTAGCATATTAAGGTAAAATTAAATTTTTATGCATAGCTATGTTTTTCAATCATTTATCCATAGGTCATAATATGCTATAATTTTTCAAGTTTTTTTTTTTTGCTTGTTTAAAATGAGAGAGACAAAAAAAAAAAGAGCAGGGGAGCAACACATGTATATTAAACAGGTGCTAACATGTTTAATTAGAACAATGGATGCAGGTACTAAATGAAACAAATGTTTCAAGAGCAAGCAACAACAACCTTACAAGATTACAAATTGTTGGTACATTTAAATTTTTATAGCCATTTTTTACTTTCAGCATTCCTACCTTTACTGGAGAAAACATTTTCTTAGCAAAATTTGTTTTTGCACTCTGGACACAAAAGGATTTATTCAAAAATGACAGTATAAATAAAATACAAATCAAATAGTTTAAATAAAACAAAAACTGCACATAAATTTTTTTTTTTTAGAATTTTACATACAAAAATACTACAAAATAAAAGTTTGATATACAAAGAAAAATACTGAAAAATGTATAAATAATTTTTCATTAAAAGAAAAGGCTGAGATTTTTACAGCTTAAAAGATATTTACTTTGTTTTATAAAAAAAAAAAATAATAATAATGAAAGACATTTTCTTAAAAGGTTAAGATTTATCATTATAATTTTAAATAAAAGGAATCTGCATTATTTTAAATCTTAAATTAATATTAGTATAAAAAAAATTTTTCATGATAAAAAAATGTACAATTGAAGACAAAAGAAAAGCAGTTTTGAAAGTATGTATTTATATATAAACACATTTCATAGAACATCATTAAAATAAGGGAATGCAAAAAACTATTAAATGTTCCTATTACAGTAATCATTAGAATTTTACTGCATTTAAGACCTAAAGCACTATTCTAACATTTAATAACTTTGATAAGCTTTGAGAAAACTAACTCAAACAAAAATAAATAAAACTGAGCAGAAATATAATAAATTTTAACATCATTTAAGTATTGATTTACTAAAACAATGATACTCGGGGAAAAAAAATAAAATAAAATAAAAAAAACTGTCTGGTCTAAAAACTAAGATTAGTCCCACTGGACATCTGTCTATAAGCAGAAGGAATTGTTGTTAGGCTTAAATGTAAATTAGTATATATTTAGCATATAACATTTTGTCTTGGTAATTTGTTTTTTTAAGCTCCATGCTAAGTATCAAGTAAAAATTTCTTGAATAGTTATATCTAGGTGTAAATTTACATGCTTAATTTGAAACTAAGAAATTTTGCTAAAATCTACAGTTTTGGAGTCATTGGCAATAAAATTTTGAACTCATTTGTGGCTGAATGGATATGTGCGTAAGATTACCTCGTTCACAGCCTTTTTTACTGATCTTGCTTCAATTACTGCGCAACCGAGGACTCGTTGTGTGCACAATAATAAAGACAAGTTAAGGTCAATTCAGCAGCAAATATATGCAAACAATGCCAGTAATGGCTGCTGTGATGCGAATGAGTACCAAACTTTTATTGTCAATAACACCAAAACGGTAGAATTCATCAAAATTTATTTGTTATGTTTTAATTAAGCATGTACATTTACACTTAAATATAACTATTTGGGAAATTTTTATTTGATACTTAGCACAGGGCTTAAAAAGCAAATTACACCTTTGGAGGGTTCATTTTGGTTGTGTACATGTTTCTCATCAGAGTTCCAATGAGAGAGCACCAAGAAGCCATTTGTTTTTTTTTTGTTATCCCTCTTTTAGTTCTTTTTTCTTCTAGTTATAACATGTCTATTTTTATCTCTATTATAAAAGACTTCTTTATAATACATGTAAAAACCTATGAAATAGTTTATATTAAAAAAATACAATTTTAAGAGTATTGCACAAGCTGCAGTTTGAGAAATATTGGTGACTAAGTTTGAATGTATTCAGATTATAGCATACCAAGAATGATACCAAGCAAGAAAGATTTTTTGTTACTAGGTTAAAAGTACTCTATTTACATTATTCGGACTATAGTCCTCATCTTTGTCGCCATATTTATTATGTTTTGCTGAAGAAGGCCAGAGCTTACAACGGCCGAAACATTGTAATAAATATGGCGACAAAGAAGACAATAGTCCGAATAATGTAAATAGTGTACATAATACCTCATCTCAGAAATATAGATAGGTTAAAAGTATTTGTTCTTTTAGATTAAATTGAATATACCAATTCTGAATCTGTACTGAAAATGGTTCTTGCAGGATTCTACATTATGCACATGATTAGGGAGGCTTTGCCACAATAACCACACTGTGTGTGCATGTGTGAGGGGGGGACCTGTCTGCCACCAGACAACTGATACTGTACTATATATTTTTTTTTAAATAAAATCAATTCACCACAAGCAAGGTGATAATGCCACTAAGACACAAGGGGAAGAGAAAGAGAAGAAAAAGACTTTAGAAGGAGTATAAATTTCAGATTTTAGGTGGAAATTTTAGAAGTATAGAGTTGAAGAGTTAGGCAGAACCAGAAACTCAATCCTGAACAGTAAACAAGGGATAAACCTGTACTCCTGTTCAAAAAAACGGGGGAAGGGATTGAATCAAATGATAAGTGAATCTACCTCCTCCTCCTCCTATGGATTAAAAAAAAAAAGGGTAAAAAATTCAGAGTTTAGGTGTTGACTTTAGAAGTAAAGAGTTGAAATAGAATTTAGAAGAAACTGGAAACTCAATCCTAACTGGATCTAGACCCAGAATTATCAAAGCACATCATGTTTTCAAAATGTGCACAGTTTATTTATGTATAAGTGACAATATATCAATAATATATTAGTATCAACAAGCTAATGAAATGGATTCATTTCTCTCAGTTTATAGACTTGATTGGTCCCAGTGCTGAAAATGATGCCGAGTTAATAAACAACACCGAAAATTTCTGTTTGAATTTCTGGCATGAGGAGTTATCATTATTTACACTCAAGCTATTATCCTCATCTTTGTTGTTATCACAATGTTTTGACTGTTGTGCTTTCTGACCCTCATCAGGTGTATGTCAATCAATCCAAGTAACCTACAGGACATTCCAAACTGAACCCTTTATCTAAAGATGTAGACTGTACTCGTTCCACTGCCCATGTCTAGGGATATCAAGTCTAGTTCTTTTTAGTACTGCTCAGTTATTGCTCACCCTGTTTCGACGGAGTCCAAGTACACACTGGAAACAGAAATAAAAGCCACTAAGTTTGGTTTTGTTTGTTTTACGACATATCAACCTCAAATGGGTTATTTAACGCCGACAAGATTTTTATTTCCAAAAATGTATTTTTACACTTTCATAGGGTCTTGACCCCAGTTTGGGGGTTAACTATTTTCCCATAACTGGGAAAATAACAGGTGCTACCATCCCGGGTCAGGGTGGACATGGGAACACGATCTTCAAAAGCTCCTGATCAGAGAGGCCTTGCTGTTGGATGTAGTTTATTGTCTTACCCACCACTCAAGCCATTAAGATGCATGGAGTTACTGAGAGTGAAAGACAAAGAGAGAACAGTAAAAGAACAGGATTTATAGAGATAGATGATGATTGACATTGCATTTAAATTTTTGACAATCATAGTTGACAGGAAAGCAAGTAGTTGAAAGAGTTCCACAAGTGAAAGGCACAAGAGAAGAAACTATTAGAATAGAACTTACAGTTACATCTAGAAATTTCAAGAGTAAAACGGGTAAGAACTAACTGACAATCTAGTACTGCACTTAAATACGAGATATCTAAGAGGAAAGCTTATTAGAATAATTACTGTGAAAATATTTCTAGAAAGACATAGGAAAGCTAGTTTACTGTGGTGAGAAAGTAACCGAGACCAAAATGTCAGGTCAGGACTGATAACATTACAAACCCTTCTTTGGATTTTGTTAAGAATCCGGAGACATCTAGCAAGAACACCAGACTAGATATGGCAGCAATATTCAACGCCTGGATAAATTTCATGTTTTACGAATTTATGCATAGTTTGGCAACTAGGTCTCAGTTTTATTGTAACCGTAAGTTCTATGCTAATAGTTTCTTCTCTCGCACTTCTTGCTTGTGGAGTCCTCTTCCGACTTTTTGCTTCCTTGTCAAGCATGATTTTCAAAAATTTAAATACAACATCAATTGCCATCTTCTGTCTTTCTGAATCCTGTTCTTTTATTATCATTTCTACTTACTAACATTATCTCATTTCTTTCACTCTCAGTAACCCCTTGCATCTTAGTGGTATTATTGCTTTGCCTGGGGTGAATCGATTTAAAAAAAAAAAAAAAAAAATCTTTATGTTGGTTAATTCAAAAAAAATAAATAAAGGGAAACTACTCTTGTTTTGGGAATTACAACAGACTGCTTACAGTAGTTTGGTTTGGTGTGGTTTGTTTTACAGCATATCAACGTCAATGGGTCATTTAATGCTGACAACTTTTTTTTTCCTGGTAATATTTTTGTTTTGTCAAAAATCTATTTCTGTTAATATTTTTTTCCCCTCAAAAATGTATAGCTGGTAGTATTATTTTTTCAAAAACATATAGCTGGTAATATTTTTCAAAAACATTATCAGAGGCCTTGCTGTTGGACTTAATTTATCGTCATACCCAGGATGCGGATGTAGTTTATCGTTATACCCAGGACGCTGTTTACAGTAGTCATTCACTGTCTACCAATATCCTTCCTTAGGTACCATGTGTGATGTATGCTTGGGTGATCAGGTTTCTTTTTGATTAAATGATTGACATGACAGAATTGCTGCAATAGGTTGTCATCACTTTCTGTGGTAGACTTGTTGCCAATCAAGGCTATAGGATCCATTCTGTTCTGCCATTTAACCAATAGCTGGAGAGAGAAGAGATGGATCCACACTGCTCTCAAGGGTATTTGCACACAAGTGAATTTAACTGGAATTTGAAATCAGATTTCTCATTCTGAGTCATTATCCATCAACACCACCAGCACCAAGTATTTCCAAACAGTCACCCATTTAGATACTGACCAGGCTCAACATAGCTTAACTTTGTTGGTTGGACAAGAACCATTGTTTCAATGTGATATGGCCACCAATACCAATATGATAATCCCAAAAGATGCTATAATAATGATACAAGTAAAAAAAAAAAAAAAAAAAAAAAAAAAGAAGAAGAAAGTAAATGTGGAATTCTTTCTTACAATATCATATATGGCCATTGTTTGTGAAGTGAAAAACCCATTGGTTGGACAACAGTGTTCATATGGAAATTAAATTTTTATGTCATAGGGTGCGTCTTGTAGGTTCCCTGAATGTATGCGATATTACGGTATATGGAGGCTTGAATGACGGATGATTTCTTGTGGTGCATGTGAAAATTGTAACGGGTGAATGGGTTATGAATCTGAATAGTTAGGAATAAGATAGTAAGTGATGACCAGCCTCAACACATTCCTCACTTTTAGGCCTTGTGCCTCAATTGTATTTTATATGCAATAAATCTTAACAGTGTTTGTTGTCATTGAACAGTGAGGAATCCTGTAACCCACTGAGGTAGTGAGGTCACTACATGAACTGTGGCTATAGCAACAGTAAACCTAAGGCAACATAACCTAGTCAAACAAGTTTTGAATTGAGAGCCTTCTAGACTGGTTTCCCTACCAGTCTAGTCTGTCATTTAATCGATAGCAGAATAGTAATGGTTATCATAATACTAACCGTTTCCTTATAAGGAAACATTTGACATTCATTGATGGAGCAAACAGTGCTGCTCTCAATTGAAATTTTAACCCCCCCTCTTAAAACAATTTTTCAGGAAAATAGGGTCTCTAAAGTCCAGTAGATGCTATTGCACTTTCTAGTATTCATGGTGGTTTCCTTCCTAACCTTATTTGAAGTAGTGTGGAACATCAACATCTTATGTAACACTGTCAATTAGTTTCTTTAAATCAAAGTAAATTATTGTCATTAGTTTTTATAAGTAATTATGCTTTTTTTTTTGTTATGGCTAAGTTCAACATTGTTATAACAACATAAATTCTATGAGATTTTAAAGTGGTTTTAAATTTTTCTTAAAGCCCTTAATTTCAAGGGATAGAGATTTGGGATTTCTAATTCTAAAATCTTTATCATAAACAAACGACTGCTACATGCTCAATATCTTATTTGGATGAGAACCTGTAACTTAAATGAGTATTACTACGACGTCACTTCACAATGTAAATCAGAGTTTTCTTCTGCCGTTTTCACTGCTTCAGCCCTCTTTTATCAGGCTAACACTGCGGTCGACCAACCAATCAGCGTTCTTTGCTTTTATTTTCAGTTACCCAGGCAAATAGCCTCCTCCAGTTCGACCAATCAGCACACGACTTTCTATTGGTGGAAGCATGCCAAACTGTACAAAAAAACCCTCGTTACCACACATACTGCTGAAACTGCTAGACGGGAGAGTAATGCCATTTTCTTGGGGCAAACTTGCTGATGTCACATGCCGCACGTTATGGTAAGACCCTTATTTTCCTATGCACCAGATGCAAGCCTCTCTGGCTCGCTTGCTTCTACGGGGCTGTTCACCACAGAACCTTCTCATTATGGCAGTTGGGTAGACATTTCAGCAGATCTACTGAGCTGAAATGTGTTGACACCAAGTATGAGAAAAAGAGTTCAACTGTCTAAATATAAGGTTTAGGGCATGTTAATTATGGACAAAAAAAAAGACTTAAGAGAGTAACTATTTTCTTCAGTTCTCAAATGACTGATCTTTATAATTCCAATACCTTCAACTACAGACAAAAGTGCATGTACATACAAGTTTACTTGTACTAATAGAAATTAGTAAAAATTGAAACAGCAAAAAAAAAAAAAGAAAAGCAATTTTGCAATTGCATTGGTTATATTTACTGCACAAGTAATTTAGACTTATCTATTGTCACATGCAAAAAGGAATTCTTCTTTTCAAATCATTAACTGCAAAAATATTCAAAGAAAGCTAATTATCAACTTGACGGCTCCTACTTCTATATAATAAATGCAAATGTCAATGTGTCTAGATTTATTGTACATAAAATACAATTGTGGCACAAAGCCGAAAACGAGGAGGAATTGACTGAAGCTAATCATCACTATCTTATAAGTAGCTAATCAGATTCATGACCTATTCACTCATTACAATTGGCACATCCACCAAAGAACTTATCCATCATCATTCAATCCTCCATATACCACAATACTTTATACACTCAAGGGACTTACAAAAACACCCCATGAAATAAAAATTAATGATTATGAAATTCTATATGCAAAAATCTGTGGATGATACGTAATGATGGGGGAGGGAATGAACCCAAAACAAACTAAAATATCAAAACAAATACACAAAATAAAAGGATATTTGATGTTAGTCGGACCCGTCAAACCCTCAAAAAAAAAAAAAAAAAAAAAAAAAAAAAAAAAAAAAAAAAAAAAATATATAATAATAATAATATTCAGAGAGGCCCACTGTATTCTGCCTTTAGACAAAATCAAGAGGCTCTCATATTAATGGAGAGGGAAAGGATAAAATAAATACGGCCATGGGGAAAGAAAAAAAGCTGACCCAGTCAAAATGAAAAATGTCAATCTGTCACACTTTTCCAACTTTCATACTATTTTGGAATCAGGCCAACTCCATGAGTAAATTAAAAACATTCCGGGCTGGATCTGGACCCACAATCCTGAAATTTTGGATTCCCAAGTTTTCATTACTACGATTGTTTTCGGTGAAGTTTTTTGTATTATAATTTTTATAACTTTGAAATAAATTTGGGAATAATCAGAATTGTGAAATCCCCCCACGAAATAATAAAGAATTGTTTGTACAGAAAGTAAGGACCTACGTACATCGAATTGTCTTTGAATTAAGTGGCGACTGAAGAATTATCGTTGAACTTTTAAAAGGTAAGCTTAAGTATTAATGCAATACTTAAATGCAGTAATCAATTCTTCTATAGTTCATTGTTGCCTATCACATTTACTCCACCCTACCTGTTGTAATGAAGGCCTAATCAAGAGCCCTCCACAGGTGTTAGCTTAAAAGCCACCCTATTGAGCGGCATTTAAGCTAATACTAAAATATTGTTCTCATAGCAGGCAGGTTTGCTTATGGCATTGGCTAATAACACCAGGTTTTTTTTTCTTCTTTTTACAATGAAATTCACTTTGCACAAGGACCAAGAGCCTATCAAGGCAGAAAGATACAAAGTAAGTGGTAGAGTTTATGGGGGATATGTATGGAAGATGGTGGTTAGCCCTAAACTTGAAGAGGTTAAAATTCTAGTGATCAGGGAAGTATCTTCTTGGGAGGAAGCTGCTTCAGTGGTACTTACATCTCACTAGGGGGGGGGGGGTGAGAATGGTTTGATACAATAGGCTTGGCAGGGTGGGTCCTAGACATGAAGATTAGAACTGGTGGAACTAAGGAATGTAATGTATCTGAAAACTTTCCACAGAAAATGCGAGATGTTTGCAACGTTTTGTTTGCCTGAAAGGGGTTGTAGAATGGAAAATAATTCATCATTTGCAAGAAGGGTGGAGACACTTTTGGACTATCAAAAACCAGAAACTTACGCCTGGGCAGCTTCTGTCTATATATGGAAGCAGAAGTACTCCATTTTCAGCCTGATCTGGCTCTTGTAAATTAAGAGGGCAGCCGGTGTCACAGGCACTTACTACAGTGGTAAATGGAAGCAACCATTTTGCTCATCTATCTTTGCAGGAATTCTCCTCGAGGACTCTGTTGACTAAGTTTCAATAGATGCTCAATACATGGAGCCTACACCAGAGAACACATGTTCACCATGATAGGTAAAAATCTGGGGTCTACTCAGTGATGATGAAACATCACTAGTTTGCTTTTTGAGGCATTGAATGTGACCAGTCAGTTTTCCTCCCCTAACCGAGATGTTAAAGCTAGGTCAGAGGGATCAGATGCCAGGCTTTAGTCATCTAGAGCAGGGGTCGGAATTTTGCTAACTATGGGCCAACTTAGGGTTTTAAAAGCATTCAGTGTGCCAACATCGTACGTATTTTTATGCTAGTCAAGGTCAATATACCTGTTCTACAATATATTTTATATAGTAATATATAGTATATATACTTTAGTATATATTAAAATTGAAACCGCTAAATATCTTCTTTGCCTTGTAGTAGTTATTGGTTCGGACTTTGTGATGTCATTTGCGGCTGCGTTACATTGGAAATTCTTTGGCGTGCCAAACCCTGCTCTAGAAGTGGAGGTGCACCTATATACCTTTTTACCATCAGCATAGATATTCATAAATGATTGGAGTATACTTATAGGCAAATAATTTATGTAAAGTACAAAGAGGGTTGGACCAAGAAGTGAGCCTTGGGGATGTCTGCGTTGATTGCTAGAGCTTCAGAGGACTGTCTGTGACGATAAATATTCGCACTTACCGGAGTCAAAGCGCCCAAGATGTTTTGCTTGTGAGGCTGCCGTTTTGTAAAAGAAAAGTACATTCTCCGACATTTATTTTATGCTGCTTGGCACGATTTGTCTAGTGGCCGTCTGCATGCTGATTGGACGAGCTGGGGACTGATTGAGAGTGAGGCCAACAGCAATGATTGGTGCGTTGGCCGTATTTTCGGTCAATAAAAACCGTCTGGGACATTGGCTGGCAGTGCGGTCGGGACCGTGGTGACGTGCACTAGTATAGAGGTTCGTATTAAGTTACGACTTTATTCTTGTCTGGAAGCTGGACGCTAGCTTCAACCTACCGATAGAGTGAGCTGTATATCTACCGGTGTCTACCGAAACGTGGGACGAACACACGTTTTGGCTAGCGAGAAGTGAAAATTGGACGTGACCCCAGTTTTGTCGGTTCTACTACAAGTAACACTGTCCATTAGCAATTACTTTCAGGGACCTCCCAGTTAGAAAGGACTTGATAATGAGAAGACTCTTCCAGTGATTCCATAACTATGGAGTTTGTGCAGCAATCCTCTAGGCCACACCTTGTCAAAGGCCTTTGAAATATCTAATGTGATCATCCTTGAAATGTATTGACTAATACCTCATTTATTCTGTGAATAATGGCAGTTAGGAGATAAAAGCAGTGGACCGAACAGATTTAAATTTGTAGTACTTTTCGCTAAAGAAGCTGTCCCTATTAAGTTGATCAACAACTGTAATGTTGATTGTTTCAAAAAGTTGGTGAATACCATGTGATGGGTTTTTACTGAGATGGGGATGAGTACTCATCAGTATTCTTTAAAAACAGGACATACACTCAACACCTTCAGACTTGAGAAGGAATTTCTCCTTCAAGCAGCTAATTAAAATAATTTAATTAAGATTAGGGTTAATTTTCTTAACTACATGGATTGTATCTGAAGAGGTAATCTTCTTAGGGTAAAAACTTTTGATCAGTCTTGAGACTTTCCAGCCTGTGATAAAAATATTACTGAGATTGTGCTTGGAGAGATGGGGTAAGTCAAGAAGATGGCCTTTGTCATCTAATGCTAAGTTAAAGGCAACGATTGTGGCAGTGAGCTTTGCCTTATCTAACGAGGATGAAATGAACTAAGGACCATTTATGATAACAAGAAACTGACACTTTGTCTATTCAGAATTAATGTTAATACCGAAATAAGTAGATATATAAAGCATAGTAATTTAATACAATCAACAAAATAAATATGTTATGAAGGCGGATGTTGCATAATGGCTAATTCACCAAAGATAAAAGATATTGCTCATTTTAGAGTAGGTACCTCCACTTTTTCAGCATAAATTTTCAATACCTAGGGTTTAAGATGAATTTTTAAAAATGAAAAAGCATTTTGAAGATTTCATTTTAGATTTAATTGAAAGCTAAATGATTACATTTATTATTTCCATTAAGTAAAATATTCTGGAGTATTTCAAATAGAAATTATATCAATTGGAATGTCAAATTTAATTTTGATTTCTTAAACTTTTCTTAATTTTAAGAAATATGTAAACAAAACAAATTTATCGATTTTAAAACTCATATATATATATATATATATATATATATATATATAAAAACATTTTTATGTTTATACATTCTTTTTATAGATATTTAAGTAAATGCTCCGTTTATAATAAACAGTATTAAATAACATTTACCGGCCTGAATATCCGAGAAATTTTTCATAGAAAATATTCATCCTCCGACATTCAGGCCGATAAATGTTGTTTAATACTGTTTATTATAAACAGAGCATTTACTTAAATATTTGTATCTATAAAAAGAATGTATAAACATAAAAATGTCTTTAAATAATTGTCGGACTTTGTCCATTTCATAATGTGTGACGTCATTTGTTTACATTTGATACGCCATGAGCAGTTATGAATGTACATGAGAGATTCATGGAAGGTTGAAATTTAAAAGCAGTAAATTCGACCTTGCCAACCGAACGATCCCCAGTGGCTGTATTGGTTAAGGTACATCAGGCTATATGACAGTTCCGTATAGGATACAGGTTCGAATCCTGCAGGAGAACGAATATTCTCCATGAAAATTTCTGACATTCAGGCTGGTAAATGGTATTTAATACTGTTTATTATAAACAGAGCATTTACTTAAATACTTATATCTATAAAAAGAATGTTAAACATAAAAATGTCTTTATATTTATATATATATATATATATATATATATAAAAACATTGAGCAAAATTTAGAAAATTTAAAGTTAAACTAATCTGATTTGAAATAAATATTACTTAACATAAAAAAGTAATATAGAGCCATTTCTTAATGATTGGTCATATTTACCTGAGGCGATGATTGATGGACAATTCAGTGACAAAGTGATGACATCTAGTATGGCTGACCAGAACCGACATAAATTCATGAACTCTAAGTGAATGCATTTGGGGGGGGGGGGGTATTTACCTAGTAATTTTTACAAATGAACACATCTTCTGCAATTATTTAATAATTTATTGACTTATTTACCTTCCAAAGATGCTTTATGCAAAAATAAAATTTTTTAAATACTATAAAATTTTCTTGAATTATTTTCTCTATAAAGAGAAAAAAAAAACTTAGATCATGTGACCTTTTCATAAAGATGAAAAGGGAAAAAGCAAAAAATTAAAAATTAATTTTAAAAATATAATAGTGTAATTTAAACTATGTTTATTAATCTTTTCAATTTTGGATTCGTAAATTTCATTTCCACTTAATTATTATATCACATCCAGGAAGTAGACCAGTACAGAATTTTACACGATTTTTAAACTATTATACTATAGATTATTATAATTAAAATTTTTTAAAAAATCCTTGTAAAATTCCATTATTCATCTGAAAAATTTTATTTCTTCAGACAATACTAGTGTCCTTAATATAAATTATTTACAAAAAAAGCAATTAAATAATTAGATTGTTTCATTTCATTTATTATTTTTCAATTCAGAGCAAATTTCCAGTTAGAATAATGAAAGTTAAAGAAAAAAAAAAGGTAATTTACAGTACACTCTCCAAGGAATCTTACTTTTTAAGTTTTATATTTAACGAATAAAAAATAATTCAAGAAATAGAAAGGTACTTTGCGAAATTTCATGAAATTAAGTAGGGTGTAACATATCGAGAAAAAAAAAAAAAAAAAAAAAATTCCAAAATAATTCATTTGTGAATAAGTCCTGAAAATTTAATTAAAATCGGACATTTGATTTTTACAAGAATTTCCAAATCGATGTGTTTTCAACGGAAAAAAGCGCAAAAAAGTCAATGTAATTATGACACCAACCCGAAAACAAGATTTTAACCAAAATTTCAAATAGTGTTAGACAACATTAAAAAAAAAAAAATTAAAAGAAATAATCAAAAAAGACTTTGGTCTTTCATCAATAACAAACATTTTTGACGATAAAACTTTATTTTTATTAAGTTTGTGGCCTTTATTCATACGCTATGCTGTTTTCCGCGAAAAAGTACCTATGTTTTTTTTTGTAACCAGGCTAGATAATTTCTAGGTAATTACCACGATGCATCTTTGTGAGGTGTTTGCAACGAATTACCATGTTGTTGGACCATGTTGCATCTTTATGGTGAGGTGTTTGCAACGAATTTACCACGATGCACTTTATTTTGACGTTAAAGAGAAAGAAAGTCAATCCATTTCGATTTTTGTTCATAGAGTTCAATGTCGTTATTTAGCTTTTTTAGTCTTATTCAAGGCCAGACCCACCCAAAATACCCTCGCACTTATTCCCAGCCTTGTCAGCTAACGAAAGTAATAATGGGAACTTGTTTATCAACCGAATTGTTTACTTATGACAAGTGCTGGGTGGTTTTAAAAATAATCTAAGTTAGTTATGAGCACTTTTCTACTTTTAGTGCTTAATGTTTATTGATCCCCCCCTCCTGATTTTAGATTTCTTAATATATATATATATATATATATATATATATATATATATATATATATAAATAAATAAATAAATAAAAGACTCAAAGTCCTGCACTACAATAAATTTAAATTATTTTTAAAAGGTAAGAAACTTAAGGAAAAAGGAATCGTCATTTTTACATATTTTCCTTTATTTTTATTAAAATAAGTTTTAATTTTTAAAGGATTTTATTTTGATCAAAGTAAAACAGAAATCCACAACTTTATTTAAAAATTTACTTCTCTCTCTCTCTCTCTCTCTCCCGTAACTTTTATTGAACTTTGACCATTTATTTTAAGGGAAATGTTTTATTTTTCCAAAATAAAAAAAGTTCACTTATTTTAAATTAAATTCCCAGTTTCTTGCATGTTTTTGTTTTTTTTCATATCCAATCTCAAATTCTTTTTTGGTGAACAAGTGTTTTGACTTTTGAAATTACTGATCCTATGCTAGATTTGTTGGAAGAATTTTTAAGGTCTTTTTTTAGAAATACTGAAATAAGTAAGTGCACTGAAAAGTCTATGCCCAAGAACAAATATTTTCCCATGAGTTTTAAAAAGACACTGCTAAAAAAAAATTCAATACGAAATCTAATTTTTTTTCTGATAACCATCAAAATTTCTGTAAAATATTTTAAAGTTGATTTGTGTCCAAATTTTTTTTTAACTTTTACTTTTAAAAAAATTCTTAAAAGAATTAGTCAACAAATTACTCAAAAAATAAATTGTTTGTCAATGTTTTTTTTTTTTTAATGTCTAGAAGTTATAGATTATACATCCAATTCCAATATTATTACTTATTCGAAAGAGATTAAAAACAAAAAATAATTTAATTTATCTTGGAACAAGGAAATAAGAAAAAAAGAAAAAAGGCAACTTTTTGTTATTTCGTAATAATTCCTGATGTTATTCTTCCTAAAAAAATAAAAAAAATAAATAAAAAATGTGACACGTTTAGAGATTCTTTGAATACGTTTTTTGTCTAATATTTCAAAAGCTAGCATTTTATTTTGGTAAATTTGCACATTATCTTTTAGGAGGAACTAATTTTAAAAATTGTGAACATATGATATCTAACGACAAAATTATCCAAAATTAATAAATTTATAAAAAAAATGAATCTAAATTTCAGGAAAGCTACTTCTATTTTGTTTTTTGTTTTTTCCATCGGCGACAAAAACAAAAAAAACAAACTTAAATAATCATGATTTAGACAATAACAGACATTTTAAATATTAAGAAGATTGAACAATTTACATACAATTATTACCTAAACAATTTCTAATAAAAAATAGAAAAAGGGCATCTACGATTGTATTATTCCCCATATGTTCAGCTTCTGTTTTTTTTTAAAGCTCCCCCCCCCTAATTACTTGGGTGCTTCGTGACTAGAAAAAGTAAAAAAGATCATTTCGGAATTAGTGATTTATTTACGTATTCGAAATTTATTATTATTAGGCCAATGTTTTTTGTTGTTTATGTTAGCAATTGCTAATTAATAAACAAAAGCCGTTCCACGTATCCCTTGAGAAAAATGCAAAGTACTTTGTTTGAAGTGGGGGGGGGGGTTCGTTATTTCTTTTTTTAAATCTTGGAAAGACGTCAACTAAGTGGTTAATTTGCATAAGTACCAAAAACCCACGGTAATGACAATGTGTCATTCTGATGTTAAGTTGCCGGATTATTTCGAAAATAACATTAAAGATTTACTTTGTTTTTAATAGTAGATTTATTTGTTTTATGTCAAGTTTAACTAAGTTTTTAACACAAAATGAGGCACATAGTGAGGACCTAACTCCAGCCTAATCGGAGTCGATGTACAAAACAAAAAAGAAAATCATTCCCCTACGCCGACGGCACACCCTATTTCGGTTGGGTCAACAAACTTTGTTTTACTTTTAAAAATCTTGTTTACTCTGATTTTAATTTCGATTGTAGAAGAATACATTCATAGTGGATTAATTATTAAATCAAAATTATCCATTTTCTAAAAGATTTTTTTTAAAGAGATAAACGAAATATTTCAAACTTTTTTCTTAATAAAACAAAAATTTTCATTTTAAATTTAATAATTAGAATATTTGTTAAAATTCCGTTAGTGATTCAAGTTTTATAACAAAATCTTGATCTAATGACAAATAAAAACTAATTTGTGATTGTTTTTTTAACAAAGAAAAAAATAAATTTGTTTATTACAAAAACTTGAGTAGTGTTCTAGAATTGATTTCATTATTAGCGTGACAATGAGACATTTAAAAAGAATTTCTGCTCAGTATTTAGATATATTTGAGTATAAGGAACAAAGATATAAAAATTTAATAGCAATTTCATGCAGAAAAAAATAGGAATAACTTAAACTTTAACGTTTAAATTAAAATAAAATGAACACGAAAATAAGGGGGGAAACTAGGCTAACGGTGGCCTATGATGTCGATCGTCCTCTTTTTTTCTATAGAAATTTAAACTTACCTCTGAAAAATGCTCCATAAAAACTCGTTGCTGCTAGGTGCAGGGCCGGGCCTTCGTCCGTAATAGGCCATTTCTTAAATATTTTTCAAGACGAAAATTTAATAGTAAGTTCTAAATATTTCTGAAGTGCAATCCCAATACGACGACACAAACGTTGACGTGACTCCAATTGTAAATACGGAAAGCTGTACGAATAATAATCACGTGTTTAACCAAGCCGCGTCGATGATGTGTAACAATTTTTGATTGGTTACTCTTATTCCTGCCGCTAAATAAAATGTATCATCGTTTTTGATTGGTCAAATCTTTGTGCCGCGAGTTATCCTGTTCATTTTTGATTGGTCGCTAAAAGTAATCGATCTTAACTTTTCGTCATGTTTTTTTTAATTTTTTTTAGGAAAGGCATTTAGGTGTCAAAAAGAGGTGCCGTCAGTAATAGTGCTTGAAATCATTTTGTGGTTCGTTTCACAGTTTAAACATCCGTGATAAATTGTTAACTTGGTACTATTACACTTTTTAAATAATTGAAATTAAGTTTCGAAGTTAAATTTTATTTTTAAGATGTTTACGAGGTACTGCAACGGACTTAAAAAAAAAAAAAACAAGAAAAATGCATTTTAAAAATAATTTAACCTCCTTTGAACTTAATTTTGAAAGTTAAGCTTAATCCGTATTAAAAGAGAAAAATAATTTCCGTTCCGTATGTAAAAAGTTTTTAAGCATGTTTAAAAAATAATTGCACGTTCACTTATGAAAAAAAACAACAAATTTTATAATCCCCAACATTTGTTCGAGAGATGTATTTTAAAGTCTAAGTTAGGGATCAATTTACTGAATTTTGTAAACATAATGTTTACTTTTCGTTTTAAAAAAAATTAATGAAAAAACGTTTATTTACGCACGGTAGTTTGTGAGGTAAACGCTCAAAACTATAAATATTTTCAATCCTTCTTAAAAAGCGCGCGGAAAACAAACACACAAAAAAGTAATACTGGACACCAGCAGTACAATAATTAATTAATTAGTATTTAAGTTTAAAAATAAATTATCTTTAACTTTATATCACCAATAATTTAAGCATATAAATTTTTATTCTGTTAATAAGATGTAGAGTGAATAATTTTATTTTGTTAGGATTAGAAAAAATTATTTTGAGTTTTATTATTGTATTATTTTTGGTGAGGTTCGGGACGAATTTTCCGCATGTTCACACTTGATATTGCATACATTTTTTTTTTACTGAAATTGTACAAGGATTTTTCTTTAATAGTAAAAAAAAAAAAAAAATTCCCTAAATTAAAATACACAAGTAGGTGGCTCAAACATTCAAACAGATCTACCTAAATATTTCCACCAAAAAGCTAATCCGTGAAGAAGAAATAGGCATTGAAGGTTTGTAGACATTTGAAAAACATTGCTACGGCCACTTAGCAGTCATATTGATCATAAATAAAAAGAACAAATTTTAAAATGTAATATTTGTGCTACAGATTTCTTTCAGAGTAAAAAAAATAGTAAATTTAAGGATTAACTGGTCAATGCAAAAAATAATACATCTCGCTTAAAATATAGCGAAAATAAAAACGTAATATATTTAATAATAAGTAAATAAACGTTATTTTCACACCTTCTCAGATGGTGACTCCTTTCAGTTCTTACAAATCAACAAATGTACATGTGGTGAAAATAAAAGAACTCTTTAATCTTTCCCTGACTTTCCAGGACTGATTTATTTCCCTTTGTTTTCGTCTTTCTCTCTCCATGAGGTAGTCGGCCATTTTCTGGTTACGGTTCGCTACCTGAGTAGATTTCTAGTGGAATAAAGCTTCACTCAAGCTATACGAACTCAGCCTTCTTTTACTTACCCTCAAACCCTTTATCATAACAGTACATATTTGTAATTAAGTCGTTGGTTGTTTGCCAGTAATAAAAAAAAAACGTTTGCCTTTTTGTTAAGAACACTTCCTTTGTTGTAACTCAGTTTTTTTGGTGTCAATATTTTTCTGTATATTTTTTATTAAGAATTTCTGATTTATAAAACAGCGACCCGTCAGTAAGCCGCTACATTGGCACGGGAAAAGGGTACGCATGGCATGGAAAAAGTTTTCTTGCATGTATTTTGAATGGTGAAGTATTACATATTCAGTGACACAAATATTGAGGCAGGTGATAAAAGGTTAAACACTGATGTCTCTGGTTGCTAGCATGAGTCAACTACTGAAGGTTTTGTGAAATTGCTTGTTGCATAAAGAAAGATTTGGTTTGCTACATTTAATAAAATTATGTATGTTGTAGTGATTACTACTTTGTTTGCCACGCCTACATTTTTCTCAACTGTGATTGGTCAAATAATAAATACTAATTATCACAGGACAATTTACTGATTTTTTATTTTCGCATTCACCACACTGAATTTTTCCTACTGTTAATTCACAAACATGCTTTTGTTATAGAATCACCGATTGGGTAATTTTTCATCCAATCAGATATTTTTTGTGTTCTCTCGAAATTTCTCCCGCCGTTGTCCTGGGAGCCTACCGATAGTAATATAAACCAGGATTCGTTCCAAAAATAGACAGTAGAAGCAGAACTCAGTAGAACTCAACAACTCACAACTCACTATAAAAACCAAACACGAGTGGTTCTCTGCCTCTCTGTTTCCCTCTCTCTCTCTTCAACTTCTCCTCTCGACTCGCTCGTTCTCTTGGTTCTCTCTCGCGTCTCAACTCCGCTGCCAAAATGTGACTCTTAAAGAACTCCCGTCTTGACTAATGCTGTCAGACGTAAAAGAACTTTACAACATTTCAGGCAAGTATAATTCTGAACTATTACCAACACTGTACAATACACAATTCCAAACATGCAGCAACTCATTCTTCTACAGTTTAATAATCAATTTATTCGTTATGAGCTTAGGTACAAATATTACCTAGTCTAAGCGACACAACTCTGTCTAACCTTTCAGTTCACATGCATATACATCAAATACTTAATGAATTCAATTGTTATGTTTTGAATCATTATTTTTGTCTTTTATTAATTGTTGTGGATGGAAGATTATTGAACACGCACAATTTTAAGCCTTCTGATCATTCAAACCTTCTGATATCTCTTAACATCTTCACACAACCACAACAAGATCTTAAGAACTTATATTTTTTATAGGTAAAAATGTCTGCTGCTAAGAAACGGAAACATGATGAGGGGAGAATTTTTAACAACGGATGGACTCACGAATACTTTATTGTACAACATAACGAATGCATTGTCTGCCTTATCTACCAAAGCACAGTGTAGTGGACCGGCGGGTGTGTGAATGGAAGAAGAGAAGATGAGTTATCTCTAGGTTAAGGCTTCCGCTGGCCGGTCCAGCTACATAAGAATGTTGGACTTTAATGGAGTCCAAAGAAACAAACAAGACCGATATATATGTACAAAACAAATATATATTAATACGTGAATTACAAATAGATTAAAACACGAGTTACAATACATTGAAGACATGAATAAAATGTTACAGTGTCTGTATGGAAAGTTGTGTATGTGTGTGTTGTTTTGAATGTCCGTACGGGGTGAATTTTGTTTTAGCGTGTTCCCAGAATATGGGAAACGCTGGTTGTGTATAAGAGTTCACATATTGGAAATTTTTAGAGAAAGTTTTTTTGTACCTCGCCCCACGTGCGAGGTTTCGGCCCGCGGCCGAAATCGACATGGTTGCTCACACGTGCGCGTAAGCAGAGAAAAAGAGAGAAAGAGGCGAAAGGTCAACCAGTATTTATACTCCCGGGAGAGAGAGAGAGACCCCTAGTGAAGGGTTAAGGAAATGAAGGGGAGCTAACTGCGACAACAGTAGCAGTGATGAAGGAGCAGAACATTAAGCGCTAATATGTGACGAAACATTCTGCACAATACACGATGCAATCGTTGGCAAATCACGAATTGGCAAAATTGAACTGATGAAAAAATCTATAAAAATGCAACAACGAGTATTTACTCATCATAAGGGAGACTCAGAACTCCTTACAAAGTTAAATTTCAAAGTATGCAAATTTATTGCCGAAAAAGCAAAAAACTGTCAGTGATGGAGAATATTTGAAAAATTGTATGGAAATATTCACAGAGTATGCATGTCCCGAAAAGAGGCCTTTAGTGCAGCAAACCAACCTCCCTCGTTTTACTGTGACTCGAAGGATTACTGATCTATCAGATAATATCGAAGAAACCTTAAAATACAGGATAAGTGGGTAGTAGCATTTAGTTTAGCATTGGACGAGAGTACTGATGTGAGCGACACAGCTCAATTAGTTGCGTTTATTAGAGGTGTGATGGATACATTTGAAATCGTTAAGGAATTTCTGGATATGGCAAGTATATCTTCAACAACTACTGAACAAAATATTAGTGATGAGATGATTAGGTTGATGGAGAAGTTTCAGTTAAATTCTTCAAAATTGTGTGGACTTACAACTGATGGATCACCATCAATGACTGGCAAAACGAATGGATCCACTAAGAGATTTCTGGATGCTCTTAGTTCTCATGACGTTCTAGGGAATCACTGCAAAAAATCTGTGCCCAAAAGTATTGGACTTTGCTGAAGTTATGAAAAATGTAGTCCAATCTGGGAATTATATTCGTTTACGGGGATTGAATCATCGCCAGTTTAAGGCTTTTTTAGAAGAAATTGACGCTGATTGTCTCGATCTTGTATATTTCTCTTCAGTGTGTTTACTCAGTAGAACTGCCACTTTCAAGAGATTCTGGAATCTTCGAGATGCGATAAAAACGCCATTCATGAGACGCAAACAACAGGATGTTGCCTATTTAAAAGATGATAATTACTTGAATGACTTTGCTTTCTTAATTGATATCTCACAACACCTATTCGATTTAGATGTAAACCTGCGGGGGATAGGTCAGTTGATGAACAAGCTATTTGAACATATTTTTTCATTTGAAAAGAAAATGATTCTTTTTAAATAGCAATTGAATAAAGCAACATGCAGCCATTTTCCCTATCTGGAAGCAAGAAAAAATGTACTTGTACAAAATATATTGCAAGTATTCAAAAACTGAGAGAAGAATTCGCCAACAGGTTTGTGGATTTCTGAAAATATGAAAAGGAGTTAAAACTGTTTACCCAACCATTTAAAACGGCAGCTGAAGACTGTGCTGGCTGCTATCAAATGGAGTTTATTGATGTGCAGTCAGATATGAACTTGAAGAGAGCATACAGTAAGAATGATTTGTTGATATTTCATTCAAAGTATTTAGGTGGAAAATATACAAATTTGACACAACATACCATTAAAATGATCCCTCTTTTTGGAATCACATACTGTTGTGAACAGTTTTTATTCAAGGATGAAGCTAAATAAAAGCCAAATGCCGAAGTCAGCTTACTGATGATAACTTGGCGGGTCTACTGCATCTGTAAAAGCTGATATTGAAAAGTTGTGAAAAGACAAACATATCAAGTGTCACATTAATCAAATTATCTATTCTCATGCTTATTCATTTAATAAAAATGTGAAAATGTATCTATACAAGTTGCTGTTTCAATCAGTCTTTGTACATTAAAAATATATGTTCTGTCTTAAAAAGTCATATTTTTGGAGATGGCCGGCCCTCTTTATCACTTAAATTTCTGAAAGTAACTCTCCAAGAAAATATGTTCAACGCCCTCTGATCTAAACTGTTAGCTGTATACAACCGCTTTCTCAGATGGTCAAAAATAGCTTCGAGCAAATGTTGCCTGTAGGTCTTAACGAGGACTATCCTTCTTCGAACCTTATGGACTGGCGCTACAGGATCACAAATAAAGATCTGTACCAAATAACAGAAACCACATCACTTGGAGACTTTTAACAACAGCAACTAAAATGGATAACACATTTAGCTCAAGCAGAAAATAAATGATATAATCAAGCTGTTGAAATTCCACACTACTAAAGAAAAAAAAATAGGAAGGATGCCCCTAAGGTTATTGAAAGAGCAATAACAGTTACTGGACTTCAGAAACTTATTTTCCTGGAAATTGTTTTAAGAAAAAGATTTTATAAATTTCAACCGAAAGTATCACTGTCTGCTCGGCCAATGAATGCTGAATGTTTCCTTATAGGGAAACGGCTAATGCCCTTACCATTTGGAATATAGTGAGTCGATTGACATAGATTTATGTAGACGAACTGCACTGTTAACTGCCTAGAAAGGATCTGTTGCACAGTTTCGCATTTATCTATTTTCAGATAAAACGTCGGGGATTTTTGAATTTACTAAAACAAGTAGTGATTGGTTCAAAAGTTTATTTTTTCAACATGAACTGCTTTCTAGTACATCCGTGAATTTTAAACTTTCATTGTAGCTTTTTATTTTTGGTCGTCTTTTATGCTGCTGCTCAGTTTTTGTAGCTTTTAGACGTGCCTTTGAACTATATATATACGCTTGCCAGTACAGATATTGGCACCACGACCCTAATGAGTTACACGACTTCTGATGTGACATGTAATCAATTTGTTGAAGAGGAACATTTTCTTGTGTTGGCTATATATATATATATATATATATATATATATATATATATATATATATATATATATATATATATATATATATGATAGATTGGAGTGGAGATATTACTGTGGTTGCGTGAGATATTTGAACAGGAGCATAGTGATAGTATTTTACGGCATGCGACATGTGGTTCACTGGGGACTAAGAAGTCCCGCCCAAAGGAAACAAGACATGTTTTGTCTTTACAGCTTCTTATAAGGGAAGAAAAAGAGAAGCGAGAAAGAAAGAAAGAGAGAAAGAGAGTGAGTGAGAGAGAGAGAGAGAGACTGTGGTCGTTTCTTTCGTGCTGTTTTATACAACGCCACCTAGTGGACGTTAGAAGACAAAGTGCATTCATCCCAAAATCTGACTTCAACTGCTGGTTTGATAGGATCTGTAATTTTTTTCCCTTTAATGAATTCACCACAAGCAAGGCGATAATGCCACTAAGATACAAGACGTTACTGGGAGTGAAAGAAAACGAGAAAACTTTAGACGGAACCGGAAACGAAATTCTAAAAAGGAAACAAAGGATAAACTTCTACATCTGGTCAAAAGAGAGAGCATCGAGACTTGCGATAAAGGTGCTAGAAGAATGGTCAGTTCCTTGTATTGCTCCAGAGAATATCTAACCCTGCTTTCATGAGGTTGTGGACTTTTTTTTAGAGTGTATTTTTAGCAATCGTTTCGTATCGTTTTCTGCTGTTTTTAAACTGGGGGCTATCTTCCACATTTGCTAGTTAAACCCGCGGGTAAATGTACTCTTCCCCTGTGGTGATCATCGTCACCATCACACATACATATATACAGATCGTACGACAAGCATTCATTGGCTAATCTCCTCAAAACTAGCTCGCTGATTGGTCAATTCCGACCAATCTGATCACATGCACGCGATGAATGATATTTCCTGCGTTTCCGCTGGGAGCCGAGCACGTGATACACCATCTTATATAAACAAAACGCGAGTGGTTCTCTGTCTCTTGCTCTCTTGCGCTCTCTTCATTCGTCTCTACAGTCTCTCTTCTGTTTCTCTATTATTTACCGTTTTATAAAGTTAGAATCTGTTGGCATTTAGTCGATGTTTTGCCAATTATTCCAATAAACAATATAATAAGTAAATAGTGTTTATTGTTTTTGTTGTCAATTCTCAAAAACAAAGAAAATGTATAAAATTCACTTTCATATGTGTCGGTTTTATTAAAATTCTAATCATCGCTTTTAAAAACAATAAACGAGGAGGGAGGGCACTTAAAATAATAGCGGTGTCAAGGGAAGACCGTCCTTTATACACTACATTTGGGGTGGGGAGCTTGAAGGTCTAAGTTTACCTTAATATTTTTTTCCAAGTTTGATTCAATAAAGATACAGTCTTGAATACTAGGCAACAGTTCTCGAAAGTCAATTTGGTGAAGTTCTCTCCTATAAAGTGTATTTCGACAGTATTTACTAGGTTTAAATTAGTCTGAAACAAAGTCACACTAGTAGCGGGGATAGGCGTATCCAAGAGAAATAGTGTCTATCGTAAGAGCTGAAATTGCGTAATTGTTTAAACATCTGATTTGACACAATGACACCCATTTTTTTTTATAGCTTTACTCTAATATCTGTTCAAAATTACAAGTCAAGTTCGCTAATCTTTTAATTAACAAATGACTGACGAGCTGATAATTGCAATTGTATCTTGCTTGCTTTCACTAATGCAAATTGGTCTCTGATGACAAATAATTTTGTTTGTATTTCCTCTTTCTTCATAGAGTAGATCAGGTCTTTTTCTCTGATTATTTATGTAAGTGGTTTAACAATCTTGTTAGCCTTGTGTATTTTAGTTATGGTAATCACATAACGAAGAAGGAGGGCTTGGAAAACTTAGCCCTCACGGGACATATTTTGGGCAAGAGGGATAGAGTGAGGCAGTGAATCATTTACCTGATGAACTGTGTGAATGGATGGTGGGATGTTGGTGGGGACATTAGCAAAGGGGGAAAAACAGCTAAGAGCCACACGAGATAGTTGTAGAGAGCCATGATTGCCCATGTCCAGAAGAAGAAGACGACGACATGTGTCATACCTGTCATACCCTTAATGGTATACAAAGTATATCACTAAAGATAAGATTAGGTTAGTTTAATGGATTTAACGACATTTTAACCCATGATGTGTCATTGAACGTCAAATATTCTTTTTATTTATTATTTTTATCTTTTAATCCCGAACTAAATATATTAGTCTCATATGAATAAATAGTTTTTATGTTAGAACATGAACATTTCAATACTTTTTTCTAATGTTTTATACATACATACATACATACATATATATATATATACATACATACATATATATATATATATATATATATATATATATATATATATATATATATATATATATATATATATATATATATATATGCAAGTTTCATTAAAAACGACAGACAAGGTACTACGGTTAAGTTTTTTATTTAATTTTTCTTGTGTACGAACAAGAGCTTTCTTTGCTGGACAAAGGGTGTGTAAAAACTGTCCAAATGTTTTATTTTTCCGAGCGCTTTCGGCTATACCTTTAGCCATTATCAAGGATGATTTGATGTTTCAGCTTAATTGAGTGTGTGCATTATGTATATGTCTTAGTGTGTAGTAGTGGTGTTTTAATTTCCAAATACGGTTAGCACGTTGTGGCTTTGTTCGTAGTTAATATTGTTGAGGGTAGGCTTTTTCTTTTTTATTATTAAAGCCTCCATTATTTTTAACCTTTTTTTACAGGTGGAAGCAATTAATATATTTGTGTTTTCTACTAGTATATTTCTAATGGAGTCTGGTAAATTTTTGTGTGTGTTTAAATGGGTTCTAATGGAGCTGTGATCGGATAGGTGTAACGTAAAGCGTCTAGATAAGCATGTGGTTGTGTAACCGATGTAATTATTTATGAGTCCGGTTTCGTTAGGAACGCAGTTCCTCAAGGGGCATTTGAACTCGTAAATAATGTTTGTTCTTTGCAATTTTGTCCAGCAAAGCAAACTCTTGTTCGTACACAAGAAAAATTAAATAAAAAACTTAACCGTAGTACCTTGTCTGTCGTTTTTAATGAAACTTGCATAAAAGAAGGATTGCTGCCTAAATATACAACTATATATATATATGTATATATATATATATATATATATATATATATATATATATATATATATATATATATATATGTATATATATATATATATATATATATATATATATGTTGTGTATTTAGGCAGCATTTTTTCATTGATGCATGTTTCATTAAATAATACAGACAAATGTTGTCTATTTATTTTATGTAAATTCTTTTCATATCGTCTGATAAGTTTAATAACATTATCACTAAACGAAGAAAGAAAATCACAATATTGATACATATTTTTTTCTCGCATGGTCATGTGACGTCATGAGCTGCAGTGTGATTTTCGCTTCCAGCGTCTTATATGCACGATTTTTGTCATTGCTTGGAAATCTTCCATGTAAACAGAAACAGACTATCATCACTGTCTTGTCCGTGTATTGCTTAATATATTGTACTGTAATTGTCATCTTTGATAATGGCTTATGTAAGCCGAAAGCTTAGATAGGATTAAAAATATGTATCAATATTGTCATTTATTTTCTTCGTTTAATGATAATGTTATTAAGTTTATCAGACGATATGAAAAGAATTTGCATAAAATAAACAGACAACACTCGTCTATATTATTTAATGAAACATGCATAAATATATATATATATATATATATATAAGAGCACCATGAAGCAATTCTTCACACAGGGCCTCGGGTTAAACACAGAGACATACATCAAGTGCCTTGAGGAGGTAGTGCTGCCCTGGGTCAAGAGGGTGGATGCTGGAAGACTCTATGTCTGGCAAAAGGACTCTGCACTAGGCCATACAAGCAAGAGAACAAAGTTATGGCTGTCAGACAATTTCTGTGACCACATTACCCCTTATACCTGGCCACCTAATTCCCCAGACTGCAATCCCCTTGATTATTATTTGTGGGCGCAGTTGAGCGAGTGACCAACAAAACTCTTTGTTATACCAAACATGAACTGAAGGCAAGGATTATGGTAGCATTCACCAACTTAAACAAAGAGACCATCCAAAAGAGTTGCAGGAGATTCCGAACTCGTCTGAGGCCGTGTTTGAACCCAATGGCGATTTTATTGAATAAATTTACTATTTAGTATTTCAAGATATTTTTGTGTAATTTTGGTAAATATATCTGTTAAAATGAGGTGTCAGTATTATTTTCATTTTTGCGTAATTTAGACGACGATTTATCTATCGCATCCTTTACACACATCAACTCAAATATATATTTGGAAATTACCATGGGCACCATCTTGGATTTTGATGAAATTTTAATATGTTTTACCCACCTATGAGAAACTAAAAGCCCTGACATTCTGACTTCCTTAAAATCTTAGTTCCAGAGTTATGGTCTTGTGAAATTTGGTGTCAGTATTTGTTGATTTCAGAACAGCCCGATTTGCCAAATTTGGCACTTTATAACTTTACATTGTAAGATCTTTTATGTGTCGTGACCCTTCACACCGTAAGCGATCATGGCTCTCTCTATAAGCAATTAATGAATTTAATTTTTAATCCGACTGTATTTCTTATTAATCCAAATGTTATTTTAATGGATGCCCAATTTTGAGTAGATGCTCCGTTTTTTAAACAGTTTGAATTATGTCTACCGGCATGCGCACTCGAGAGATTTAATAATGGTAATTTGCTTTCCGGCAGGGTTGTAGGAGGATGTGCATTCTTCAAAAGGAGTAATTGAACCTTGCCAGTCTGTGACGCTCTCTTTGGCCATGCGGTTCTAAGACATGCTGAATACTCCTACAACGAAGAACGCATGTTCGAACCCTACCGGGGAACACTTTATTTTAACATATTTCTCGAATACGTAGATCAGTAAACATAATTCACGATATTTAATAATGTAACGAACCCGATTGGAATTCGAAATCGTCTCTCCGATTTCTCACTTCGAGATACATTCCCTTATGCGCAAATACCATTGGGAAATATATGAATCCATCTCATTCTCCTAGCTATGGGTTAAATAGTAAGACTTGTATCTGAAAAATCATTATTCTTATAATTCAAAATATATTTCGGCTTTAAATAATACACAAAAGATTGATAAGTCATAAAAATCAAATCAATCTCTGTCGTTTTCTCCAAGTCATAAGTAAATGTTTTCAAATAAAATAAAGAAGAGATACTTTAACAACAGATATTTGTTTCCGCGGTCATGACATGTCGCAAGAAAAGACAATAAAAATATGTGTCTCATTTATCACGATTAAATTTGCCGGTGAAGTAAGCTTGCTTTCTGTCGTAAATAAGAGATTGACCGTCAGACTCCTTTACGACAACATATTCGTTTACGGCCCTTTCTCTGGATTACGACAATCAGCCATATTCGAGAATACTAGGAGCACGTGATGTGAACCCTGCTTGTATTTTGCCGAATAAAGCTTGGATTAACTTATCTTCCGAGTCTCAGTCTTCATTCTTGACACTTTCAACAAAACTTGGCATTCAAAACTTACAGTTAACCACCAATTGCAACTACGACGAACATTTTAGCCATATCCCTACCAGATATAATAGTCGAGACGTATTGATTCCAAAGATATTAATGAGTGACTTCGCAGAAAAATGGTCAGCAGCATAAAGTACAGATTAAATGGAAGCGAAAATAACAATAACAATTTCCACAGTAATAAAATCAAGGTACTTCTTTTATGTGGGATGATCATGGCTCTTCACAGCTTCCCTTCTTTTATTGCTTGAAGTAAGTTTTGACCAGCAATCTAGTTCAGCTATCCTTTCGCTCCAATACTTTAATTAGATAAATCGCTGTTTTCTTCTGTTTCTTTTACCTTCAATATGTCTTGTGAGTGTTAGATTCTCCACACCTTCTTTCCGCATTATGAATCTCATAAATTTCAGCTGTCTCTTTCTGATACTAAATATAAGTTTTGTAGTTAATATTTTCCTTAAAACTTCCTCGTTACTCACATGTTCAGTCCATGGTATTCTTAACATTTGGTGAACCACATCTCTGACGCTTCGAATATTTTCTTCATTTGTAAAAATATTTACCCACCATTCAGTGCTATGTTGGCGATTAGATATTACATAGCAGTTCAGCACTTTGATCTTAACTGCTCTACACTTATGACCTTTTGCCAAACATCAATAAGCATCAATGGGTGGGTGCTCTATAATTTTGGGCTTGTGCCAGATTAAATCGGGAGTCATAAATTGAGGCGTTTTGTTTCGAAGCAGTGAGTTTGAACGTCACTGGGAACTCCACACTTATAGTCTTGTGCCAGAATTAGGTAAGCTTAAACGGAAAGTAGCAATTGAAATAGCACTAGAAGCAGCAGCAGCAATCATTGAAAGAAGAAGAGGAAGAAGAAGAAGAAGAAGAACAACAACAACAAGAGGAGGAGGAGGAGAAGAAGAAAAAGAAGAAGAGGCAGAGAAGAAAAAGACGAGAAGAAGAAGAGGAAAGGGAGGAGGAGGAGGAGAAAGAGAAGAAGACGCGAAGAAGAAGAAGAAGAAGAACAACAACAACAACAAGAGGAGAGGGAGGAGGATGAGAAGAAGAAGAAGAAGAAGAAGAAGAAGGGTGTTCTATACATGTAATTTTGTACTATATCAAAGCTTCGCTTATTAAATCATAATTTTAACTTTTTTTTAAACACCATGATCCGAATTTACATTTACTTTTTTCTTAGATGTCGAAATTTAGTTGAATAACATTTTAAAATATTAAATGTTTTGTCATGATTTGCAAAATTTGATTTGCTATCATGACCATATTTTCCGAAGGATGTGATATTCTGGAGCAGGAAAACTAAGGTTAATTGGGGAAAATGGATGTTAGTTTTAGATTCTGCACCTGAAAATTGTTCAAAATTGTTCAAAATAATCCATGCTTCTTCTTTTATGTCATCGATTTAAGAGAAGTTTTGAAATTTAAAATTCCCCATGAAGGGGTCTAGAGCCGTATTCGGCAACCTTCCTAGAGATGGTGTCTCAATAAAATCGGCCAGCCTCTTGTGCTGCAAACAGGTTAATAAGAGTATATAGGTTCACCTATCGCTCATTCAGTACGTCTTCCATGTTGATTGAACAGGAATAGATTTTTACACCTTGTTTCCTGTTTAGGATATGGTTTACCCGTTCTTTCTTCAATGGCCATAAGGATTTAACTTTTTGGTGATCTGACTGATTAGTGGCTACGACTTTTCCTTATGAGGGTATCGAGTTTGCAGTTTTCTGGTTGCTGCTTCCGACTGGTAGTAAGGAACCCGAACTCGTTGGTAGCGCTTAGAGAGGCTGCTTTGATTAACAGTTGCATAATATCGGGGTATTTATAATCGCGCATGGTTAGGTGTCCCTGTATGTATTTCGGTGGGTAACCCTGGGGCCACATTAAGCTTTAGTTTTAGCCACCTTCTGGCCACTTTGTATTGCCATAAACGATGTATAGTTATAATTATTTTGGCCTTTTTCTTCTTAAAACAAATCTTCTTATGACAGATACAATGAAAAGTAATACGTGTAAACCAGCAAGCAAAAAAAAAAAAAAAATACCTATTTCTCTCAACCATTCTTTCTCTAATATTCGTGACATTCGTTCTAATTTCTGTAGTTTTAAATCTTTTCTCTTGAAACGGTCTCTAGATGTCTTCGCACTTTGTGAAACTAGTTTAAATTCTTCTATTGCTGCCAATGAATTCTCCGTTCCAGGATAGCTTCCCCTTTGCAGAAACGATTCTAGCATACATATGCATGGTGTCTATATTCGGGAAAATCTCCCAATTTAAAGGGAATTGTCACTTGAGATGAGATGAGTCATATGAAAGCATATGAAAGACTCATCTGAGTCTTTCATATGCTTTCGATTTTCGTTATTGCACTCTGTTAGCTATCTCTTTTTCCTTTATCGCTCTCCTTCTTCTTAGGACTATAATATATTACGCACAATTTCTGATAATATAGAAGTGACTCTTTCTTTACATCCATCTGAGAATATTTTGTTTGGTGATTTTAATGCTCATTACGTCAAAAAGCTTAAGCATTCAAATTTTACTGATGTTGCCGTATCGAGATTTTCAATTTTTCCATTGCTCAGTCTTTTAGTCAAATAGTGGATTTCCCTAATAAATCTGTTCACCATTCTTTCTTGCTTGATTTGTTCCTTACCTTCTTTCCTAGCTCTTGTAGGGCATCACAACTCTGTCCTCTTGGCAATTCGGATCACGCTGTAGTATCTATTGATATTTCTTTTGGGTCGACTATTAAAAAGAAACCTCCTATTCACAAGACTTCTTTCTGTCACCATACTGATTTATACTGATTTGGAGTTATTTCGTGACTTTATTCGAGACCACCCTCGGATTGATATTCTTAACCTCCCTATTGAGAATTGTGCCACAGAGGTTTCTTCTTGGATTAAAGCCGGTATTGATGCTCTTGTACCTTCCCGAAAATATCAGGTGAAACGACAATCTTCTTGGTTCACCCCAGCCTGTTCAGCCGGTAGAGCCCATAGGAATCATTTTTCCAGGTGTACCAGCGTGATAATTCCAGTGAAAAGAGACGCTTATTTGTGACTGCTCGAAATAATTGTAAACGTGTCCTCAAAAAGGCTAAGTCTTTGAATGCTGATAGAATGAGCCACCGTACAGTCTCTAAGAAATTTAGTTCACATGACTCTGTAATAGTGTGTTAAACAAGAGTAAGTCTTCTATCAATTTCTATTTCTTCACTCTATTTGAGGTGTTAACACCTGATTATAAAACATAATGTTTTGCTCGTAAATGCTATTTAAATTTCCACTCTTGACCTAACTGGAGTACCTTTGTCTGACTTTCCACTTAGAACTGATTCTCTATTGAGTGATGTGCATATAACTCCATCGATGATTTCTGCTATTATTTCTAAACTGGATCCTCACAAAGTATGTGGACTTAGTGGTTTCGACCTGATACGAACAAATGAACTATTAACCTTCCGTTCATACATGCCACATTATTTCAAATCACAATTTGTATATAGATGTATAATAATTATTTGAATTTGTTTCTTGTTTAAATATTGTGTTCGTATTATTTGTTCTTGTTCATGTACCGCTAAGTCATGCAAAAGATTATATACAAATATATTTACGCTTGTCACTGATTTGTCCGACGAAAATGATAACATAGTCATACAAAGTGCAGCGTGAAGGGGGCGAAAAAAGAGAGGGTCTTACTTGTAATATTTCCCGATGGGGAGTGCGACCAGGCCAGTGGTATTGGTTATTATTCTGGTGAAACCATGTGGTTTCCTCTGCTCTCTTAACTGTCGTAGGCAATTATGTCTGGCTTCTCCTCTGCCTACATAGCAATTGGCATAGCATTTGCTGCATATTCGAACAGATTGTCAAAAGCGTTTAAAAGGCTCTTTTAGCATCCCGTTACCATTTTCTTATCAATGTTGAATTTTATTCAGCTTCATACAGATTTTCAGGAAATATCAACTTCTAATTGGTCAATACATACAAGTGGGCGTTGCAATCCACCCACGTACAAATATTTTTCCAGCGCGTGACCAAGTCAAGTTTTCCCGCCAATTTTCTCCGAGCCTGTCACGTGATTACATTAATTATAAATAGCAGACACGAGTTTGCTCTTTCTTTCTTTCTTTCTTTCTTTCTTTCTTTCTTTCTTTCTTTCTTTCTTTCTTCTGTTCTCTTTTCCTGCAAAGATGTGACCTTAAGGATTTCTCGTCTCGACCATGGGCATTTAAAAAAAAAGCATTTTCACGCATGCACGTATGTACGAATGTACGAAATTTTCCAAACTATATTACAAACAAACAGAGCATTTCAAACAACCCACAAGAAATTTGCGTGTTTCTTTATTTCCACAAACAAATTTTTAGGAGAATTTGTTCAACGTAAATTATGCAATACAGAACAAGAACAAATAATACGAACACAATATTTAAACAAGAAACAAATTCAAATAATTATTATACATTTATATACAAATTGTGATTTGAAATAATGTGGCATGTATGAACGGAAGGTTAATACTTCATTTGTTCGTATCAGGTCGATTGAAAACTGTTCTTGAGTCGAGGTTAATTGTTCGTACAGAATGTGTGTGTGTGCAGGAAAGGAAAAAGATAAATCGTACCTTTAAGTTGAATGAGGCAATATTTTTTGGTAGTAGATGAATAGGAAAAATCAACTTTTAAATTATATTATCTCAGGCGTACATTTCGATGAGGTTGCTTAGAGAAAGGAGTTTTTTTTGTTCTCGAATTTAGGTTCGCAGAGTTTTAAAAAAGGCAGACTTGAAGACATATTTCGCTGATCGACGAAACGTGTGTTTGTCGATTCAGATGTTCGCGCAACTTAACGAGTTTCTAAGAAGAAGCGCGTTCCTTCCTGTTTCGAAGTTTGCGCCTTGGCGGGAATATGTATCGACCGACCTGATTGGTTGACTTAGTCTCGACGGACCCGATTCGCCAACACATGCTACGAATGGTTCATTTAATATTTTGTGGGGTGTCCACGGTGTATGGACTATCCCAACACAACTTTTGTGAAATGGACATAACACCAAAACCTCTACGCATGTGCACACAAAAATAAATATAAATGTTATTGTTTTAAAACCATTTTGTTCCTTCTTGTGTTTCATATTTTGTGATATTTTACGTTAAATATAAATTGCGTGGTCATAAACAGACATCTCCAAATGATCCATTCTTATTAACAGTCCTTCACACTCTCTTCATCGTGTTCGCTGTTTCATCAGTATTGTAGGGTACCGACGGGACACGTGTGAGAGATGTTAGGATGATGTGTTATCTCTCGGTTAAGACTCCCCGCTGGACCGTCCCGCTACATAGGAATGTTGGACTTTAATGGAGTCCAAAGAAGGCAAAGAAACAAACAAGACCGATATACATGTATGCAAACAAATATATATTAATAACAAATAGATTAATACACGAATTACAAATACATTGAAGACATGAATAAAATGTTACAGTGTTGTATGGAAAGTTGTGTGAGTGTTGAGTGTCCGTACGAACGCGTATATAGTTTTTAAGCGTGTTCCCAGAATATGGGAAACGCTGTTTGTGTGAGTGGTCACATAGTGGTATAAGTGAAAAAGAGAAAGTTTTTTTTACCTCGCCTCACGCGCGAGGTTGCGGCCCCCGGAGAGGCAGTTGGCCGTACGTGTGCGAAGACATGGAAAGAGGAAGAGGCGAAAGGTCAGCCAGTATTTATACTCCCGGGAGAGAGAGACCCCTGTTGAAGGGTTAAGGAAATGAGGAGGAGCTAACTGCGACAGTATCATGTTAAAAGAAAAAAGTTAAATTGAGTTTGTAGTGACTGCTATGTTTTTCCACGCCCACAGTTCATTCGTCCGCGATTGGCTAGTAAATCAATACTACCTTTCTATAGGACAATTTAGCAATCGCAGTCGTCACTTTGAATTGTTCGATCTTGAACTTGCTTACATGTTTCGTTAGTACAAATTCAGCGATTGGTCAATTTTCAACTAATCAAATATTTTAGTGCTAAATCAACTTTTCCCGCGGTTTCGCTGGGAGCCTAACAGTCGCTTTTAAAAGAAGCAATTTTCCCACAAGCCGCCAGTAGAGAGCAGCAAATTTTGCCAGTCAATACAAACCTATGACTTTACTCACAACTTTTCAAACGCACACACAGACACAGATTTTTTGTAATACATATATACATATCTCTCTGTGACTCAGCCAAGTTCATTCAACCAGGACTCTGTTGATTTCTCTAACACAACACACTTTCTGATCAATTGTATTCTTGTGTTATCTATTCTAACAACAGACTCTATTTAACATAGATTCCTGAACATTCTCTCTCAAGAGAACCTCTTTCGAACATTCAATCACAAATCAGAAATACAATAAAAGGGGAGCAACTTCTTTCCCCTTAATCTATACATTTCATTGCATGTTTGTTTATGTTATATTTCAATATATATACTTGTTGATCCTCATTTGGAGTTTCATTGTTTTTCTTGAATCATTAAATGTACAAAAGATATATGCTATAAGAACACGCATGACAAGTTTATCAAAGAATGGAATATAGTGATTTTGGAAAGAATAAAAGAAGAAAAATGGAACACTTTTTTAAAGTAACACAGTGAAATAGAATCTTTCAACATCTGTCATGTCATAAAAGCTTTCAAGTTGTGGACTCGTCCACGACAACCAGTTTACCCTCTGCTAGGAAATGTACTCTTCCTGTTACATTATTACCAACATCATACTTACAAATAATCAACAGGCATTCATTGGTTAATCACCGTCAATCTAGCTCACTGATTGGTCCTTCTCGACCAATCAAGTCACCCGCACGTGCACAAGCAATTTTAGGCGCAAATTCTTCCTGGAGCCTGTCACGTGATACGACATGGTATTTAAACCCAACACGTGTGATTCTTTCTCAGAGGACGCAGCAGAAGAAGAATTCTTTGTTTCGACGCGGACTCTCGAACCTAACTTCTCTTCGTCACTCAACGCCATTACCAAAATGTGACTCTCAAAGAACTCCCGTCTTGACTAACGCAGTCAGACGTTAAAGAACTTTACATCATTTCACGCAAGTACAATCTCTGAACTCTTACCAACTTGTCCAATAGACAATCTCTAACATGCAACATACTAAATCTTCTAAACTGCATTTTAACGATCAACTCTTTCGTTATAAGTCTAGATACAAATAATCCCTAATCAAAGGGACGCAACTCAGTCTCACTTTTCAGTTCGCATCCATGTAATTTCAATACGTAATAAATTCAATTGTTATGTTTTTAACTCCATGTTCCCTTTTGTATTTCACCATTGCTAATGATTTCCACACCTTTCCTAACAAAAATAAATAATTGTGGGGAACAGCCCTTTCAACACGCAACTAACATGGCTAACCAAAACACACGCCATCTCACACAGGGCCCGTTCCGCTACAAAGTAAAAATGGAAACCAACTATAATAATTAATTTCCTGTTTGAGCTCTGGAGATGGGGAGAGTCTGTAATTAATAAACAGGAGTGGTCTTAATAAACACTAGTTTCGAACATTTTCTATTAAATAAATAAATAAATAAATAAAATAAACGTCCATTTCTTAATAGTAGGTACCTCGAAAGATTCGCTAAAAAATGGGCATGTTATGATAAAAAAATATCACAAACTTAATAAAAGCACAGTTTTATAATTATTTTTTCTTTTTCCTAATCGATTTCACCCCAAGCAGGGTAGTAAAGCAAAGGAAAGAATTAGGAACAACATTATGACTGAGCTGGAAGAGAAACGAGTAATCAGGAGGACAGTAGATAGTGATTGGCATTGCATTTAAATTTTTGGAGATTAAAGTTGGCTGGAAAGCATGGAGCCGGAAGGGTGTTTCACAAGCGAAAAGTGTGAGAAAAGAAACGGTTAGCATAGAATTAACAGCTACATCTAGCCAGCCCAACTGTAAATTGATGAATTCTCAACGTCAATCTAATGCAGCGCTTAAATTAAATAATTCTAGGTACTATAGCTAAGAAGAGCTAATCCGAACAATTACCATGAAAGTATTTATAGAAAAGGAACAGTGGGGTAACCTCACGGCGATGGGAAAATGACTGAAACCGATGTTAGTACTAAGAGAAAAGATCAAAGTATTTTTTGAATTATGAAATTATATATATTTTTTTAACCCTTTTCAAACCTTCAAAATTTTAATTAAATTTTTTTGTTTTTCTTGCATCAAACAGTGTTGACATAAATGTCGTATATGGATGCCCATATTTATAAAACCCAGCACGTTTACCCCCCCCCCACGCAAAAAACCCCTCCAAAATTCTTTTTAAAATACTGGGCATCGCATATTTGTAGTAAGTTTTTCCATTTGTGAATATAGTTTTTACTTGATAACAATATCACCTTGTAGCGGCTGCTATGTTTTACCACGCTCACATTTTATTCGTCTGCGATTGGCTAATAAATCAATATTAACTTTCTATAGGACAATTTAGCCATCGCAGTCGTTGCTTTGAATTTTTCGATTTTGAACTTGCTTGCTTGTTTCGTTAGTACGAATTTAGTGATTGGTTAATTTTTAACCAATCACATATTTTTAATGCCAAATAAACTGTTCCCACGCTTTCCCTGGGAGCCTATCCTTTTCCTTAAAAGAGGCAACTTTTTCACAAGTCACCAGAAACGTCCAGTAAAATTTGCTTATCTACACAAACCTACGTCCTTCCTCACAACATTTCAAACGCACACACAGACACACAATTTTGTAATATAATCTTACATTTCTCTCTGTACTTTGTTAAGTTCAATCAATCGGAACATTTTCTCTCAAGAAGACTTTCTTCAGACAATCAATTACAAATCAAAAATACAGTTAAAGGGGAGCAACTTCTTTCCCTTAATCTATATATTGAAATCAATTTTATTGTATGTTTGTTCTTGTATGATATTTCAATATACATACTTGTTGATTCACATTTGGAGTTTTGTTGTTTACTTGAATCCTGTACGTCGGAAGTACAATAATATAAATAGTAGTGGTCCATCTACCCTCTGGTACCATTACAACCTAACCTCTACAAATTAATACAGAATTATTAAAATTAAAAAACATAAAAACAGTTATTGTAAAAATTCATTATTCTTCGAAAATATTTTTTCTTAAGACAATAGCGTCCATAATATATTTTATTTATAAAACAATTAAAAGCATTTATAATTAAATAATATTGCATTTTTATTTTACGATTCAGCGCAGATTTACTGTAACTGGGGTCCTATTTGACCAAAAACATTTGATGATTTAAAGTCTCCAAGGACTTGTGCTTATAACTAATATAAACATTAAGCGCTACAAAATAAATTTCTTGATGTTTAAAAATAATTTCATTAATTTATGAAAGTTTCATTAAAATCCGACAATTTTTTTATTTTTGCCAGAATTTCTACTTCAATGTGTTTTTAGCAGTAAAAAGGCGTTCAAATTTCCCGTACCAATTTATGGTCCCGTGTTGACGCCAGAGAAACAAAATTTTTTACTAAAATTTCGAAGATTCTAAAGGGGATAAAAAAATTACATAGAAAATCATTTTGTCTTTCCTCACAATAATTATTTACACATGTATGCTTATTATTTAACGAATTTTTAGAGGTACCTAAATACACACACTCACACATACATACACATACGCACATACACACACACATATATACACACATGCGCGAGCGCGCGCACATACACACACTTATATATATATATACATATAAAATAGGGAGAGCTACGCAAATATATATATATATAGTTTTTATTTGATATTAAGTACTTTTATCCATAAATATAGCATACCTTAAAATTATACTTTTATGTTTTTATATATATATATATATATATATATATATATATATATATATATATATATATATATATATATATATATATATATATATAAGCAGCATATCTTCATTCAAGCATGCTTGGCTGAATAATATTATTTAATATTTTATCAATCTAATATGTTTCACTTTTATTAAAATAAAATTTTTATTAAAGATTTAAATTTGAGTGTAGCTTTGAAACATTAGATTCGGTAACGTTTCTTATTTGTTCTTTATCTTATCATATATATATATATATATATATATATATATATGCGTGAATAATTTTTCAGTTCTAATTTTATGTTGGTTATATTTTTCTTTAAATGCCATATCCAATTATTGGGGGAGTAATCAATGATGGCTCTCCACTGATTCCTTTTCTATATTTATCTGTAAATGGCCATGATTTTGGGGGGAAAGATTGCCCGGTGGGTTCTTGTTGTCTTCACCGTTTTGAATTCAGAGTAGGCCTTCTCCTAGACTGGCTGCTACCAAATATTATAAAGCCCACACATTGCTTGGTAGAGGTAGGAGATTCATGTTTTTTTCCCCAGCAGACGAGGCGTAAATTTGAACTTGGCTCGCCGGTCCCCGTCTCTGCGTCAATAAGTTACCCTACCCTCTTCTTATTCATCGAAATCATAGTTTATGTATAAGTTTAATATTTTTAAGTAAAGAAAAAAGTATCATTTTTTATGACGCTCAAATCGTAACTATCTTCCTCCCATTCCATTACTGCTGTAAGCTTGACCTGGTAAGTCACTTTCCCACAATCATCATAACGTAACTCCCCTGTGCCTTTTCTTATAAATAATTTCTTCATGAACGTTCTTTCTTTAGTAATACGAATTTAAGCGCAGTACTAGATTGGTAGCTAAGTCTCACCATTTTACAGTTGAAATGACTAAATGTAACCGTAAATTCTATGGTAACAGTTTATTCTCTCGCACTTGTGAAAATCTCTTCCGGCTTCTTGCATTCCAGACAACTTTGATTTTCAAAATTAAAAAAAAAATGTTATATCAATTGTTATCTCCTTGATTCCTGTTTTTTATTGTCCTCTGTCGTTAATATTTTTTTTTCCAGATTCTTTCACATACAATAACCCATTGTGTATTAATGGATTATTGCCTTGCCTGGGGTGAAATGACTAAAATAAAAATAAGCTTTGTAAATGTCAAAGTTTTAATAATTCTGCCGGAATAATCTCCCTTGATTATATAACACGCAAAGAGTGATTTCCCCTAATTATTATAGCACATTTTTCAAAACAAATTCATTTTTACTTACCGTATTTTTTTATTTTTATTAATGATAGCAAAGAATAAGGAATATTTAAAAAAAAACTATCAGTGTCTCTGTTATTCAAACTTTTATTTTAAAAAAATATGCTAACTGTTGCAACTGAAAGTATGTTTTTTTTCATTTTATTTTATTTGAAATGGGATATAGCACTCACGGTAGACTGGGCGGATTAACTAGCAGGGTAGACTTGTGTGCTCTAGCCTTGGGTAGCAGCCAGTACAGGAGAAGGAATACTATGAATTCACAACAGTGGAGAAGGAACCGTTCCACTAATTTTCCGATACGAGTTCAAATTTTGACCGCGTCTGTTGTATTCACTTTCACACAAATATTCTTAGGAAAGGCATGACTCCAACACTTCCACCTTAAACAGTAGGGTAAGAGGGAAACGACATTGAATAAGAAAAATGAATTCTTGTAATACGTGCCATGTCTATTCAGGACGTTGGCAATCATGGCTCTTCACAGCTTCCTATCATTTGTAGCTGTAGTCAATGTTTTTCCCTTACTATCCCTGCCAGTCCTTGTTCTGTTATTCATTTACGCAAGTTTATTGGGTAGGTTATTCGCTGTCAGTTACCTCTGTCCTTCTTGCTTTCAATATGTCATGCAAGTGTTAAATTCTCCAATCCCTCTTTCCTCATTATGTGCCCAAGTAATTTCAACTTTTAACAAAACAGCATGTATGCGTCTCTGTAGCATGACACCTACTTGCACCGAAGATGGGAGACCATGTCTCTCCACAACTTCCCATCCTTTGCTGCTCTTATTAAGGTTTGTCTTTTCACTCTCCCTCTCCGTCCATCCACATTTTGCTTGTTAGGGGTAGGGTTACTAGAGGTGTTTCCTTCTGTCTCTCTTGCCTATGACGTGTAAGTGTCAAATTAGACACATTTCCTCTTTATGTACTCCAAAAATCCCAACTATCTTTTTCGGATGTTAAGTATAAGTGTCCTTTTTGTTTCAATTTTCCTTAAAAATTCGTTATTGCTCATATGCTCTGTCCACGGTATCCTTCTGTCGAGCCACATCTTTATTGCTTCAATTCATCTCTTCATCCGCAAGGAATTTGCCCATTGTTCACTGCCATATAGGAGAACTGATATTAGAAAGCAGTTCAGCATTCTTTTCTTTGTTTCTAACGAATTACAGTGAGCCCTCGCCTATCCGCGTTTCAGCATTCGCGGCTTCACACATTCGCGGATTTTTCTTTAGAACATATGTACTTGTTATTCGCGGAAACTCCGCATACTGACGTGTTTTTCTGAAGAACATATTTACAAATTATTCTCCGAGAACTCCCTCGATTCGCGTATTTTTTAGATTGTAGTGGACGCCTACGCAAAAAATAGACAGTACTTTCTTCAACAGACAATTTACTCATCGCACGAACCGCATAAAAACTTATCGTGTTTCTTGCTTCACCTAACTAGCCATAATAAAAAATCAACAATTGGTCGATTTTTGGCCAATCAAATAAATTGACACTTTCGTCAACATTTTTCCCGCGCTCGTCTCTGGAGCCTACCTAAGTGTATAAGAACCAGAAATTTGAAGAAGAACTTTCAGTAGAATATTAAATTCCACAACCAAAAACCTCGTACGTGTATTCTCGCAATCTTCTACTCACACACACACACACACACACACACACACACACACACACACACACACACACACACACACACACACACAGACATTAACTACATTCACACAAAACAGTGAACTGTCTGTTATCCAAGCCAAGTGAACTATCCAAGACTTTAACATTCTTCTTCACGAACATCTAACTCTTAAATTGAAACATCAAACACTTTTATTCTATAATCAAATCTAAACAAAGAAAGTTCTTTCAACATGCACACAATTGTATTCACATACAATACAAGGGAAGTAACTTTTTACGACTTAATCTTTATTGTAAATAACAGAATTGTATTTATGCTTGTTCCAATACATGTTTCATTTGTTGATCATTCAATCATCTCTTGTTGCTCTTTTTTGTGTGTTCGTTGCAAATTTAATGTGGAGTGTTGATATCAACGCAACCTTCGACAAAAAACCTTCTCATATATTTCTTACCAACGCAACAATCAGCACCCCACAAGATTGAACATTTTAAAAATATTCTTGTATTATTTTATTTATTTAAATAACTTAAAACATTTAACAGTCTATTTTTATGGTAAAAATTGGCAGAATTGTACAACTTAAAAAAAAAATACATGCATAGAGCTTGGGCTTTGTTCTTTGTTAGGGGCTACGGCTGGGGCCTTAAAAGTGGCTTCTGCTAAGTCTGGGGGGCATCATCACAGTTCTGTTTTTAGAAAATGTTTTAAACTTTATATTTTATGTCTTGTTACACATATTTTATACAATATTTTCAATGGTTGTATCGATCTAGGCGGAATTAAAAACGATTATTGTACATATGAAAGAAATTTTTGTACGCTAAGTTAAAGTGTATGGTCACCAATACTATTTTTCAAAAATGTTTTTAAAAGGGTCTGAAATGTTTCTAAAGTGTTTAGGATGAAAGTTTAAGGCATATGGGGTTTTAACAATCAAAATAGGTAATTATAAGCACTTTGGTGTGGGGGGTACAAGTATTCGCGGATTCTAACTATTCGCTGCCGGTTCTGGTCCCTAACTCCCGCGAATACGGTGGGGTGGGGGGCTCATTGTATTCTTGTTTCTTAACCTAAAATCGTAACAGAATTTAGAAAAGCAGTTTGAAGAGAAAGAGTGAGAAGGACAAGTTATGCGATCCGGGATACAACCGAGATTTACCAAAGGTTAGGTGTGACACAAGGCCGAAAGTATAGAGCACCCTGTGAGAATCATAACTCGCTAGTCAATCGTAATTAATCTAGCGAGACAAGCTTGCTAACCATTATTCCACATTGAAGTACACAAAGCGATTTTCTAAACGTAACTCCGATGTGGCACAAGGCCCAAAGTATGCGGCACCCAGTGAGGATCGAACTCACTAGTCACTTACAACAGATCTAGCGAGATGAGCCAACCATTACACCACGTCGAAGTGCCCTGCGACCCGAGATACAACAACCAGTGAATAAAACTGAATCATTCTTCGTGCGCGTGGAACTGAAAACAGTGGGGAGGGGTGGAAAATAGTGGGAGAGCCGATAAAGTCAAGGGTTGTTCTGTGCGGCACACATTCTGCCCCTGGCGGCACACACTCTATCTAAGCCACTGTTCTGAATGTAAGTAGGTTTTGAAATATTCATTTTCTTGTGTTTCTAATTCACTTATCAGTAACTCTCGACATATCTAAGAGTTTCAACTCAAAATCAAAGGCACACAACACTGATTTTTTGGTAGTCAATCATAATTCAATTATTAGAATCAATATTAATTACTTCTATCATTCATATTCATGTTCAAATTGTGAACATTGCATAAACCAATGCCATTGTAATGAAAATGGTTTACTAATTATAATGGCATTTGCGTGAGTTTTTTTCTCGAAAAGTATATAGTGTAGTGTGTTGTATGCTATACATACTATGACTAGGTATTAAGAAGTTTTCCAGATGGGAAACGAGACACGTCTTGTCACTACGGTATCCTGTGGGTAAAAAGAGAGAAAAAAATGAGAATCTTTGCTCTTTCCTTTCATACTGCTTTATACAACGCCACCTAGAGACGTTAAGATGTCTCCTTGCAGACAAGGTGCGTAATTAGTAATGGATATTAATTACTTCTATTGCTCATATTCATGTTTATATTGTGAACACTGCATAAGACAAAGCCATTGTAATGAGAAGGGTTTACTAATTATAATGGCATTCGCGTTTGTTTTTTCTTGAAAAGTATATATAGTGTAGTGTGCTGTATGCTATACATAATATGACTGAGTATTAAGTTCTCCAGAGAGGAAACGAGACACGTCTTGTCACTATGGCATCCTGTAGGTAAAAAGAGAGAAAAAACGAGAATTTTTGCTCTTTCCCTTTATACTGCTTTATACAACGCCACCTAGTGGACGTTAAGATAAGTCCCCTTGTAGACAAGGTGCGTAATCCCCCAATGTATTAAATGTTAGTTCAAAACCCCTTGGTACTAATGCTGTGATGATAACACCCCATTAAAGGAGCGTTAATACCGTTTAGATGAGAAAAGGGTCAGTAAACTATAAATGCAGAATGTGCCTTTAATGCTAGTGCCGTGCACAGCCGTGACCACCGAGATAGCAGGCCTGCTTCATTGGGCTACGGTCTCTCGGTGGTCTCGGCACAGCTCTATGGGCCAATCCCCGATATTTCTACAACCTTTGCACGAACGCAGAATACACTCTGTAGTTCATGCCGATTTTTAGCCGTTCATATTCCAACACGTTAGAACACGTCAAATTTATCGACAGATATAATATGCTTACATTTCCGATTAGAGCTCACTTCAAATTATCTCTTGAGAAAGAAAACTTAAAATTACTTAATTAGTGTCAATTTTGCATCCCTATGAAAATGGAAGATTATAAGGCTCATTTTAAACACTTGATGCTTTTTATTTTTTACTGTAAGGGCAAAAATGCCTCACAATCAACAAAAAAGATATGTGCTGTGTACGGTTTAGGTGTTTTAGCTGACAGAACAGCACGGAAGTAGTTTGCTAAGTTTAAAGTTGGTGATTGTAGCCTTATTCATGAAGAACAGTCAGACAGGCCCTCCCCCAATATAGATGACGACCAAATCAAGACAATGGTTGAGAATAACCAGCATTACACAACGTGGGAATTGACAGAAATACTAAATTTATCAAAATCCACCATCCATGAGCACTTAGCGAAGCTTGAGTACTCAAATCGTTACGATATTTGGGTACCACAAGAGCTGGGTGAAAAGAATCTTTTGGGTCGCATTTCATCTGCGATTTTCTGTATAAACGCAATGAAAATGCACCCTTTTTTAAGGAAATTGACGGTGAAATTCGGTCGTTTACAACAATGTTCAGCGAAAAAGATTCTGGGGTAAGTGACACGAGTCAACTTTAGTCCCCTCAAAAGCAGGTCTTCATACTAAGAAAGTCATGCTATGCATCTGGTGGGAATAGAAAAAAATCCTGTACTATCAGCTTCTTCCAAGTAACCAGTCAATTGATTCTGAAAAGTACTGCTCGCAGCTGGGCGAATTAATGGCAGCAATTCAAGAAAAACACCCAGAATTGGCGAAAAGGAAATGTGTTTTCCATCAGGATAGTTCAAGACTTAATGTTTCTTTGGCGACTCGGCAAAAATTGTTGCATCTTGGCTGGCATGTGTTAACCCACTCGTCATATTCGCCAAACATTACTCCTTCGGATTTTCATTTATTCAGGTTCTTGCAGAATAATCTCAATGGTAAAAATTTTAATTTTTTGGATAACATAAAAACCACCTTAATGAGTTCTTTGCCGAAATCACCGAGGAAGTGGAATCTTCAAGTTAAAGGAAAAATGGAGAAAGGTTGTGGAACAAAATGGTTCATATTTAGTTGAATAAATATTTAATAGCATAATTTTGTTTTGTGTTTTAATTTCCTTTAAAAATCGGCATGAACTTTTCCGGATAACGCAATAGATTGACCAGACCAGCTATGACAAAGAATGTCGCCCTAATGACCTTCCAATCTTGACGCAGGACTGTGATGGTTGGCGTAATAGATTCATGAATGTCCGAGCTAACTCCGCTGTTTCCAATTCTTCATGTCAAACACAAGTGCTCCCACAGCTCATGTAACAAAAACAGAACTTAATTTCGCCCGGCTCCGCGAATCCACTTTCGGAATACTGTTCAAAATCATAAAAATCTTTTCTGACCATAACAGCCATTTCTGAGCCAACCAACTATAAAGCTAACGTCGATTTCACCCACGAGAGCAGATCCGACCTGGCTGGTATTAGCAACAGAACTCCACGATACGAGAGACTACATGACTGCTCATGCCATCAGCAGCGACACCAAGGCGCTATCAATAACAGCGATTTCTTCGGTGAACGATGACATCAGCAGCAAAGACTAACCCTCGACTATTATTACAACGCGATAATCCGTGGAATATTTCTCTCACGAATCTATTTCTCTCGACCACATGCGTGTCGATTTTATCCCACGTGACTATCTCGACTACTTATGATACCATGACTGGTGTCAAAGGTTGACTGGCGATCTAATTTTTAATTTCAAAGAAAGAAAAATATTTTTCCTGTTAAAACAATGAGATACCATGTATTTTCTGGTTTGTTTTTGAGTATAGTGTGAGAGGTGAAATTGTAAGCTTGGTCATTAGGTACAGTCTTAGATCTTAAGTCTGTTGAACTTGAGTATTGTTTTCATTTGTTGAAGGAATTATTACTTGAAATGAGTAACACAAAGTAAATCTGTACAGGTCAGGTTTGTTTTGATAAGGAATATGATACACTATCAGATGGCGGTGACGATGACACCTGTGATAATCAGGTCAAATGAGGGTGAGATTCCGGAACATGGATCCACTGAAAGTAGATATGAGTGAAATGACACAATTTGGCCCGCCAGTAAAGTAAGAGCTAGGATGGAGTTTCTCGTCTCCCCTCCGATACTTACGACACAGGGGCATTATTTTGATTGAATCACCAATCATATTGGGGTCTTGGGGGCTCCCCCCACATTGATGTGGATGACACAAGACCATTGGTCAAGCATTATTATTGGCTATCCAATCAGAGCAGTACAATTGCGGTTTGCACACTCATAAAAGTAGTCACAGAAAGAGCAGAGCAGTAAGATCGAACTGGTCTCACTGCTACTAGACCATCACCCTCTCTGCCGGCAGACCTTGGTGCCTCAACCATCTAAAGACCTGTTCTCTACGCGGCTTTTTGAACTTCCTCGATCAGCTGCTTTCATTTAAATAGTTGAACGACTATGGGTTGTTTAGCCATAACTTCAACCGCCAGTCAACCCCTTCCTCCCATACAAATCCCTTTTGTTTATGTATTCATGATATTAATCAGTCATCGTACTATAAATAAAAATTGTTAGTTTTACACTTCTTAATGAGTTAATTAAGTTTACCGGCGACACCGATGAATTTAGTCTTTCTGTTGTGGCCTGTTAGGTGGGTGCCAGAAAGAAAGACACGGAAATAAGAATGTAGGTTGAACAAGTGTATTGAAATAACAGAACATATATACAAAATAAGAGTGTTATTAGTCAGCAGATAGAAGTGTCCGTTTGAGCTGTCAGATTACACTACGTTCAGGCTGCCTGCCTTAGGAAGTCTCGCAGGTTAGTATTTATGAAGGAAGAAGAGTTCATTCTAATGTAGATAGGTCACCATAACATTTTCACAAGCATAGTCAGGACAGAGAGGAGTTAAGCTTAATCTTCCACAGTTCTTCTTCACCGATATTCCTACGGATACTGGTACAGAGCGGGCTCGACGGAGACTGACTAACGGAGACGGACCAAAGTAAGAGTGTCATCCAACTAAGAACGCAACAACAGCAATAATCCTTGTGTTATACTCCGAACGAACTCTCAGTCTTCTTCAACTGATATACGATATACTTAGCAGTTTTTCTCCCTTTAGCTAAGGCCCTCCATATTGTTTTGCTATCCATTCACACAAGCTCATCAGGTAAGTGACTCATTGCCCTCCCCTATGCACCCACATGAAAATCAGTTGCCGAATGAGCAGAGAAGTAAGATCGAACTGGTCTCACTGCTAGTAGACCAACACTCTCCCTGCCGGATGACCGTGGTGTCTCAATCAGCTAAAATCCTGTTCTCTGTACCACTTTTTGAATTCCCTCGATCAGCTGCCTTCATTTAAATAGCTGAAAGATTCTGGACTGTTTAGCCATAACTGCAACCGTCAGTCAACCTCTTCCTCCCAGCTTAAGAATTCCTTATACGGTGAAACTTCTTGAAATCCTTTTTCTTTATGTATTCATAATCTTAATCAATCAACTTGCCATAAATTAATAAATAATTAGTGTAGATAGGTTTATTATTCTTCTTCTATGTTCCACATCTCTTCGGGACATAGGAAGTTGTGGAGAGCCATTATCGTTTATCTCGTGTGGCACTTAGCAGTTTTTTCTCCCTTTAGCTAATGCCTTCCACATCGTTTTGCCATCCATTCACACAAGCTCATCAGGTAAGTGGCTCACTGCCCCCCCCCCCCGATACTCCCCCATAAAAATCACTCACCAAATGAGCAGAAAAGTAAGATCAAACTGGTCTCACCGCTAGTAGACCAAAACTCTCACTGCCGGGTGACCGTGGTGCCTCAATCAGTTGATGTCCTGTTCTCTACGCTACTTTTTGAATTCCCTCGATCAACCTCTTTCATTTAAATAACTAGACGATTCTGGACTGTTTAGCCATAACTGCAAATGCCAGTCAACCTCTTCCTTCCAGCTTAAGAATTCCTTATACGGTGAAACTTCTCCAAGTCCGTTTTGTTTATGTATTCATGATCTTGAAGTTAATTAGGTTTACCGGTGACACCGATGATTTTAGCCTTTCACAAGACTGAAGAGTAGTGAAGCCTGATCTTCGACAGTTCTTCACCGATATTCTTACGGATACTGAAAGACAACGTGGACTGGTGCAGAGAGACTGACCAACGGCGACGAACCAAAGTAAGAGTGGCATTCAACGAAGAACGCAACAACAGAGCCGCAGACTACCTTGTGTTATACTCCGAACGAAACCTCAGTCTCCTACAACTGATATACGATATACCAGAAAAGAGCAAACCATCGAAGCTTGTAGATCACGGGAAATAAAAAAAACAAAACAAACCGAAACTTTTTCATTTATCTCAACCTCGTCTTATCTCCATCTATTGTTTTTTTACTTACACTTTTTTCTTGTTAACGGTTAAGCCATTGTTAGACTTAAATTATTTTTTTAAAAAAGGGGATAGTTTGGTGGGCATGGAAAAGGTCAAAGACTTTTGGGAGTTTAAGCTATGTTCTGTGTTTAAAATGTTTTAAAAAAAGATCCGGGGATTTTTTCTTTCTGTTATATTAATAAATGCACTCAGTTAAATTCACTGACATTGGACCCCTAAACTTTTATTTATATCTGACAACCACCAGGAGTCTATAGGTTTGTTTTATGATTGATTCATTTTCTACGGCTTATCAGACCTTTGTAAGTTATTTAAAGCCAGAAAAGAATTTTTAGATTGTAAGAATTTTTCTTCCTTTTTTTTATTTTTTATTTTTTTAGAGCAAATAATGGTTTATTGATACGAGGAGGCATGATAGAATAATGAATTGCCGCCCGGATTCAGGAATCCCAGTCGAGTTACATTAAGTTACTTAACTAATACCGTTCTGAAGCCAATACTGCTTACCCTCAGCTATAGGTAAAATAGTAGGACAGACTGGGTTTTATAGCCTTGGGTGGGAACATGTCTAGGAGAAGGAAAACTCTGAATTCAAAATGTATGTATCCCTGCACATACTATACAAGAAAAGGATCGTTCGTATTGATCCGATGATCTTGACTAGCTGGGAGGAGGAGAGGGGAAATGGATTCATAACATTTCCAGTGGCATTTGCGCGTAAGGGACGAATCCAACGGGAATTAGAACTCGGCTCTCCGATTAACAATTCCGAGTCATTATTCATGACACCATCCGCACATACAAGCTTACAGCAGCTTGTATTCCCAAACGGTCACCCATCTAAGCACTCAGCAGGCATGACGTTGCTTAATTTCTGTGATTGTACCGGAACCGGTATTTCAACGTGATTTGGCCGTAAGCTCGTTGTCATGTGAGAGATGTGAAAATTTGACTTCATATGGGGCAAGGGTTAGCCAAGTAGTCTTATGGAGCATTTTACTGAAATTAAAGAAAAGTCAGATCGATCCTCATAGGGTACCCTAAACTTGTGGGCTGGAGGAATTTTAACTTTTTGTTAAAATGAACGAAATTTAAAGAGTATTTTATAATGTCTAATGTTTAGATGCATTTAAACTGATCAAATCTTATTTCAGAGAACAATAAAATTAAATTTTGTTTGATTAAAACCCTGCTAACATGGAAGTACCCAAGAATCATTTGAGGCACATAATGCTTTATGAGTTCAAGAAATGAAACTCAGCAGCCGAAGCGGCTAGAAACATTCACTCAGTTTATGGAGAGGAATGTGTGAATGAAAGAACTTGCAGAAGATGGTTTGCAAAATTCAGAGGTGGAGATTTCACCCTTGAAGATGAAGATCGAACCGGACGTCCAGTTGAGTTTGATGAAAAGCTTCTTGAAGCAGCCCTTGAAGAAAATCCTGCTTAATCAGTTGAGGAATTGGCAGTGGTTCTCAGTTCAAACCATACAACTGTTCATCGTCATCTTCAACAACTTGAAAAAGTTCCTAAACTTGGAAAATGGGTGCCTCATGAATTGTCTGAAAACAACCTCAAATCCCGAGTTGACATCTGCTCTTCTCTCCGTTCAACTTGTTTCACCTTTTTTGGATAGACTTGTGACTGGCGACGAAATTTATCAAAATGTTAAGCGTCGTAGACAGTGGCTTGGTAAAAGGGAAGGACCCCAGCCACAGCCGAGAAGGGAACTTCATGGGCAAAAGGTTCTTCTTTCAATCTGGTGGGATTGCCAAGGAATAATCCACTTTGAATTCTTACCACCTAATACAACAATTAATGCTCAAATATACTGTCAGCAATTAGAGCGTTTGAACCAAGCTTTGAGGAAAAAAAAGACCTGCTCTAGTGAATCGAAAACGGGTGATGTTTCATCAGGACAATGCGCGACCATACACAGCAAGAATCACGTCACAAAGATCGAAGAACTTGGTTGGGAGAAAATTCCTAATCCATCTTATTCTCCCGACCTTGCTCCTTCAGACTACCATTTGTTTCGTAGCTTACAGAATCATTTGGAAGAAACAGCTTTTGTAACACAGGAAGAGGTTAAAACTGACATTTGTGAGTTCTTCGAATCAAAGCCAAAAGAATTTTACAGTAATGGAATTAGTAAGCTTGTTAATAGATGGAAGGAAGTAATAGATAATCAGGGAAATACATTGTTGATTGAATCTGTAATTAAATGTAACATTTGGTCACTTGTTTTCTTTATTCAAAATTCGGACAGAACTTATGGGATGACCTGATAAAATTGTTATGGGCGATATTATGTTACATTATTCTTCCGAGGGGCTTAAGGCCACATCACGCTGAACCAACAGTTCCCGTATGTTCACCGAAGTTAAGCAACGTTAAGACTGGTTCGTACCTATATGGGTGACCATTTAGGAATATCAGGTGCTGTAAGCTTGGGTATGCTGGTGGTCTAATGGTTCGGAATTGTTAATCGGAGAACCAAGTTCGAATTCCAGTTGGGCTCGTGATATACACTTAAGGTATGAACCCACCTCTCCTCCCAGCTATGGGTTAATTAGTAAGACTCATATCACTAAATCATTATAAACTTTAAAAATATTCTTACAATCTAAAAGCATTTTATGGCTTTAAATAACCTGTAAAAAAGTAATAGAAACCAAACCAACTATTCTTCTCTTGTCTTGTCAGCAACTGATTTTTTTTCTACCCTGGGCTCGAACTCATTTACTCGAGAAAATCGTTTCACTATTTCAGGACACACGACCTAAAATGATCGAAGTTATCAATTCGCAAAAAATCACTTAACGGACAATTGGTCTTCGCTGTCAGTCAGTCAACACGTGGCAGGATAAGTGTATATGATATTAATATGCATTTTTCGAACATTCGCTTTCAGCTGCCTCCATAGCTCAGTGGTTAGAGCACTGGTCTTGTAAACCAGGGGTCGTGAGTTCGATCCTCACTGGGGGCTGTTGTGATCTGTTTGTCACATTTCTTTTGAAGTGATGCAATTTTATTAAAATTCTAGATAGAAAATTTTTCTTATTATTATGCGAATAAAATCTGATTTAGATAAACAAATCTATTATTTCATTCTAGTTTTTGATTTTTCCGATTGAGGAAATTTATTACAACTGCTTTTTTAGGTGAAACATTTTAATCCTGTTTTTTTTAAATTTTTTATCTAACGTCAACTACTACAAATACTACTATTACTCATTTATGTGCCATGCGTGATACACGCTTAGGCGATCATGTATCTATCTATCTGGAAGTAGGAGTAGGGGAATTTCAATTCGAGGTGCTGATCTTAATTGAAGAATGACTTTTATTGGTCAGATGAAACGGATAATCCGCTGCAACTCGGAAAAATCGATGTTGTTTATTTATTTAGATTATTGTTTAGCTCGCATATAAATGGGTAGTAATTTTGTCATTTTGGGAACATATCGATGTAGACCCAAAGGGTTCACAAATTCGAACGATAGAAGCATACCAGATTTATATACTGTGGGCTACTCCAACTTGGCTTTGTTAGATTCGCCAAGACGTCGTTCGGTGGCGCTGTTAGAAACCTATACAAACGTGACACTCCCTGTTTCTTTCTCTTTTCCTTGTAGAATGCAGTAGAAGTAACACCAGCATGGGACTTGTTCCCAGGCATGGAGATATTTTCCCCCTATTTATGACGATAAACTACCTCCGCGTCCTGGGTATGACGATAAACTACATCCGCGTCCTGGGTAAGACGATAAACTACGTCCAACAGCAAGGACTCTGATCAGGAGATTTTGAGGAGCGTGGAACCACCTCTTAATTGCTGGTGTTCCCAGGTCCACCCTGACCGAGGGTGATAGCACCTGTTAGGGTCCCAGGTATGGGCAAATAGTTAACCCCCAAACTCTGGTCAAAACACTATGAAAGTGTAAAAATAAGTTTTAATCCCAGAAATACTTTATAAAAAATTATTACCAGCAATAAATTTTTGAAGGAAAAAATATTACCAGCAATACATTTAAAAATATATATCTTACCAGCAATACATTAAAAAAATACCAGCAAAAAAAATATTACCAAATATATTACCAGCTAAATATTACCAAATATATTACCAGCTATACATTTTTGAAAAAAATTATTACTAGCAATAGATTTTGGAAGAAAAAATATTACCATGAATAGATTTTTGTATGACGTTTGTATATATATATATATATGTATATTTTGTCTGCTTTTCTTCTTTTAGTCCAACTAGAAGCAGTACCGCAAAAATGTTCCACTAAAAGAATGGTCAAGAATTGGCTCAAAATCAGAGACGCCAGGTTAAAATTTTAAATTAAAAATCGGTACAAATGATGATTTTTCTCATTTTTAAAAATTTTTTACGCCAATGAAACGATCTGATGACAGATCGGCTTTCTCAGGACAGAACGAAATATCCATTACTGTCGGACTTTGAATAAGTCCAAAGAAAACAAACAAGTCCGATATACATGGGTAAACAAATATATATTATGGGTAAACAAATATATTAATACACGAAGACATGAAAAGTTACATAGTGTTTGTATGGAGAAGTTATGTGTGTGTGTTGAGTGTCCGTACGTACGCGTATTGTCGTTAGCGTGTTCCCAGAATATGGGAAACGCTGTATCGGTGAGAGGTCACATATTGGTGTAAGTGGAAAAAGAACGATTTTACCTCGTCTCCGTGCGAGGTAGCGGCCCAAGGCCTGGGTCGAAAAAGAGAGAAGGGTCAGCCAGTATTTATAGTCAGGGGAGAGAGACCCCTGTTGAAGGATTAAGGAAACTGAGGAGGAGCTAACTGCGACAAATGTGCATTCCTAATATGAAGCTAAGTAAACAGTTCTAAATTTTCAGCCTTTAAGTCTTTAATCTCTAAAATTAAAATTATATTTAAAACTATTTATTAACAGGGAAAATGTCTGTTCCGAATATGAGACTAGGTAAAGCGATAGGGAAAGAGGTATTTTCTTAGGCCAAAAATTTAAATTAAAATTAAAGGAAAATGAAAGAAAGATAAATAGATAAAAAGAAATGAAGAAAGAAAAAGAGAAAAAGAAAAAAGAAAGAAAAAGAAATGAAGAAAGAAAAAAGAAATGAAGAAAGAAAAAAGAAAAAAGAAATGAAGAAAGAAAAAAGAAATGAAGAAAGAAAAAGAAAAAAAGAAATGAAGAAAGAAAAGAGAAAAAGAAAAAATGGAGAAAGAAAGAGAAAAAGAAAGAAATGGAGAAAGAAAGAGAAAAAGAAAGAAATGGAGAAAGAAAGAGAAAAGAAAGAAAGAGAAAAAGAAAAAGAAATGGAGAAAGAAAGAGAAAAAGAAAAAGAAATGGAGAAAGAAAAAGAAAAAGAAAGTGCAAGAAAGATAGAAAGACAAAGATAGAAAGAAAAAGAGTAAGAAAGAAAGAAAAAAGAAAGAAAGAAAGAAAGAGAAATAAATAAATAAAGAAAGAAAGAAAGCCTTTGTTGTGAGTTTTTTTAACGATAACTGCGGATTTATAATTGTGCTTTTTTTGTCTCTTTTTACCTTTTGTTTTTATTTATTTTGACTTTTGAGAAACTGGTCGTGAAGGTAAGGTTGGTTGTTGTTGCTGGCGATTATTTTTGAATTAATAAATAAATATTTTAATTAATTAAAATTAAAAAATATTATTCCCCTTTTTTTGATTTTGGTAAACTACCGTAAACAGAAACTAGAAAAAGATAAGTTATTTTCAGTGTGAGTAAAAAAGTAAACGATATGACTGAAATAAACTTAAGTAGCGAGTTTTTAAAGATTTATTTACACTCATTTCTTATTTCAAGGCGTAAATAATGAAGATTAAATTCATTCTTCTTTCTTAAAAAAAGGCTTGTAAAAGAAGCAGCATGTTTAACTGCTGCTCTAATCCGAGATCGGGGTTTTCAGTGAGGAAGGAAAACATTTGTCAGCTGAAAAAGATAAAGAAGAAAGAAAAAAAAATACAGAGAAAGAAAATTTACTTAGAAAGAAAGAAAAGAATTAGAAAGAAAAAAAAATACAATGACTCGAGGGAATGAAAACAAGACAAAATAATTCTTTATATTTAAATGTCATAGAAAAACTCTATAAATAGAAACAAATCCACCATTACAGTCACTGACAGCCACGTGGAATGGTGGGAGTGTAAATTTTATTCATAATATAAAAACGGAATTCTCGTAAGCCTCCATAGCTCAGTGGTTAGAGCACTGGTCTTGTAAACCAGGGGTCGTGAGTTCGATCCTCACTGGGGGCTGGGTGACGGATGTGTTTTTAAGCGTATCATTTAATAAAATGCGAATATCTATACATATAAATTCTGAATGAATTTCAGATACCTAGACTTTTCGACATTTTTGCCAAGATGTATGAGAATGCAAAAAACGTATTATTTGCGTCATATAAGATTCTTATAATCTTATATGACGCAAATAATACGTTTTTTGCAGTCGGGCGAATATATCTGATAATAAGATATATTCGCCCGACTGCTTTCTAGTTTAGCCTCTTCATATTCTTTATTTTAGGGAATGCATGAATTTTCTTCTTTCTGCACACAATTCCATGGTCGATTCTTTTGACAAATGCCATAAAGGTCGGCAAAGGAGAGCCGAGTGAAATGTATGAGAAAGCACGTGGTCACAGGGTCTTCGAGATAAATTTTTATCAGGGGTTACTCAGTTTCTCTTTAAGCCACATTACCCTTTCTATTCAACATTAAATACAGTGTAACCCGGATATAAGAGACCCGGATATAAGAGAAATTTTATCTGGTCCCAAATTAGAGCCATACTTACCTAAACAAAATAGACCAAACCCGGATATACGAGAAACCCGGATATAAGAGACTTATTATCCGGTCCCGACAACTCTCTTATATCCGGGTTACACTGTATTATTTATCACTAGGCTATTAGTCATAAAAAAAATGGAGGCTAATTTACGATGGATCGACACTACCGTCGTGAATTTCCGATCTAAGATCAAAGTCTCTTTCATGAAACTATTACGTAACATTATGATATTACCATAAAAATGACAGGTTGATATACTATGGATCGACATTACCATCAGGGTCATTGCGAATTTCCGGCCTAGGATCAAAGTCTCTTTCCGGGCCCTTCTTTTTTCTTTTTATTTATTTCTTTTTATTTTTTTTAGTTCCATATGCATTGTTGCGGGGCTGGAGCCCCTAAGGCAGTTTGTCATTGATTTAAGCCTCGTTCTGGCAGCTCGTGCGACAGCGCCTGGTGGCAAACTGTAGCGTTCTTGCTGTTCTTTTGGATCCATCAACGACGTGGAGGGGGAGGACATGCTGCATGAGCAGCATTTTCTCCCCCATACCATCCTGCCCAGGCTTGACCCTACCTTGCCGATGGGTGGGGATCAAATCCATGGTCATTGATGACCGGCGGGGCCTATATAAAGTTGCGGGGTGGACGTATTTGCGTGTCATATCACGTCGGGAAGTTTCTACTTTTTGTGATACTGCTCCTAGTTGGATTAAAACCAGCGGCAAATAAGATTCACACATGTAAAGAACAGGTCGTCATTATTACTTGTAGATGTGAAAGGAAATGGAATAATTTTCAACAAACCTCTATTTTCATATGTTTTATGTATGGCTAATAAAGGATTCGCAATATATAATAATATACTTATATGCATGCAAAAGTAGCTTAAAAGAAAGGAGACGGTATCTACCAACTGTTCCACGCAGTCAGATGTGGCACAAGGTCGAATTTAATGTGGGGTTCCCGAGCCCGTAGGCTTAGCCAAAAATTCCCCATAGACCCCGTATAAAACGGGGTCGGGTACGTGTTTCCCAAGACGAGACTATGCCCTTCAAATTAGCTCTGTTTGAGGATGCTCTCGGCCTGAAGACAGAGAGCTTAGCCAACCCAACTGAAGACGAATCTCCAACTGCGGGGCGGAAAAGAAAGGAGACATTAAAAATCTAGCAATTAGGAACTGTGTATGTGATACACACATTAAAGGCTTTACGCGCTCCTCAAATTCTGGAGCGGCTCCTGCTCCTACACACCAAAATGTAACGTGCTCTTCTTCTCGAACCTTTCATAAAAAAGGAGCCGCTCCAGCTCCCGTTCTTGAAAAAAAAGGAGCGCGCTCTTTTTTCACTCCATCGATACATTGCAATATTACATCAACACATTTTTAATAGTATTTTCACCTAATTCACGCAGTTTATTCTTCCCCATTTAACCACAAACATCAGCCTTAAAATTTATTTCTTTATTCTTATGTGTGTTGATAAAAAGTGGGTAGAATAAGTGGTCAGTGGAGGGGGGGATAGAAAAATTTTAGAAATTTAATTTAAATAAACAATCTTTCCTTTTAAAATCAACATTCTTTTTTTTTTCGAGTATGCGAAATATCATATTTTAATGAACAAAGTAACTAATAATAACAAAACAAAATTAATTGAAACAAAGCAAGTTCAGTCGACCATTGATGACAATTCCAGAACAACGTAACTATAAACAATTTTTCTATCTTCTGCCAGCCGCTATGATAGAGAAAGCATTACCTCGAACCATCGCCAGTGAGACACGCTGCAAGAGCCACTCCGTTTCGCGAGGCTCGTTCCTTAATCGAGACGCAATCGTGCCAATCCTCCGAAGGAACGCCAACGAACGAGGGCCAATAACCCATGAAGTCTCCACTGACACAGGATTAAAAAAAAATCTATCAGCAAGAGAATCTTTTCATGCATGCGAAAAAAGAAATGATTTTTCGAGTCACTGTGCGTACTTTCGTTTTAGAATAGGGAAAACGTTTTCCGTTTGTAATCTATTTTTAACTGTTTCAAATTGTATGTCATGGATGCAAAATAATGTTCGTTACAAGATGGAAATGCGAATCATTTGATAAAATAACATCGTTGCCGCTTGTTAACAGAAAACTGTTTATGTCCATATTTCTCCCCACTTCCACATAATGTTATCGCATTTTGGACAGATTTGACACTTCTCCGATTTTTTTTAAGTACCATCAAAAGGAAGAAAAATGAAAATTACAGTTTAAAATAAGACGTGACCGATTTTTTTTTAAATACTTGAATATTCCTACAGAAACAAAAACCCGAACTTCGAACATTGTGCAAATTAAGCTTACATAAAGAGTGCGTTTGATGTAGAAAATATTGTCCAAAATCTGAAAATCTGAAGATATTTTTCCGGGAATTCCACGTCCTGTGTATGACGATAAACTACATCCGCGTCCTGGGTAAGACGATAAACTACATCCAACAGCAAGGCCTCTTATCAGGAGGTTTTAAGGAGCGTGGAACCACCTTTTAATTGCTGTTGTTCCCAGGGCCACCGTGATCTGGGGCGGTAGCACCTATTAGGGTCCCAGCTATGGGAAAATAGTTAACCCCAAAACTGGGGTCAAATTGTGTAAAAATAGGTTCCAATAAATAAATTATTACCAGCAATACATTTTTGAAAAAATAAATATTACCACCAATAAATTTTTGATAAAAAAATGCCAGCAATATATGTTTGGAAAAATAATTACCAGTAATACATTTTTGAAAAAAAAATTTTACCACCAATACATTTTTGATAAAAAAAGTGCGAGGGGCAATATAAGTTTGGAAAAATTATTACTAGCAATACATTTTTGAAAAAAAGAAATATTACCACCAATACATTTTTGATAAAAAAAAATGTCAGCAATATATGTTTGGAAAAATTATTAACAGCAATACATTTTTGAAAAAAAGAAATATTACCAGCAATAGATTTTTGATAAAAAAAATGCCACCAGTATATGGAAAAATTATTACCAGCAATATATTTTTGAAATAGAGAAATATTACCAGCAATAGATTTTTGATAAAAAATATGCCACCAGTATATGGAAAAATTATTACCAGCAATATATTTTTGAAATAGAGAAATATTACCAGCAATAGATTTTTGATAAAAAATATGCCACCAGTATATGGAAAAATTATTACCAGCAATATATTTTTGAAATAGAGAAATATTACCAGCAATAGATTTTTGATAAAAAATATGCCACCAGTATATGGAAAAATTATTACCAGCAATATATTTTTGAAATAGAGAAATATTACCAGCAATAGATTTTTGATAAAAAAAATAGCATAAATATATGTTTGGAAAAATTATTACCAGCAATAGATTTTTGAAAAAAAGAAATAATTTCCAGCAATACATTTTTGAAGAAAAACATATTACAGTGTAACCCGGATATAACAGAAACCCGGATATAAGAGAAATTTTATCTGGTCCGAAATTAGACTCATACTTACCTAAACAAAATAGACCAAACCCGGATATATGAGAAACCCGGATATAAGAGACTTATTTTCCGGTCCTGACAACTCTCTTATATCCGGGTTACACTGTACCAGCAATACATTTTTGAAAAAATATTGCTAGCAATAAAAATCTTGTGGGCATTTAAGATTAAGGCGACGGGTGTGAATTCGTCGCTAGTCAAAGAATTATATTATTTTCTTCATAAAAATTGTTTGATATTCACATATATATAAAATAAAAGAGTTTGGTCAATAATATCAAGAGAAAAGGGTGAAGTATTTACTGATAGTCTTCTTTTTTTTTAGGACTGTAGGAATTTAGATTCTTTCGGTTGAAGCTTTCTTCTTGAATCAAAAGGACCGGAGTCGACCTCAATAGTCGTGGCTGTGGGTTCATGAGGCAACTGGCTAGTTGATACGAAATCCTGTTTATTTTTGTACCCTCTAGAACCCAGTAGAAGTTTCTAGAGACTTCTAGAAACTTCCATTCTTTTATTACGAAATCTAAAGGGAATGGTGAATGGGAGCTTTTCGTAAGGTAAAAAGGGCATCTAGTAGCTACAGATTTAAGTCATCATTTTAAGCTAGGTTTTGTATTTTATAGTATAAGTGTAAAGAAATAGGACAAAATGGGGCCTCGTAACAACGTAAGCATCATTATGCTATGCAAATACAGTGTAACCCGGATATAAGAGACCCGGATATAAGATAAACTCGGATATAAGAGAGATTTTCTCTAGTCCCGAATTAGAGCCTGTGTTAATGTATATATAATAGACCAAACCCGGATATAAGAGAAATCCGGATATAAGAGACTTCTTATCCGGTCCCGACAACTCTCTTATATCCGGGTTACACTGTATCGTGTTTTGTTGCGTATTTAAGGATATATTGTGCTGTAACAATATAATCGTCTGTATTTCTCCCGAATCTTTCAGTTAGTTCTGTGTGTGTGTGTGTGTGTGTGTGTGTGTGTGTGTGTGTGTATGACATTATTGGATCTAAGGAAAAGGGCTCACCACTGATAAATAAACAATTCTCCCATTAAATCTCCAGAAATGTCCCCTCCCCAAATCAAAAGACTTCGAAGCCCCACGCAGGACTCGATGTCTAATAGGAAAAGGCAGAAACACATCTTCAACCCTGGAGAAGATGTATGCCGAATATCCCCTGCACAATCTGAAAAGGCTCGAGATTACGGGAACCGAATTAAAGACTTGAGATATCTTTTATCCATGAAGCATTTCGCAGATAAAGAGATTGAAGAGCCTCATAATTTTCCCGATGCGGAGAGAGTACTAACTGTTATGAGAACTGGGACGGCGGCTAAACAGGCTTGGGCCATGCTTGATGAAGCTATAGCCTCCTTTAAAATGCCCACGCCAATTGCTATAGTTCAGAATGAAAAACTGAAAATAATGAAACAATTTTGTGCTGGGAGGGTCCCTGTTTTTGTTCACCCCTCCCTCTATAGAGCTCCTAAGCTAACATTTCCCTGGGATATAGGCGGAATCTCCCAAGACGGTACCATCAAGACTGAGATGAGCCATGGGTCAATGGGAGAGGCTGTCGGTATCCTTACCCCGACCATGTTCAAACCAGTGTCCCAATCCTAATTCGGTCTGATAATGGCTCTCTGGTTAGCAAGCTTGAATGTCCGGGGCCTGAGTTCGGAGTCTCGAAGGGCGAGACTCGATCGCGATCTTCAGCACCACGGAGTGGATGTATGTTGTGTACAGGAGACCTATTTTTTATCTCGCGACCATGAGGACATTCTGTCTAAGAGGTTCGTCCTCTATTCAGCATGTTTTGATGGACGCTCGAGGGGTGTTTCCTGGCTGGTGAGCAAGTCTCTGGATGCGGCCTGTGCTCTTATCTTCGCGGATCCGGCGGGAAGGCTTTGCGTGCTGGATATTACCATAAAGGATAAGGCTCTTCGTCTCATTGGGGTTTATGCGCCCAATGACTGTGCACAGCGGCCTGTTTTTCTTCGGCAGATCGAGCCGTTTTTTATGACATCTCGTCCGGTAGTTCTAGCGGGTGATTGGAATGCCGTCCTTGATCCCGATATAGATCGTATAGGGCAAAAATCGGGTACTAACAATCCGGATGTGAAACCGTTTCGAGACTTTATCGACGGGTTTGATCTCGTAGATAAGTATCGAAACGGGCACCCCGGGAGGTAGTATGGACTTGGACTAAGGGCGGCAGCTCGGATTCGATGGTGAGCGCAAGCTACCTCGACCGAGTTCTAGTTAAGAGAGTTGACGTAGGGCTCTTAGAATGTCCAAGTTTCCATTTTATAGTTTACTCGGATCATAGGCTTGTCCGGGTTCGGGTAAACTTAGATAAGCCTGAGGTTAAGATGGCTGGGTACTGGAAATTGAACGCATCATTATTTGGTGAGCAAGATTTCCGGGACCAACTTTTACTAATGCTACAGCGGAAATTGTTGGGGGCTGTAGTTGGGAATAAGTGGTGGGATTCTTTGAAATCTATACTTAGGTCTTTTGCTGCTGATTTTAGTTGACAACTCAGTCTATCAGGGTTAGCAGCGCAAAAGACTTATGAGGCGAAAGTTGATCGGGCGATAAAATCCCGTGTTAGTGGGGACGTAGCCGTAGCTAAGGCGGAGTTGTCTTCCTTGCTTATCAAGAAGAATCAAGCTCTTGTAGTTAGGTCTAGGTTAAAAAGAATGTCGTCCGAGGCTACGAATATGGCCGCTTCATTGCGTGCAGAGAAAGCTCGTAGAGCGTCTAGTCGGCATATCGCTAGCATCACATTGCCGGACAAGCGGACTGTGACTACAGACGTGGGCATTTGTGAGGCTTTCCGTGACTACTTTCAGGAGCTGTTTACCAGGGAGCCCGGTCTGAGCGCCGCTCAGTTCGATGCCTATTTAGCCGACTTTCCCCGCCTCGAGGAGGCTGAAGCGACTGGGTGCGAGGGTCCCATTACAGAGTCTGAGATCTGGGATGCGTTGAAGCAGGTTGGCTTGGACAAGACTCCGGGATTAGATGGTCTTCCGTACGAAATGTACTTGAGGCAGTCGCCCGTCTTTGTCCCCTTGCTGGCACTGATTTTCAACAACTGGATGAAGCAGGGGTCTATACTTCAACGCTTCACCAGGGGTGTGATCAAGTTGCTTCGCAAGAGCAAAGACGGTATCGGGTAGATAATTATCGGCCTTTGACGATGTTAAATACAGAGTTGAAGATTTTAGCCAAGATCTTAGCCAAGATCTTAGCCGGCCGTTTGCAGGCTGTCCTCTCTAGACTGATTTGTCCCGAGCAGACTTGTGCTGTGAAGGGCAGGACTATTCAGGACAACCTTCATTTGGTACGCTTGATCATCGAGCAAGTCGGCAGTGCTGCTGCGCCGATCAATTTAGATCAGTCCAAGGCTTTCGATAGGGTTGACCATCGCTTTCTGGAGACTGTTCTCTCGGCCGCCGGTTTCGGGCCGGCCTTTCGCACTTGGATCCGACTGCTGTATGCGTCCCCCGGTGCGCTAGTAGAAGTGAATGGGGTAAGATTGAAACCTTTCATTTTGTCTCGCTCCATTCGTCAAGGTTGTCCGCTGTCTCCATTGCTGTACGTTCTTGCGCTGGAACCTTTCCTGCGTAAGTTGAAGACGAATCCGGTCCTTCGCGGAATTCCCTTACCTGGTGCTACCACCTCGGCCAGGTATCCGCCTATGCTGATGACGTTTCGGTTCTTGTGTCGAGCATAGCCGAAATTAACGAAGTCAGCAAAGAGATCAAAGGCTATGAGATGGTGACAGGGGCCAAGATCAACCGCGATAAGTCTGTTGGTTTGCGGTTGGGTTCGTGGAAGGGAGTTTCTCTTCCAGGACCTTTACTCTGGGCGGACAGGCCGGTCAAGATACTCGGCGTCTGGTTCGGTCCCGACCTCCTGTTGGAAATGAATTGGTCTGAGGTGCGAGAGAAGGCCGAGGTCGCAGTTCGTCTGTGGACTCAGAAGAAGGGCAGGGCGGAAGTATGTTCCTGGCACATCTACCCGATTCTCCTTTACCGACTCTCCGTGCTTCCACTCCCATCTGACACTTTATTGGCGTTTGCAAGGCTCTTGTTCTCCTTCTTGTGGGGAGGCAGGGCCGCCATGGTTAGTCGCGAAATCTGTTACCTCCATCCCTCTGATGGCGGTCTGGCGGTGCCTTGCGTTGAGACTCGTCGACATACGCTTCGCATTACCTATCTAGACCGGATGTGTATGCAACTGGATGAGAACGGTGAATTCTGGAAGGAAGACGCTCGTAAACATTTTCCATCCTTGAGAAATGTGCGCTCGTGTTAGGAAGAGGCCGGCCGTACGCCTCGAGGCGAGGGCTCTTTCTATCGTGAATGTCGGCTCGCCCATAAGCGACTCTTACGGGCGAAGGATGGCCTCTCCGACGCCCAGCCGTTGTCCCGTAAAGCATTATATCAGGTGTTAGTTAGGGGGAACGTTCACGATGCCTTGATAGGCGAGCTCGGTCTGACGAAACGGGAGGCTCGCTGCATATAGCCTTGGGCGCCCGGGTTGAAATGTCTCACTAACACTGAGGCATCACTCACCTGGCTGATGATTCGTGGGGCCCTCTGGGTCGCCAAAAGACTTTGCGCGGCTGGTTTGGTAAAGTCGCCAAACTGCGTTCGCTGCAGTGGGGACCATAGGTCACGCCTTTTTTCAGTGTAGTGTCGTAGTTCTGTTGTGCAAGTTTGTTGAAGACATCATGGTTCGCATGCTGCGCGAAAAGTTTTTTTATCCTCAAGGCCAGTTCCGTCTGTAGCAGTATAGTACCACCGTTGACTAAGGATGAGCACTATGTGTTCCTTTGCTTACTGGGGGTTATGCGAGTTGTGATATCGACGAGGCGAGAGGAGGAATTTCATGGGCGCGATAAGTTTACCTCTTCCCAACTGATCTTGTTCTTTGAGCATCAGCTTAATGTCAAGATCAGGACGGAAAGGAAAAAACGATTCCATCCATTGGAATTTGGCGAAAGATGGGTAAGTCTTGCGCGTCTCTGCCGAGTGAAAGGTGCTGACTTGGAGTGGCATTTTGATGCCGGTTAGGCATTAAGAATTTTGGGATTGTTGGGTTGAACATTGGCAACCCTTTCCGTGTATAGATTAGTTTAGGTCGGTTTTGTTTTAGTTTTCTTTTCTCTTTTCTTTAATGTTAACTTAGCTAGGGTGTGTATGCTCATTGGCCCCTTTTATTTGTGGCGCTATTTTTTTCTTTTGTTTAAATCCCCATCCCTCCCATCTTTAGGTGGTTAGTGATATCAGTTCTCTGGTGGGTGCGGGGCGCCTTTCGTTTCGAGTGTGTCTTTCGTATTTGTTGTTGTGTTTGAATCAGTGTGTTTGTAGCGAGTGCATGGCTTGTACGAATGTTTTAAGTTTTCTAAAGTCCCGCATTGATTTCGTCCGGTTAACTGATGTTTCTGCCACAGTTAGGGCTGTGTTTTTTTTTTACTACTAACACAATTTTTGTTTAGTTTCTTGTATATAGTTTTGTACATATATGCAAATAATCATTGGGGTTTTTAGATTTTTAAATTGTTAATTTTATCCCCCCCCCCACAGACAATGAATTTATAAATATGGGGACTAGTTTAGGACTTCATAGAGTTCCTGAGGCATTATGGTGATTGAGGTAAGAATAGTAAATAAGAATGCGTTGTTTTGGTGAAAGGAATATCGTTTGTATGCCTGGGTCAGTGGTTTGGACTAGCTAAGTTTAATCTTAAAACAGTTGATGACCGTCCTGTAAATTTCCATTTGTAAGCAAAGTCTTAAACGACTCGTCAGGGCGCATTCGACCATGACTGGTTACCTCTAAAACACTCGGTATACTTAAGGTCTAAAAATGTATTTTGATAAATGAAAAATTTGTATTTCAAATAAATACAAATGATTTTTAGTAGATTTTTTTTCAAGGGGTGGGGGGAGAATTCAATCGAAATATATTGTATTTCACAATTTTAAAAACGGGAATTAACTTGTTTGCAGAAAAATGTTAAGACTCATCGCTTTGTTACTGACAAAAGAAATACAAAAAATAGTCTAATCAATATATAATTTGTTTGAAATACATCAGTATTTTGCTTATTGGAAAGTGATTTATTTTTTAATCATTCAACTTTCAATTAAAGCTAAAATGAAAGCTTTTAATTATTTTTTGAATTCATTTTAAAAAATATAAGTATCGAGAATTAGTGGAGATATCTACTGCAGTTAATAATAAAATGAGAAAACTAATTTTAAATGTAAATGAAAAAGTATAAAAATAAACTAAACAGGTTTAAAATAAACGGTTACTTTTCAAACGTTTTTATCAAAATAAAACTAAACAAAAAAGAGAACAGCAACATAAACACATACTAGATAGATTTTTCTAAAGTAATAGGTTTATGAGCCTAAAGAGGACAAAAAGTGACCTTTTAACGATCATGTTGCATATGAAACGCATAAAAAAACATTTTGTAATTATTGTAAAAATCTTAAGGTGGATTTGAATTAAGCTTTTCAGTTTCCACTTAGCAAACAGTTTTCACGTAATAACCTAACTGACGATGTTTGGAAGTTAAAACATTTTTGAAACTTTATAATTAAAAAATTGAAATGCAAACAATTTTCGTAAAAATTCATCGAAATTTTTCTTCAAAGTATGCCCTTATTTATAAAAGCAATTAAAGCCTATCTAATTAAATGATTTTTTTTTAAGCGTATCACCCCAAGCAAGGCCGGTGGCCACTATCACGCATGGGGTTACAGAAGGGTTGGAGGAAGAGCAGATAGGAGTGGTAAAGGAAGGGATGTGGAGAAAGAGAAGGACGGAGGGTCGATCAAGGCAGGGGCGTTACGGAAGATATAGAGCGAGAGCAGATAGGAATGAAAGATGTCAGGAAGTGGATAGATCAGGGCAATTGGAGATGACGATTGACGCTACACTTAAACCGTTGGAGATTGTATTTGTCAGGGAAACAGTAATAGGGAAGGGAGTTCCATAGGCGAGATGTGCGAGACATGAAGCTATTGGAGTAGAAAAGACGTCTACATCTAACAGTTTCAACGGTGAAGGGGTGGGAACGGGATGCCAGCCTCGGAGGACGCTTAAATTCACGAGGCTTAGGGACAAGCGAAAGCAACTCCTCGGAGCAATTACCGTGGAAGTACTTGTAGAAAAGGCAGAGCGATGCAACACCGCGTCTGTGAGAGAGCGACTGCAGACGAGATGACAGATCAGGGCCAATCACATTGCATATCCGTCTCTGGATCTTATCAAGAACCCTGAGGCAACACGCAGGGGCCCCAGACCATAAATGGCAGCAATACTCCATGCAAGGTCGAATGGTAGACTTATAGACTTGGAGGATCGATTCCGGGGAGAAGAATTTCTTGGCTCGGCACAGGGAACCAACTTTTCTTGCGGTGGATGATGCAATTGACTCGATGTATTTGTTCCATCTCAGATCAGCGGACAGCGTGAGACCGAGCAGCCGCAGAGAGGAGCTCTCGAGAAGTTGGTCCTCAGACATTCTGATGGGATGCAGGGATGGGTCCTTGTGGTGGTTAATGGAGAGCAGTTTTGTTTTAGAGGCATTAAAGTTGACCATCCATTTCTCTCCCCAGTCCACAACCGATTGGAGGTCCTTTTCAATTTGAGCTGCCAGGTTAATTTTGTCCGCCTCAGTAGATTTGTGCTTGAGGCAGGAGTAAATAGTAGTGTCGTCAGCGTAGATACCGACTTGGGAGTCTATGGCGTCTGGAAGGTCATTTATAAATATGAGGAACAGAGTAGGGCCAAGGATGGAGCCTTACTTTTATTGCAGTTTTTATTACGATTTGGAGCAAATATGAAACTTTATAATAGTTTAACCCCCCCCCCAAAAAAAAAAAACGAAACATTATCCAGAGACAATTTCAAATTATAGAAAATTTTTACGGAAAGTGTGTGTGTGTGTGTGTGTGTGTGTGTGGGGGGGGTAACATGTAAAAAAAAAAAATAAAAATAAATAAATACTAGAAAGGTAAAAGATGCCGGATCAGAAAGTCGCTAATCAAGTAAAGGTAAAGAAATACCCAAGATTTTCAATGGCGGCCAAAAGTCGTTAGACTTTAATTTGCGGAAAAGGATATCTGCTTTCGTACAAATGTTTGCTTTATACTTTAGGATTATGCAGTTTCTTGGAGGCAGTCTCGTTTGCGTACAACAGAAAACCGATCTTTTCTTTTGCACGTCTTTATCTTTTGCTGAGAGATAAGCCAACGGGAAATGAGGCATCCCTCACCTGGATGGTGATACGTGGGCCCCTCTGGGTCGCCAAAAGACTTTGCGCAGCGGGTTTGGAGAAATATCCAAACTGCCGACGCTGTGATGGGGAAGTCGAAACCCTTGGTCACGTCTTCTTTCATTGCAAGTTGGTAGCACCGTTGTGTAAGTTTGTTGAAGGCCTCATGGTTCGCATGCTGCAGGGAAAGTTTTTTGTCCTTGAGGCCGCTTCTGTTTGTAGCCATGTGGCCCCGCCGTTAACGAAGTCTGAACTTTATGTGTTCCACTGCTTGCTAGGAGTTATGAGAGTCGTGATTTGGGCGACACGTCAGAAGGGATTCTATGGAGGTGAGAAGTTCACCTCTTCCCAACTAATCTTGTACTTTAAGCATCAGCTTAAAGTCAAGATTAGGACGGAAAGGCGGCGACTCTCTTCATCAGAATTCGGCAAAAGATGGGTGAGTCTTGCGTGAATGTGTAGAGTGAGAGGAGCTGGCCTAGAGTGGCACTTTGATGTCGGTTAGGTACAGGATTTTGTCCCTCATGGGTTGAACAGTGGCAACCCGTCCCGATATTAGGCTAGTTTAGGTTTATTTTGAATCTTTAGTTTCTCGTTAACTTAGCTAGGGTATGTATGCTCATTGCCCCCCCCCCTTATTTCTGTCCTTATTTTTCTTTGGTTTAATTCCCCATCCCCTCCCTCGTTAGGTGGCCAGTGACGTCAGTTCTCTGGTAGTTGCGGGATGACTTTCGTTTCGTGTGAGTGTTATTTTTTCGTATTTGTTATTGTGTCTAAATGAGTGTGTGTCTGTGTGAGTGATTTTGGACGGATGACTGTTTTTTATACTTTTATAATCTCGCAATTTTTTCGTCCAGCTAACTGAGGTTTCTGCCACATTTAGGTATTGTGGGTTTTTTTTTATTACTAACCTTATTTTGTTTTGTTTTTCTTGTAAATACTCATTGGGGTTTTTAAATTGTTTTCCTCCCCCCCCCCAGACTTTGAAATGTACATATGGGGACTAGTTAGAATTTCATGGAGAATTTGAGGAATTATGGTGGATGTAGTAAGAAAGGTATGGAAGAATGTGTTGTTTTGGTGCTAGGACTATTGTTGGTATGTGTGGGTCAGTGTTTGTGACTAGCTAAGTTTTAATTTAAGACAGATGATGACCGTCCTTCCCAAATTCCCCTTGTGCCACATTTTGTATATTTTTATGCAAATAAATATTGATAAGCCAACGGGAAACCATATTTCAAGAGTAACCGTTTCTCGGCTATTCTTTTACTACAGAGCAGCTTTTGCGGTTAATAGACAAAGGCGATATAATGTTGACTGGCACTACGATCTTAGATCGGGAGAGCATTACTGGTGACGTTACCGCCTGGTGTGAAACCTGGTAACAATATCGAAATCGGATTTTATTAAACTAAGTAGGGGGGGATTAATGACGCAGGTAGAAAGCAGCATTTAGCAGGCTATTTTAAATTAGGCATACGAAAATTACCTTACAGTAGTTTTGAGAAAACATTTAGTTAAAACTTGCGAAATTAAATCGACGTTTAACTACAGCTAAAAAGAAATAACTTAGGTGAGTGATGCATTATAGAAGAAAATATGACAGTTTCATTTTCAGATGTACGAGGGTATGCATTTGATAAGTCCGGATTAAAGCAAGATTAATTATACAGTGTAACCCGGATATAAGAGATTTTCTCTGGTCCCAAATTAGAGCCTGTGTTAATGTATATATAATAGACCAAACCTGGATATAAGAGAAACCTGGATAAGAGACTTCTCTGGTCCCGACAACTCTTATATCCGGGTTACACTGTAGTCCAAAATGCTTTGAAAAAAAAAAAAAAAAAAAAAAAAAAAGAGGGAAAGAGACAGGGGAGAAAAAAAAAATGGTTTACCAGTAAAGGTAAGCACATTCAAGTACAGAAATCAACCGTATTAACACCCTCTGGCGTGTACGTTCATGCGATTGATCAGTTATAAAACTTAGGACTTATGGTCACCGACAGAAAGATTAAATATTACAAGAACGAATAGTTAGACAAAACAAGAAAAAAAGTTCATTAAGTGATAAACGTTGACGTAGTATTAAAAAAAAAAAAAAAAAAAAAAAGAAAAAAGATAAGTCTTTTAGTATCGGCTATTCACTATTGAATAACGTTTTATTAAGAAAACCATTAGTGTAAGAAAATTATCAAGTGCATTATTTATGACTAAAATAAACAAATGGCTTAGGTTATTTTCACAGAAAGAGTAAAGCAATGTTCAGCTTTAACGCATCACTCGATTTGAACATAAAAAAAATATAATAGATCACTTGCTACTTGTGTATTTCGTTACGGCTTTAGTGCCTTCAGAGACGGCATGTTTCGCTAGTTCACCGGGAAGGAGGAGACGAACAGCTGTCTGGACCTCACGACTAGTAATCGTCGAGCGTTTGTTGTACTGCGCCAGACGGCTAGCTTCGGCGGCGATTCTTTCGAATATGTCGTTCACAAAACTGTTCATGATTGACATAGCTTTGCCGGAGATGCCAGTATCGGGATGTACTTGTTTCAGGACTTTGTAAATGTAAAGGGAATAGCTTTCCTTTCTTTTGCGGTTTCTCTTTTTGTCTCCGAGGCGTTCGGATTTGGCCTTAACGGATTTTTTAGAGACTTTGGTAGTCGAAGGCGGCGCCATTTGCCGGTGTCTTTCTTTGACATCCAACCAGGATTTGTTCGAGACTGCTTCTCTCATTTAAGAGTAAAGCGGAAGCAATCATGCAAATTCTACCCGTCTTCTTTTCTTCGTTTCTACCCTCCTCTTCTTCTGATAACATGATAGTATTGGTTTGTAGATGCGCATAACATTATTAAGTGGAGGGGCATCTCGACGTGGTGTAATGGTTAGAAAGCTTGTCTTGTTAGATCAATTACGAGTGAGTAGCGAGTTCGATCCTCACTGGGTGCCCCATACTTTCGGCTTTGTGCCACATCTAAACTGTGCTTGGAAAATCACTATTTGGGGTGCGTTTTTGTAGGTCCCCCTGAGAGGATATGGTATATGGAGGATTGATTGGTGACGGACGAGTTTTTCTGGTCAATGCGCAAATATTGTTATGAGTGAATGGGTCGTGAATCGGATTAGCTAGGTATAAGATAGTCAGTGATGACCAGCCTCAAACCCTCCTCTTTTTCGGCCTTGTGCCACAATTATGTATTTTTTGCATAATAAATACCAGATAGTGAAAACCAGCTTCAACCCCTTCCCCATTCGGCTTTGTGCCATAATTGTGTATTTTCGCACAATTAAACGTTATTAAGTTGAGGCACGGTGGAGTAATGGACAGTGGCTACCCTTAGGGGTCATCTTCTTTTCCCCCCTTCCAGCTATGGATAAATATCAGGACAGGCTGGGTTCTATATCCTTGGGTAGCAACCGATCGAGGAGAAGGAAAAAGACTCTGAATTCAAAACCGGCATGGAGAGGGTTGGGCTCCGTCAGGCTATCTTACCCAAGAAAAACAACTTCTACTGCGACTGTGGTACACATGGTACCCCTATGACGCAGGATAAAAAAATAAAAAATATTTGTATATAGCAAAAGATTTTATCATCATGTGCGTTTTTATTAGGTCCCTGTGGAGTTCACTTTTTGGGGCATGTAATGAGGAAGTATGGCTTGGAAAATCCGATACTCACAGGGCAGATTTAGGGGAAGAGGAAATCAGTAACATACTTGAACAGAGTTTAGAAGAAATAAAGAAAAGACAAAACAGCGGCCATCTCTAATTTGTGAGTTGTACAGGTCCTCACGAATAATGATTTAATTTCTTTTAAATGTTCGGTTTATATTTTATTTTGATTAAATGGGTTCATCCCATGTCAGTGTTATGTCAGTGTAATTTTGTATATATTTTTGCGAAGAAAAAGAAATTACACATATATCAAGAAATTGTTACCATCATGGGCGTATTTGTAGGTCCCCTGCGGAAATGTGGTATTTTGATTAAAATTGTTACCATCATGGGCGTATTTGTAGGTCCCCTGCGGAAATGTGGTATTTTGATTAAAATTGTTACCTTCATGGGTGCATTTGTAGGTCCCCTGCGGAAATGTGGTATTTTGATTAAAATTGTTACCATCATGGGTGTATTTGTAGGTCCACTGCGAAAACGTGGTATTTTGATTAAAATTGTTACCATCATGGGCGTATTTGTAGGTCACCTGCGGAAATGTGGTATTTTGATTAAAATTGTTACCATCATGGGCGTATTTGTAGGTCCCCTGCGGAAATGTGGTATTTTGATTAAAATTGTTACCATCATGGGTGTATTTGTAGGTCACCTGCGGAAATGTGGTATTTTGATTAAAATTGTTACCATCATGGGCATATTTGTAGGTTCCCTGCGGAAATGTTGTATTTTGATTAAAATTGTTACCATCATGGGTGTATTTGTAGGTCCCCTGCGGAAATGTGGTATTTTGATTAAAATTGTTACCATCATGGGCGTATTTGTAGGTCCCCTGCGGAAATGTTGTATTTTGATTAAAATTGTTACCATCATGGGCGTATTTGTAGGTCCCCTGCGGAAATGTGGTATTTTGATTAAAATTGTTACCATCATGGGTGTATTTGTAGGTCCCCTGCGGAAATGTGGTATTTTGATTAAAATTGTTACTATCATGGGCGTATTTGTAGGTCCCCTGCGGAAATGTGGTATTTTGATTAAAATTGTTACCATCATGGGCGTATTTTTAGGTCCCCTGCGGAAATGTGGTATTTTGATTAAAATTGTTACCACGATGGGCATATTTGTAGGTCCCCTGCGGAAATGTGGTATTTTGATTAAAATTGTTACCATCATGGGTGTATTTGTAGGTCCCCTGCGAAAAAATATGGTATTTTGATTAAAATTGTTACCATCATGGGTGTATTTGTAGGTCCCCTGCGGAAATGTGGTATTTTGATTAAAATTGTTACCATCATGAGCGTATTTGTAGGTCACCTGCGGAAATGTGGTATTTTGATTAAAATTGTTACCATAATGGGCCTATTTGTACGTCCCCTGCGGAAATGTGGTATTTTGATTAAAATTGTTACCATCATGGGTGTATTTGTAGGTCACCTGCGGAAATGTGGTATTTTGATTAAAATTGTTACCATCATGGGCATATTTGTAGGTTCTCTGCGGAAATGTGGTATTTTGATTAAAATTGTTACTATCATGGGCGTATTTGTAGGTCCCCTGCGGAAATGTGGTATTTTGATTAAAATTGTTACCATCATGGGCGTATTTGTAGGTCCCCTGCGGAAATGTGGTATTTTGATTAAAATTGTTACCATCATGGGCGTATTTGTAGGTCCCCTGCGAAAAAATATGGTATTTTGATTAAAATTGTTACCATCATGGGTGTATTTGTAGGTCCCCTTCGGAAATGTGGTATTTTGATTAAAATTGTTACTATCATGGGCGTATTTGTAGGTCCCCTGCAGGAAATGTGGTATTTTGAATAAAATTGTTACCATCATGGGCGTATTTGTAGGTCCCCTGCGGAAATGTGGTATTTTGATTAAAATTGTTACCATCATGGGCATATTTGTAGGTTCCCTGCGGAAATGTTGTATTTTGATTAAAATTGTTACCATCATGGGTCTATTTGTAGGTTCCCTGCGGAAATGTTGTATTTTGATTAAAATTGTTACCATCATGGGTGTATTTGTAGGTCCCCTGCGGAAATGTGGTATTTTGATTAAAATTGTTACCATCATGGGCGTATTTGTAGGTCCCCTGCGGAAATGTGGTATTTTGATTAAAACTGTTACCATCATGGGTGTATTTGTAGGTCCCCTGCGGAAATGTGGTATTTTGATTAAAATTGTTACCATCATGGGCGTATTTGTAGGTCCCCTGCGGAAATGTGGTATTTTGATTAAAATTTTTACCATCATGGGCGTATTTGTAGGTCCCCTGCGGAAATGTGGTATTTTGATTAAAATTGTTACCATCATGGGCATATTTGTAGGTTCCCTGCGGAAATGTTGTATTTTGATTAAAATTGTTACCATCATGGGTGTATTTGTAGGTCCCCTGCGGAAATGTGGTATTTTGATTAAAATTGTTACCATCATGGGCGTATTTGTAGGTCCCCTGCGGAAATGTGGTATTTTGATTAAAATTGTTACCATCATGGGCATATTTGTAGGTTCCCTGCGGAAATGTTGTATTTTGATTAAAATTGTTACCATCATGGGTGTATTTGTAGGTCCCCTGCGGAAATGTGGTATTTTGATTAAAATTGTTACCATCATGGGCGTATTTGTAGGTCCCCTGCGGAAATGTTGTATTTTGATTAAAATTGTTACCATCATGGGCGTATTTGTAGGTCCCCTGCGGAAATGTGGTATTTTGATTAAAATTGTTACCATCATGGGTGTATTTGTAGGTCCCCTGCGGAAATGTGGTATTTTGATACATTTGCGGATTGAATGGTGGAGGGATTAGTTTTTTATGGGGATTGTGCCATTTGTTAGAAAGAATTCCGATTAGCTAGGATTAGGATAGATAGTGCTGATCAGCCTTCCCCACCAATCCCCTCGGCCCTGTGCCCCATGCAAATGTATCTCATAAATGGTTTATTATTATGTCCCAGGTGAAAAATGCGGTATTTTTTTACTTGTTCGAATCGGATGGAAAAGGATGAGTTCTTGTGGTGTTTGTGTCAGTTCGTAGAAGGAATCGGACGTGTATCGAACTAGGAGTAGAATAGACAATGATGACCATCTTTTCAACCCTCTCCCTTCGATTTTATTATTTAATTACATGTTTAAATCCTTTTTAGAACGTTTGAAATTTTGGTTTTTGCAGCATTTTTGCGGTGAAAAACACTTTGATCTGGAAATTCAAAAATGAAATAATTGTCGGATTTTAATGAAACTTTCAGGATTTAGTCACAAATGAATGTGCATTATATTAGAAATATTTCTCTTTATAAATCTTGGTAAAAATATTTTAATTACATCTGTTACCCACCCACTTATTCAATTTTATGAAAATTCGAGAAATTCAATGGTACAACGCTTAATGTTTATATCAGTTAAAAGCAGAAATCCTTTGAAAATTTAAATCATCAGTTTCTTTTTATAAATCAGGACCCCCACTTACTGAAAATCTTGTTTGCATCATAGAATAAAAAATACAATAAAATTAAGACATTATTTAATTAGAAAAGCTTTTAATTACTTTTACCAATAAAAGACAGTATTGTCTTAAGAAAAAAAAATTCGATAAATAATTAATTTTTACGAGAATTATTTTCATTTTTAAAAATTTTAATATGAATAAATTATAAATTGTAAATCTTTTAAAATCCTGTTTCAATGGTGTAACGGTCAGGCGATATAATTATTAAGTAAAAACTATATTTACTAATAAATCGAAAAGCTTATTACATTTTAAAGACCGCCAGTATTTTAAAAAGAATTTTTTTTGTATGGGCATAAACGTGTCAATTTTTGTAGATACGGACTTCCATACATGACATTATCAGAAAATAAGAGCGATAACTATAGAGAATTTAAAGCCAACATTTCTAAAATTCAATAAAACATTAGATTATGAAGAATATTTTCCTAAATTTTTAATATTAATAAGTACTTAAAAATATATATAAAAAAGCATTTACGTTATATTCTTTAATTATTTTTACCAATATATCTACCGTAGAAAAAACATTCGTTAAACATCCATCTGTCATTCAAGCTGTCGATATGTTAACACCTCAAATAAACAGCTACCGCCGTGTTAAAAAGTGCATTCCTGCGATATTTTAAACTTAAAGTAAGTAATATTTGTTTCAAATCAGATTAATTAAACTTTAAATTAGCTAATATTCCTCAAATGAAGTTTCGGAAAAGTATACTTTATTTTTGGAAGATTTTTAATTAAGTAAATTACATTTCGATGAACGATAGCTAAAAATGTCGCGAAAATCATATTTTTCGCAAAAACCAAAGCAAACTACTTCCAGTCAATTTAAGTTAGTTTTGAAATACAGCAAAGTAACTTGCTTATTGGAAATATAAAAATTTAATCTATTAGCTTGAACTTAAAACTAAAATAAGAGCTCCCGAGATAAATTTTTAATTTTAAAAAATTCATTTTAAACCTTAGGTATTGCGAATCTAGAGTTAACCCTGACCATAACATTAACCCTGCTGACAAAGTTTAAACATTCTTAGACTGCAGTAACTTGTCTGTCAAAAATATTTAATCTTTAGCTTTGAATCAGATAAATAACAAACAAACAAACAAAAAAAACAAAACAAATGCCGTCATCGTCTTAAAAAGAAATAAAAAGAGAAAAGAAATATCTCCCCTTACTCAGAAGGCAGCCCTTCAAATTTTACAACTTTAATTTTTTATTTTATTTTGATAGCGCCAAAAGGAGTGGATTAAAACTTCTTTTCTCCTATAAAATGGAGCGGTTGCCACTACAGCCATTTGTAAAAATAAAGGAGCCCTCCTTGACTCCAGGAAATAGGAGCGTGTTCCAGCTCCTTAAAACCCTGCACACAAGTTTCGGTGTATGAACGAATTCAATCACCTGGGGAAAGATATCCTCAAGCTGGAAACGAGTTCCGTTTTGGTGTTGCTTCTACTGCATGCTATAAGGAAAAAGAGGAAGAAACAAGAAGTTTCCTGTTTATTATAGTTCTTTCTCAGACCCCACCTAACAGTGTCTTGGCAAACCAAGTATGGATATTGCCAGACCGTTGGCGATTATGACTCTCCACAGTTTATTATCGGCGAAATGTCATGACATCTTGGAAAAGACAGTGCAGTAATTCTCCATTGTTGACTGCAGGGTTTAATATTCAGTGTTTTCTTTTTCCTTGACTGGTTTCCACTCAAGGCTGAGTAGCCGAGGTTATCTTACTATTTAATCCACAGGGCAGCAGAGACAGATTCACGCCTTACCCTAAGGCATGTGTTCCCAAACGGTGCGGCGAGCCTCATAGGTGTGATGGAAGAGGATAGCAGGTGAGGTGGAATGATTTAAAGACACAGATTTAGAAACAGTTAAAAAAAATTCATATGCCTAAAATAAATGTTTTCAGAATTTAAAATATTATTATTGATTACTTGTAATTGCATGCATGCGTCCCAGTATAAATAGTTATAAATAATTATTGACCGATTTTATCATTGTGATATTTTTGCATTATATCAAGTATTAAGAATATAGTAACTAGAGTCGGCAAATTGAAGGAGAGAGTTATCAATGATAATTACATGCATGAGTCCCAGTATAAATACTTATAAATAATTATTGACCGATTTTATCATTGTCATATTTTTGCATTATATCAAGTATTAAGAATATAGTAACTAGAGTCCGCAAATTGGAGGAGAGAGTTATCAATGATAATATTCTGAATTCGAATCCACGGTTATCTCCCTTGATACTTAATCTGTTTTTTTTTGTTTATTTTTTTAAAATGTACTTTTTATCACATAAAATTTGGTGAGGCGCCAGCCAATTTTCATTCCGAAAATGTGGCCCAGTGAAAAAAAAAAGTTTGGGAACCACTGCCCTAAGGTAATAGACAATAATTTGAACTCGGTTCGCTATTTTCACTTTCTGCGCTGATATTCGTTCTCGTTCGTTACCCTATCGGCATATCCTTCTGTTTTAGGCGCGTGTACGCACCATCACACACACACACACACACACACACACACACACACACACACACACACACACACACACAAATAAAAGGTAAGTAAGAAAGCTAGAGAAAAACGAAAAGAAAAACGATAGAATGGTGAAAGGGACGGTGACGAAAGAAAGGCAGAAGACAGACAGACTTGATATTCCCAGATTTATTACTCCTTTACCCCACTGACCTTTTAAACTGGGCGAAGCTTTAATATTTGTTTAACATTGGGGGCGTGGTTAACGAGCTAAATTGGTTGATCACTACGACTAAATAGCAAGTTCGATCAACTTCAAGTGCTCCATACTTGTGACCTTGTGTCAAACTAAGCTAAGTTAAACAAATAACAATATAGGTTGTTGTTAGCGTTACAAACACGTGTTCATGAAAATGTGAAATCCTGAATTATGAGTTTTGATTGATTCTGTGGACAACAGATTATATCGACTGAAGACATTAAAGTACAACTGCACACGCAAACGCTGAACATTCTTGTCAATTAAACGTTATATGTATACCAGGATTGCTCAAGCGTCAGCCTCCATAGCTCAGTGGTTAGAGCACTGGTCTTGTAAACCAGGGGTCGTGAGTTCGATCCTCACTGGGGGCTTGCATAACGTTAACTTTTTTTAGGTTGACTTTTGTATGTTTAATTCTGTTGTTTTCTGTATTGTCGTTGATAGCCTATTATTATTATTATTAATCATGCTCTCTCTCTCTCTCTCTCTCTCTCTCTCTCTCTCTCTCTATATATATATATATATATATATATATATATATATATATATATATATATATATATATATATATATATATATATATATATATATAATTTTGAAACAAGTATTATTAAATACTGCCTAAAATTCATTCACAGTTCCAATACTGACATCCGAAAATTGGTAAACTACAATAAAAAAATAGTAAACAGACAAACTATTATCGGTTTATTTAATATAACTTGTTTGTATGAATTCTTCCGACTTAAATATACATAAAAGTATATAAAGAAAAAGGAGTCACAATTAAATGATAGTTTTGAGATTTATTCATATGCAAAACCCCTATATTGTTTGCGGAAAATATAAAAACTCATAAAAACTAAAATACTATAAAATACTATACTTGAGTGTATTCGGTAATTAATATTCAGTGATATAAAAGTAAAATCCATTCATTCATCTTCATTCTCTCTCTCTCTCTCTCTCTCTCTCTCTCTCTCTCTCTCTCTCTCTCTCATAGCAGGATAGATTATAAAACATAAGATCCTGTGAAACAATGAAACCAAAATTTCATCGTCAAAATCTTTGTGTTCTTATTAAGAAGAGAGATGAAGAATTTTATTATTAAATATTGTAACTCACTAATAACTTCACATTGAATATTGTTGCCACATTTGCCCGATGCTTTTGCTAGTATCTTGAGAACTTGACAAAATAAAAAGAAGAATTTGCAATGGTATCGGTTCTGGCATGTCGAAACGATGCACGAGTCTTGTCTTGTGTGTTTGTTGGAGTTAGCCGTTCCTTAATTCCCAAATTGTCACTAGGGGTCATTCTCCCTATACCATAAATACTGGGCGACTTCTCGCCCCGTTCTCTCTTTTTCACTTATTCATTTCAGCGACTACAATGTAAGCTTTCTTAGAAGATCCGCGTCTTTCCATTATACACACATACACGTACGTACGAACATTCACCAAAATACAAACTCTTTATGTCACACACACACAAATGTTAATGTCTAGGTCTATTGTAAAATTGTGTTGTTTAATACATATATTTGTTTATATCTATCCATCTATCTATCTATCTATCTATCTATCTATCTATCTATCTATCTATCTATCTATATCTATCTATCTATCTATCTATCTCGATCTTGTTTGTCTTATTTACATCTTCAGTTGTCCGACATTTTCTTGTAGTTGGACCTTTTAATATTCTACCAGGAGTTACACACGTGTTTCTAATACAACAACATGCGAACACACACGGTCCTCTAAATGTTCTTGTATCCAGGAGAAAAATATCGCATCGTGGTCACCAGTCTGTTGCGGGCGTATGCTTGCTGTATTTACGTGAAAAACACGTGCCTCTTGGTATATTTATCCCACGACTAAAATGGCGGAATTGGTATGCAAGTCCGGGTAATAAATTGACAACGTAACAACAAAACAATATATATAAACAAACGATAAGTTTGTATTAACGAATCAAAGGTATACATAGACAATAAAATATTGATGTGTGTTACAAAACAATGAATATGAAGGAAGAAAACATTTAAAGACTAAAGAATGTGTTTGTGTGTATAAAATGTGTATAGAAGTCCGAGTGAAAACTATTACATTGAAGAAAGTGAGGGGAAAGGTGCTGGCGTGCGTGCGCGCTTTTCTCCGCGCTCGTCGTGCATCTTACCGTCCCTGAGTGTAATAGGAGAAAGAAAATGACCGAGAATGTAACTCCCTATTTATAGGTTTAGGGAGCGTCCCCTGCAGGCGTTTCTTTTAGGAAAGTAAGTGGGGTAACTCCACAAAAACTTTAGGTCTTAAAGAAGACAATCCTTCAGCAGAGCCTGACAGAAACGCACACAAGGAACTTTACCAAATAACTAAAGCCACATCACAACAAAAATGGGTAACAGATGTAACTGAAAGTGAAAATAATACTATAATGACTATGTTGACTTCTATACTGCCATAAACAAATGGGTGGCAAAGAAACTCCCGTCAGTACTAGTGTAGTAATATGCAGAAGTTAATAAATAAAATAAAATTAAACTATTTCTTAAATCTCACAAAAGTATAATCTACTTATCATTTCCGTAACAACTCATTAACATTAGCACAGACATTCTTAAGAACAGGTCTATCAGATAACCCAGTTTCTGAAGCTAGATACTTGGATAAGAAAAAACAAATGATTAAAGGCCGAGTACCAAAGCGAACGACAATCCTACTTCACTTACCGAAATCTGACCACTTATCGACCTCAATATAAACCCAGGAAAACATGGTCTCAAGGCCAGTCTTTTCTAACCAGATAGCGGGTGAGGGTTGTCCTCTCCACTCTACCCCACCAAAAAACTCACCAGGATGGCTGCATGCTACATAGAAAGTCTTATTTGTACGAAAAACAAGCTTCAAAACAACATTCGCAGAGTGTTCATTCATTTTGAATGTAAAAACCAACATTCAGCGCCAACCACTACACTAGATAGAGCGATAATGAATTTCCTTGAAAAACTGCTTTAAGAGAAACGTTTTTTTTATAGCGATAGAGCAGTGAGAGGATCGTGGTGTTTCGTCTGTGAGAAAGAGTATGCAAGGTGGAAAATAAATCATCGCCTACAGGGATGCGGAGACGCTTTCTGACGCTGTCGAGAGTGGAAAGTGTCGGCTTGGCTCCACCCGCCCATATATGGCAGCAGTATTCAACGACATTGACAAAAGTTTCTGATATTTGTGTAATCGCTTGTCAAATAGATCAAGATATAATCATATAATATTTGAAATTTAATTTGGAGTTGTATATTGAACGCCAGTGTGGGCAACATCCACGCCTCAGTGGTTTGAGCACTGTTCTTGTAAAACAGAGGTCGTGAGTTCGATCTTCACTGTTCTGAGTGTAACATTTTATAGTTTTGTTAAAGGCATCGTTCCAATCAGTAGCGTGCAGAGGCAGTGACGGCCCCGGGCATCTAATTGGGAAATTATCTTAAAAGTTTGTTAAATTGTTCAAAGTCACATGGCAGTCAGGCATCCGAGGAGTTGCAGTCATGGAATGAAGTGACGCCCGGTTCATCAGTCTATCGGAGTCAACATTGTAACTTACAACCGGCATTTGCTAGGTGCATCCATAGCTCTGTGGTTAGTGCAATGTTCTTGCCAACCAAGAGGTAGTGAGTTTGATTCTCACCGTGGGGTGGGGCCCGTAGGATTAGGGTTATTATATATTATATTAGGGTTTATTCTTTTTCTTTAAATAACTGATACAGTCAACATAATTGGTCAGAAGTTGTTGAAAACAACTTGGCCTGGCCAACTCGCCCAAATCTAAACAAATGACAATAATATGCTGTTTTTTTTTTAGGCCGATAATTTTCACTTCCATCTGATGAGTGAGATGAGTTTTTAACATCGGTTCTATTCGCTTTAGATTTCGATTTAAAAAAGAAAATTGTTGCAATCAATAGGAGTAGATAGTTTCGTCTATCGCCCGGTTTACACACCTTCGCTATAATTTTAAAAAGAGTAGAGGTTTATCTCTTGTTTGTTGCTAAGGATTGGGTTTCCTGTTCCTTCTGGTAAAGACTTTCCATTTCACCATCAACAAAGATACAATTTTCATTCATTTTCAATGTAAAAACCAACATCCACCGTCAACCTCCACAATAGAAAGATCGATAACAGTGGCAGTGAAATTCCTTGAAAACCTGCTTTAAGAAAAAGATTTTTTATAAATTTCAACCGACAGTAACGTTAAATGTTCGGTCAATGAATGCCAAATGTTTCCTTTATGTCTCTGCATGTTTTTTGCCATATTCAGTTCGTCCTGATTATTAAAGTAAGCAAATAATATTCTATTTAGCAATCAATATGTATGGATTTGACAAGTAGGAACAGACGGCTTCGATATGAGTTAGGGATGGTGATATCAGTTGTTGTTAATGATTTAAACACATTGGTCAACATGGTAAATTATTGAACGACATTGATAAAGTTTTGTGATATTTGTGTTAATACTCGTCAAAGTGATCAAAATATAATCATATAATATTTCTAATTTGGATTTGTGTTTTATATTAACATTGTTCGGCAATGGCTAGTGGCCTCCATAGCTCAGTGGTTAGAGCACTGGTCTTGTAAACCAGGGGTGGTGAGTTCGATCCTCACTGGGGGCTATGATGGCAATGGGATTTTTTGTTGTTGAATGTACCCTTCCAAGAGAGAACAGACGAAGTTAAAACAGATTAGAAGCCTTCATTATATAGGTACTTTATTTTAGAAGTCTGTTAAATTGTTAATAGCCCCATATCAAGACATCTGGGGAGTTTCAGTAATGGGATACAGTAATATTGTCCCTGTTAATATGTAAATAGGATACAACAATGTAACTTAATGTATGACACAGCGCTTGCGTATTGTTCCGCCATAGTTCTTTTATCTTGTAAATCATAGGTCGTGTGTTCGATCTTGGAAGGGGTCTAATTTGTTCTTTTCTTTTAAATAACTGATGTGGTCGACATAATTTTTCAGGGGCTGGTGAAAACTTCTTGGCCTGATTAACTTCCAAAAATCTCGGGCAATAACAAATAATATATTTTTTTCTTTTTTTGGTTAGGACGATAACTTTTCAGCTCCTTCTCATAACTTAGACGAATTTTCGTAAAAACGTATTTTTAAAAAACTTTTTAGCATTTGCTGTGTGTGCTTTTGTTTTCTTTCTTTCTTTCTTTCTTTCTTTCTTTCTTTCTTTCTTGCAATCAATAGAAGTAGATAGGTTTGCCACTCGCCCGGTTCACACTCCTTCCCTATCTTTTGAACAAGAGTAGAAGTTTTATCCCTTGTTTTATGTTTAGGATTGGGTTTCTGGTTCCTTCTGCTAAAGTCTTCTCATTTTGTTTCATTACTTAAACATAGTATATCGTACGTGATATTTTTATATTTTAAAACTTGCTATTATACTTTGTTCAAAAAAGAAAAAGAAAAAAAGAACAATATGTCTTTTTCTATCGAAGAATTTTTGTCTTTGGCCGATCTGGGTGATGCATTTAAATCTTGAATAAAAATGTAAATTATTACAACTTGTAACACATTTTAGTTTACATGCAAATGCATTGATGAAAAAATCGGAAATAAACATTGTGGGTAAAAACTGCTTGAGGAATTTTTTTTAGATCTTTATAACTATATTTGGTCAAATGACTGTTATATATAGATATATTAAATCTATCATAGCCAAAATGGTTATCGTAACTTATCCTGTTCTCACAGATAAAAAACAATTTATGAGATTTCTTGGTATGGTCGTATTCTACAGGAAATTCTGTAAAATCTTTCCGGCAATTGTGAGTCTTCTTACTGATCTTCTTAAAAAGAATAATAAATACTTGTGGAATAAAATAAAAAAACTTGTGATGAAGCCTTCGAAAGAATAAAAAAATATTTTTACCAAAATTTTCCCCAAAAAATATTTAAAAAATAATTTCATTCATTTGTGAATAAGTCCTGAAAATTTAATTAAAATCAGACAATTACTTGATTTTTACAAGAATTTCCAAATCAATGTGTTTTCAACGGAAAAAAAGCGAAAAATAAGAAAATAATGTTATTTTCATGCCCCCGCGATGACGTAAACAAAAGAAGATTTTAACCAAACTTTCGAACGTGTTAGAAAGTATTAAAAAATTTCAAAAAATAATTAAAAAATACTTTGGTCTTTCATCTTAATAATAACATAAGCATTTTGACGATAAAATTTTATTTTCGCTAAGTTTGTAGCCTTTTTCATTACGCTATCTGTTTTCCCGCGAAAAACCGGAGGATTCTAAATAAAATCTGTTCCCAAAAGCAACCCAGTTCTTTCCTCTCCTGATTTTACAAAACAATTTAAACTGGTGGTGGATGCTAGTGATGTGGGAATTGGTGCTGTTTTATTACAGGAGGATAATGAAGGAATCGAGAAAACTCTATGTTATTTAAAAAAATAAATAGAATTTGTATAAAAAAAAATATTCAAAACGAGGTGTCGTGAGTTCGATCCTCACTGTGTGCTGTTGTGTTTATTCATTTTCTTTAAATATCTGATACGGTCGGTATCATTTGTCAGGAGTTAATGAAAATATGTAGGCCTAACCAGCCCGTCACCATAAATTTAAGCAAATGACAATAATGTACGTTTTTATTTGTTAGGCCGATATCTTTTCAATTCCATGTGATGAGTTTAACGGGATTTCGTAAAAATGTAATTTGTAATTTTTAGCATTTGTTCTCCATGTTTTCGATTTGTTTTGACTTTTGTTGCAATCAATAGGAGCAGATAGGTCCGTCCATCGCCCAGTTCACGCTCTTTCCCTATATTTTGAACAAGAGTAGAAGTTCATCCCTTGTTTCTTTTTAGGAGTTGGTTTCCGGTTCCTTCTCCTACAGACTTCTCATTCTCTTTCACTCTCTGTAATCTCTTGCGTCTTAGTGGCACTATCGCCTTGCATGGTGTGAAATGATTAAAAAGCAATGTCTGAAGTGTTTTCGTCATTCTTTGACAGAACGATGGCTCGAAGTGGACATAAATAAAAGAAAGAAATTTTAAAAGTGGAGAAATATAAAAGTTTATTTTCAATGAAGGGATTTCATTTTAAAATTGAAATTTAAAATGTAATAATTTCATTTATTTATTCATTTATTTTAATTTCTATAAATACTTTCATGGTAATTGTTCTGATGAACTTTCCGCTATGGTACCCAGATTTTATAAATTTAAGCGCATTGCTAGATTGGCAGCAAGGTCTCATTATTTTACAATTGAAATTTATGTAACCGGAAGTTCTATGCTAACAGTTTCTTCTATCGCACTTCTTACTTGTGGAACTCTCTTTAAGCTTCGTGGTTCCCAGTCGACTATTAATGTTCAAAAATTCAAATGCAATGTCAATGGTTGTCTTCTGTCTTCTTAATTCTTGTTCTTCCATTGTCCTCTCTTCTGAATAATGTTTTTTTCTAATATTCTCTAACACTGATGTGATCACATTCGTCACGCAAGTAAAAATTTCATCGTCTACTATTTCACACGGATATTGTATAATGTTTGTTTAACGCTCGTACAATGTAACAGTCGCTTTAACAACACTCGTTCATAACAGCTTTTACGTAGTATTCGTTACATCCTTTTGAGTGCATGTTCTAAACCAAACGCTGTTTCATAAAAATCTGTTAAGGCACCTCATCACCAATTCTGACTGGCAGACTGCGAATATGTAGACACATGAGATTGGTATATCATACCGTGCCAAATTTGGAACTTCATAGCATAGTGGTTTGGAATCTGGTCTTGTTAAACAACGGATTGTGAGGTCGGTCCTTACTGAGAGCTTTTGCATAACATCAGAATATTTTACGCTGACTAACGTTTGTTTAAAATTTAATATTACAAATTCCTTTATTGTTTCTATTGTCGGTTCCAGCTTACTTCGAATTCTTTGTCAAGCAACAAAAAGGATACAATTTTGTATTTATATTTTAAAAAATCCTTTTAAAACAATTCACTGCTAACCTAACACTAGACAGAGCGATAAAAGCGACAGTCAAATTCCTTGAAAACCTGCTTTAAGAAAAAGATTTTTATAAATTTCAGCCGACAATAACGTTAACTGTTCTCTCAATGAATGCCGAATGTTTCCTTTACGTCTCCGTGCATGATTTTTTTTGTTATATTCAGTTCATCCTGATGATTAAAGTAAGCAAATAATATTCTATTCCCCAATCAATATGTATGGATTTGACAAGTAGGAACAGACGGCTTCCGTATGAGTTAGGGATGGTGATATCAGTTGTTGTTTACCATTTAAGCACATTGCGAAACATGGTAAATTATTGAACGACATTGACAAAGTTTGGTGATATTTGTATTAATACTTGTCAAACAGATCAAAATATAATGATAAAATATTTGTAATTCGGATTTATATTTTAGATTGAACGTCATGAACCATCTGCCTCCATAGCTCAGTGGTTAGAGCACTGGTCTTGTAAACCAGGGGTCGTGAGTTCGATCCTCACTGGGGGCTCTTCCTCTATTTATAGTTTTTGTAGTGCTGTTCGCCTATTCTTTCTTGAAAGAATAGAAGAAGTCAAAGCGGATTAAAAAGTCGAATAGGAAAATTATTTTAGAAATCTATTTCATTGTTTTCATCACTCATTCACAGAATCATGTCTCGACATAAATGAAATAAGGTAAAAGTGGAGAAATAGAAAAGGTTATTTTTAATGGAGATATTTAATTTTAAAATTGAAATCTACAATGAAATAATTTAAAATGGCTTCATTTAACAGGAAGTTCTATGTTTCCAGTTTCTTATATCGCACTTCTCGCTTGTGGAACTTTCTGTTAGGTTCTTGCTCCCAAGTCAACAATTGATATTTAATTTAATTTAAATGCAGCCAATCGTAATCTTCTGTCTTCTTACTTCTTGTACTTTTACTGACTACTATCCTTAACAATATATTTTTGTCATAGTCTCTAACACTGCTTAACTCTTTGCGTATCATGGCCATCCTGCAAGACACTGCATAGCTTTCTGGCCCTCTCACTCCAAAACGTTGCTGAACCGTGGGATGTCATATCCTGCTAAATTTGACTCAGTGCTTTGGGATCTGGTTTTGTTAAACTACGAATTGTGAGGTCGGTCCTTACTGAGGTTTTGCACAAGATCAGAATTTTTTACACTGACTATTTTATGTTTAAAACTTAATATAAACGAATTCCTTTATCGTCTGTAATGCCTGTTCCAATGTACTGCAAGCTTAACATTTGTGAGGTCGGTCGGGCAAATTGATTAAAAAAAATATGTCCATTTTATGACGAATACGCTTGTGAATGTTTTTGGAAAGTTGTTAAAAATACGAATGCTTCTATATTTATGACGTCAGCACTGATGTCATCACATACGACGTGAGAGTAAAAAATTCATCATCGCCCATTTCCCGCCCAAGTTGTAATGCTTGTTTAACATTCGCTTAAACAACACTCGTTACATGACAAATGTTACGTAACGCTCTTGTTCTATTCCAAATACTGCTTCATAAAAATCTGTTAAGCCACCTCACCACTAATTGCCATTGGCAGATCGCAAATACGTGGACACATGGGATTGGTATATCATGTCGCAACTAATATGTACGCCTCCATATCTCAGTGGTGAGAGCACTGGTCTTGTAATGTTTTTTTTTTAATAAGGCCGAGAAGCAAACAGTTGCTACTGTCGTAAGTTCATTCTTGTCTAGGTGCTCCACACTTGTGGTTTTGTTCCCTAGTAAGCGAAACTCAGTCAATGTTAAGGAAACGGTAAGGGAAAAAATAGCAGGGAATGAACAATAATTTTGCATTTAATTGTTTTTGCTAGAATACTTTCTTTGTAAAAAACAAAAAACAAAACATACTAATGTAACATTTCTAATCGTGGCAAACAACTACTAACCCTAAACTATTGCATCTCTTCAATAATATAATACACGCGAAAAAAAAAAAAAATCCCACTTTTTTTGCTCTCGTCTCATTGAGATGGGACACCAGGACAACAGGGGGTTAATCAAAGAAAAAAAAAAGGAAAAAAAAAAAGAAAGAAAAGAAAACGAAAATAATGTTAATTGTTGAGATTCGAAGGAAAGTGGATTGAAAACCTGGAAAGAAAATTAAAAACGAAATGGGCTGAAAAGTCATGTTTCAAAATAATAAATGAACTCTCCAAAAATTTCAAGGAGAATCGAACCCAAATTTAACTCGACGGAATTCAGTAAGATTGAGCAAAACGAAAACTACCCGTCTTTCCCGACTTTCCGCCGAGAAGAAATTGTCCATCGATGTGTCCTCGAAGATATCAAATAGAAAAAACATATGCTGTCGATAAAGAAACCTGGGTGGTCACCGAAATAACGTTTAAATTTTGTTCTGGACAAACAGCCAGGAAATATATCTGGTTTGAATCGGTCACCCGGTAGAAAAGAATCTCTACAGAGGTAGACATTAGTCTGATGACTTCGTTCATTTTAATTTCTGCGACATTCGTGATAAATTTTATATCCGACATTAATTCGGATTTCTTTGGATACAAGTGACAAAGAAAAATTAATTACTGGCCTTGAAGTGACCACGGGCGGACGGCTGAGTGGTCTGGTCGAAACCCAGAAATCTCCTTTTCGCCCACGCATTCTTAA